>LR738560.1:20270000-20860000 GCA_902685375.1 Neostethus bicornis
GCACAGACGGCCCGAGGGGTTCATATTTCTTCCATACTCTGAGTGGTGGCATTGAGCCTCAAGGTTTTAAAGTATTAGGTATTTACTTGGGTCGTTACGGGAACTAAAGAGGGACAAAAATACAAAAAAAAAACCTCAGAGTTTGTAGAAAAAAGGGTGTTTTCTCAGAGGAACGTACTGAGCTGCTGATTGGTCAAAATGTAAAAAATATAAGACTAAAAGATGAAAAAAAACTCATTCATTGGACATTTTTACAAATACCAAGATTCATTTCTTCTTTTTTAATTTTTAGTTTCAAACTGAGTAAAAAAAAGTCAGAGAGGCCAGACTGAGATGGTTTGGACATGTGCAGAGGAGAGAGAGAGAGTACATCGGAAGAAGGATGCTGGATTTGGAACCACCAGGAAAGAGGACTAGAGGAAGAGGTAAAGAAGCATGTGCAGGCAGGCTGGAACGGGTGGAGAAAAGTATCAGGTGTGATGTGTGATAGAAGAGTTTCAGCTAGAATGAAAGGGAAAGTGTAGAAAACCGTGGTGAGAGCGGCCATGCTGATTGGTCTAGAGACAATGTGGTGAGAGCGGCCATGCTGATTGGTCTAGAGACAGTGTGGTGAGAGCGGCCATGCTGATTGGTCTAGAGACAGTGTCACTCAAGAAAAGACAGGAAGCAGAGATGGAGGTAGCAGAGATGAAGATGCTGAGGATCTCTCTGGGTGTGACCAGGATGGACAGGATCAGAGGAACAGCACATGTTAGAGGTTTTAAAGTCAGAGAGGTCAGACTGAGATGGTTTGGACATGTACAGAGGAGAGAGAGAGAGTACATCAGAAGAAGGATGCTGGGTTTGGAACCACCAGGAAAGAGGACTAGAGGAAGACCAAAGAGGAGGTTCATAGATACAGTGAAGGAAGACATGAAGATAGTTGGTGTGACCGAAGAGGATGCAGCAGATAGGGTTAGATGGAGGAAACTGACTTGCTGTGGCGCCCCCTGGAGGGAAATGCCGGAAGAAGAAGATCTGAAACTGGAACTAAATGGTGAATAGTTTTCTAAATAACTCCAGGGTTTCCTTCATACGCTGATGCTTTTAATCGAGAAGCGTACTTTTATTTGTTTGAAGTCGGTTTTATTTCTAAGTGCTAACAAGTGTCTTATTTATTGCTTTAAAAAATTTTGGGAGGCGTTGGCTCAGTGGTAGAGTATTTGTCTCTGGACTGGGTGAAGCCGTTTCAAGTCCCACTGAGCCCTCTAGGTGTCCCTGAAGCAGGCACCTAAGCCCTAGTTGTTTCCACCATTGGTGCCGTCATGGCTGCCTGCTGCGGTGCAATGCAGCAGAGTAATTTCCCCATGAGGGCTCAACAGAGTACTGTACCGTTACAACTAAACTCTACCAGTGTGTGTGTTTTCCTCACCAGTGGATCCTCCTGCAGACAGCTGGCAGAACTCGAACAGACCGTCAAACAAGGGACAGTCCTCCCCCACTTTGACTGTGAGAGGAAAAAAAAGTTTTAGATTTTCTTCTAGAGGTGCACATGTGTCACAGTCTGCCCTGTGTGTGGCGTCCTTGTTGTGAGGTGGACGTGGCAGAGAACACCATGAGAACTTTAAGGGTGAAGTGTGGAAGTGGATTGTTTATAAAAGGGTACACCCCAAATAGGTCTCCAGTCTGTCGCGGGGCTACACACATACAACCATCAACACACACACACTCATTCCTAGGGGCAATTTGGCAGCGGCCAATTAACCTACCATGCATGTCTTTGGAGGGTGGGAGGAAAGCGGAGTACCCGGAGGAAACCCACACAAACACGGAGAGAACATGCAAAATCCACACAGAAAAGACAGTGTTCCAAGCCTCGTCCCCACCCGGGACTCGAACCCACGAGTGGGAGAAGTGAATCAAGTAAAAGCAGTAACGCAAGTAGAAAAAATGAAAACTGAACATTTACAAGCAGGTCCGTCTTGATGATGCTTTCGTTTAATGAAACGGTTCCATCTTTCCATCCGGACAGGCTCTACGGGACATCAGCAACTTCTAGCGGATTAGAATTCTTCTTCAGCTCCTACCATCAGCTCCATTCAGGGGGCGCCACAGCAAGTCAGTTTCTTCCATCTAACCCTATCTGCTGCATCTTCTTCAGTCACACCAACTATCTTCATGTCTTCCTTCACTGTATCCATGAACCTCCTCTTTGGTCTTCCTCTAGTCCTCTTTCCTGGTGGTTCCAAACCCAGCATCCTTCTTCTGATGTACTCTCTCTCTCTCCTCTGCACATGTCCAAACCATCTCAGTCTGGTCTCTCTGACTTTAAAACCTCTAACATGTGCTGTTCCTCTGATCCTGTCCATCCTGGTCACTCCCAGAGAGATCCTCAGCATCTTCATCTCTGCTACCTCCATCTCTGCTTCCTGTCTTTTCCTCAGTGACACTGTCTCTAGACCAATCAGCATGGTCGGTCTCACCACGGTTTTCTACACTTTTCCTTTCATTTTAGCTGAAACTCTTCTATCACACATCACACCTGATACTTTCCTCCACCCGTTCCAACCTGCCTGTACACGCTTCTTCACCTCTTTTCCACATTCTCCATTGCTCTGGACTGTTGATCCTAGATACTTAAAATCTTCCACCTTCTTTATCTCTTCTCCCTGTAACCTCACTTTTCCATTTGGATCCCTCTCATTCACACACATGTACTCTGTTTTACTCTGACTAATCTTCAAACCTCCACCTCTCCAGCTTTTCCTCCACCTCTTCCCTCCTCTCACTACAGATCACAATGTCATCTGCAAACATCATTGTCCATGGGGATTCCTGTCTGACCTCGTCTGTCAGCCTGTCCATCACCATAGTGAACAGCAAAAGACTCAGAGCAGATCCCTGGTGCAGTCCCACCCCCACACTGAACTTCTCTGTCTCACCTACAGCACACCTCACCACTGTCTTACAGTCCTTGTAAACTCAATTTTGCTCAGTTTAGTTCTGTGTGCTTTACCATGCCAGTGCCAATTAATGATTGATTGACCGATGATTAAACTTCTTACCGTATTTTCACGACCAAAAGGCGCACTGTATTAGAAGGCGCAGTCCCAGTTTTGTGTGCTCTGTATTTAACACACAAATTTAAGACGCACCTGATGATAGGGCGCAGGTTTTATATACATATCCTCTACTACGTACGTCCGCCTTACAACAACACACACACAAGCAGACACGTGTGTGTATTTAAAAATAGATCGGGAGTAAAACTGAGTTTGTTTGTCTTTATTTAAATATTAGTTACAGTCGTCATAAAGTCATTTATCAAATCCATCCAAGTCCTCATCCTCTGTTTCAGAATCTAACAGCTGCTCTAAATCCAACCTCGCAGGTTCACTTTCCACGCTGTCAGTCACTTTCTGTACCGTGCGGCTCCTCGGAAATGATGCCTGCTTTTGTGAAAGCTCGGACAACAGTGCCAGCAAACATGTTAGCCTAAGCATCTACAATCCACTGTGGCGTAACTCGCCCGGCGCTGCCTTCCACCCTTCGTGAAGCTGTGGTCTCCTCTGGTTATCCATCGCTCCCACGCCGCTCACAGCCTTACTTTGAACAGTTGGTTCACGTCGATGTCCAGCGGTTGGAGTTCCTTTATCAGACCTCCCGGAATCACAGCAAGCGTAGTGTTCATCTGCTTCACTTGTTTTTTTATGTTGGCGGTGAGATGAGCACGTATAGAGTCAGAAATCAGAAGTGATGATGATGCCAGTCTCTTTACACACACCTGCCTCAGCCACTCCTTCATCATTGCCTCGTCCATTCAGACCTTTTCATTTGCCTTAATAATGACGCCTGCTGGAAACGTCTCTTTCTCATCGGGGGCAGTTGCTGTCCATTGGCTGAAAACAGTAAACAAAGTCTTTTCGTACCACGTTGTGCCGTATCGCTACCGTGCAGGTGCCCTTCTTCTCCACCGTGTGACTCACCGGGATGTCGAACGTGAGCGACACCTCAGCACACACATAAGGCGCAATGAACGATAGGATGCGTCGCTCATTTTGAAGAAAATCTAAGAAGTTTCTATGCGCCTTATGGTCATAAAAATACGGTTCTTAATACTTAAATAGAGCACAAACAAACTCAGTTTTGCTTCCGCTCTATTTTTGTAATTCTGCAACAACAAGCAGGAAAGTGAAACATTTCTGGACGAATGAAGATGAACTGTACGTGTTTTTTGTGGGAGACTCACATTGTTCCATCCGTTTGGTGAACTCTAATGAGGGTTCTGGACGGATGGAGCGAAGAAAATTGATGTAGTCCTTGTCATGATACTTCATCATCTCACGATCAGTAACTTTATGAGGCCTCTGACACAAAGAAGAAGAGATTTTATTTATAATGAACTCGTTATTTCATGGAATACGTAAAAGAGTTTAAAACTGTCAGAAGTTTGAAAGACGAGAAGCTGAGGAAACAGTGGACGAGGAAGGTTCAATGAACCAGGACTCGCTGGAAGCCCACTCATATCTCGTCCCAATGGAGTCTACATTTCCTCCCTAACCTGTCCCTGATGGAGCAAAATGAAACGGTAGTCCAGACAATAATCCCATTATGTTCCACTGGACTTCAGCATTGAGGAGCCAGCCTTGGACTAGCACCGACACTCCAAGAACCGGCAGGAATGCAGTAGGTTCCAGTGAGCCCTGGTACACTAGACCTGCCTCATCCTCTGTTTCCTCAGCTTCTCATCTTTCAGGAATAGAAACATCGCCTCCTGGAACATGGGAACAGCCTGCTGCCTCACATTGATGAGGTATTTTGGCAGAATTACGTCAGAATTCAATGAAATATGTGTTTTTGTTTATCCTGAGAAAAAACATCCAGAGCTCCTCTCACTTTGTTTACTGTAGCTACATACGTCCAGACATGTGACTCTCGTTGCATCACGCCTGTCAAGTGTTTCGTTTCGTCATCTTCCACTTATCCGGGGCCGGGTTGCGGGGGCAACAGCCACAGACGGGAAGCCCAGGCTTCTTTCACCCCGACTGCATCCTCCAGCTCACCCAGAAGGATCCCAAGTCGTTCCCCGGCCAGCTGTGAGACATAGTCTCTCCAGCGGGTCCGTGGTCTGCCTCTTAGTCTCCTCCCGGTGGGAAGGGTCCGAAACACCTCACCAGCGATGCGCTCAGGGTGCACCCTGACCAGATGCCCGAACCACCCCATCTTGCTCCTCTCGACCTGGAGGAGGAGTGGCTCGACACTGAGCTCCTCCCAGATGGCAAGAGCTCCTCACCCGATCTCTGAGAGAGAGCCAAGCCACCCTGCGGAGGAAGCTTATTTTGGCCGCTTGTATCCGCGATCTCATTCTTTCGGTCACCACCCACAGCTGGTGACCATAGGTGAGGGTTGGAACGTAGATCCTGGTTACCATGCTGAGGATAGGAACTAGATCCTGGTCACCATGGTGAGGGTAGGATCGTAGATTCTGGTTACCATGGTGAGGGTAGGAACATAGATCCTGGTTACCACGGTGAGGGTAGGAACGTAGATCCTGGTTACCATGGTGAGGGTAGGAACATAGATCCTGGTTACCATGGTGAGGGTAGGAACGTAGATCGACTTGTAAACTAAGAGCTTTGTTTTTCGGCTCAGCTCTCTTTTTACCACGACGGACCGACAGACGGTCCTGGTTATTGCTGACGCCGCACCGATCTCTGCCTGTCGATCTCCCGCTTCTTCCCCCACTGGTGAACAAGACCCCAATATACTGAAACTCTTCCACCTGGGGCACCTGATAAGTGTGTCAAGGGTTAAATTCGCAGCAGGAATAATGAACGTGTCGAAGACTGGTGGAAAACTGTTTGTTTCTCTCCTCCTGGGAGGATACTGGTGGTGTTTATCTTAGCATCATTAAACATCAAATATCTCCATCTTTAACGTTTAGTTATCACACTTTCACATAGACTTTAAAAACGTCATACGACTTGATATTGGGCAAAATTTGGGCCGAATTTCCCCCAGCTTTAGATAACCTTGCTCAGCTGTGAGGGCAATGCGTAGTGAGCGTGGGAAGGGGAGGCGTTTCAGACAGGACCAAACAAGAGTTAGTTCTATCAGATATAAATTCTTAATTATTTTTAGCTGGTTAAAAACTCACATAAATCTCCATCTGCTTGTACAGGCCGTAGTTCATCACCAGGTTGTGAGTCAAGCGGATCCGGTGTGGTTTCATCGGATGTCCTGATCCATAATAATAATCCCCTATGTCAGCTGGAAGTGAAGACGAGAAAAGAGAAAAAGAAATTCATTCCAATTTTTAAGAAATTCAAGTGTTATTTAGTTTTAAGAACTTTTATTTTATCATTAACGATAATAAGTTGATGCCAGGATGATAAAATGTGGAGTTTGGACATTTACCCCCTAAATGTTCATGCTCTTCAAACCTTGATATTTCAGGCATACTTTTGGCTGGAGACACAATTTTAACTTTGAAAGGCTCACAAAGATTTGATCTCTAAGTTTCTCAAACAGAATTGTGATAGGTGGTATACTTTTTGAGATATGACTGTTTAGAAAAAGAGTCAAAACTGAAAAAGTGCAGAAAAAGGCCCTCGTCTTTGTATCAGTCCACCAAAACAGAGCCAGAAATGAGTTTTTATAAGTGATTCAGAGGTTTAAAAAAAAAAAAACGTTCGTAGCTCCATCAGTTTTTATTCTACAGCCATCAAATTCTCTCCCCGGCTGCATCCTCCAGCACACCCGGGAGGATCCCAAGTCGTTCCCCAGCCAGCTGTGAGACATAGTCTCTCCAGCAGGTCCGGGGTCTTCCCCTTGGTCTCCTCCCGGTAGGACGTGCCCTAAACACCTCGCCCGCGAGGCGCTCGGGGGGCATCCTGACCAGATGCCCGAACCACCCCATCTGGCTCCCTTCGACCTGAAGGTGGAGCGGCTCGACACCGAGCTCCTCCCGGATGGCAGAGCTCCTCACCCGATCTCTGAGTGAGAGCCCAGCCACCCTGCGGAGGAAGCTCATTTCGACCGCTTGTACCCGCGATCTTTCTTTCGGTCACCACCCACAGCTGGTGACCATAGGTGAGGGTAGGAACGTAGATCCTGGTTACCATGGTGAGGGTTAGAACGTAGATCCTGGTTACCATGGTGAGGGTTAGAACGTAGATCCTGGTTACCATGGTGAGGGTTAGAACATAGATCCTGGTTACCATGGTGAGGGTTAGAACATAGATCCTGGTTACCATGGTGAGGGTAGGAACGTAGATCCTGGTTACCATGGTGAGGGTTGGAACGTAGATCGACTTGTAAATTGAGAGCTTTGCTTTTCGGCTCAGCTCTCTCTTTACAACGACGAACCGAATTAAATTCTGTTCTGTCTTAAAAATAAATAATATTCTTGTGTAGCTCAAAACCATGTTTGAGCGCGTCCACACTGCTCTATGGAATGTGGACGTGCAGCCAGGTTGTTTGTGAGCGAGAGCGCATGCTTTACAGAAATGATCTAATAACAATACAATTTATTTATCTAGTGCTTTTAAAGGGTCCATATGGTATGCCACAGGAGGGCTGTGTTTGTTTTGTGTTTAGTTTGGAGGAATTACAATTAATTTGGTCTACAGAGTAAAGCTCCGCTGGGGTGGTAGGCGCTAAGCATGATGGGAGTTGCAGTCCATTTTCAGCTTAACTTGACGACTGTAAGAAATCAAGCAGCTGTTAATGTAAAAATCCTCCCCTTCTCAAAAAACATACATGTCAGGTTGATTGGCTGATACAAAGTTGCCCATAAGAATGAGTGTGTATGGTTGTCTGTGCGTGTGTGGCCCCACAACAGACTGGCGACCTGTTTGGGTGTATTATGCCTCTTGCTTGCTTTGCGTTCAGATAAGCAGCCTCGTGCGATACTTTGAGGATCGGTTTGTCAATGGGAACAAATCGAATCTGTGTCTCTCTACCTTAAATTCAGCTAGCACTGTGTTTTTGTATTCCCCATCTGCATGCGGTCTCAAGAAGTGTTCCTGTTCAAGAAAAGAGTTGCTTGACCTGGCGTCCCAAATCACGCAGATAGGACGCCGAGTCCCAACACGTTCCTTCATGCATGTGAATCCATGTTGTAAATCCATGTTGAGAGGAGACGGCAGCTCAGTGGTTAGAGCGTTCGCGCGCGGACCGGAAGGTTGCGGGTTTGCGTCCCACAGAGAGCACGTCTAGGGTCCTTGGAGAAGACACCTAACCCCTGCTTCTCCCACCATTGGCATTGTCGAAGAGCAGCCTGCTGCGGTGTAAGGAGTGCAGCACACAAATTTCCCCGATGAGGGATAAATAGAGTAATTCATTATTTTTATTAAACGTTCGTCCAACCACTTTCTGTTTATGCACCACATAATAATAATGCATTGAACATATGCAGCGCTTTTCAGGACACTCTAAAACACGTCACATATGCATTTTTCATTCACTCCATTCCAGATGATGGTAAGCTATTGCTGCACCCACAGCTGTTCTGGAGCAAATGGAACAAAGCAAAGCTGCCATTTTGCGCCATCGGTGTTGTGGTTCCCTCCACCACCACCGGAGGGAGCCAGGGACCATCTCACCTTTCCCCCAATTCTGGCTGACTGGTACACCTGCTCTGATTGGAAACACCTGCACCTGCTCTCCCGGCTGCCTACTTAAAGGCAGCCTCACCAGTATTCCTCATCGGGTCTTCATACCTCCAGCCCTGGCTGACTCCCGACCCAACTGACTTTCTTGAGTCTGTTATTGACTTTGATAACCTTTTGTTCCATCTCCTTGATTACAGCTTTGCTGATTCCTGGTTTAATAAACCTTGTTGGATAAAAGTTTGTTCAGTGACCTCCTCTCCACCACTGCCTCAAGTGAATCCTGTTTGCTGCCAATGACAGAGCCAGCCAGTCTGATTAGTTTATTCAGTCTGTTGGCGTCACTGGCTGCGATGGTGCTCCCCCAGCAGATGACAGAGAAGAACAAGGAGCTGGTCACCACAGACTGGTAGAAGGTCTCCAGGATCTTGCCGCACACATTGAAGGACCTCAGCTTCCTTAGAAAGTAAAGTCGGCTGCAGGTCTTCTTGTACACAGCAGTACTGTTGCTCCTCCAGCTCAGTCTACTGTCGATGGTCACTCCAAGGTATGTTTTAGGGACAGAAACTGAGTTTGACACCCCTGGTCTAAAGGAAGGCCAAAGAGGAGGTTTATGGGTGCAGTGAAGGAGGATAGGAACCCAAGAGGATGCAGGAGACAGGGTTAGAAGGAAGAAACTGACTTACTGTGGCGCCCCCTGGAGGGAAACGCCTAAAATAGCATAGTTTCTGTTTAAATACATGCTAATTAAGCTTAATTTTCCATTTAAACGTCCTCAAAGTCTATTTACACACATAAAAATGCACATAAACAGTATGTTAAATATCAAACTGTAAATGATAAAGGTTTAGCCACATGGCTAACGCTAACGTCTCGGCTGGTTTTCGGTAACTTACTGTCATAAAAATAACAAACTCGTTTCTTCCATCCATTCCCAGATCGACTCGCCATGTTGGAAGCTTTTAATTTTAAAATAAATCCCACTGAGACGAAACAAATTGAGAAGAGCGGAAATCAATTAGTGAAAAAAAAGCACCGTGCGCAGACGATAACACGTACAGGTATCGGTACGATACCATACGAAAAGGACGTCCCAACCTGATGACGTCATGTCGTGATTGAACGGCTGTGTTGATGAAGTAAAGTCAATTTATTTATTTGATTGGTTCTTTTTTTTAACTTTTCAAAACATTAGTACAGTGTTCATAGACTTTTAATTTAGATTTTTTTTTTTTTTTTTATCAGAAATACTTTTTTTGTGTGTTTAATTTATTTCCGGACGGGCTATAATTGGTGTGACACACCATTCGCGCATGCGCTGCTGTTTCAGTACGGAGTTGAATGCGTGCGGTTAAGACGTGTTTTGTTTGTTGCGTGCTAGTTTTGGTTTCTGTAAGTTTATTTATTTAAGTATTTTGTTGGAAACACACTATTGCTGTGTTTAAGTTATGCTTTTGTTTTGGTGACTAACCGGATGTTATACAATTATTTTTATTACTTTACTCACTTCCTGTTTGTAATAAAGATGGAGCGCAATCTGTTAATGTTTGATCAATGAGCACGGTGGCACAGTGGCCTCACAGCAAGAGGGTCGCGGGTTCGAGTCCCGGGTGGGGATGAGGTTTGGAACACTGTCCTTTCTGTGTGGAGTTTGCATGTTATCCCCGTGTTTGCGTGGGTTTCCTCTGGGTACTCTGGTTTTCTCCCACCCTCCAAAGACATGCATGCTAGGTTGATTGGCTGGTGCCAAATTGCCCCTAGGAATGAGTGTGTGTGTGGATGGTTGTATGTGTGTAGCCCTGCGACAGACTGGCGACCTGTTCGGAGTGTACCCTGCCCTTCGCCTTAATTTAGCCGGGATGGGCTCCGGCACCCGCCGCGACCCCAAATAGGACAGACGGACAAGAAGATGACTGACTGACTGACTGTTGATCAATGACATACACGTTTGATCATAAAGAGTTAGTGAAAGAACATCTGTCCATTTTTTTCCTCCATTAACGTAAGAGGAGGTATTTTACAGGTTATGTGCCCTGACACCTAGGAGGCACCAAAAAGTCCCCCCACCTTCCCCCCAAAAAAACAAAACAAACTCAGTTAAAAGAAGTAAAGCAATAGAAATGTGAAGTATTTCACGAAGCAGAAAATGGACTTAAGTCAATAAACTGTCTGATGTGATTCTAAGTGGTGTGGGAGCCCCACAGGGCACGGTGCTCTCTCCATTCCTCTTCACATTGTACACTTCAGACTTCCAGCACAACTCCGATTCATGCCACCTACAGAAATTCTCTGATGACTCAGCAGTTGTAGGGTGTATAAGTGGTGGGCAGGAGGAGGAGTACAGGAGGGTGGTGGATGGATTTGTGGTGTGGGCGGGAGAGAATCACCTGCTCCTCAATGTAGACAAGACCAGGGAGATGGTGATTGACTTCCGGAAGAGGAGGACTGCTTTGCAGCCGCTCTGCATTCTGGGTAGAGATGTGGAGGTGGTTGAGGAGTACAAATACCTTGAAGTGACCATCGACAGTAGCCTGAGCTGGAGGAGCAACAGTACTGCTGTGTACAAGAAGACCTGCAGCCGACTTTACTTTCTAAGGAAGCTGAGGTCCTTCAATGTGTGCAGCGAGATCCTGGAGACCTTCTATCAGTCTGTGGTGGCCAGCACCTTGTTCTTCTCTGTCATCTGCTGGGGGAGCAGCATCACAGCCAGTGACGCCAACAGACTGAATAAACTAATCAGACTGGCTGGCTCTGTCATTGGCAGCAAACAGGACTCACTTGAGGCAGTGGTAGAGAGGAGGTCACTGAACAAACTTTTGTCCATCATGGAGAATCATGACCATCCTCTCTACCCACTCCTGGACGAACAGCGGAGCTCCTTCTCCAAGAGGCTCAGACAGCTCCGCTCGAGAACATCTCGTTACCGGAGGTCTTTCTTCCCGTACGTGATCGGACTCTACAACGACTCACTTAGCAGATAGGAAGTTGTTGCTGTGACACACAAATTTCCCATGTGTGGGATCAATAAAGTAGATTCTGATTCTGAAAACAAATTGAATTCCGCAAAGAAAAACTACCAAGATGTTTAGGGTGAGCTAAAGAGCCCATTAGCCCAGCAAAGCTAATGAAAGAAGGCTTAAACAAGATGGCTACTCATGGTGCTTCTGGAGTGTTGTCCCCACAACTCTACTTTGATGAATCAGAAGACAAGTATGGTCTTTAGAAAACAAGATTCTTGGGACATTTTCATATTCTAAATCTGAAACTGTTCTCAACGAGCCAGTCAGAGATGAGTTAAAACCAGTTAACAGAACAAAGAACCTGAATTGCTAAGCAGAGCTAGTAAGACTGATCAATAATAAAAGTCTATCATTGATCCGACATGACCCTATGTATGATGGCAGGAAAGCTCTGAAAATATTAAGAGAGTATCATTCAGGAAAAAGCAAACCATGCATCATCCACCTGTACACATCTTTAATTAGAAAAACAGACAGAGAGTCGTCATTACAACAGAGAACCTCATCGCAGCTCTTCGGGATGCTGGTGAGACTCTTAGTGATAGTTTGATTGTAGCATTGGCTCTAAAACGATTACCAGATTCCTACAAATAGCAGTAAATATAACTCAAAATGAGGACAATGTGACACTCAAAGATTTTAAGAGAAGACTGCATGCACGAAGAATCTGAGAAAATGAGCACTGATGAGTCAACAAGCTTCAAATAAGAAAAGAAGAAACTAGATTCTAGATGTGAGCAGCGCATATATGTCGGGTACGACAAGAATAATTCAGCTTATCTAGTATTTCACCCAGCAATAGAAAAAGTAAAAAAATACAGGTTGGTAAAATTTCCAACAAAAAGAGACACAGACTGTTAAGTCAAACATGCCGTATGACATTGAAAGCAGAAGCTACGTATGTCGTCACTGATAATCTGTAGGACAGGGCAGGTATGATCCAACCTGAAAAAGGTTCTGGGCAGTTAGGAGAGCAAATGGATGGTGAGCAGTCAGACACAGATGCTGTAACAGGGATCAGGAGTCATGATCCTCTCACATACCACCAGAGGGAGCCCTGGACCTTCCTCTCATGGACTTCAGCCCGATCCCAAACACCTGAATTCTGATCAGCTGTGCACCGTCAGCCAGGTGATAACTTCCTTGTGGGGTCATGACCTTCCATTCCAGCCAGGTCTTCCTGACCAGGTTTTACAATAACCTCAAGACATTATTCTGATCCTGTATTTTTTCCTTTACAGCTCAAACTAGACTACCTTACTAAATAAACTCTGTTTTGTTGTCCTGCATTTGGGTCGTCCTCCTTCTTCATCCTCCATTGTTACAGAACATATCCTCCAGGTGCTGGACTGTGATGGCTGCTGATTGGAGGACTTGTCTGATGAGGCTCACCTGCATCCACTTCTCTCCACACTATTTAAGATCCAGTCTAACCCTTGTGGAACCACTTACCACAGGTCCTTCTGTGCTCCTCTGCAACCCAGTCCCACATGGTTCATTCCCACTCCTGTGTCGACTCCTTTTGTTTGTTCAATAAATGGTTTAATCCTGATCTTTGACCTGCGTCTGGATCTTCTTCCTCCTCCGATCCATCACACTTTAGACTTTGATTGTTAACACTGTGTAATGTTTTCATTGTGAAATGTAGGGAATCAAAGATCCCGTCGTTCGATCTCCGTGAAGCTGGCTCCTCTTAAAAAAATATATAAACAAAAAATATGTCAATCGTATGTGCTGTAAAAATGGTTTTTGTGCTATTTTAGTTTTTTAGACATTTACAATTCCTTTACAGATCAATATGACGTCATCCAGCCCCTAATTTTGCCTAAAAATGCGAGAAAAAATTCTTGTATGTGCTATTTTCGGTTTTTTTTCAATTATTTTTAAAAATATGATTTGGACGATGATGTCATCAAAGGTGGCGACGCCCAGACATAAATGAACTTCTGGATGACGTCATCGTCTAGGTTGTATTTCTTAAAATAATAAAAAAAAAAAAAACGACAACAGCACAAACAAAAATTTTTACAGCACAAACGATGGACATATTTTTTTGTTTATTTTTATTTATATATATTTATTAAGAGGGGCTAGCTTCACGGAGGTTTTCGTTCGGGAGGATTCAGGTCTGCATTAGTCGATTGCGATAGATTTTGTTTTTTACGGTGCGACAATAAAAACAGACTTTAGTGTGTGCGTGTGAATGCGTTCCCCAGAAACTCTGGAACAACTTAACATTTTACACAAAAAAAATCGTGCTGCGTTAGAGAATCTTCACATTTTAATCAGACATTTTGAACAACATTTATGATACAGACTGAATGTTTGGACTAAAAAGGACAGACATTGTTCATCTTTATGGACTCACAATAAAAAATAAAAAAAAACTGGCAGAAATATTTTTTTCTTTTCTGAAAAGCCTTGTTTATTTTCAGTCAAAGTTTTAAAATAAAATTAGAGCCTTTTAAATGTTTTAAATGTGGACAGAAAAAAAACAAAAACAACAGACAGAACGAGATCTGAATCACATGCAGTTTGGGGGGGATTAGTTATTTTAATCATCATTAAAATGTCAAAAATAAAATTAAAGCTCATTAAAACATTGTTTTTTTAGAGCTTAAGATAACATTTTTAAATTTCACATTTTTTGGGGGAAAAACTGAATGAATTGTCCTGCAAGATTAAAACATTTTACCCTTAAAACTCCAGTAGATGAAAAAAGTCCCACCATGACATCAAATACATGATCATTAGTTCGTCAAAAACAGTGGCATATGGCCCCAGGGGTCGTTGGCATAGAGGTAGAATAACCGTCTTTTGACCTGGAGAACCGGGTTCGAATCCCACTGGGCCAAAGCTTTCCCTGGGACTACGTGGGATAAAACTGTAAGGGCAAACAATAATAAAAACAGTGTCATGTAACTCGTTTTATCATCTCCGCTCATCTGGGGTCGGGTCACAGGGGCAACAGCCTCAGACGGGAAGCCCAGACGTCTCTCACCCCGGCTGCATCCTCCAGCTCACCCGTGAGGATCCCGAGGTGTTCCCTGTCCAGCTGTGAGACACAGTCTCTCCAGCGGGTCCAGGGACCTGTCTCTGGGTCTCCTCTGAGTGGGATCAAACACCTCACAAGTGCGGCATTCAGGAGGTATTCTAACCAGATGCCCGAACCACTCCATCTGGCTTCTCTCAACCCAGAGGAATAACGTCTCTACTCCGAGCTTCTCCCAGATGGTAGAGCTCCTCACTCTATGTTTGAGTGCAGGGTGGCTGCATAGGAAGAGCATTTCAGCCGCTTGTATCTGTAATCTCATTCTTTGGATCACCACGACAGCTGGTGATCATAAGTGAGAGTGGGAACGTAGATCGACTGGTGAATCGACAGCTTTGCTTTTCGGTTCAGCTCTTTCTTCACCCTGACGGATCGATGCAGCGTCCTGATTATCAGGTGAAGAAAGAGCTTGACATAAAGCAAACTCATGATTTCCCATCAAGCTACGTTCCTACCCTCACAGCTGGTGTGCTGTGTGTGGTGACCAAGAGAATGAGATCACGGACACAAGAGTAAGACCCCGGACACGCTGGAGAGACTATGTCTCACAGCTGGACAGGGAACACCTCAGGATCCTCCTGGGTGAAATGGAGGAGCAGCCGGGGTTTTCCGTCTAAAGCTGTTACCCCCGCGACCCAGCCCCTGATAAACGGAAGACAACAGAATCGTGCCTCAATGATGATTTGAGGCTCTGGGACTCCAGGAAAATCTCAACAGGGATAAGCAGTGTACAAGATGAATGAAGTTTCTGGAGTTTCACAAGGATCCGTTCTTCGCCCACTTTTATTTTTGGTTCATCATTCCGATGGGAACTACAATATCTGGTGATGAAACTTTGATGTTTATACTTAAAAAAAACAGATGATGTAAACATTTCCTGTCACCCATTCCGTCATCTTCCGCTTGTTACTGGGCTGGGTCGCGGGGCCAACGGCCTCAAACGGGGAAGCCCAGGCTTCTCTCACCCCGGTTGCATCCTCCAGCTAGGAATGTAGATCCTGGTTACCATGGTGAGGGTAGGAACTTAGATCCTGGTTACCATGGTGAGGGTAGGAACGTAGATCCTGGTTACCATGGTGAGGGTAGAAACGTAGATCCTGGTTACCATGGTGAGGGTAGGAACGTAGATCCTGGTTACCATGGTGAGGGTAGGAACATAGATCCTGGTTACCATGGTGAGGGTAGGAACGTAGACCTTGGTTACCATGGTGAGGGTAGGAACGTAGATCCTGGTTACCATGGTGAGGGTAGGAACATAGATCCTGGTTACCATGGTGAGAGCTATGTTTTTCGGCTCAGCTCTCTCTTTACCATGACGGACCGATGCAGCGTCCTAGTTATGGCTGATGCCACACCGATTCGCCTGTCGATCTCCCGCTCCATCCTTCCTCCACTCGTGAACAAGACCCCGAGATACTCAAACTCCTCCACTTAGGGCAGGACCCTGACCCGCACGGGGCATTCCACCCTTTTCAGGGTGAGGACCATGGTCTCGGATTTGGAGGTGCTAATTCAAAGTCACACTTTCCACCAATCAGAAAGGTTCAATCAGGATGAGACATTGACTAAGAAAAATCATCCTTCTCTCTGATGGAATAAACCGGCTGAGGTATTCTTGTATGTTCTGGAGTTTTAAGGGTTAAACCACCAAATATATACCAAATTTTTTATAAACTCTGGAAACAAAAATCTATTGATTTTCTTTACAATTGATCACACCCTCATTTTTAATCAAAATTCAGCAATAAAATAGTGTGAGTTTATTTTTTATGTTTTCATTATTTAAAAACCACCTTTAAAAAGGAACTGATTTTTTTTTATCACGGCCAGTCAAACGCTCTACCGGTGATCTGGTAAAACTTCTGATTAAATGGATGAAAAAACTTCTGCAGTTTTGTGACCACAGACGAGTCGACTTCTGGGTGGATGCGACCTTTACTGCCTGCCAGGCACTTATTAAAAACTATGTTGAACCGTAGGCAGAAGAAGCCCCGTGTGGCGTTGAAGTACAGGTTGAACTGGCTGATTCTAGGGGGAAGGTTTAGGAAACGCTCTACAAGCTGCAGCTCTGACAGCGGGTCTGTGATCAGCCGGTCTCCGTCTACAATATGGAACTGTTCCACTGGAAAATACTTGAGCCAGCGCTCCAAGTGTTTGGTGTAGATGCTGGTCCTTACGGCTTTGTACTTTGTGTTCACTTCACAAGTGCTGGTGTCGATTGCCAACTTTTCAAACTTGTGGTAAGTCTTGTTTTTTCGCTCCTTGCCCTCTAGGACTTGGGTATAGTCAGACACCGCCCTGGTGGTGGGCTCTCGGACGATGATCAGGAGCTTGATGGAAGAGTTCATCTTAAAAATGCGTTCAGGGACTTCCTCTGTGATAAAATAGGCGGGGCTTTTCTCAATGGTGATTTGATGAGGGAAAGAGAACGGCATTTTCTCCCTGTACCAGTCCATGCCTCGCGCATAGTTTTTGTCATTGTCAAAGAAGTGGATCTCCTGGGAGGCCTTGACCACCGCCGGATGCAAGTTGAGCATTTCCAGAAGGGCCCTGGTGCCACCCTTCCGCACCCCGATGATAATTGCCCGCGGCAGCTGTTGGACCAAGTTGTGCAGCCGGATTTGCTCCTTGGTAGCATTGCCCTTATGGAGTTCGTGCAGCAGGCCACGCTTGAACTGGACGGTCCGAAGAGGAATCTTTTCTGGGGGCGAATAGCTGCTCTCAATGGGGCAGATGGGCTGTAATCTAAAAGAGAAGAGAACACATCTTTAGTGAGCTTCAGAAGATTCCTGATGAACAGCTGCCGATTAAACACTAAAGAGAGAATAAAATATCTGTTCATCACCTCAACTGTCTGGTTTTGGTGACAAATAAGTACCGTATTTTCACGACCATAAGGCGCACATAAAAGTCTTGGATTTTCTTCCAAATGAGCGGTGCGCCCTATCGTGTGTGGTGTGTTTTGGAGACCCGATGTTTTTCCACGTATCACCATCGCTTCTGATTCATGACTCGATGCATGCTCATCTCACGCAAGCAGATGAACACTACGCTTCCTGTGATTCTGGGAGGTCTGACAAAGGAACACCAACCGCTGGATATCGGTGTGAACCGGCCGTTCAAAGTAAGTCTGCAAGCAGCGTGGGAGCGATGGATGACCAGAGGAGACCACAGCTTCACGAAGGGTGGAAGGCAGCGCCGGGCGAGTTACGCCACAGTTTGCCAATGGATTGTAGATGCTTGGACTAACGTGTCTTCTTGCACTGTTGTCCGAGCTTTAGCCAAAGCCAGCATCATTTCCGAGAAGCCGCACGGTACAGAAAGTGACTCTGACAGCGAGGAAAGTGAACTTGCGAGGTTGGATTTAGAGCAGCTGTTAGATTCTGCGAGCAGAGGAAACAGAGGATGAGGACTTGGATGGATTTAATAAATGACTTTATGACGACTGTAACTAATATTTAAATAAAACCAACCAAACTCAGTTTTACTCCCGATCTATTTTTAAATACACACACACGTGTCTGCTTGTGTGTGTGTTGTTGTAAGGCGGACGTACATAGTAGAGGATGTGTATATAAAACCCGCGCCCTATCATCACCTGCGCCTTATGTGTGCGTTAAATACAGAGCACACGAAACTGGGATTGCGCCTTTAAATATGGTGCGCCTTATGGTTGTGAAAATGCAGCATTTCTTTTGGCTGGAGACACTAACATAGCCATGTTGGCGCCACTTCATGCCTTTGCTCGATTTAATGTCTCTTGCTAATCAGTCAGGGATTACTCGAATTAGTTTACAATTGAGGGTCCCCCGAAAATAAATGGCCAATGGGTGAATAGAGATAATAAGATGACGTCAAAGCCGAGCACTACCACGGACATTCCAAAAACAGGCAGTGACGATCTTTCAAAACTAAGATGAAAAAGGAGCTTCATTGCCTGCTCTAGGAGTGTCCATGTTAGTGCAAGATTGACTTGACCCTCAAACTCTGATGGAACATTGTGGGCACAGCGTCTGGTTACCAGTTTAGTGGACTTCCATTCCCATGTACTCCACGAAGGACGAGGTAGGGAGGAAACAGTCCGGGTAAAACTTTGGCTACATAGAGACATGACATGAGGGGGCTTCCAGTAAAACCAGGATTGTTGGACCTGCCTCGTCCACTGTTTCCCCAGCTTCTCATTTTCAGGATAGAAATCCTCCTGGTTTACTGGAACAGCCTGTTGCCACACATTGATGTGGCATTTTGGTCTCGGTTGGTTTGGTTTGGACAGTTTAAAGAGTAAACTAAAGTTAAGATTAACAGATAAGACAATGAGTGGCTGTCCGGATGGCTCGATGGGTACGAACACAGGGATTGATTTATGACTGAAAAGAACAGATGATTTTATAAGGACAGAAACCTGGTGACCTACCTGTCCAGAGTTCCCACTCTGGCTACGAGGTACAGGACACTTCCGATGGCAAGGCTTCCCAGCACGAGGAGCTTCTGTCTAAGCACTGCCTGCTGCTGTTTGAGGGGCATGGCCCTCCATCAATCTTCAGGACTGTGTCTTCAGCCTGAGGGATGGCAAACAGACTCATTAACCACTAACCAGCCTACAGGGCCAAAGAGACGCACCAACCAACCTATAGGACTAAAAGTCTCATTAACCAGCCTACAGAACAACACAGACACCACAAGGTTCTTATTATGAACCCATGCAGCTGAAATAAGCTTCCTCTGCAGAGTTCCTGAGTTCTTAGGAGCTTCCGGATGGTCTTAGACGAGGGCATGTTTTCCTTTGCAGGTAAGAGGAGACACGGGTTCATTCAGGCGTCTGGTTTGAATACTTCTCTGGTTTGAGGCTTTGTTGGCATGTCCCGCCGGGAGGAAACCAAGGGACAGAACAACAGAGATGCCAAGTTGTTGGCTTCACAAAGCGGGAGATTTGAGGAGGAGGAGCTTAACGTCACATCCGCAATGGACAACATCCGCCGTGACACTTGGCGTAAAACAAACCGTTCAAAACATGAGAAAGCAGCTGGTAAATTGTGCGTCTTCCGTGTGTTACCACCTAGTGTTATGTATCAGTACGAAGACGAATTACCACCAGGAATACACCCCTGTACTACTTGTTCACGCTTTGTTTTGAGGCTCACACACATAAGCTGTCACATGACCAAAGTTCCCGGATGTCCGACTTCTTCCATACGTTCACCAAAAACAATGCAGATCGCTACTAGCGGCTTTCACATGCACAGCTGCAGCAGCAGGAGATGCCATGTGCTTAGCCTCATTATACCTAATCATGTTCATGGAATGCAGTAGAGTGTTCATTATGCGGGAGTTTTATTAGCCTTGGCGAGTGAGCGTGAGATAGGTCCCAATTGCGGGTGACTCTCGCCCAATGCTGGATGCTTGGCGTCTCTGGAACGAGGATAAGCTGGAGGGATCATGCCTCTCAGCTGCTCAGAAAGGCTTTGTAAAGAAGGAAGACTCAAAGGATTGGGCGACTGTCCCGTAACCGGGGGGTCGCCGGTTCAATTCCCTGCCCAAGGTCCATGTCAAGGTATCCCTGAGTGGACAACGAACTTTCAATGTCTCCTGATGATGGTTTCCAGCTTGCATGTCGGCTTCCACCATCGTGTGTGAATGTGAGCTACAATGTAAAGCTCTTTGAGAACCAACTCAGGTATGTTTTATCGTTTATGTACAAAGATAGATACCATTTTTAATCAATTAATCAGCTTCATTATTTAAAATACCTGACCACAGTCTGGTGTTTACTCTTGAAAATTCAAAGTGCATCATTTGCTGCTTTCTCCACAGGGAGGCGTCCAATCCTCACACACACCAACACAGATTGTCTCTGATAAAAAAAAAAAGGACCTTTTCCATTCATTCCAGTGTTATATGGAAGTCATTCAGGGATCAAATAGTACGTGTAGGGAAGCCAAACACTCTGAAGAAATATCGTTCATTGTAAAAATGAGTCAATTCAAATGTGTAAACATCAAATATTTTAACAAAAAAAAAAGCATTTTAATTTAAAAATAAATCTATTTTTGTAAGCATAAAACACACATTTATGTCATCTAATAATTCAATATTTAAAACATCTTTTATTTTGAAAAATGGAGCAAATATTTTTCTTTCATTAATATGTTAATTTTTCAAACTTTACATTTTAAAATAAGAATGTTTTTGTAAAAAAACACAAAATGTAGGGATTCCAATTTTCTCTAAGGTGCCAGACTGTACCCAATGAAAGGCTAGATTTGGCCCCCGAGGCTGACGTTTAACACCTAACCTCTGTTCTGTTCCGTCGTCTTCCATTTATCCAGGGTTGGGTCGCCAGGGCAACTGCCTCAGATGGGAAGTCAAGACTTCTCTCACCCCGGCTGCATCCTCCATCTCAGAATCAGAATCAAAATCAGAATCTACTTTATTCATCCCACACATGGGAAATTTGTGTGTCACAGCAACAACTTCCTATCTGCTAAGTGAGTCGTTGTAGAGCCCGATCACGTACGGAAAGAAAGACCTCCGGTATCGAGATGTTCTCGAGCGGAGCTGTCTGAGCCTCTTTGAGAAGGAGCTCCGCTGTTCGTCCAGGAGTGGGTAGAGAGGATGGTCATGATTCTCCATGACGGACAAAAGTTTGTTCAGTGACCTCCTCTCTACCACTGCCTCAAGTGAGTCCTGTTTGCTGCCAATGACAGAGCCAGCCAGTCTGATTAGTTTATTCAGTCTGTTGGTGTCACTGGCTGTGATCCTGCTCCCCCAGCAGATGACAGAGAAGAACAAGGAGCTGGCCACCACAGACTGGTAGAAGGTCTCTAGGATCTTGCCGCACACATTGAAGGACCTCAGCTTCCTTAGAAAGTAAAGTCGGCTGCAGGTCTTCTTGTACACAGTAGTACTGTTGCTCCTCCAGCTCAGTCTACTGTCGATGGTCACTCCGATGGTCACCTGGAAGAATCCCGAGTCGTTCCCCAGCCAGATGTGAGACATAGTCTCTCCAGCGGGTCCAGGGTCTGCCCCTTGGTCTCCTCCCAGTGGGACGTGCCCGAAACACCTCACCCGCTCGGGAGACATCTTAACCAGATCCCCAAACCAGCCTATCCGACTTCTCTCGACCTGGAGGACGAGCAGCTCTACTCCAACCTCCTCCCGGATGGCAGAACTCCTCACCCGATCTCTGAGTGAGAGCTCATCCACCCTGCGGAAGAAGCTTATTCCGGCCGCTTGTATCTGTGATCTAGTTCTTTCGGTCACCACCCACAGCTGATGACCACGATGAGGGTAGGAATGTAGATCCTGGTTACCATGGTGAGGGTAGGAACGTTACCGTGGTGAGGGTAGGAACTTAGATCCTGGTTACCGCGGTGAGGGTGGGAACGTAGATCCTGGTAACCATGGCGAGGGTAGGAACGTAAATCCTGGTTACCGTGGTGAGGGTGGGAACGTAGATCCTGGTTACCATGGGGAGGGTAGGAACGTTACCGTGGTGAGGGTAGGAACGTAGATCCTGGTTACCATGGTGAGGGTGGGAATGTAGATCCTGGTGACCATGGTGAGGGTGGGAACGTAGATCCTGGTTACCATGGTGAGGGTAGGAACGTAGATCCTGGTTACCGTGGTGAGGGTAGGAACGTAAATCCTGGTTACCGTGGTGAGGGTGGGAACGTAGATCCTGGTTACCATGGTGAGGGTAGGAACGTAGATCCTGGTTACCATGGTGAGGGTGGGAATGTAGATCCTGGTTACCGGGATGAGGGTGGGAATGTAGATCCTGGTTACCATGGTGAGGGTAGGAACGTAAATCCTGGTTACCGTGGTGAGGGTAGGAACGTAGATCCTGGTTACCATGGTGAGGGTAGGAACATAGATCCTGGTTACCATGGTGAGGGTAGGAACGTAGATCCTGGTTACCATGGTGAGGTTAGGAACGTAGATCCTGGTTACCATGGTGAGGGTAGGAACGTAGATCCTGGTTACCATGGTGAGGTTAGGAACGTAGATCCTGGTTACCATGGTGAGGGTAGAAACGTAGATCGACTTGTATATTGAGAGATTTGCTTTTTGGCTCAGCTCTTCCTTTACCATGACTGATCGATGCAGCAACCTAGTTTTCACTGACGCTGCACCGATCCGTCTGTCGACCTCCCGCTCCATCCTAAACTCCTGATAACTAGCTCGCGGTCTCCATGGAAACGTCCGGTTGCTCGCTTGAGGAACTGGAGGCACTCACTTGGACCCAGTGAAACACAGAGAGGCCAGTTTGGTGTTCTTCACTGCGGCCTGGCTTTGTGGAACAATTCAGGACTCCAGCTTTTGGGTTGCCAGGTTGGACACAGTGTGACCGGACTGGGACGCCGGTGGATAGGGCTGAGGGGCATTTACCTTTGGGGATGAATTAAGTATTTTTACCAACAAATTCATCTCATAGTTTAATGTTTCTGTGATAAAAACATACTTTCAGTCATTTACAGATCGGGTTTTTCTAAAAAGCAGATCTCTTCAAATCTAAACCACACGTTTCCTTCCTGTCCGGAGAGCTCGATCCAAAACGATCCCACATCCTTCAGGCTCTTAATGACTTCAATGATAACGACTAAAGGCCTGAGGAGAAATCTGCTGAGTGTGTTTCAGAGTGTAATTAAAGTCCTGTTTACCATCACAGCTTTAATTAGTTTGTTAACGATGCAGAGTATGAAGACTGTTTATGGTATTCTACAATGTTTGAGGAACTTTTCTTCATTTAAAGAGAGTGTTTTTACAGGTGATACTACTTATATCATGGCACGTATAGATTCAGATTAATGTACTTTTTTAATCCACTACTGGGTAAATTTAAGTGTCTGGCAGCTCCAAGCAGCTCAAGAGAGGGCTCCAAACAGCTACTAGTTAGTGCCGAAATGGATGGGGTGGAGCTGGAACAGCTGCTTGGTGGAACACAGGTAAACATAGAAACGCAATATCCGCCTAAAAGAAACTTATAAATACATTTGCCACCCATACGTTTGGGATGGGGGTGCTCCGGGAGTAAGGAGTCTTGGAGCCCTTGGTACGGGCTGTCCGATCTTTGTACGACCGGAGCCAGAGCTTGGTCTGTATAGCTGGCAGTATGTCGATTCCATTTCCAGTGAGAGTTGGACTCCGCCAAGGCAGCCCTTTGTCACCGATTCTGTTCATCACTTTTATGGACAGAATATCTAGGCGCAGCCGAGGCGTTGGAGGGATCCAGTTTGGTGACCTCAGGATCGGATCTCTGCTTTTTGCAGATGATGTGGTTCTGTTGACTTCATCGGACCGTGATCTCCAGCTCTCACTGGATCGACTTGCTGCCGAGTGAGAAGCGGCCGGGATGGGAATTAGCGCCTCTAAATCCGAGAGCATGGTCCTCGCCCGGAAAAGGGTGGAATGCCCCCTGCGGGTCAGGGACAGGGTCCTGCCCCAAGTGGAGGAGTTTAAGTATCTCGGGGTCTTGTTCACGAGTGGGGGAAGGATGGAGCGGGAGATCGACAGGCGGATCGGTGCGGCATCAGCAATAACTAGGACACTGCATCGGTCCGTCGTGGTAAAGAGAGAGCTGAGCCGAAAAGCAAAGCTCTCGATTTACAAGTTGATCTACGTTCCAACCCTCACCTATGATCACCAGCTGTGGGTGGTGACCGAAAGAATGAGATTGCAAGTACAAGCAGCCGAAATGAGCTTCCTCCGCGGGGTGGCTGGGTTCTCACTCAGAGATCGGGTGAGGAGCTCTGCCATCCGGGGCGAGCTCGGTGTCGAGCCACTCCTCCTCCAGGTCGAGAGGAGCCAGATGGGGTGGTTCGGGCATCTGGTCAGGATGCCCCCCGAGTGCCTCGAGGGCGAGGAATTTTGAGCACATCCCACCAGGAGGAGACCAAGGGGCAGACCCCGGACCCGCTGGAGAGACTATGTCTCACAGCTGGCCGGGGAACGACTTGGGATCCTTCCGGGTGAGCTGGAGGATGCTGCCGGGGTGAGAGAGGCCTGGGCTGCCCGTCTGAGGCTGTTGCCCCCGCGACCCGACCCTGGAACAAGCGGAAGATGACGGAACAGAACGGAACAATCAAGAAAACCTTTTCTAGTCCCACAGTGGGGAAATGGCAAGAATTAAAGCATTTAGCCAACAACGGCGCTGCCTTTGTAGAAGAAATAGAGATACAAATGGATTATTACTGGCAAACACAGCGGAACTCAGCAGGTAAATTTATTCAATAAGTGAGATCTTCTTCTGCAATAAAAGGTAAAACACACCAGTTTGTCAAGTCATCCTTCCTTTCACAGTTTTAAAGACTTGTCTGAATGACATCATCAGTGCTTCCTGTCTGAACATACCCGGCTTCACTATGGAATTAAAGATGGTGGACTACTGGTGTTGTTCCACCACAGTGAAGGATCAAGATGTGGAGCTTTTAAAGAAAGTTTAACATCTTATTAGGATTCATTGGAGCTGAAAAACATTGTTGCCATGGTAACCCACATTCCACCCAGAGCAGTGTGGAATGTTTCTATGTTTCAATGTTTCTACTTCTACCGCTCTTTTGTACCTCCATTGGTTCTCAAAGCGCTTTACATCGTAGCTCACATTCACCCGTTCATTCATACCTGGTGGTGGAAGTTGACAAGCAAGCTGGAGACCACCATCAGAAGCAATTGGGGGTTCGGTGTCTTGTTCAAGGTCACTTCAGCACGAAGTCCGGGTGGGGGATAGAACCGGCAACCCTCCAGTTAGAGAGCGGTCACGCTACGTACTGACCCACCCTTCCTGTTGTGTGTTTCATCAACGGATGTTGCAGCTCTATTACACCCATCTTGGCACCACCGAGCACCACCGAGCACCTGTTCTGAACCTGGTTTGAAGCTCTCTCTTGTACTCTGGAGCGATACCCGACGTATCAATTTGCCTATGAGGGATCAATAAAGTATCTTTCTCTATCAGGGGTGGGCAAACTTTTGGTTTGCGGGCCACATTGAGTTCTAACATTTGACCAGGGGGCCGGAACAGGATCAGATGGATGGCATGCTTTGGTAACCACTAGATTAGACTTATCGAATGGCGCTAGATTTTAAACAAGTGCTAAATGTAACATCAAGAGCGTTAAATTTAAAATCTAGGGGCGCAAGGTTTGAAATCTAAACGATTGATGTAACATTTTGTTTGTTTTAACATCTAACACGCTTGTTTACGTGCGTGTATTGGCCCCGATGGCTTTCCATATCGGTGCACTGTACCAGCCCAAAACTCCCTCATTGGCATGGACAGGATTTGCAGTTCTACGCTGTGCCGGCCAGACCATCTCATAATTTCTGCATCCATATACCAGAGGTGTGCGCATCATGGAGACAAACACATTTTAATGGGAACAGTGTTGTTGTATCTTTGGCCCCATCTAGTGAGGAAACATCAGCATTGCACGAAAAAAAAAACATTAACGAGGTTTATTTATTTCATATTTTCAAATTTGCCGGGCCTGATTAAACCGTTTAACGGGTCGCATGTGGCCCGCGGGCCGTAGTTTGCCCATGTCTGGTCTATATTATTGATATTAATTTCAGTCTCTAATCTTTAGGTTCAGGTTCTCCACCTGGTGCTGAATCGGTCCAATAAGAGTTAGAGATTACAGAACCAAATCATCTTCAAGAACCAAACATTGTGATTGTTGACCTGTAGTTTGGTTTTGTTTTGATGTTTTAAAGTGTCTTCTGATGATAAAAACCATCATCGGCTGCTGTTAATGTGCGTTTAGCTCATCGGCAGGGACATAAAATCTGAGCAGGGGACACATGAGGATGCCTTCATCCATTATTCACCACTATTGTTATTGAGCTGTCTGCACATGGGGATGAAAACGCTCCCTCCTCTGACCCCCACATCCATTTTGTAATATTAAACCTTTATTATTTATTAGCCGTCTGAGCAGACGCCTCTCCTGCACCATGTGGACAAACACAAAGAGCAGGTTTCTCAGAGAGGAGCGTCCATGGAGCTTCTGGATTCACTGTAACACCAACATGATTTTGAATCAGTAAAATCAGGAGTGATGATCCTGATGATGTGGGAACCTACTTCTTCTTGTCATTTTGATTGATATCCATTTATTTATATTAATAAATGACTTTTCCATATATTGAGTCATCTAGACTCGTCCATGTTTATCCTGTGTGTGTTTCATGTCGGGTTTTGTCGGTTCATATTCTAACTCCGAGGATCAAAGAAAGCCAGCCCCTCTTTGCTAATGGGATTAGTTTGAGGATCAGATGAAACACCAGCGCGCGTGGGGGGGTCTGATCTCTACATAAACACCTGCAGCTCTTCACACCAGATGTTTGCCTCCTGCATCCAGGTCCCAGATGTGACCAGCAGGCCCTCAGGACTCCACCATGTCTGTGTGTCTCTCCTTTCATCCGATGCCAGATCTCAAAACAAACTTTTAGATTTCTCTTGTTCATGTCGGCTGTCATGGAGACCGACTTTCTGATCCTCTAAAAACGTCTCGTTTCAGATACTTTTATTCTTGTTCTAGCAGTAATTTATATTTTAAAGATGAGTGTTGTGTTTTTATGGGTTAATAATTATTATCTCATTGCACTTTTTTTCTTGAACATTGAAGATAAAAAAAAACCCCAAAGCAAAACAGTCCAATAAGGCCCTTTTTAACCCATTAAAATTCTTTTCAAAAACCGTGTCCTTTCAAGTCAGGGTCCTGCATCAAGTTGAGGAGTTTAAGTATCTCAGGGTCTTGTTCATAGTGGATGAAGGATGGAGCAGGAAAGATCAGTGCTGTGTCTGCAATAATTAGGACGCTGAATTGTGCCATCGTGGTGAATGAAGAGCTGAGCCGAAAACCAAAGCTCTGGATTTACCAGTTGATCGACGCTCACCTACCACGGTCACCAACGGTGGATGGTCACAGACATATGCGTGGATCAAGCATCTGCCAGTGAGGTTTTCCGTCCCACTGGGAAGAGACCCAGAGGCAGACCCCAGACCCACCGGAGATACGATATCTCACAGCTGGACAGGGAACACCTCAGGATCCTTCCGGGTGAGCTGGAGGATGCAGCCGGGATGAGAGAAGCCTGGGTTTTTTCATCTGAGGCTGCTGCCCCATGATCCGGCTCCGGATAAGCAGAAGACGACGGAACGGAAAAAACAACAGAATTGGTCGGTCTCTATGAATATTTCTGTACTTTAATTTTTCTGCATGTGAAACAGGAAACAGAAGATTTGTTTGGGCTCTGTAGGATAGTGATCCATCTTAGTCTTCTGTGATCTACTGCGACAGGAAATGAAGAGAAGCTCCCGTCTTAATTATCAGGTTTTATGAAAAAGAATTTGTCAAAGTGACAGTGACGATAAAAATCTATTAATTTATGTGTAAAGTCTTTCATCTTTTGAAAAAAAAAACATCTGAGAAGATAAAACAACTGTTTTAGAAAAGACTTGACTGTCTTCTTCTTTCGGCATCTCCCTCCAAGGGGCGCCATAGCAAGTCAGTTTCCTCCATCTAACCCTATCTCCTGCATCCTCTTCAGTCACACCAACTATCTTCATGTCTTCCTTCACTGTATCCATGAACCTCCTCTTTGGTCTTCCTCTAATCCACTTTCCTGGTGGTTCCAAACCCAGCATCCTTCTTCTGATGTACTCTCTCTCTCTCCTCTGCACATGTCCAAACCATCTCAGTCTGACCTCTCTGACTTTAAAACCTCTAACATGTGCTGTTCCTCTGATCCTGTCCATCCTGGTCACTCCCAGAGAGATCCTCAGCATCTTCATCTCTGCTACCTCCATCTCTGTTCCCTGTCTTTTCCTCAGTGCCACTGTCTCTAGACCAATCAGCATGGCCGCTCTCACCATGGTTTTGCTAAAAAAAAACTTGACTGTACGGTGGGTCTTCATAGCCTTGCACTGGATCTCGATGTTCACCACAGCCTCCACGACACCAATTTTAACAATTGCACGCCACCTCCAGCGGTCAAAGGTCACTGACTTGAGATCTGCTGCATTGATGTTCCTCCAATTCAGATCTCTCTCGCAGGCATCTTTGTACCGCAGGGTGGGTCGTCCAGTTGTCTGTGTTCCTGTGGCGAACTCCCCTTAGAGGATGTCCATTGGAACGCAGCCATCGTCCACCCTGCATACATATCTTAGCTAATGCAGGCGCATCTGGGAGAGGATGGCAAACATGCTGAACATGCTCGTCTGGATCAGAATGTCCACATTGGAGGCTCAATCCGACAAGGTGATGCCTGGGACTCGTCTAAGGTCATGCAGGTGGAAAGTGTTTAGTCTCTGCTCTTGGTGGGTAAACGGTGTCCAAGCTTCACTTCCATACAGAACAGTGCTCAGCACACATGCTCGGTAGACCTTCATCTTTGTTTTGAGGATCAGCATGGGTTTGTCCCACACATATTTCATTAGGCGAGCCATGGGGGTTGCTGCTTTGCCTGTTCTGATGTTAAGCTTGAATTCCAGTGATGGGTCGTTGGAGATTGTGGAGCTGAGATAAGTGATCTTGTAAACCACCTCCAAGGTGTGTTTGCCAACGGTTATTGTATGAGTGTGCTGATGACCTGACCCGTGATGTTGGTCTTGTTGAAGTTGATCGTGAAGCTGAACTCTATGGCACCATGAAGCAGGAAGGCCTGCTTCGGTGTGAGCAGTAACGGTGTTCACATGATATGTATTTAAGAATACAAATTATTGTGCTGCGTTGCACTACAGCAGGCAGCCACGGTGGCGCCCCTAGTTGCCAAAGGTGGGAGCAACTAGGGTGTTAAGCGTCTGCTCCAGCGACACTTCGGGGCTCAGTGGGATTTCAACCGGCTTCTGCCGTACTGAGGACAAACTCTCTACCACTGAGCTAACGCCTCCTCTGATATCAGAATCAGAAAATAATTTATTGATTCCACACATGGGAAATTTGTGTGTGTCATCAACAACTTTCTATCTGCTGAGTGAGTTGTTGTGGAGCCTGACCAATTAGGGGAAGAAAGACCTCCAGTATCGAGATGTTCTCGAGCGGAGCTGTCTGAGTCTCTTGGAGAAGGAGCTCCGCTGTTCGTCCAGGAGTGGGTAGAAAGGATGGTCAGGGTTATCCGTGATGGTAGAGAAGATGGTCAGGGTTATCCATGATGGTAGAGAGGATGGTCAGGGTTATCCATGACGATAGAGAGGATGGTCAGGGTTATCCATGATGGTAGAGAGGATGGTCAGAGTTATCCATGACGGATAAAAGTCTCTCTACCACTGCTTCAAGTGAGTCCTGTTTGCAGCCAATGACAGAGCCAGCCTTTCTGATCAGTTTATTGGCATCACTGGCTGCTCCCCCACCAGACAACAGAGAAAAAGAAGGAGCTGGTCACCACAGACTGATAGGAGGTCTCCAGCATCTTGCTGCACACATTGAAGGACCTCAGCTTCCTTAGGAAGTAAAGTCGGCTGCAGGTCCTCTTGTACACAGCAGTACTGTTCCTCCTCCAGCACAGTCTGCTGTCGATGGTCACTCCCAGATATTTGTACTCCACCACTTTTGCATCCCTACCCAGAATGCAGAGGGGCCACAAGGTAGTCCTCACATGATCATGATTACATTTATGAAAATAACACTTAAATTAGTCTCTTATCAGGGAACTCTTTTTTTTGTCTCAGTCAACTTTTTAGAAACAACCTAAGTAAGTTTTCCATCTGCTTGGTGGATGAAACACATTTTTTTCTTCCTACTTCAGCCAATCAGAACTTGTTTGCATCATCATGTTCCTCATTAGTTCTCCACAGAAACACGTGCGCTCCGTCACAGGAATACTGCAACTTTCCAATTTTCCAAGCCACTTCCATTTGGTTGTATCTGTCATCTTGTGAGGTGTGAGGAAGTGAGCGAGAGACACTTAATTAGTGTCGATGTTTTTCATCCAGGAAAGTTCGGGCTTAGCGTTCGTTCAGCCAATAAAGCTTGTTTTTAAACTTTGGATGTTACATCTGGAAATTTAATTATTTTATGAGTTTCCTGCTGACTTTCACGTTATCATGATCACTGTTCAAACTCACATTAAATGACTCAGCATGTTAAGGAAATAAAAAAAATTCCAAAACAGCTTTCGAACAAATGCTAGGTGGTGCTGAGTTGAATAGGGTGGAGCTGCAAGAGCTATCAATTGGAACAGACGACAGTTGGCTCTGCGCTGGGTACAATGTGGGTTACCGTGGCAACAATGTTTGAAGCTCCAGTGAATTCTAATAAGATGTTAAACTGTCTCTAAAAGCTCCACATGTTGATCCTTCACTGTGGTGGAACAACAGCAGCAGTCCACCATCTTTAGTTCCATAGTGAAGCCGGGTATGTTCAGACAGGAAGCACTGATGATGTCACTCAGAAGATCCTGTCTTCATTCCTTCTGATTCACTCCAGCAGGAACATCTCCACACGTCCATGAAGACTCCACATGAAGGAGATGATAAAGGAGATCAGCTCTAAAAACTACAATAAAAACTAAAAAAAAATGCAAGAAAATGTGGAGTACTGCATGGACCTGCTGCCATCACAAGTAGCACAGACAGAGTGACTCTTTTCAATCACCAGCTTTGCTTTTCGGCTCAGCTCTTTCCACAACAGATCGATGCAGTGTCTTAGTTATTGCTGACGCTGCACCAATCAGTCTGTCGATCTCCCGCTCCATCCTTCCCCCACTTGTGAACAAGACCACGAGATACTTAAGCTCTTCCACTTGGAGCAGGACTCTTTCCCTGATCTGCAGGGGGCATTCCACCCGGGCAAGGACCATTGTCTTAAATTTGGAGGCGCAAATTCCCAACCCAGCCGCTTTACACTTGGCTGAGACTTCACGAGTCGATCTACGTTCCTACCCTGCACTGTGTTCACCAGCGGTGGGTGGTGACCGAAGGAACGAGATCGCAGATACAAGCGGCCGAATGAACTTCCCCCATAGGGTGGCTGGGCTCTCACTCAGAGGTCGGGTGAGGAGCTCTGCCATCCGGGAGGAGCTCGGTGTCGAGCCACTCCTCCTACAGGTCAAGAGAAGACAGAAGGGGTGGTACAGGCATCTAGTCAGATGCGCCCTGAGCGCCTCGCTGGTGAGGTATTTCGGGCATGTCCCAGCAGGAGGAGACCAAGAGGCAGACCCTGGTCTCACAGCTGGCCAGGGAACACCTCAGGATCCTTCCGAGTGAGCTGGAGGATGCAGCTGGGTTGAGAGAAGCCTGGGCTTCCCGTCTGAGGCTGTTGCCCCCTCAACCCGGGCCAGGATAAGTGGAAGACGACAGAATGAAACAGAGTGACTCTTCACACATGCCAAACATTTCCAGAAATGATTCTATGGAACACCAACATCTGGAAGTAAGTTTAACTTCTAAACACCATTTAGTTTTTTATTCCAGCTACTGGGGACCATCTGGAGATGATAGCTGGTGCTCACTGAGCAGAATGGCTTAACAAGGAATACAGCTTTTGTTTGTCACCAATGTGCGAAGGTGTAACCTGGCTTTTTATGTTGGTGCTCGGTCCACATTTTGACAATAATCCACACAAGTTCAGCACATAATCAGGGACGGATCCAAGGGGGGGGGGGGGGGGGGGGGGCACCCTCTCCCACCCCCCTGTTTGGTTCACAAAAAAAAAAGAAGAAGAAGAAGAAAGGAAAGTGGACTTGTCAAGCTATCCCCTTGCAGGACCTGCGGATGGGCCACCAAAATGACTCACGCCTCCCACCACTCTTCTTTAGAGAATCCTGGATCCGCCCCTGGTAATAATCTACTCTATTGATTTAGAATGTTTTTGGAAGCTTCAGTTGTTGAACTCGACCCAAATTGATCCCAAAAAAACCCGAGCTGAAGTTTGACTGTCATTCCACAGAATTCAGTGTTTTAACTCCACAGTGTAGGGTCTCAGAGACACACGATCATCACTGAAAAAAAAAACTTTACCAGAGCCAGAACATCAGTGAACGCAAAGACACAAAACTCACATTTCATTTGGTTTGAAACATCATCAAACTTTATCTTCTTTACATGTACGAGCTCCTTTTAGATCCTAAATGAGTTTTAAAGCTGGACGACGACAGCAAATAAAACACGTTTATCTGTCTTTCTAACCTTAAACCATCTGCCTGTAAAACACAGAGAAACACATTTAATTACAGAGTCCTCTGTCGGGCTGAGAGCACTGCGCTATTGATTTCAGCTTGTCTGGAGCCTCATTAAACCACGGCCAAACTCTGCAGCCAAGGTAAAGGAAGCAGTGCTAATCCATAAATAAATAAACAACACGACATTCCAGCCTTTAATTGTTGTTCTGGAAGTCTTTAAACCCGATGGGACCGGAAGCTGGATAACAAAGGATCGTCTCTGAGTCTGAATCAGAAAGAAATGTATCACCATGGTTACAACCGTTCAAGAAACAAGTTGACACCAAGGTGTTGAACGGTAGATATGGTCTATAATCCCCCCTAATGTGTGATGGGTTAAACCAGGTATGGGCAAACTACGGCCTACGGGCCACATGCGGCCCATTAAATGCTGTAATTCAGCCCGCCAAACTTAAAAAACTTAAATATATAGACCATGTTAATGTATTATTTACCCTGTAATTCTAAAGTTTCATCACTAGATGGCGCCAAAGATACAACAACACTGCTCCCATTAAAATGTGTGTGTTATGAAAAGATATGGAATGATATGGAAAGCCATCTGGCCCAATAATATAGTTTTGAAATTTAACGCTCTTGATGTAACATCTAGTGCGTTAGTGAAAGGAAAAGTATACAAAACCGTGGTAAGAGCAGCCATGCTGATTGGTCAAGAGACAGTGGCACTGAAGAAAAGACAGGAAGCAGAGATGGAGGTAGCAGAGATGAAGATGCTGAGGATCTCTCTGGGAGTGACCAGGATGGACAGGATCAGAGGAACAGCACATGTTAGAGGTTTTAAAGTCAGAGAGGTCAGACTGAGATGGTTTGGACAGCCGGGGTGAGAGAAACCTGGGCTGATAAATCTTAATTTTGACTAACATAAACACCGTCGTAGTGCTGTTCGTAAGATGGTTCTGTTTACAAGGTACGGCCATCTTTAGTAAATGTAGTGACTTATGGTGAGAATGATGTAATTCTTTTCTTGGGTTTGGTGTTGGAGAAGCATTGAGTAGGTGTGGAAAACACCCTTCAGACGCAGAATTTAAGAATAGATCAAATTGAGTTAATTAGATATAAATAGATAAGAGAAGAAGAGGAATAAAGATTAGTCAGAGTAAAACAGAGTACATGTGTGTGAATGAGAGGAATCCAAATGTAAAAGTGAGATTACTGGGAGAAAAGATAAAGAAGGTGGAAGATTTTAAGTATCTAGCATCAACAGTCCAGAGCAATGGAGAGTGTGGAAAAGAGGTGAAGAAGCGTATTCAGGCAGGCTGGAACGGGTGGAGAAAAGTATCAGGTGTGATGTGTGATAGAAGAGTTTCAGCTAGAATGAAAGGGAAAGTGTAGAAAACCGTGGTGAGACCGGCCATGCTGATTGGTCTAGAGACAGTGTGGTGAGAGCGGCCATGCTGATTGGTCTAGAGACAGTGTCACTGAGGAAAAGACAAGAAGCACAGATGGAGGTTGCAGAGATGAAGATACTGAGGATCTCTCTGGGAGTGACCAGGATGGACAGGATTAGAAATGAGTACATCAGAGGAACAGCACATGTTAGAGGTTTCAGGAATAAAGTTAGAGAGGCAAGACTGAGATGGTTTGGGCACGTACAGAGGAGAGAGAGAGAGTACATCAGAAGAAGGATGCTGGGTTTGGAACCACCAGGAAAGAGGCCTTGAGGAAGACCAAAGAGGAGGTTCATGGATACAGTGAAGGAAGACATGAAGATAGTTGGTGTGACCAAAGAAGATGCAGCAGATAGGGTTAGATGGAAGAAACTGGCTTGCTGTGGCGACCCCTGAAGGGAAATGCCGAAAGAAGAAGAAGATGTTACATCTAGTGCGCTTGTTTAAAATCTAACACCATTCTATCTGTCTAATCTACAGGTTACCAAAGCATGCCATCCATCTGATCCTGTTCTCCCCCCTTGTCAAATGTTAGAACTCAATGTGGCTCGCGAATCAAAAAGTTTGCCCACCTCTGAGTCAAAACTCACAAGACAACACTCAGTAAGTTCTCATGAGTGTGTGTTTACCATCTGAACAAACTTTAATACCAAACATAGAGAGTGATATCTTAGTTTCAGGGTCAAGATGATCGTGTGAGTCTCATTTCTCTGTCAGTTTTATTTCCTGTTTACTCAGTTCTTAACAAAGCAACTCATTTTAAGGTGTTTGGTGACTTCATCTGCTAATGAGTGGAAACGAAGAACAAAAGTAGTAAAAAATCTGTATGTCATCGAGAGCTCCGTCAGATCGCTCTGAATGTTTCCTGTGAATGTACTTGTAAACTAGAAAAGGATTCGGTCCAGACCTCCGCCTCTTTTCCTGCTTGGTACCCAATGGGTTCAGATTACCAACCTGAACAGGTCTCCTGTCTGTATGAGGGTCACATAGAGGGACCAACAACCAGTCACGTTCACACTCGCACATAGTTAATTTAAACTGACCAATCAGAACATTGTGAATATTTTCAGTGGTGTGAAAACCCTTTTATGTCAGGATCGCCTCGCCTGCCCCCAGAGGAAGCCCTGGACCTCCCTCCCTCACCTGGATTACAACCTTATCCTGAACACCTGGGTGATTAGCCTGGTACCACTCAGCTGTGCATCGTCAGGCTGCTGCCTATTTAAGGGCACTCACCCCAGACTTTCTCATCGGGTCATTACCATCCCTTCCAGCCCGGTCTTCCTGGTTGCCTGGCCGTTATTGAACTCTGTTATTATTTGAACTTTTGAATCCTGAGTTAATACTGTACCCTTTGCTTTACTGGAATTGTGTTAATAAATCTCGTTTTGATGCCTTACAATCGGGTCCTCCTCCTTCCACATTACAAACCCTGACATTTTATACACAAAGAGAGTTTAAAACTTTAATTTTTTTTCAATAAAAAGTTGAAAAAGACAAAGTTAACCAAAGGACTAAGAATCTAAACAAAACCTTTAAAAAAAATCCTGGATCCAAACGGAGACCTGGATTATCCCCAATAAGTGATCACTTCTCCGTGTTCACATTGATGCTATTTGTTTCATCTTCTGAAAAACGTATCCGTCATGGAGTTGCATGGGAGCCGGAGCCTATCCTGGCTGATTACAGGTGGGAGGCAGGTTACAGACTGAACAGGTCACTAGTCAGTTGCAGGGCCGCACACACACAACCATCCACAAACAGAGTCATTCTTAGGAGTAGCCTAACCGATCAACCAAGCATGTATGTTTTTGGAGGAAACCATAGAAAACCCACACATACACAAGGAGAAGATGTAAACCACACACAGAGAGGCCAGTGTTTCAAGTCTTGCCCGAGTAAGGGACTCAAACCTCCGACCTTCTTGCTGTGAGGTCACCGTGCTCACCACTGCACCACCGTCCATATATCCAGAAAAGTTCATAAAAATCTACACAGACTCTTTGAGTTACCTTATTCACACACACACACACACACACACACACACACACACACACGCACACACACACACACACTCCTCATCACATGACCTCCTCGGCAGAGGAAATAAAGACCAAGAACGCAATCGACTCAATTTATTTCACATCCACCAAAAATATTTTACCAGCACTCAAAATGCCTCCATCGTGTCTCCATTGTGACCTGAAATTCTAATCAGTTCATCTATAGTTGGTACTCATCAACTGGGGGTACTTTCATTAGATCCTTTCAGTAGTTTGGGAGATATCACATTCATAAAGAGGCAGATAAAATGGCTGAACTGCGTTCAGATGCAGGGCTCCTCTGAGGAAATCCAGATATTGATCTGCTTTCAACTCCGAGGCAGAACTCGATCACAGAAAGACGGATGATCTGTTCACTGTGCTTCAGAAAAAAGATCAATTACAGCTAAATCATAGAAAACCTTACAAATAATCTCAGATTATTGGCCGAGAAAGCCTGACTAAACTGATCAATCAGAGGTTCAAAGATCATCCGTCAGATACTCATCAGAAGGAAGAAGTGAAAGAATTTTATTCCAGAAAGAATTGATCTTCATAATGTGTTTGAGTTCATTGAAGCTCGTTAAAATTCATGAATCACTTTTGTGTTTTATTCATTGATAAACTGTGTCACCAGTAATTTATATTTAAGCCGTTCATCTATTTATTAATCAGTTCAGCCAATGAACCTTTCATTTATTCATTTTCCATCCAAACATTCCATCAAACACTCCTTTCCTCAGTTTACCCCGTTGTCTTGCCACATGTAGTGAACACATCTTCAGCTCTTATGTATGCAGACGACTCGACAAGCTTCTATTCTAGTCCTCACGTTAAAAAGAAATCTCCAGTGTGTTGGAAATTAAATTACGGTATGATCCTAAACGTTTCAAAACCAAATCAATGCTAATCAGAAGTAAAGGTTCCGCTCATCCGGGGCCAGGTGCGGGGGCAACGGCCTCAAATGGGAAGCCCAGGCTTCTCTCACCCCGGCTGCATTCTCCAGCTCACCCGGAAGGATCCCAAGTCGTTCCCCGGCAGGCTGTGAGACATAGTCTCTCCAGCGGGTCTGGGGCCTCTTGGTCTCCTCCCGGTGGGACCTGCCCAAAACACCTCGCCCACTATCCTCCTATTCTGCCCTCAGCCCTAATTTGGCAGGGCAAATTAGGTCCCAATCCCAAGGTGTATCTCGTTTCCCTTTGGACTGTTCAAGCCCTGGTGTTCCTTCACTTCCCGGCTGGATCATTCCCTTCTTCATTCCTCCGTTGCTTCCCGTGCTCCCCAATAAATTCATACTCCTCTGGCCTGCCGTGCTGCCTTCATGCAGCCATGATGGTCTCCCTCCATAGCTCTGATCCTCGTACTGCGGAGCTCATACCCCTTGGCTCCCGGTGCCGCCTACCTTCTTGCAGAGTTCTCCCTTCTAATGACTCATCACCCAGTCGTGCTCCAACCTTCTGGTTCCTCGTAGTCCAGTCGATCTCTGCCCCCTTGACATTCAACCTTCTGGTCTCTCTGGTCACTCATCTAAATGAGTTCTGTCTGATTCTGTACTTCCTTCAATAAACTAGTAAACTTGGCAATGCATCTGGGTCCTACTTCACCTCCCTCACCACGTCCATCATGACAGAGAGGTTTGACAAGGTTTCCAACATTTTGTTGCTTTCTTTGCTTCTATTTTCGTCAGTTCCTTTTGTTTTACTGGCTACGAAAAATTAAAACGTTGCTCAAATTCAATCTTAAAGCGAGAGCTGCTCGATAGCACCACATTCTAACCCAAACCTCCCAGCCAGCATCGGCTCAGCTCTCAGTTTCCTGCTGTCTGTTAAGTAAACAACTCTAAATTTAGGTTTTGTTTTGTACTTTTTAGGATTAATAAAAGCTATTCTTCTTCTTCAAACTGAGGGAGATGATAAATGCAGAGTCAGCGAAACCAAACAACCTCCAAACATGACCGGATCAGGTGAGTTTTAATAGGCCAGACTTTATTTGTGGTTTTCCGTGTATATTTGTGTTGTTTACACATGCCGGCGGTATTAATTTGGTGATATTTCAGAGCTGACCTGTCACTTCACCCCAGAATGAGCCCATAAAGCAGCGGAGGTGCTGACACATAAGAAGAGATATGAGAAGCAGGATTAATAACGCTGTGGTACGTGCACGAGCCGAAACGAAGAAAAAGAAAAGCAGAGTCTGAGACACGGCCACGCTGATGGCTGCAGATTTACCGCTTTTAGCCACAGAGAAGGACACACTCCTAAATTATATCAAACAATATGGAAATAAATCTTTATCCAATTTCCCAAAACGTTATAAAATGTTTTGTCTCGTCTTCAGACTAAAGAAGTGGTGACTCTAGTGAGTGTGAGTCGTTCATAGCTTTGAGTTCAAATTAGTGGTGTAAGTCGATTAAAAATTTATCAAATTAATCACATTTTAACGTCATATTTAAAGGTCTTCTGATAAAGAATTTAAATTCTAGGATATTAAAAAAATGTACTGAATGACTAATCAATTGAATACAGTAAGAAGAGAAGATTTTAAATCCAGTTTATTATTGGTGAACTGTGCCTCATGAGGCCAGGTGCAGGGTTAGGGTTCATTAGGGTTCGTTCTTATCTTCAACGATAGAAATCGTCCTGCGATCAACAGCAACCCACTTTGCGATGGTATTTGTTAATTTCTCTGTTGTGGATTTGCTCATTCGCTTGCCAAATTCAGCTAGCTTGGTTTGGCAGAGCAAGCTCCTGGTAGCCACACTCGCTACAGAGAAACTTGCCTGAGCATGTTTTGCGTTTAGATGGTATGTCAGGCTGAAGTTGCTTAGGTGGTAGGAGAACTCCTTTTAGCAAAAACTACAAATTACTTCATTTTTATTTATTGTCCCGTCTCTATTATTTTTGTATAAAAACTTGCCGTTAAGTGACTCGACCCAGGGGCCAATCCAGGATTTTTTAAAGGGGTGGCGGGGGCATTGCCCCCCCAGAACATTATGAAAAATAAGTAACTTTTCTGCATTTTGGTGCATATTATGCTCAAAGTTTATAATAATTAAAGTAGTGTGAACACTTTTTTTTCTGGTCCAAATGAGGTAGCGGGTACATACGCCCCCCCAGGATCTGCCCCAGCGACTGTCTCATCTTCCTGAGTCTTGTCCATGTCTTTGTGTTTGACCTCTGCTGCCTTCTTAATAGGGGTGTGCGATACCGCAAGTTTTGGTATCGATCCGATACCAAGTGAACACAAGACCAATATTGCCGATACCGATATCGATACCGATATTTAAATTTTTTAAATGACTATTTTTGCATCAAGGGTTTGTATATGTATATACACATGTTGGTAGGTAGATCCATAGAAGTGCCCAGTTGCACACAAATGTTAACTAATGTTAAAGATTATTATGTTGTACTTTTACAATTAGTATCTACCGGGGTGTCCTCTGGAAAATGGACTGTCGCTGTTAATAGCGCTGCCTCTGGGAAACAGAAGGGGTCAGGGTTTTCTCCTCCGCTTCTGAAGTTATTCTTTGGGGTGATTCTTTAATTTGTAGTGTTACCTCTATATTTAACAGCCTTTCTGCACATGGCAAAACGGATAAAAATATAGCGTTTTCAAAAATACCCGGCTACGTGTGGACGGGGCCTTAACCGTCTATCCCTTGCAAGGTTGCGGGAATTGCCGGAGCCTATCCCGACTGATTCAAGGCGAGCGTCAGGATACACCCCGAACAGGTCGCCAGTCTGTCCCAGGGCCACACACATACAACCATACACAAACTCATTCCTAGGGGCAATTAGACACCAACCAATCAGCCTAATATGCAAGTTTTTTGGAGGGTGGTAGCAAGCCGGAGTACCCGGAGAAAGCCCATGCGGACATGGGGAGAACATGCAAACTCCACACAGAAAGGCCAGTGTTCCAAGCCTCGTCCCCAACTGGGACTCAAACCCACGACATTCTCGCTGTGAGGCCACTGTGGTACCCACTGCGCCACCGTGCCGCCCACAAAAATAGTTTCTTTTCATTCAATAGTTTCAATCTTTAAATCAGAGGGTGTTTGGTTTTATAAAGAGGGGTACACAAAGTTTGAAAGTAAAACTCTCCTCAGTTAAACCTCAAAAAAAAAAAAACACCAGCAGCCTCGTGCCGAACAACGATGCAGTAAGAAAATAATTCAACAAAGTCCAACAACATAAATGCTAATTTTATGCAAATGAACCCAGAAATACATCAATAGTAACGATAGAGGCCGCAGCGTGTCCGACCGACTGCTGTGCTGCTGAAACAGAGGCGCTTCGGGATGAAACAGAACAAGACATGTGAAAGATTTTATGATTCCTCTCATTCTGACTCTCTGATTCTCTTTCTCAGCATCTTAAAAAACAAAGAGACTTTCAATCAGTGAATGATTTCAGGACCAGTTTAATGTCTTCATACCCAGTTCGTGGTCAGGCTTCGTCGTCTATCAAGGCCTCTGCCTCTCCTCGATCACAAACTATCTAATTATAAATGGTTGAGGTCCATGTGAGGGTGAAGCCCACCCCTCTCCTCCCAGCCTCCCATTCCCCTTGAACAACACTTACTGTCTCTTTAAATGAGGTAAAAATAATGGTAAATAAAACAAACATCCGGCCTGATGCTGCTGTGAGGAAATAATAACTGGGGGATTGATCCACACCAGGAGTCGCCCGCCCATGACTGCATATGTCAAAACCACAGGGATGCACCTGGATCCAGGAGACACGGTCACCCACAGAAGCTACCTGGCGGATGTGAGGGACCCGCAATACACAGGCCAATCAGACCTCCACAGAGAAGACACAGAATGAGCTGACATTGCTCCTGAGATGGGGGATCCCCATGAGGAAACACTGGAATAAGACATGGAATAAAACTGAATTAGAAAAATAAAACTGTGTAAAAACAGATAAACAAACAGATATCCGGGTCGAGAGAAGCTAGATGGGGTGGTTCAGGCATCTGATTAGAATGCCTGGTGGTGAGGTGTTGTATGGCATGTCCCACCGGGAGGAGACCCAAAGGCAGACCCTGGACCTGCTGGACTCACAGCTGGACAGGGAACACCTTGGGATCCTCCCAGATCGCAGATTCTTGGGTTCTTGGGTTCAAGAAAAGAACCCAAACCAATTCTTTTCTTGGGTTTGGTGTTGGAGAAGCATTGAGCAGGTGTGAAAAACATCTTTCAGATGGACTTTAAGAATAAAATGAGTTACTGGTATTATAAATTAGAATTAAAGTGGATTTAAAGTTCTGGCTGATACCAGAGAACTCACGGTGCCAATCGTGAAAGCCCGGCTTTGCTCCTGAGATCTTTTATAAACTGGATAAACTGAAGATATATATGATGCTATTTGTTCCAAATCAAGGTACAGTGGTAACCACCTCAGAGGGACGTCTCTTTATCCGTCTGTGTTGTCCGAGCCTCCCTTTCTCTCATGGCAGTGTTGATAGCTCCAATAAATTTTGGTTCCCATCTACATACAGACTCATCTTCATCCAAGTATTACCTTTTATTTAAGAAACATGTTTCCTAATTTACACAGCGTCTAAGTCCAGAGGTTTATTTATGAGACTTCTGTTTATTTTAAGCTGAGCAAGTATTTCTGCTTAGTTTACACACCTGGTTCCTGCCATGCAAATACAGGACTTACAAAAACCCGTACCTCCCTCTCCACAATCTGAACTTATTATATCACAGCTGCTACAAAAATCTCATACACAAGCACACCTGATCTCCATCTTGTCCCAACCACGCCTCCTGAACCCCAAATCCGCATCATGCAAATAATGTAATACATGTGAAATGGTTTTCAAATGAGCCGGCGTCGCCTGTCCGTTCTCACGCACAAACATGAGGAAGCGTAATTTTACCAAAGCTGAGAGATGCTGGTGTCACCAGAGCTCTTTGCAAAGCGACCCGTGGTGACGTCTCCCACACAAGAAAGGAAGCGGAGTGAGAGGCTGTCACTACAGCAACTCTGTTAGTGACACACACTGATGTGTCACTGAAGTAAATACAAAAAAATTCAACTTCAAAATACTGACAAAAAGTATCAAGCAGAGTACCAGGAATCCATGCCAGCCACTGGAGGCGGTCTAAGTCATTCCCAGGCTTCTGTTTTAATCACATTGTTATCTTTTATAATTATCCTAACTTGCGGAGAATGACCTCCTTGTAAGGTACGACCCATCACGGACCCTCAGGTCTTCTGATACCGGCCTTCTACCACATGTTAGAATAAAACCCCACAGTGAGGCATCGTACCAGGATTATCATCCTCGCCTGTGGAACAGCCTGCCAGAGGAACTCAGGGCAGCAGAGTCTGTTCATGTTTTTAAAAAGAGGCTGAAAACCCACGTTTTTAACTTCGCTTTTACATGAATTTTGTTTAATATGATTTTATGTTGTTATTGATATCTGTTTCTTTCAGTTCCTTTTTCGTCATCTTACACTTATCCGAGGCCAGGTCGCGGGGGCAACAACCTCAGATGGGAAGCCGAGGCTTCTCTCACCCTGGCCACATCCTGAGGCACCAGAAAATTCCCACGAACAATGGAGAGGTGTCATTATGCATCATTGTGACGTCTCCCACAAGCAAAAGAGAGTGGAAGACGGTCACCATAGCAACACTGCGATTCACAAATTGATGTGTCGGAGAATGAATTTTTTCCCAAACTTAAAGTGGTGAAAAAACAGAAACTCTGGTTTCCTGTCAGCCAGTAGAGGCGGTTCAAGTAATTCCCAGCTTCTGTTTCGTTGTCCTCTGCTTATCCGCGGCTGGGTCACAGGGGCAACAGCCTCAGACGGGAAACCCAGGCTTCTCTTTCTCCGACTACATCCTTCAGCTCACCCGGAAGGATCCTGAGGTGTTCTCTGTCCAGCTGTGAGACATAGTCTCTCCAGTGAGTCCTGGCTCTTCCTCTGGGTCTCCTCCTGGGTGCCCAAAACATCTCTCCATTGAGGCAATCAGGAGGAATCCTAACCAGATGCTCAAAACCACCCCATCTGGCTTTTCACGGCCTGGCGGAGCAACGGGTTTACTCTGAGCTCCTCCCACTTTCTCTGAGTGAGATAGAGTGAGGAAGCTCATTTCAGCCGCTTGTATCCGCAATCTTGTTCTTCTGGTCACAATCCACAGCTGGGGTCGATAGGTGAGGCTAGGAACAAAGATCGACTTGTAAATCGAGAGCTTTGCTTTTACTAGCTTGACTTTTTAAATGATATCATTATTAATAACAACTATCTCTTATATAAGATGTAAAATACTGCAGAGAAACAGGATCGCAATGGCACATGGTTCCGGTTAGCTCCCAACGGCTAGCTGGTTCGGGAGTCATCCTGCCGTTGACATGCATGACCAGCTGCTGGCTCTCGGAGCCCCATCCTTCGTAGCTGGAGGAGTTGGTTCCGCCCCGGACGAGCTGAGGAGAAGGAGTCAGTCTGGAGGAGGAGGCGCTTCCTGTGTTTTTGCGGTTTCCATGGAAACGTCCGGTTGCTCGCTTGAGGAACTGGAGGCGCTCACTCGGACCCAGTGAAATACAGAAAGACCAGTTTGGTGTTCTTCACTGAAGCCTAGCTTTGAGATCCATTCCGGACTCCAGCTTTTGGGTTACCGGGTTGGACACAGTGAGACCGGACTGGGACGCTGGTGGATAGGGGCGACGGGGCATTGAGATGTTTACACTGCAGCATTCAAATTTTCTTTCGAGGATAATAAAGTAAATTCAATTCTATTCAAAATTAGTGCAAACAATGTACATTTATCAGTTCTGTAATGTGATCCATTTTTTTATGACACGCATTTTGTGAGCTTCTGAATCGTTTTCTCGCTGCTTCAAATGCTTCGTTTCACTGTCCTCAGTTCACTTCAGGTTTTATCCACAAGTCCTGTCTGTACGCCACATCTTAGGATTAACGCACGCCTGCTCGGGAGTTCCCTTTAAAGTTACAAACAGTCCACACAATTCGCCACCTTTATAAATGCCTCGACTTGCGTGGAAGATGGCTCATGCCTCAGATCTAGATTCTACAGAGCAGCTTTAGGATGGCGGTGGTCTCTTCTTTCTCAGGTGGTCTGCTCTTCTCTCGTCTGCATCAGTCATAAACATCCCAGAGAAAAATGGAAGGAGATTTAAATATTCAGTCCTTCATAAATTAAGTAACTGCCAATCTGGCAACAACACGGGAAGCGATGAAGCTTCATGCCTGAAAAACATCTGATTTAGAGCCATTATCTCCTCCACATATAATTAGATGGGACACCAAGGTGGCGGAAGGATTTTCTTTATGGGAGCGCCGTGTCAGGCGTGCACATTGACTTCTGGGTCAGAGTGATGGTTCACAGCCGAGCGACAGTGAATCTCCGGAATGGGACTCCTTAGAACATTATTTGCTATAAATTACAGAAAGGATCTTTGTTGAAGGTCAGCTGTAAAAGTGACAGGCTTCATCTGAAGCTCCGTCCAGCCCGTCCCGTTCAGGGCCAGCGTGACCTCCTCAGCAGGCAGACATGGCGAGGACTCATAACCGGAAACAGCCAATCACTCACCAGCTACTATAAAGATTTAAAAGCTGGGGATGGATTTGGTGTCGCATTGGCCGTGACGGGAGGTGATGCTGGGTTTACGGATGTTTTATGAGGTGACTCTCTCTCTTCAGTTTACAGTGAAAACAGACTTTATCTTCAAACATGGAGCTTTTTGGAGACCGAAAACCCTAAAACAGAAGATGAAGTTCCACCACATGAATTAACCACGCCCACATCACCCGCCATGCCACACACAACTTGTGCTTTACTTTTCTTGCCTTGGCGGGGTGCTGAAGAAAAGCACTCGTCCAATCAAAGACCTACACAACAAAAACGTTCTTGGTTTCGAACATAAAAACTTTTTTTTTTTAAGTACGAACATTTATAAACTTTAATGCCAAGAAAAACAGACCCAGTTTTCCCTGGTATTTAGTTGTAAATTCTTTGTTGTGAGTTTTTATTTCTGCGAGTGGCTTCGTCTTGTTCGGACTCTGATGACGCTGCACACTTTAAGCCTGTTTTTCTAAATGACAAAACCCTCTGCTGACCAATGATCTTTGCCCTATGACCTCGCTGCTGTGGTTTTAGGGTTTAGTTAGCAGGTCTGAAACGACCCGCAGAACAAACGCCTCCACCTGCCCTGGATCACAAACTGTATGTTTGAGGTACATGTGAGGCTGAACCAGTCATACGTGTGATATGTGATCATATACGTACGTGATCTTGACATTTGTGACTTTAAAAAACTGATCAGTTAATCTATAGTTGGTACCAAACAACTGTGGAGAGTGTAATTAAAATCCCTTCAATGTTTTGGGAGACGTTTTGTTTACAAAAATAGTAAGAAAGCATGAACATCTCGACTGCTTGATGTGTGCGGTGGCAAAAAAATGATTGTGTGTCCTCGGCATTTTGTCATATGACCCCAAAAAAACCACATCAGGGGTCTCATTTACGAACGGGGCAGGTCTAGGGTTGAACAGCTTTTTCCCTCAGCACAATGGAAGTGTTTACAACACACCAATTTTCGTTCAGTTCCGTCGTCTTCAGCTCATCTGGGGCCGGATTGCGGGGCCTCTACAGGAATCCCAGGCTTCTCTCAATTAGACAACCCTAATCAAGAGACTAATCAAAACCCCCGTAGCACTCCTTACGGTCAATGTGTCAATCCCAGAGTTGCCGTGGTAACTGTCTTCCCTTCTCTTTCGCTTGTGGGTGACATCCTTTCAAGAAGCTGGCCCCTCTTAAAAAAATATATAAACAAAAATAAATAAAAATTTTGTCAATTGTTTGTGCTATTTTAGTTTCATTACTAGTTTTATTATTTTAAGAAATACGATTTGGACGATGACATCATCCAGACTTTAATTTATTTCTGGGCGTCACCATTTTTGATGACGCAATCTTTGATGACATCATCGTCCAAGTCGTATTTCTTAAAATAAAAAAAAACTAAAATAGCACAAACAAACACTTTTACAGCACAAAACAGGAAAAAACAATTGACATAGTTTTTTGGTTTACATTTATTTCAAGAGGGGCCAGCTTCACGGAGGTGATCCAGAGCCGTGTTTAGAGTGAGATGAATTTTCAGTTGGCTTAAATCTGTGATTGGTCACAGGGTGATTCATGAAGCTTACTTTGCGTGAGGAGAGGTACGGTAGGGTTAATAATTCTGACCCAAAGATCCACCTGTTTATTATTAAATGAGGCCACAGGTGATTAGACCCTTTGTGGGTACATATTAGGGCTGCAACTAACAATTATTTTGGTAATCGAGTAATCTGTCAATTATTGGATCGATTATTCGATTAATTGGATAAATTACAATTTAATAAAAATGACTTTTTTGGCATATTACAGAATGGTATTGTGTAAAACACAACTCATAACCACATAAACAACACGTTGGGTTTATTACAGTAAGAGCAAAAGTTAATCTTTCTGTCAAATAAAGAGGTAGAATATAATAATTTCTAGAAAATAATAAATCTACTTACTGTATACAGTAAAAGTAAAAAATAAGCACCCATAGAATGTGCGTTAGTAGTACTGGCTAATAAAACATCAAATGTAAACTGTTGGATCACATTTGAAAACAAGAAAACGTAAACACTTCTGGATTCGCAAATTTAACCTTGTTCAGAAGTATCGTACAAAAAAAGGCCGCAGATTAACATGAGAAAAAAATATACAAACACATTCAAGTTGTGTGGTATTGGTGCGAAAAAAACAACAACAAAAAACCCACCATCTCTACTGTAAAAATAGTAACTTTAATAAATAAAATGGGTCCATCTTTACCACTTATAATATTACAAACACAGATCTACTAATCGGTAAAGGGGTGCCCAACTAACAGCACTCATTTTTTTGTGGGGAAAAAAATGTGCTTTGCGGTGTAGAGGAAGGGGTCTTGTATCTTGGATTGAATATAGTGATCTTTTTTTTTCAAACCCCTCGTCTTCCTACTGACAGCAGCCTCATATCAGACATGATCATTTACAAAATAAGAGTCCCTGAGAGAAGCGCTCTTCTGCGGAGTGCAACCGTTTTCTACAGAAAATAGTCCATGTTGGGTTGTTTTTGTTTTTTTGCAGATAATAAAGTGTATTTAGCAACCTGTAAAATTGTTTTTATTAGAAATAACATCATGTATCGCTCCGGTTTGCCGTCTCCCACTTCGAGTCCGACATGTTTTTTTTTTTCAGATGTTCGTGCAGCGTCGTTATGCTTCCGTGCCAAAACGTGTCCATTTCGCAAACTTTGCATATTAACGCGAGTCTTTTTCAAATTTAGCGGAAAATGATCCAAACTTCGGATTAAATTGGATGTGTTTTTCTTTCCGCCATCTTGTTGAATCTGCCTGATCACGTGAGGCGGGGTGAAATGAAGGCCAATGATTGGCTGCTTTCTTCTTCTTCTCCTATTTTGGTAGCAGGCATCATCAATTTGCTCTCTACTGTCCCACATGGAGACCAATTTAAGTGCAGTTGACAGCAAAAACTTTTTAGACGATTAATCGATGACCAAATTAGTCGACAACTATTTTGATAATCGATTATAATCGATTAAATCGATTAACTGTTTAAGCCCTAGTACATATTATTTCTAAATGGGTTAGAGTGAATATTAAGTTCTCATTTTTTCATCATAATGGATTGAAGGACGGCTTGATGGATGAATGGATGAATGAATGGATGATGTGGTGTTCTGATTGCTGCTGGTCGGTATCATCCCGACAACCTTCACTGAGCTGAGAAAATGATCAGACAGCAGAAACATGATTACGATTGACATTTTATTGGTTGATGGTGAGAACCAGGCAGTTCATAGGCGGTAGACCAGGATCAGGATTCATCCATAGTCCTGCTCCTTGTTCCGCTGCTCAGCGTCTAGTAGTAAGAGTCCATGATACGCCTCATGCTCATGAACCTCATACCGCTCCAGCCCATGTTCATGAAGTTCCTGTACTCTCCAGGCCTGAAGTACATCATCCTGCCTCTGTAGTGGGGCTGCTCGTACATCAGCCAGTGGCCGTCCATCACGTTGCAGGACATGCAGTTGGACATGCTGTAGCGGTCCATGATGTTGTCGCAGTCGTCCATCATCTCGTGCATCATGCCCATGAAGTTCTCCCTCTCGTAGATCCTCATCCTGTAGGAGCCCCTGTACATGGGGATCATACGGCAGGACCTGATGCAGTCGTTCCAGCCGAACATGCTCATGTAGTCGGCGTACTCGCCCCTCCTCATGAAGTACTGGTTGCCCATGTAGTTGGAGCGGTCGTAGACCATCCAGCAGCCTCTGTCCACCCTGCAGGAGTGGCACCTGCTCATGTAGGACATCATGTCGGAACAGTCGCCCATGCACTCGTAGGAACGGCCCATGAAGTTCCGGTCCTCGTAGAAGACGATCCTGTTCATCATGTTCATGTCGGTGGAGGTCATCTTTGCCAGGTGTTGTAGCTGGAGGTCCTGCTGTTGCTGCTACTGCTGCTCTTGGAGCTCAACTGCTTGCCAACTTGTTGGAGACCCTCCTTTTTATACGGGAGGGGTCCTTTGTGAAAACAACCTGAGCCAGCAACCCGGCATAGAAGCCCACAGAGGCTGGTCGTCCTGAAAAGACCTTAGAGTAGCAATTTCCCTCAGACAAACCGCTTTTTAAAGGGTTAAAAAAAGAACAATGGTACCTTTGTGGCACCTTCACACGTTCACGTCACCGTAGAAACAAAAGCCTCCTTCGCTCTGGAATGGTGCTCTTTTTGTCCTCCTCATGGAAACTTCTCCCACACACAAAACTCTGTCCGTGGAATTCATTGATGAGCAGCTCATAGTGACCCGGATCCATCAGGTCTTAAAGATAGTCCCAGTAGATCTCAGACTAGTTCCAGTGATCAGTCTCAGGAAGTGGTTCATAGCTGTTCTAAAGATTCTCTTCATGGTTCAGTTTCATCACTTCTTGCTTCTGATAGAAAGGAATTCAGAATGATCCAAAGATGGCGTTAATAACTGGGATTGATGAACACATTGTTCCTGCTGATGGTTTTTTCTTCCAGTGTTGCTTCTAAAGCTGGTTTGAATCAATGGTTTTGGTTCTAATTTGGCCACAAGCTTCTGTTGTTATGGTTACCAGTCAGCATTTAGACAGGGATAATAATATTGTAAGCTGAGGTTATTTAACCGCAACATCTTTCAGAGGTCTATCATTTGAGAATAATGGCCCCCACACCCCTGGTGTGTTTAGTGATCTTTTCTATAGTGTAAGTTTTTTTTTTTTTTTTTAATGTTTGAATCTACTGAGTGTTCATTTCTTCTTCTTCGCTTATCTTTATTGGCGTTACGGCAGTGGCGGTCGGTCAGAGCCAGCAGAGCCTTCTCTGCTGGTCTAACTTAACCAGACATCATTATCATAATTATAATAAAAGTCAATTTCATTTTAAATGTATTTTTCCTAAATAAATATATAATTATTCTCCATATTCTGTTTTCTTCACGTCATATTAAATCCATTTGGTTATACAGCTTTCAGTGTTGTAACGTTAGGTTAAAGTTTTTATCCAATCAGAATTCAGCTCGCTGGTGTCGCTAGGCTGTATGAAATCTGCCCAGGCCTTCACATCGAGCAGTGCGGGCTCTGCACACTTCATATTGAGCGGACCCCTGTAGTTTCTGACAGCCAATCACATCATGAGTTGTTGACGTTTACGCCTTCACAAAGGTCCTGAACGGGACATGCACGTGTGCCATGTACGCGTCTTGTGATTGGATACTCACTTGACGTAAGCGGAAGCAATCCTCAGCATGTCAGCAAAACAACACCTGAGCCAGACCCAGAACATTTAACAGAAAAATCTGAAATATCTACTCGTTTTTTTTCACCAACAATGGCAGAAGGGTTTCAGAATGGCAGAATCTATTTCAAGACCACGAAAAATGACTGTTTTTCTACCTTCTCGACCCTCAGCACTTTTAGACATACCGGAGAAAAATTTTATTCACGTCATTCAGTCATTCACGTCTTCTTGAGGAAAGAAAGGAAAATGGATTTTGTGTTGAAATAAGTGTTTTGGGGGACATCTGTTTTGGTGAGTATATGTTTTATACGCGGGTTTATTGATGTTTAAATGCTCTTGAAAATTGCCTGTGTTGTACACCAGTGGTCCCCAACCACCGGACTGCGGACTGGTACCGGGCCGCGGGTCATGTGGTATCGGGCCGCACAGAACTGTTATTTTTGTTCACCTTGTTTTTGTGATGTCTTTTATTTTGAAGGTACATATTTACCGTTACCATAGCAACAAGAGTACGTTCAAGCAGAGAGAATGTTTCCACTTTATAAAGACACTGCTAATAAATTTTCTCATGAAGACAAAGTGCATTTAAGTTTATTTTTATTGATTTTAAAAAGCCAGTTTTTTTCTTAAGACCAGTCCGTGAAAATATCGTCAGACACGGTCTGTGGTGCAGAAATAGTTGGGGACCCCTGTTGTACACAATTAAGGTGATGCAACGCCCAGTAGTGCCTACGTTTGCTTCTGTATATGATTTCTCCGGCCGTGGTGTCATTAATGATGGTATGTGAGGGGTATTTGTTCAAGTCGGACAAAGTAGAACATCACCGAAGGCCTAGGTGTGAAATGCACGGACGCCACTGCGTTACGGGGAGTGTCAGAGCCTGTCACGGCTAATTTCAGGCAGGCGAAAGGCGTGGTACACCCCAGACAAGTCCATCTGTTGCAGGGCCACACATACACTCATTCCTAAGGACAATTTCCTGCAGCCAATCAAGCTAACATGTATTTTTTGGGAGGAAACCAGAGAAAACTACACATACACAGGGAGAACATGCAAACTACACACAGAAAGACCAGTGATTCAAACCTCACACCCATTTTGGGACTTCCAATCTTCTTTTTTTGAGGCTGCCATGCAAACGACTGCGGCCCCATGCAGCCCTTACTGTTATTGATTAAAATCCAGATTAGAATTACTGGTTTTGATTCCAATGTGTGTTTCACTAATTAAAAAGTCGTCTGCTGGAGGTTTAACGCTTTAAACACTCGGGCTGTCTGTGCTTCCTGAACACTTTTATCAATACAATGTCTCTTAAACCACTGAAGAGTTTTAATAAAACCACCAATGGTTACTCAGTACTATCTATAAATGAACTAAATACGTTTTCAGGACTATGCAAGTGTTAAAGTCAGAAAGAAGAAAATGTAAAAACTTAAACACGTCACTGTTTGAACCTCAAACACAGACCTCAGTAGTTTTAGTGTGAAAATTAGTGAAGGTTGTGAAACACCGATTATTTGACAAATTTGTTGACTTTAGTTTTTTTTTTTGTCTTTTTAAAACAAAAGGATTTTTCCAGTTGTTTCAGAAAAAAAGAGAATGAACAGCCTGCTGCAAAAAAACAGAACGGATTAGTCGTTTCTTTCTTTCAGGAACACGTTTTTCTGACAAAAATATAAAGACGGCGGAACAATGTGTGTCCGTCTGTCGATCACATGACCAAAAATAAAAGGTTTTTAACCAAACCTTTGGTCTTGTTCACGAGTGGGGGAAGGATGGACCGGGAGATCGACAGGCGGATCGGTGCGGCGTCAGCAATAACTAGGACGTTGCATCGGTCCATCATGTTGAAGAAAGAGCTGAGCCAAAAAACAAAGCTCTCGATTTACAAGTCGTTCTACGTTCCTACCCTCACCATGGTAACCAGGATCTACGTTCCTAACCCTCACCATGGTAACCAGGATCTACGTTCCTACTCTCACCATGGTAACCAGGATCTACGTTTCTACCCTCACCATGGTAACCAGGATCTACGTTCCTAACCCTCACCATGGTAACCAGGATCTACGTTCCTACTCTCACCATGGTAACCAGGATCTACGTTTCTACCCTCACCTATGGTAACCAGGATCTACGTTCCCACTCTCACCATGGTAACCAGGATCTACGTTCCTACCCTCACCATGGTAACCAGGATCTACGTTCCTACCCTCACCATGGTAACCAGGATCTACGTTCCTACCCTCACCATGGTAACCAGCTGTGGGTGGTGACTGAAAGAATGAGATCGCGGATACAAACGTCCGAAATGAGCTTCCTCCGCAGGGTGGCTGGGCTCTCACTCAGAGATCGGGTGAGGAGTTCTGCCATCAGGGAGGAGCTCGGTGTCGAGCCGCTCCTCATCCAGGTCGACAGGAGCCAGATGGGGTGGTTCGGGCATCTGGTCAGGATGCCCCCCGAGCGCATCTCTGGTGAGGTGTTTCAGGTACGTCCCACTAGGAGAAGACCAAGAGGCAGACCCGCTGGCCAGCCAGGAAATGATTTGGGATCCTTCCAGGTGAGCTGGAGAATCCAGCCGGGGTGAGAGAAGCCTGGGCTTCCCTTCTGAGATTGTCAATCCGTGACTCGGCTCCGGATGAGCGGAAAATGACGGAACGAACCAAATATAAATACAAAATTTACCACGTGCGCAAAAAAGTGACACTGTTAACAGTTGTGAAACTGAACAGCGTTCATGTCGACTTGATGGTTCTTTTATGGACTTTAGATTTTCCACGAAGAGGTAAACATGGAGATGTATTTCTGATCTGGCATGCAGCAACATGTCTCCGTGTGGGTGCAAACCTGTGTCAGCATCAAGGTGAGCAGTCCTTGGACAAACATAGTCTGTATTCTCAGTGCCTTCCTGCAGACGAGCGTCTCACGTGGAGTGTAACTCGTCCTCAGAGAGAAATTAACAAACAGCATCGAGCAGAAATCTGTGTGAAACTACAGAGTCATGTCCCCCAACACTGAGAGGCCCGATCGAACACATACGGAGTCACAGGTGGGTTCATTACGTGGAGCACGAAGGTGTCAGCCTCATTAAAATGAGCAGAGGAAAACGTTCCCACCAGAGGGACCACGCCCGTTCACTCCTACAAGCTACAACACTGAGAATGATGTACTGTGGGAAAAGTGAGGGTTTTATTTTCTATTTTACTGTTTTGTTTCGTTGTCTTCTGCCTCCCCGGGGCCGGGTCACAGGGCAACAGCCTCAGACGAGAAATCCAGACTTCTCTTACCCCGGCTGCATCCTCCAGCTAACCCAGAAGGTGTTGGAGGGTTTCGGTTTGGTGACCTCAGGATTGGATCTCTGGTTTTTGTGGATGATGTGGTCCTGTTGGCTTCGTCGGGCCGTGGTCTCCAAGTACCAATTCGTTACCAAGTATCAAGTTCATGGTCTATGGTACCAATTTGCTGCCATTTGTGAAGCGGCTGGATGGAAATCAGAGCCCATAGTCCTTCCCTGGAAAAGGGTGGAATGCCCCCTGCGGGTCAGGGATGAGGTTCAACCCCAAAGAGAGGAGTTTAAGTGTCTTAGAGTCTTCTTCACAGTGGGGAAAGAATGGAATAGGAGATCGACAGACGGATCTATATGGCGTCCGCTTAATCAGGACGCTGCATCCGTCCGTCATGGTGAAGAAAGAGATGAGCTGAAAAGCAGAGGTGAGCAGTCCTTGGATGGTAGAATTACCAGTCGATCTACCATTTTTTTTTTGTTTCAAAATAAAAAGTACGTAAACGAGGGTCTGACCCAGGGCCTGGTGTTGACTCTTGCAAGGCACCAGTAATCAGCAAAAATGTCGCCCTTCGTCACTGATGGATTTCTGTCTAAAACATTCCTGTACCCACTTAGATCTACAGATTATTCCTCAAACACACCGCCATGTGACACCACTGATCAGTACAATACGCTGCACATGGAGGAGGAAAGCAGGAACAGACCTTTGTTCATTGTTTTGTTTAAGTTGTATTTAGAAACAAGCAGCGATGGAAATAAAGTTCTCATTTTTTGTATTTAAGTAAAACTAAAATAATTGGGAAAAAATAACTTCAGTAAAAGTAACAAATCCAGGAGGAGCTCAGTGTAGAGCCGCTCCTCCTCCGGGTCGAGACAACCCAAATGGGGTGGTTTAGGGATCTGGTCAGGATGCCTCCCGAGCGCCTCATTTGTGAGGTGTTTCGGGCACGTCCAACCGGGAGGAGACCAAGATGCAGACCCCGGACCCGCTGGAGAGACTATGCCTCACAGCTAGTCAGGGAACACCTCGGAATCCTTCTGGGTGAGCTGGAGGATGCAGCCGGGGTGAGAGAAGCCTGGGTTTCCCGTCTGAGGCTGTTGCCTCAACGACCCGGCCCCGGATAAGCGGAAGACAACAAACCTGGATTCCAACCTGATACTAAACACCTGTGGTCATTAACCTCATGCTGATCACCTGTTGATCATTTGCCTGGTGCCTATTTAAAAGCTTCCTGGTAATCATCCCTGAAGTACCGAGGCACCCAGGTTATCGGGGCACCCAGGTCTTCCTGGCAGCCCCGACCAAGAAATATTCTTGAATCACGACCAAAAGATATTCCTTCTTCTAATCCTGTGCCTTGCCTTACAGCCATGTTGGACCTTCTGTGTTAATAAATACTGTTTGTTGTCCTGCAATCGGGTCCTCCTCCTCCTTCTGCACCCTCATCGTGACACTATGGTTCAGTTTCTTTGCTTCTCTTCATTTTTCAGTCCAGCAGGTTGAACTGTTCCCTAAATAGTGTGTTTGTTCCTTCTCTAGGTGACCTCTCATGTAATCAAACCCTTTAGAGTTTTCTTCTCACATGAAAACATCAGTGTTTTACTTTTGATTCACATCAATATTTTATGTGAAACATAAAACCTCTGGGATGGCATTAAGCCCTTACATGAACGTCTGCCCATTCATGTGTCTGTGCTTTAAAACCTTCTCGTGAACCCAGTACCTCTTGAGTAAAATTGCCCACAGTCTCTACTAACTATAGATGAACTGATTACATTTTCAGAGTCAAGCTACCAATGATCAAAGTTAAAAAAGTTGATGTCACAATTTCTTGTGAACACAAAATCTATCAGAGCAGTGAATCAGATGACATTGTGATCTGTAGTGAGAGGAGGGAAGAGGTGGAGGAAAAGCTGGAGAGGTGGAGGTTTGCACTAGAAAGAAGAGGAATGAAGATTAGTCAGAGTAAAACAGAGTACGTGTGTGAATGAGAGGGATCCAAATGGAAAAGTGAGGTTACAGGGAGAAGAGAGAAGGTGGAAGATTTTAAGTACTTAGACTCAACAGTCCAGAGCAATGGAGAGTGTGGAAAAGAGGTGAAGAAGCGTGTGCAGGCAGGCTGGAACGGGTGGAGAAAAGTATCAGGTGTGATGTGTGATAGAAGAGTTTAAGATAAAATGAAAGGAAAAGTGTACAAAACTGTGGTGAGAGCGGCCATGCTGATTGGTCTAGAGACAGTGACACTGAGGGAAAGACAGGAAACAGAGATGTTTGTAGCAGAGATGAAGATGCTGAGGATCTCTCTGGAAGTGACCAGGATGGACAGGATCAGAGGAACAACACATGTTAGTGGTTTTAAAGTCAGAGAGGCCAGACTGAGATGGTTTGGACATGTGCAGAGGAGAGAGAGAGACTGCCAGGCAGGAGGTCATTTTAAACTGGTTATATCCACAGGTGTAAAACTTTAATGTAGATGTAGATAATGTAATCTCAGTCCTAATTACATTTAGCTCCACCTCCACCGCTCTTCCTCTTGGCTGTTTGTCATCAGCTCTTGTGATGAAGGAAACTCTTCAGACGGCAAAGAGTTTCCGTTGAGAAGAGTTACCGCCATCCAGAGAAAAGATGGCAGAGTTTGAGACGTGATGAAACAGGGTGAAGTTAGAGGTGATGCAATGGGAACACAAGAGGAGTCACACTGCTTCGCTGCTTTGTTTTATTTACAGCAGAGCTTTTCTTAGAAGCTGGTTCAGGAGCCACGTGAAGCCACCCCGGCCGGAGGAGTAAATACTGAGAAATATCTTTGAGACGCATCGTGAACTGTCAGAAAAGTGCAAAATATTTCAACAGAAATTTCTTGCCTTTGAATATTTGCAGGTTCATTCTTATTTAAAATATTGAGCGAATAATAGTTTCATAAACTATGATTGAGTCTGTTCTGTTCTCTACTGCTTGTTTGGGGCTGGGTCGTGGGGGCAACAGCCTTAGACAGGAAGCCCAGGCTTCTCTCACCCTGGCTGCATCCTCCAGTTCACCCGAGAGGATCCCGTGGTGTTTCCTGTCCAGCTGTGAGGCATAGTCTCTATAGCGGGTCCAGAGTCTGCCTCTGGGTCTCTTCACGGTGGGACGTCCTTGGATCCTCGAAACCTCGGAACGTCCTCGTCCTTTGGGAGGCATCCTTACCAGATGCCCGAGCCACCCCATCTGGCTTCTCTCAACCCAGAGGAGCAACGCCTCTGCTCCGAACTCCTCCCGGATGGCAGAGTTCCCAGCCCACTAATTTTTCCATGTTACATTAAAAAATTTGTGAATTTTTATACAAAAAGTCAAAATAGAAAAAAAAATTGAATCTCTAAAATTGATTTTTCTTTCTCGTTAATAAGTTATTTTTTCAGTATTTAAATTTACTCATTTTCTCCTGCAGACCAGAATATACTCACTAATGCGACCAAATTTGGGCTGCGGGCTTGATGTTTGACATCAGTAATAGATAAAAATATTTCTGTAAAACTCTGACCTCTTGTGGAAAGTATTTAGAACTACAATGTTGGAATCCATTTTTTTCTTTCATGAGAAACTATCTTTTAAGTGTTGGCTGATTTATTGAAAATAATTCATTGTTAAAGCCATTTTTGAGCCATTTTTTTGTGTACAAATCTTTTAAAATATATTTTTTAAAGTAATTTAACTACTTAGCCTGACTAAATAAGACACAAAAACAAAATTGTCAGTAAGATATTTATGGTAAACTATCCGTGGCTATGACGTCACTTAATTTAACTTTTTTTTAAATTAGTCCTAAAAAGAATCATTATGTTTAATATTTTAATAAAGCTTGTAACCTCAAGGTGGAATCTGTTCAAATGTCAGCATGGATACACAGTACCTACAGAGGAAAAATAGTCCTTCATTTCGTGTACTCCCTCATTAGTCCAGCAGTGATCCATCATAGAAACGGTTTCATGGAGTTTTCTGGACAGCGTGTTCGAGACGTTTTGACTTCCATGGTTGAAATCCTTTTCAACCATTTCAAATGAAAATGATTTCTGGATGGAAGTTGAAACATCTCGATCATCAAACACACCGTCCAGCAGACACTTTGAAACCTTTTCTACGATGGTTCCTGGAACCACTGACCTGCTCTGTTGGTTATTTATTCTATTTTTACACACTGTGTTTTTAACTCATTTAAAACTTTATTTACCTAAATCTTAAAAACACGACTATAAAGTTGTTTACGTTGAAAAATGGGCAAAGTTGTAGTGATGTCATGATCGTCCTCCCTTCTGGAACATTTCTTCCTCTTAATCTTGCCCTCTGCCCTAATTCAGCACACCTGGTCACACATGCCTCTCCTTCATGTCTGCACCTGTGTCTCGTCTTCCCTCTGGTTATTTAACCCCTGGTGTCCATCGCTCTGGTGTCAGATCATCTGCTGTTCTGCTCTCCTGCTGCAGCCATGATGGTGTCCCTCTATGTCTGGTCCCTCAGCCTTTGATGGTTCCTCTGTCTGGTCCTGCCAAGCCTGCCCAGAATGCAACAAGCCTGTCTAGGATGGCTTCAAGGCTGCATATGCCTGCCCTTCTTCCCTAACACCCTGATTAACTGCAATGGTTCCTGATGGTTATTTAAGAGCAGAGCGGAGACTAAATGTGGCCCATCTGCGTAACCTCAGATTACTCCTTGGCATCACCTGGCAGGATCAAGTCTCCAGCGTGGACATCCTGACCCAGATGAGCATGTCCAGTATGTTCCATCCTCTCCCAGAGGCACCTGCACTGGCTAGGACATGTATGCAGGATGGATGATGGTCGCATTCCAAAGGACATCCTCTAATGGGAGCTCGTCACAGGAATGCAGCCAACTGCACGACCTGCCCTGCGGTACAAAGATGCCTGCCAGAGGGATCTGAAGCGGTGCAACATCAACACAGCAGATCTGGAGTCAGCGACTTCTGACCCCTACAGTTGGCATTCAAGCAGGCCGAGGAGAACAGCGAGATCCAGCACGAGGCTACAAAGACCCGGAAACAGCAGAGAAGTCAGACTGCCACTGCTCCCCCCATGACTCATACCACCTATCATATTTGCAGTAACTGTAGTAGGAGCTGCAGCTCCCACATTAGTCTAGTCACCCACAGTCGATGCTGCATCAATAGATTACTATCCTGGTGCAGACTCCATCGTCTCCAGAGACAGAAGCAGGAACACAAGCAGGCAGAAGAGTTCAGTAGGACTTGGCAGGACTGAGGGTCTTCATTCATTACCAGGCCAGGACGGTAAGGTCTTCTTTAATGTCCGCCGCGGCCACAGAAGTCATGAAGATGAATGAGACTCTCCGTTAGCTGCAGGGCGTCGCATCACGACCTCTGACAACGCAAATTAGACTTTCAGGAACAAAACTACCATCAAGGTCCCGGCGAGGACCAGAGGTGGACCGAATTCATTAGTCTTCTTACTTAGAGAAATATCAGACCCTCTGGGACCTGATTGGACGGTTTTTATGGTCAAAGTATGAAATAAATGACCCCAAAACTTATTTTATGCCTTTAGGACAGAAAAAGAAGCTGAATTTATAATCCTTGGTTTGATAAAACGAATCATCGTTAAGCTCTGATTCAGCTGAGAATTAAAATCTGAGATAATAAATCAAATAAAAGTGGCTTTTACAGCTTTTTTTTTGTAAACAGGACGTTCTGATTCGGGTTTTATCCACAGCTGTGTGAGGAAACCTTCAAACTTCCTCAGGTTTCTGACTCAGAGAAAAAAAAAACTGCTTAGACAAGCGTTTTCTTAAAATAACACGCTATTCTCAGCATGGAGACGTTAAAGATCCTCCTGTTTCTCAGCTTCAATTAGAAGATGGAGAAAAAAAAGAAAAAATTTTCAGAAAAAATCCGATCAAATTTAACGTCGGGAAAAACACGGTTTACGTCGAACGGAATAATAAACTACGCTGTTTGTGTTTTGTTTCGTCTTCTGAACCGCTTATGTCTAATGGGGTCACTGGATGTGCTGGAGCCTACCCTAGCAATTTCAGGTAAGAGGCAGGATACACCCCGAACAGGTCGCCAGTCTGTCGTGGGGCCACACACATACACAATCATCCACACACACAAACACTCATTCCTAGGGGTAGTTTCATAGCAGCCAATCAACTTAACATGTATGGTTTTGGAGGAAACCAGAGAAAACCCACACAGAAATGGGGAGAACATGCAAACGACACACAGAAAGACAAGTGATTCAAACCTCGCCAAACCCCGAACTTCCATCCTGTGAGGCCACCATGCAGCCTTTTTAAGTAACAGAGCATTGTAATAAGTCACAGTTACAGCACCGTTACATCACCAGGAACACGTCGCGGTGTTACTCTGATGTGTTTAAATAAAGCTGTTCTCCCACGCTGCAGATTTACCAACAACAGTTTAGAAAAGAATCTCCTTCTTCACTAAAACCATATTTATTGAAGAGAAATGGGACGGGTTTTTTTACTTGTAAAGTTATTAGTAAATGTTTAAAAGGTAGCTGTAGGATGAGCTACGGAAGCCCAGAGCTGACAAACATAAAGACATTTTTAAAATGCTTCAAATTATTAGGCAAAACATAAAACATAAAAGGGTCAAATATGGTTTTAAAACAGACACATTAGCGTTTAAAAGAATGTTTTTACTCTACATATGTATATATATTTACAGTACATACTCTATTGATCCCTCACCGGGGAAATTTATATGCCTCACTCCTACACCGCAGCAGGCTGCCACCTATGAAGGCGCCCATAGTTGGGAGAAATGGGGGGTTAAGGTGTCTTCTCCAAGCACCCTAGACGTGAAATCAGTGGGATGCAAACCCGCGAACTTCCAGTAGACTTCCATTCCACGGGCAAACGCTCTAACCACTGAACCACTATCTCCCCGATAAAAACATTGTAAAGACGACGTTTACCACAAGAAGCTCCAAGATTTTCACAACCTCTTGTCTACCCCAGAAAGAGTCATCTGACACCTCTATCTGACCTGCACATCCAGGAGCAGGGCCTTTTTTTGTGATTCAATTAGAGTCTCCTACTCCTAGTCTCCGAGTGTTTAGTGCCTTCCAAACGACTCTTACATGTTTTGTTTTAATAACTCAAGCAGAAGGCCGTGGGTCTTGAGACACCTCTACGGAGCTTTCAGGGAGTGGTGGTCAATTGACCCCCTCGTAAGGGTTCTTGTGTTGTGTTAAAAGCAAAGCTTACATTTAAAAAATGTGTTGTAAAATGACGAAGTGACAAAGTAATGTGTCATGTAAAAATAAAAACACAAAAATGTAAAAACCCGATTTAATAAAAGTTACTGATTACTGTTCTGGGCGTGGCCAGACTGAGGAGGTTTCTGTGTTCCTGTCCTGGGCGTGGTCAGACTGAGGAGGTCTCTGTGTTCCTGTCCTGTGATTGGCCAGACTGAGGAGGTCACTGTGTTCCTGTCCTGGGCGTGGTCAGACTGAGGAGGTCTCTGTGTTCCTGTCTTGGGCGTGGCCAGACTGAGGAGGCCTCTGTGTTCCTGTCCTGGGCGTGGTCACACTGAGGAGGTCTCTGTGTTCCTGTCCTGTGATTGGTCAGACTGAGGAGGTCTCTGTGTTCCTGTCCTGGGCGTGGCCAGACTGAGGAGGTTTCTGTGTTCCTGTCCTGGGCGTGGTCAGACTGAGGAGGTCTCTGTGTTCCTGTCCTGTGATTGGTCAGACTGAGGAGGTCTCTGTGTTCCTGTCCTGTGATTGGCCAGACTGAGGAGGTCACTGTGTTCCTGTCCTGGGCGTGGTCAGACTGAGGAGGTCTCTGTGTTCCTGTCTTGGGCGTGGCCAGACTGAGGAGGCCTCTGTGTTCCTGTCCTGGGCGTGGTCAGACTGAGGAGGTCTCTGTGTTCCTGTCCTGGGCGTGGTCAGACTGAGGAGGTCTCTGTGTTCCTGTCCTGTGATTGGTCAGACTGAGGAGGTCTCTGTGTTCCTGTCCTGGGCGTGGCCAGACTGAGGAGGTCTCTGTGTTCCTGTCCTGGTCATGGCGAGACCGAGGAGGTCTCTGTGTTCCTGTCCTGTGATTGGTCAGACTGAGGAGGTCTCTGTGTTCCTGTCCTGGGCGTGGCCAGACTGAGGAGGTCTCTGTGTTCCTGTCCTGGGCGTGGCCAGACTGAGGAGGCCTCTGTGTTCCTGTCCTGTGATTGGTCAGACTGAGGAGGTCTCTGTGTTCCTGTCCTGGGCGTGGTCAGACTGAGGAGGTCTCTGTGTTCCTGTCCTGGGCGTGGTCAGACTGCGGAGGTCACTGTGTTCCTGTCCTGGGCGTGGTCAGACTGAGGAGGTCACTGTGTTCCTGTCCTGGGCGTGGTCAGACTGAGGAGGTCTCTGTGTTCCTGTCCTGGGCGTGGTCAGACTGAAGAGACCTCTGTGTTCCTGTCCTGTGATTGGTCAGACTGAGGAGGTCTCTGTGTTCCTGTCCTGTGATTGGTCAGACTGAGGAGGTCTCTGTGTTCCTGTCCTGGGCGTGGTCAGACTGCGGAGGTCTCTGTGTTCCTGTCCTGGGCGTGGCCAGACTGAGGAGGTCACTGTGTTCCTGTCCTGGGCGTGGTCAGACTGAGGAGGTCTCTGTGTTCCTGTCCTGGGCGTGGTCAGACTGAAGAGACCTCTGTGTTCCTGTCCTGTGATTGGTCAGACTGAGGAGGTCTCTGTGTTCCTGTCCTGTGATTGGTCAGACTGAGGAGGTCTCTGTGTTCCTGTCCTGTGATTGGTCAGACTGAGGAGGTCTCTGTGTTCCTGTCCTGGGCGTGGTCAGACTGAGGAGGTCTCTGTGTTTCTGTCCTGGGCGTGGCCAGACCGAGGAGGCTCCCGTGCTTGCTTAACCAATCCGTTTCCATCAGGATGAAGAACATCTACTGATTTCTTCGGATATAAAGCTTTTAATATTTAATTACCAGTCTGCTCGTCCCGGGGAAGGGATCTCTCCTTCATGTGGATCCCCATGAGGCTTCTGCTTTTTTCCCCATTGCTGTTTTTTTTTTTTTAGTTTTTTCTCAACAGGAAGGAGGATTTAAGGACATGAATCCACTGAAATTGTTTTGCTAGTTTTTGATTATTAGTGTTTATAATTTTTTGCACTTTTTTTTTAAATCTTCAATGTGAAACTCTTTAAAACTGGTTTGATTGAACCGTAAAAATAAAATTAAACTGAACTTAATTCAGTTTAATTAAAATTCAGTTTTATTAAAATGTTTTTTATTTTACACTCAAATTGAAAAATTACGGTTTGTTTTAAAGAACTGATCTGAAAATGTGGACATTTTTAAATGGAAACATCCTAAAAAATCAAACGTGTAAATTTTTACTGTCAGATTTTTTAAGGTTTTATAAACAAAGGGACTTTTAAGTTGTAATCAGATTACTTTATGATTTTGTAACTCAAGGATTACTTCAGTACTTTTTATGGAGAGGTCGTTTGTAACGTAAAAAAATTACATTTTCTAAGTCAGACGAACAAAGCTGGTCGAATATTTTTAAAAAATCTGATGAGAGATTTACAGAAATAATCTGATCATTCAGAACATCCCATAATCACCTGGGTTTCTATACCGACAAGGACTAGTGGGGGTTTGTCTTCCTAAACAGATTAAAACCTGCAGGACAAACAGACTAAACTTGTTGCAAACATCTTCTTCTCATGCAGATGGATCCGTCTCCAGCACACACACACCTACCTGTCCGGTCTGATCCGCGTTGGAGTGTGAGATGTGTCCGATCCATGAACCAGGAGGAAAAAATAAAGAGAAGTGGATCTGTTTCTCCTGCAGAGAAATCCCTGCACGGGAGGAGCGCGTGTGTCTGCACTGATGCTGATGGAGGATGCAGGAGGAGGGCGGGGCGTGTTCTCCATCCAGAGAGAGAGAGATGGAGAGAGATGACCAGGAGCGAGTACAGATCATTTCTAGGGGGGACTAAATGAAGCCCACACTTTACGGTGTTGTGTATCTGACTGATTAATGTTACTAATTACCTCTTAAAAAGTAACTGGATCATTAACTCAGTTACAAAATCGTAAATTAAAACTGGGAATTACTTGGACCGCCTCCTGAGGCTGACTTTGATTCCTGAAGCAGCTGCTTTCTGTTTTTTTACTTGAAGATCAGAATATTTCTTTTTTTTTCTAGCTTGCTTATGCAGCCGCAGATCTGACCACCAGGGTCCCCGTCGTTGGCTGGCACCCATCTCCTCCTTCACCCTACCCCTATGGCCCCTCCTGCAGGTGGTGAGTCCACTGGAACAGCAGCCTATGTCCCCAGTTCGGGCTGACAGTCCCCTATGGTCACCAGCTGTGGATGGTGACCGAAAGAATGAGATCGCGGATACAAGCGGCCAAAATAAGCTTCCTTCCGGCTCTCACTCAGAGATCGGGTGAGGAGCTTTGCCATCCGGGAGGAGCTCGGTGTCGAGCTGCTCTCCCTCCAGGACGAGAGAAGTCAGATGGGGTGGTTCGGGTATCTGGTCAAGATGTGCCCCAAGCGCCTCGCGGGTGAGGAGTTTCAGGCACGTCCCATCGGGAGGAGACCGAGAGGCAGACCCCGGACCCGCTGGAGTGACTATGTCTCACAGCTGGCCGGGGAACGACTCGGGATCCTTCCGGGTGAGCTGGAGGATGCGGTGAAGCCTGGGCATCCCGTCTGAGGCTGTTGCCCCTGCCACCCGACCCCGAATGAGCGGAAGAGGATGGAACAAAACTTTAAGATTAGAATATTTCTTTTTTTCTTTCACTGACAGATCAATGTGTCGATGACATAGTTGCTATGGTGACCGCCTCCTTTGTTTTTACTTGTGGGTGATTTCTGCACTGCTGCACATCAGGGACACTTCACTATAGTTCATGAGTTATTTCAGGAGTCACCGGTTCTTTAGTCAGTCAGTCACCTTCTTAACCGTCTATCCCAGCGGTGGGCAAACTTTTTGGTCCGCGGGCTCATTGAGTTCTAATATTTGACCAGCAGGGCCGGAACAGGAACAGACTGATGAAATGCATTGGTAACCACCAGATTAGACCAATAGAATGAGGCTAGATTTTAAACAAGCGCTAAACGTTACATCAAGAGCGTTAAATCTAGCGCACTAGGTTTGAAATCTAATCTCTTGATGTAAAATTTTGTTTGTTTTAACATCTAACACTCTTATTTACATGCATGTATTGGGCCAGATGGCTTTCCATATCTGGGCACACTGTTTATTTTGACAGCGTGGGCATCACGGAGACATGCACATTTTAATGGGAGCAGTGTTGTTGTATGTGGACCGTAGTTTGCCCATGCCCGGTCTATCTCTTACCAGGATGCGAGAGGTGCCAGAGCCTATCCAGTCTCATTCGAGGCGAAGGGCAGAGTACACCCTGAACAGGTCGCCAGTCTGTCGCGCGGCCACACACATACAACCATATACACACTCATTCCTAGGGGCGATCATGTAGTGGCCAATCAACCTAACATGTATGTTTTTGGAGGAAACCAAAGAAAACCCACTCATATACAGGGAGAACATGCAAAATCCACACAAAAGGCCAGTGTTCCAAGTCTTGTCCCCACCCGGGAATCAAACCTACGACCTTCTTGCTCTGAGGCCACTGTGCTACCCACTACTCCCGGTTATTTAGAATAAATCAAATAAAACTTTATGTAAAATGTGCTTTTCATTCATAAAATGTAACACAAAGTGCTTTAAATATTAATAAAAAAAACAAAGACAAGTCCCGTCTTTTCATAAATTCTAGAGGCGTGGTTGGGGTGGGATGGAGACAGAGGTGGTTGACACGTGAGATTTGTCGCTGTTAGGATTTACAAAGCTCGTACGGAGAGTTACAGCGTTTTTTTTTTTTGTTTTTTTTATATATAAATCTCACATTTCATCACATGAAGCAGGTTTGTAGCGATGAGCAAAAACCCGTACTCAGCTAAAGATCTATGGGATTCCTAGTAAACGAGGCTCCAGAGTGGGAGATGGTGGGACATGGCTGGGGATTCCAAACACGCAGAAACAGAAACACACCAGCCAGTCTGACCAGTGACAAATAAGAGGCAGTAAGAACCAGGTGTGAGTAATTAGAGAGAAACGGATGCGTCAGGAGGCTCTGGTGCAGCTGTGGTGACGTAGTTCACCAGCAAAAGAAAGTGTGAGGCGGTAACACTCTGATTCACACGTTGATCTGTCGGTGAATTTATAAAATAAATATTAAGAGTGAGAAAAAGAAACTAGCCAAACAAAGAATCCATGTCAACCTCTGGAGGCGGACAGAATAATTCTAACCTGTTACAAATATTATTTACCTTTCTGTGTAGAATGTGAAATATTGCAAAGCAGCAGCTGAACGACAGCACATCGTTTCAAACTGAGTTTAAACATGGTGATTAACGATGTGGATAAAGAGTATCTTTATTAAGTTTTATATGATCGGTAGTGAGAGGAGGGGGGAGGTAGAAGAGAAGCTGAAGCCTAGAAAGAATCAAAATGAAGCTTGTCCAGAGTAAGACAGAGTATGTGTGTGAATGAGAGGATTGAGGTTACAGAGAGAAGAGAGAAAGAAGGGGGAGGAGTTTAAGGACTTAGGATGAATGGAGAGTGTGGAAAAGAGGTGAAGAAGCAGTCGTTTAAAGAGGTCAAAAAGTGGTGAGAGCGGCCATGTTGTCTGGTCTAGAGCAGGCATGAGCAAACTACGGCCCCTGGGCCACATGCGGCCCGTTAAACTTTTAATCCGGCACGCCGAACTTGAAAAAATTAAATAAATAAACCCTGTTAATGTTTTATTTTTCTGTAATTCTGATGTTTCCTCACTAGATGGCGCCAACGACACAACAACACTGCCCCTATTAAAACGTGTGTGTCTCCGTGATGCCCACGCTGTCAAAATAAACAATGTGCACAGATATGGAAAGCCATCGGGGCCAATACAGGCGCGTAAACAGCGTTTTAGATTTTAAAACAAGCAAAATGTTACATCAAACGCTTAGATTTCAAACCTAGCGCCACTAGATTTGAAATTTAACTCTCTTGATGTAACATTTAGCACTTGTTTAAAGTCTAGCGTCATTCTATTGGTCTAATCTAGAGGTTACCAAAGCATGCCATCCATCTAATCCAGTTCCAGCCCTCTGGTCAAATGTTGGAACTCAATGTGACCCGTGAATCAAAAAGCTTGCCCACCCCTGGTCTAGAGTCAGTGTCACTGAGAAAAAGACAGAAAACAGAAATGTTTGTATCATGATGAGGATGGAGGTCGGAAGAAGGACCCAGATGCATTCCAGTTTATTGAACGAAGTGTAGAACCAGATAGAACTCAGCAAGATGAGCAACCAGAAGGTTGGAACTCGACTGGACGGTGAGGGGCCAGAGGAGAGAGCTTGACAAGAAGGCAGGGTGTACCAGGAGCCAGGGATATGAGCTCAGCAGGACAAAGACCAGAGGTATGAGCTCAGCAATGGCAGGGTGTGCCAGGAGCCCGGACGAGGAACCAGGATAATAGGGTGTACCATCATGGCTGCAAGAAGACAGCACTGCAGGCCGGTACAGCAGAGAAATGATCCAGCAGGAATTGAGAGACACCAGGGCTTGATTAGTCCAAACTTAAACAAAACCCACCTGGGGATTGAGACCAGGTGTGCCAAATTAGGGCTGAGGACAGGGTACATAGGAAAAAGTGTTCCAGATGAGAGGGGGATCATGACAGTAGGGGTGTGCGATACCGCAAGTTTTGGTATCGATCCGATACCAAGTAAACACCAGACCAATATCGCCAATACCGATATCGATACCGATATTTAAAATTTTTAAATGACTATTTTTGCATCAAGTGTATTTTTGCATCAAGTGGTCAGATATATAGTATGACCAAGTATATGTATAAACACAGGTTGGTAGAGAGATCGATAGAAATGACCAGTTGCAAACAAATGTTAACTAATGTTAAAGCTGATTATGTTGTACTTTCGTAATTAAAATTGGAGCGTCTCTGTTAATGAGCGCTGCCTCTGGGAAACGGTGAACGGTCTTTTCAGCCACGGACATTTGAAGAACTGCAACCTGGGCGCAACTGTTTATTTACGATAAAAAAAATTTAAATGACTAAAAGCACGATAAAAAATTTTTGCACGATAAAAATGTTTAAGACTAAAAGCAATTATTTTCTGTAGTGCAACTGTTTATTTACGATAAAATTTTTACATAAAATATCACAATTTTTACATAAAATATCAAAATTTTTTAAAATATCAGAATTTTTTATTTGAGGCATGGGATAAAAATGACTAAAAGCAATTATTTTTTGTAGTGCAACTGTTTATTTACAATAACATTTTTACATAAAATATCACAATTTTCTACATAAAAAAGGTTTTTGGCTGAAATGTCCGTGGCTGAGATATCCTAGAACCCTGGGAAACAGAAGGGGTCAGGGTTTTCTCCTCCGTTTCTGAAGTTTTTATTCGGGGTGATTCTTTAATTTGTAGTGTTACCCCTATATTTAACAGCCTTTCTGCACATGGTGCCTCAAAGTACAGCCACACAGTACTTCTCTTTTTTCCTCCATCTCTCTCTACTTTTACCGACTTGCGTTTTTTTTTTTTTTTTGTTTCCTGGCCCCGAGTCGCTGAGTCATGTGACAAGTCAACGCGAAAGAGAGGAGAGAGGGGGCGGGGCCGCCTCACTTTAGCATACAGGCGCAACACACAGCATTTACGCATATTTTGCAGACAGATCAGTTAGGTTAACTTTTTGAAAAAAAAAAAAAAAAAAAAAGCAAAAAAAAAAAAGCAAAGTGCGAGGGGTAAAACTTCATCCAAAGTATCGATATTGTGGTTCGAGTATCGATCGATATCGATACTAGCGTTGGTATCGATATTATCGATATTAGGATCGATCCGCCCACCCCTACATGACAGTTTGTATCAGAGATGATGAAGATGCTGAGGATCTCTCTGGGAGTGACCAGGATAGACAGGATCAGAGGAACAGCACATGTTAGAGGTTTTAAAGTCAGAGAGGCCAGACTGAGATGGTTTGGACATGTGCAGAGGAGAGAGAGAGGAACTGCCAGGCAGGAGGCCTAGAGGAGGACCAAAGACCAGGTTTATGGATGCAGTGAGGGAGGATGCAGCAGATAGGGTGAGATGGAAGAAACTGACTTGCTGTGGCGCCCCCTGGAGGGAAATACCGAAAGATAATGAAGAAATACAGGATCACAATTAACAATCTTTTCCATGATTTGCTCCAATTTTCCACTTATGTGTGCTTTCTAATTACCTAACAGTCATGATTTTACTTCCCGACCGGTGACAGAAAAACGCTTACAAGAGAACCATCATATAAAACTGTGTGTTTTGGGAATGAAAGGTAACTTCAGTTCATCTGTGAGTTCATGCAGGTGAGCGGATACTTTTTGCCGTACGGTCTAACTATTCAGAGGATAAGTAAACCTGCTCTAAATGACTTTTTGACTTTCTGAATCCGGGCGATGTTCACTTTTTATTAAAACTTTTAAGTCTCCAGGAAGGAAATGTTTTAAAACATATTTAACAATATCTTTCTGAGGTCAGTGAGAAGTCAAGCATTCAGAGTCACGAGGCTGTAAACTCCTGACCTGAGTCCCAGCACGCTGTGCCTTTGTGTCACATCCACAATATTCAGCTTCTTTTTTGATTTCCTACATCGTCTCATAGACTGAGTCAGCACATTTCAGATCGCTGCAGGTTCAACGCTTCACTCAGGCTATTTCAGGAGCTGTGCTGTCTCTCTTTTGCGTCCAGCTGCCAGATGGTCTGAGCTAAACTTTAAATTATTCAGCCATCCCACAGCAGATTGGAGTTGTCATGTCTGGGACGACTGGTCCGGTGAAACTCTCCAGGTGCAGAGACATATCCAATAATACTTCTCAGATCCATAAATTATTCACCTGATTCAGCTTTCTGTCGTCTCTAAACAAGCGGCTAAGCTTCCCTAATCGCCTCACGCTGCTGTTTAATGCATCACAATAAGTCAAACACAATTATGAAAACGACTAAAGTTAGACATGAAGCTATGAAACAAAACACATCCATAAATCCAGCTCAAGACATGATGTGCTTCTGTTAATGTGCCACAATTACCGTGTGGGCTATTAGTGATATTATAGTGAAGCTTTACTGATGGGGGGGACCGTGATGGAAGCCATAACTCCTCAGGAGAACTCCTGACACGTTACACTGCCATTACTAAGGACTGCTCTTTAATATAAACCAGCACATTACGGATGACGGATGACACAGAATTCAGCTTGTCGTCACGTCTCCTTCGTCTGCATTCCCACCATTTACTTTGTCAAGGTTGAAGCTCCCGCTCCGAACGATCCAGATGTGGTTTAAACATGTGTTTATCTGGAAAAATAATCTCAGTGGAAGTCTGATGTCTAACTGTGAAACTCATCTCACGGTAGATTAACAGAATCAGACGAAACTCTGAGGAAAGAGATGAGCTGAAAAGTGAGCTCTTAATTTACCAGTCGATCTATGTTCCTACCCTCACCATGGTAACCAGGATCAACGGTCCTACCCTCACCATGGTAACCAGGATCTACATTCCTACCCTCACCATGGTAACCAGGATCTACATTCCTACCCTCACCATGGTAACCAGGATCTATGTTCCTACCCTCACCATGGTAACCAGGATCAACGTTCCTACCCTCACCATGGTAACCAGGATCTACATTCCTACCCTCACCATGGTAACCAGGATCTATGTTCCTACCCTCACCATGGTAACCAGGATCTACGTTCCTATCCTCACCATGGTAACTAGGATCTACGTTCCTACGCTCACCACGGTAACCAGGATCAATGTTCCTACCCTCACCATGGTAACCAGGATCTATGTTCCTACCCTCACCATGGTAACCAGGATCTACGTTCCTACCCTCACCATGGTAACCAGGATCTACGTTCCTACCCTCACCGTGATAACCAGGATCTATGTTCCTACCCTCACCATGGTAACCAGGATCTACGTATCGACCCTCACCATGGTAACCAGGATCTATGTTCCTACCCTCACCATGGTAACCAGGATCTACGTTCCTATCCTCACCATGGTAACTAGGATCTACGTTCCTACGCTCACCACGGTAACCAGGATCAATGTTCCTACCCTCACCATGGTAACTAGGATCTATGTTCCTACCCTCACCATGGTAACCAGGATCTACGTTCCTATCCTCACCATGGTAACTAGGATCTACGTTCCTACGCTCACCACGGTAACCAGGATCAATGTTCCTACCCTCACCATGGTAACCAGGATCTACGTTCCTACCCTCACCATGGTAACCAGGATCTACGTTCCTACCCTCACCATGGTAACCAGGATCTACATTCCTACCCTCATCATGGTAACCAGGATCTACGTTCCTATCCTCACCATGGTAACCAGGATCTACATTCCTACCCTCATCATGGTAACCAGGATCTACGTTCCTATCCTCATCATGGTAACCAGGATCTACGTTCCTATCCTCACCATGGTAACCAGGATCTATGTTCCTACCCTCACCATGGTAACCAGGATCTACGTTCCTACCCTCACCATGGTAACCAGGATCTACGTTCCTACCCTCACCGTGATAACCAGGATCTATGTTCCTACCCTCACCATGGTAACCAGGATCTACGTATCGACCCTCACCATGGTAACCAGGATCTATGTTCCTACCCTCACCATGGTAACCAGGATCTACGTTCCTATCCTCACCATGGTAACTAGGATCTACGTTCCTACGCTCACCACGGTAACCAGGATCAATGTTCCTACCCTCACCATGGTAACTAGGATCTATGTTCCTACCCTCACCATGGTAACCAGGATCTACGTTCCTATCCTCACCATGGTAACTAGGATCTACGTTCCTACGCTCACCACGGTAACCAGGATCAATGTTCCTACCCTCACCATGGTAACCAGGATCTACGTTCCTACCCTCACCATGGTAACCAGGATCTACGTTCCTACCCTCACCATGGTAACCAGGATCTACGTTCCTACCGTCACCATGGTAACCAGGATCTACGTTCCTACCATCACCATGGTAACCAGCTGTGGGTGGTGACCGACAAGACATCACGAATACAAGGGGCTGAAATGAGTTTCCTTTGTGGGTTGAACAATTGAGTCCTCAGAACCTCTTCGTAGCGTCTGGGAGTGATTTTGATTTTTAATGGAACAAGAACGAGTCAACGTTAAAGCATCAAATAAAATACTTCCACCTGTACTGAATGATAAACTGTATCAGTAATGAATGTTTAAGGTCAAAGGTTTGATCACATCACTGTGAAACCTAATTAATTCATAAAAAGTTGGTTCAGATTCTTGTTTTTGGTAACTGGGCCCCATATTTGGGTGAAACCTGCTTCCATCAGGGCCTGTATTCAAATTAGCTGGAAGTTACGGACGGGGCTTCTGCTAAGGATAGATTTTATGTTTGGTTGGATTTAATTTTGGAGGCGTGACCTTGGTTTATGTAGAAGGTTTTGTCTTAGTGAAAGACGAATCCATAAAGGGGCGGGGTGTTCGTCAGGTGGGTGTTGAAAACAAGGTTAATGTAAGATGGCGTCTCTAAAGTTAGGGGTGATATGTATGCTTCTATTATCCTGTGTATTCATAGCCGTAATGAGAAGGTATAAAAGAGTCAGGAAACAAGCCATAATAAGAAGGAGAAGCTGAGGATGATCAGCATTCCTCTCTCTCCTGCAGGATCTGACACCGGGGCATCTCTCTTTACATGATTGAGGTGATGTGGGGTGCGGATGGGATGAGAATGGAGACGAGGAGAGTGGCAGCTCCACTATGAATATTTACACTCTGAGTCTGTGGGAGAACTCTGTGTGTGTGTGTGTGTGTGTGTGTGTGTGTGTGTGTGTGTGTGTGTGTGTGTGTGTGTGTGTGTGTGTGTCACAGTGTGTTTTTAAAACCCAAACACATCCATGTGGAACCTCACCACCAACAAGTCGACACCGAGACGTCCAATCGTACCCCTCGACCTGGGTTTTTATTTTTGTGACATTAACCTTTGGTCACATGCTTTTGAAAACCTAACAAGTTTGTCCATAAAGGGTACTGAGTAACTGAGTGTTTATGGGATATACTGAGCTCACAAACATGTCACGGAATCACAGACTGTTTGGGCGGGACATTGATTTTTAAACATTACTTTTAGTTACAAGGAAATGAAAACAACGACAGATTAGTGTCTTTTCTGTTCTGCTGTCTTCTGCTTATCTGGGGCCGGGTCGCAGGGGCAACAGCTTCAGACGGGAAACTCAGGCTTGTCTCACCCTGGCTGCATCCTCAATCTCACCCAGAAAGATCCCGGGGTGTTACCTGTCCAGCTGCAAGATATAGCCTCTCCAGCATGTCCAGGGTCAACCTCTTGTGATGTTGTCAAAAAACCTCACCAGCAAAAGATTTGGGAGCCATCCTGATCAGACGCCTGGGTTATTCTAAACCTAGAGGAGCAAATGCTCTACTCCAAGCTCCTCCCGGATGGCAGAGCTCCTCCCTCCATCTCTGTGTTAGAGTCCAGCCACCCGGCAGAGGAAGCTCATTTCGTCCACTTTTATCTGTGATCTCGTTCTTTTGGTGACACCACCCACAGTTGGTGACCATAGGTGAGGGTAGGAACATAGACACTGGTTACCATGGTGTTGGTGGGAACGGAGATCCTGGTTACCATGGTAAGGGTCGGAACGTAGATCCTGGTTACCATGGTAAGGGTAGGAACATAGATACTGGTTACCATGGTGAGGGTAGGAACGTAAATCCTGGTTACCATGGTGAGGGGAGGAACGTAGATCCTGGTTACCATGGTGAGGGTAGGAACGTCGATCATGGTTACCATGGTGAGGGTAGGAACGTAGATCCAGGTTACCATGGTGAGGGTAGGAACGTAGATCCTGGTTACCATGGTGAGGGTAGGAACGTCGATCCAGGTTACCATGGTGAGGGTAGGAACGTAGATCCAGGTTACCATGGTGAGGGTAGGAACATAGATCCAGGTTACCATGGTGAGGGTATGAACGTAGATCCAGGTTACCATGGTGAGGGTAGGAACGTAGATCCTTTTGTAACATGAAATTAAAGCCCTTCTATATGAATTCTGAAGCAATTTAAAAATATTTGGAGCTGAAATCATATAAAACTGAGCGTTTGTTTTTTTCAAAAACAACTTTTCTTCTTAAAAGTACAAAAATAAGATGGTTTTTTTTTTATCTTAAAATAAGCATTGTTTCCTTTTATTTTCTGCTCACTATGTTTTTTCTCATAGAAAGAAATGATTTATATCAATATAACTTTATCCACAAACCTCTTTCCTTAAACAATAAATATGACATGGAAGCCAAAGTGTTCCCTTACAAGTTTTGTTTCATCTTCTTAACCGCTTATTCTAAGGTCGAAGAGGGGGCTGCAGCCTATCCCAGCTGCTTTTAGGTGTACACCCTGACTGGACAGGTTGCCAGTCAGTTGCAGGGCCACACACACACACACACTCACTTTCATAGCGGCCAATCAACTTAGTATGCATGTTTTGAGAGTGGGAGAAAACCCACACATACATGGAAAGAACATGCAAATTACACACAGAAAGACCGGTGTTTCAAGTCTCAACCTCACACACTGGTAATCAAATCCCCGACCTTCTTGCTTTGAGACCACCGTACGAACCATGACACCACCTTGCCGCCCTCCCATTCAAGGGATTTCCTCCTCTCGCCTCGACCACGCTGTGTGTGAACTGAACGTGCTCTACTCCGTCTACGTGAGCTTGTCATGTTAAATCATTCTGCGGATCACTTACGATTTAATCTTAAAACTTAGGTAAGCAGTGAGTGTTCGATCTACGTTCCTACCCTCACCATGGTAACCAGGATCTACATTCCTACCCTCACCATGGTAACCAGGATCTACATTCCTACCCTCACCATGGTAACCAGGATCTACGTTCCTACACTCACCATGGTAACCAGGATCTACGTTCCTACCCTCACCATGTAAACCGGGATCTACGTTCCTACCCTCACCATGGTAACCAGGATCTACATTCCTACCCTCACCATGATAACCAGGATCTATGTTCCTACCCTCACCATGGTAACCAGGATCTACATTCCTACCCTCGCCATGATAACCAGGATCTACGTTCGTACACTCACCGTGGTAACCAGGATCTACGTTCCTACCCTCACCATGATAACCAGGATCTACATTCCTACCCTCACCATGATAACCAGGATCTACGTTCGTACACTCACCGTGGTAACCAGGATCTACATTCCTACCCTCACCATGGTAACCAGGATCTACGTTCCTACACTCACCATGGTAAACAGGATCTACGTTCCTACCCTCACCATGGTAACCAGGATCTACGTTCCTACATTCACCGTGGTAACCAGGATCTACATTCCTACACTCACCGTGGTAACCAGGATCTACGTTCCTACACTCACCGTGGTAACCAGGATCTACGTTCCTACCCTCACCATGGTAACCAGGATCTACATTCCTACACTCACCGTGGTAACCAGGATCTACGTTCCTACCCTCACCATGGTAACCAGGATGTATGTTCCTACCCTCACCATGGTAACCAGGATCTATGTTCCTACCCTCACCATGGTAACCAGGACCTACGTTCCTACCCTCGCACAAACAAGCACATATTTGTGCTTCTGTAACAATATCTCCCAAACCATAGGAGGAGTTTTAGTGAAACTGCCTACAGTTACTCAGTGCCTAATACAGAATAACTGATTAGGCTTTCATGGTTGTGTCACAGACGATGAGATCGTAAATTGTAGGGGACGTGGTTGCATTTTGCTCCACATCTTGGCATCAACTTATTTATCCTCCCAATGTTTTTTTATTTGTGGTTATGGTTCCAATTCTTCCACCTTCGCTCTCCGTAAGGGAACATTTTTGATCCCAGGGTGAATATTTCCTCCCTCACACACTTATTTTTCCACCGTAGGAATGAGAAGTGTGTGTGCTGGAGGACATGAGCTGATGCTAATGGTAGAAGCAGCCTCATTATTATTTTATTACCGCTCGCTGTGTACCAGAACGCTTCTGCAGAGGAGGTGGGTCTGCGGTGTGAAATTCAGCAGCTTCATCCTCTCTCACTGGACCAGGATCAGCTTTCATGTGGTTTTAAAGCAATTTGCTCCACGAGAAGATGGAGGGAGATAAGACAAGTGGGCATTCAGTTAAGACCCGCTGGGGAGTGACTAAGACCTACAAAATGATATTTAAAGAGGAGTCGTAGAAAATCTCTGAAGTTTTCTTCTGGACGGTGTATTTGAAGATCAGGATGTTTTATTGTCATCAGAACATCTCAATCTTTAAATACGCGGTCCAAATGAAATCTAGTGCACTCCTGGATGAGTTTCAATTTTCTCACGTGTGATTGGTCTGTGTATGAGTGTGTTTTTGTGACTAAGTGGTGACATGAGGTCTCATCTTTCAAGTGTGCTTACGCCCAGACGATCACATCAGCATCATGTTAATGATTCATACATAGAGTTCTAGAGGTGTGGTCGGGGCGGGATGGAGATCAAGTTGGTTCAAGCATGAGATTTGTTGCAGATGTGAAAGAAAGAGATACACTTTATTAATCCCTCAACGGGGAAATTTCTGAGCTGCATTACACCGCAGCAGGCTGCTACAACGGGGCCAATGGTGGGAAAAACGGGGGTTGGGCGGGCGGGGTAGGTGTCTTCGAATTATCCACAGGTGATCCTAATCAGGCTGATTCGGAATATCCAGGGCTTCCTCTGGGGGCAGGTGAGGGATCCTGACAGCACCAATCCCCTCAAAGACCACCTCCAGGTGGTCATGGATCTTGTGGTGTGTGGCAAGATTCCTGGACAGGGGCTTTTGCAGCAGGAACACTTGAAACAAACTCAGTTCAGATCCTCCTGGGCAGGGGGCTATGAGGCAGTCCAGGAGCTCAGGAACACATTTTACAGGATTCAAACTCCTCTCAGGATACACAGCATTCAGACCTTTCTCGGGATTCAGGTTCAAACTTTCAGTCTGCTGGGTCCATTTGTGGTCGGGTCTTTCTGTCAGGGTTGTAAGGGATGGTGGAGAAAGGGAGGACCCAATTGCAGGACTTCAAACAAGGTTTATCAACTCAATTCAGGAAAGTCTGTAAAGCAAGAAGCATCGGGTTAACTCAAGGTTTCAAAAGTCCAAATTATACCAAAGTTCAAACATGGTCAGGAAACCAGGGTGACCTGGCTGGAAGGGAAAGTAAGACACCACAGGAAAGTACAGGGTGATTCCCTTTAAATAGATGGCAGGGTGCACAGGTGAGTGAAATCAGGAATCATCCTCAGGTAATCCTAATCAAATTGATTTGGAATATCCAGGGCTTCCTCTGGGAGCAGGTGAGGGACCCTGACACACCTAGACATGAACTCAGTGGGATTCAATCCCACTTCTGGTCCATGGACGAATGTTCTACCACTGAGCTATCGTCTTCCCTTCTTTATGATGTTTACGCTCCGTAAAAAAAGAAAGAAGTTTTTCATGAATCTCATGTTTGCGTGGTGACTGAGGCCCCTGCACAGGGTGTACCTCGCCTTTCACACGTTTACCTTTCTATGACTGATGATATTTAGCAGGATTTAGAGAACGGGTCTGATCGTGAATAGTTTGTTTACAGTAAATATTTGTTTATAAAATGCATTATTTTTGTTTTATGTACCGTTTTCTCGTCTGTGGAACCGCTGATGACGGTACGGCTGTTTAGTATTCATCTCCATGGCAGCGTGAGAGGAATACCTGCCAGAGGATGATGACACTGATGGATCTTCATCTTTTCAGCAAACAAACCACACACACACATCTCTGCCTCCACCTGTACGTCAGCCATGTTTCATGAGGGTTCAGAAAAAGAGCATGAGGATGAATAAAGTATATCTGTTCTGAAGTAAACTCACAATCTCCTCCGTCCATTTTGATTTCTGTGGATGGAAGATGTTTTTTAACGTCATCCTGAGTAAAAAAAAAAAAAGACTGTTATTCTTCAGAAAATCTGAGATCATTAAACATTAGTTCGGGTTCAAACAGAGAAGCAGATTTTACCCTCAGAGGCTCATGTTGGGGAAACACTAACTCCTTCAGAAGCTTTTGGTGTTCATTCCAAACACAAATCTGCCGTTCTGAACTAGAACTAATCAATAATCAACCTGATCTGACCAGTAAAAACAACCCAAACTGAACACAAACCAACCTGACCAAAAACTGCTGATAGGAATAAGCATTCCTATCAGTAGTTGGCCTGGTCCATACCCTCAGTCACCATCTTAACCGTCTATCGCTTACAGATTAAAGGGGGGTGCTGGAGCCCATCCTGGCTGATTCACGGTGAGGGCCAGGGTAAACCCTGCACAGGTCGCCAAGCCACACACATACAACCATATACTGTACACACACACTCATCCCTATGGGCAATCGTGTAGTGACCAATCAACCTAACATGCATGTCTTTGGAGGGTGGGAGGAAACCGGCGTACCTGGAGAAAACCCACGGAGACATGAGGAGAACATGCAAACTCCACAAAGAAAGGCCAGTGTTCCAAGCCTCCTCCCCACCCGGGACTTGAACCCACGACCCGCTTGCTGTGTTTAGAGCCCGGCATTGATCAAATGTGTGCATGGCGCATGCACACAGCGTTTGTCAAGAATGAGTCATTTATTCATGATTTAATACAATTTATTGACACCTTATTAAACAAAGCAATTTAAATGTGAAAAAGAAAATATACAATTGTCAGAGATGCCAAGTTTTTGGTTTCACAAAGAGGGAGATTTTGAGGCGGGGCCAAAATGAGGAGGGGCTTTGGCATGACGCAACGTCACATCCGCCAATGGACAACACCCGCCATGACAGTTGGCGTAAAACAAACCGTTCAAAACATGAGAAAGCAGCTGGAAAATTGTGCGTCTTCCGTGTGTTACCACCTAGTGTTATGTATCAGTATGAAGAGAAATTACCACCAGGAATACACCCCTGTACTGCTTGGTCATGCTTTGTTTTGAGGCTCAGGCATATAAACTGTCACACGACCAACGTTCCCGGATGTCCAACTTCTTCCACACGTTCACCAAAAATAATACAGGCAATAGACCATGCAGATCGCTACTAGCGGCTTTCAGATGCACAGCTGCATCTGGAGATAAATCAGGAGATGCCATGTGCGTAGCCTCATTATACCTAATCATATTCATGGAATGCACTAGAGTGTTCATCATGCGTGAGTTTTATTAGCCGTGGCGGGTGAGCGTGAGATAGGTCCTAATTGCCAATGCGTGAGAATTGGCATGTCTGAATTAGTCTGTATTTATAAGCGCATCACATGTCCGCTCATTTGCAATCCGAGCCCAATCCGGCCCAAGTAAAGATGTCAGAAATTGAGCCTGACACGTCAAGTACTCGACAGTCGGGTCGGAGCTGGTCGAATTCCTGCTCTAACTTATTTCAGTTTTACAATAAAAACAAATGTTGAAGTCACTTTTTTCCAGCTTCTACAACATTGTAAAAGATGTTAGAATGGGACTCGATTAAAAAATAAGGCTTTGAATGGAAAAGGCTGAGTCATGGTGAAACTGATGGTTGTTTTAAATTCCTGCTGGAAACGTTTCCAGACTCATTGTGTTTTAAAAGTTTCAGATCCATCCTGGGGAGCTGCTTTGGTGGGTTAGGGTCCATCACACGGTCTCCTCTTTGTCCCGTATCAGAAAGAGATTTCAGCTCAGTGATTTTAATAACATGCATGAATGGATCCACTTTGCTTAAACAAGAAATTTGTTGCAGTTTTCTCCTCAGGAATTGATGTCTGATTGGCTTTTTAATGCAGCGTTCTGCTGAACATCGGACACACTTCAAGCTCTCAACATCAACGCAGCACAAATAATCACCATAATGTTCGCTGAGTAATGATTTCCCATTTTCTTCTCACCTCCATCCTGTTATTAGTCAGATCAGTGTGGAGGTAAAAATTAATTTGCTTTTCAGTTCGAGGGGATATTAGAGTGATTAATCCCAGCAGGGAGAGGAAGAAAGTGGAGGATCGCTGCAAAATGAAGAGTGAAATCAATTTGCTGGAGTGTGAGAGGAGCTGCAAAACTGGAACACGGACAAGTGTGAGATTAGCCTTGTGTCTGCTTTATGGTGACGAGAACATGTCCACGTTTATACTGCTAAGAAAACAGTTGGAATGGAAGCAGTAGTTCCCCATTAAGTCAGAATAATTACATATTCATTCATAAAAATCTCACTGTAGGAGTCTAATGAGTTAGATCATCCGATCTCTGAGTTAGAGCCCAGCCACCCTGCGGAGGAAGCTCATTTCTATTCAGTGTGTCAAACTGTTTCATTGGCACAGGAAATGTTCTGATTCACAACTGCTTCAAAGTGTTCGGCACACTTTAAGATTCAAGATTCTTTATCGTCACATTGTGAGCGAGAATTTATTCAGACTCCATCAATGGGCTTTATTTTGTCTTCTGAACCACTTTTTCCGAACGGGGTTGCAGGAGGTGCCTGGGGCTATCCCAGCTGATTTAAGCAGGAGGCACGGTACGACCTGAACAGGTCGCCAGTCTGTTGTGGGGCCACACACATAGACAACCATTCACACACATTCATTCGTACGGGCAATTTCACGGCAGCCAGCATGTAGGGTGGGAGGATGGGAGGAAACCAGAGAAACCCACACTGACACACGCAAACTACACACAGAAAGGCCAGTGTTCCAAGCCTCATCTCCACCCCGGGACTCAAACCCTGACCTTCTTGCTGTGAGGCCACTGTGCTAACCACTGCACCACCATGCGGCCCATTTCATCTCTATGTGAAAAAAACCCCACATAAAACAGCATAAATAAACACAGCACAGTGAGACAACATGAGACAGTGTCACTGAGGAAAAGACAGGAAACAGAGATGTTTGTAGCAGAGATGAAGATGCTGAGGATCTCTCTGGGAGTGACCAGGATGGACAGGATCAGAGGAACAGCACATGTTAGAGGTTTTAAAGTCAGAGAGGCCAGACTGAGGTGGTTTGGACATGTGCAGAGGAGAGAGAGAGAGTACATCAGAAGAAGGATGCTGGGTTTGGAACCACCAGGAAAGAGGACTAGAGGAAGACCAAAGAGGAGGTTCATGGATACAGTGAAGGAAGACATGAAGATAGTTGGAGTGACCGAAGAAGATACAGCAGATAGGGTTAGATGGAAGAAACTGACTTGCTGTGGCCCCCTGAAGGGAAATGGAGGAAGAAGATGAAGACAGTGAAATAACATGAGAGGTAATAGAGTCATTTATATTGCAGTGTTTAACACGCACTGAATCAGTAAAGTATCAAAGAAGCACCAAAATTTCTTACCATATTCATTGTGAAAAACCCTCAAAAATGTAATGATATATTTACAATGTTTATATTTTTCCACTAGAGGTCAGTGTTTTTCCACAGACACTATTGAACCATTTGAGACAGTTTTACGACTGAAGTGTCGATGCTTCAAAAGGCTCCAGTTTCAGAGGCGTGGTCTGCTTAAACCTGGGTTAGGGTCACAAGAATTTTTAAAAATCCCAAATTTGAGTGGCATTAGCACCGATCAAGCACCCAAACCTGATGCTGAGACCATCAAATTACATCATTAGTGACCTCAGTTAATCTCAGTTCAAACCAATATGACCAGAGTCAGAGAGAAGTTCAGCTGTGGTGAAATCCAAATATCTCTAGTCCAAGCTATTTAATAAACAGAGGAGAGTCCTCAAAGGAAAGCATGAATCCAGAGAGTGGCCGTCAAGGTGAGGATCATCCCTCACAGTCAGAGAGAGAGGCGTGAAGGCCAAACAGGAGACGCCAACTGTTATCTTCCCAGTGACAGATCAAGATGGATGGATGAAATCTCTGACTTCACTCGCCGGGCTCATCTCTCACCTCCGAGAACGATGAAGACAGATGATTCTACTGCCTCACTCGGGCTGACAGGAGCGTCCAGGTGAGAGGGTCAGTGTCCTTGGTAGCTCAACTCAAACTCTGAGACTTGAAGTTTTGGGGTTGAACAGCAATTTTTTTCAAAGTAACCATGGTTTTCTGGATACGTTAGTTAAATAAGCTTTGGGTTAAGTTTTGTTTGGCTGCACAAGTTTGGTAACACGGGAACTTTGAACAGACAAAAGGGAAGATATTGAATTAGAACAAGCCTTTAAAGCAGGAGTGTCCAAACTTTTTTGTCCCAAGATCTACTTTTCAAGTACCAGACCATCTGCCAGTCCTGCGGCGACATTGCAAACCACCACATATCGTTCCAGCCTGTATTAAAACTAATATCGGTCCTGAGTAGTTCCTCCAGATCCACAGCCATTTAGAAAATTTATTTAGAAAAACTACAGTTGATTATCCAATCAACATTCGGGTTGATGTGCATCCACTCTATTCTTAGCTTTCAGATCTGCAGCTGAGTAGAAAACTTGGAGTAAATTGCAGGCATCAAATTGAGATTGTTTGAAAATAAATTATTTAGAATTGTATAAGGACGTTCTCCACCAGTCAACGGTAGCTTGACTGGTGGAGAAGGAAAAAAAAATACTGCTTTGATAGTTTCATCCTGATCCTGCCAAACTTCCGGGTTTTAGTCACGCGGGAGAAAGCGCGCTATACCGCAAGAAAGGCGCTCGATTGTCGCTAGTCCCTTTTCCGAGCGGCTGAATGGTCGCTAAATTAAGCGTTAAAGTCGCTAAATTGGCAGCACTGACTTTCTGTCATTTAAAAAAAAAAAGTCATAAAATATTTTTTCTTAATTTTTTTCAACGCATCTCGAGGTCGACTCGGGGCCAGTCCAGTCCGCGATATACCGGTAGACCGCGGTATATCAGTCTACCGGTATTTCGCGGTAGACCGGTATATCTTCCCCGACCGGTAGATGTAGACCGGTTGCAATGGGTTTCCTCCACAGGGTGGCTGGGCTCTCACTCAGAGATCGGGTGAGGAGCTCTGCCATCAGGGAGGAGCTCGGTGTCGAGCCGCTCCTCCTCCAGGTCGAGAGGAGCCAGATGGGGGTTCACACATCTGGTGAAGATGTGCCCCCCCATTCCCCCCCCCCCGCCCCCCCCCGAGGCCTTGCTGGTGAGGCCTTGGGCCTTGGGCACTTCCCATGGGGAGGAGACCAAGAGGCAGACCCCGAAATCGCTGGAGAGACTATGTCTCACAGCTGGCTGGGGAACGACTCGGGATGCTTCCAGGTGAACTGGAGGATGCAGCTGGGGTGAGAGAGCCCAGGCTTCCCGTCTGAGGCTGTTGCCCCTGCGACATGGCCCCGGATAATCGGAAGACGACAGAACAGAAAGTTAAAAACTCAACAACTCTCCCTGTGTATGTGTGGGTTTTCTCTGGTTTCCTCCACGAACATGCATGTTAGGTTGATTAGCTGCTATGAAATTGCCCCTAAGAACGACTGTGTGGATGGTTGCCTGGGTGTGCGGTCCTGCAACAGCCTGGTGGCCTGTTTAGGTTGTACCCTGCCACTCGCTGTAAATCAGCCAGGACAGACTCCGGCACCCCCTGCGGCCGTATTAGGTCTAAGCGGTTCAGAAGACAAAATGAAATTGACTTGCTATGACGCCCCCTGGAGGAAAAAAAGACCATTCTCTTTCTTTTCTGTCTTATTCTAACCAGGACGAGCTCCTGACTTCTCTGTGACCCCACATGGACGAGTGTTTCAGGAGGTTAATTTGAGCTTTGGGTGACGCTGCAGCTCAAGAGTCAAACAGACGGTGATGTGTTTTAGTTGAACATTATGGAAAGGTTTAATAAATCACTCTGATTGGCTGAAATATATCTGTCATGTTCATTTAACAGCACAGCGGACAGTTATTGTTTGACATGGCCGCTGTAAGATGGGTTAATAGAGCTGAAAGGCACTGAGGCAGATTGATGACACACATTACTCTACATCAACCTCCAAAGCACCAGGTGACGGGCAGCAACCAGTCACTCATAGTTTCTGTGCTAATTATTCTAATTAAGAGCTGCTGATTGGATCAGAGAGCTGATTTATCTGGTCAGAAAACCAGAAACACCTGGTTTTACTGATTAATTCACCCATAAATACGAATGTTATGGCCAGGGTTTGAGTCCCGGGTGAAATGAGGCTCTGAACACTGGCCTTTCCGTGTGGAGTTTGCATCTTCTCCCCGTGTATGTGTGGGTTTTCTATGGTTTCCTCCAAAAACATGCAAGTTAGGTTGATTAGCTGCTATGAAATTGCCCCTAGGAATGAATGTGTGTGTGGATGGTTTCTGTGTGTGTGGTGTGTGTGGCCCTGCGACAGACTGGCAACCTGCTCAGGGTTAACCTGCTCCTTGCCTTGAATCAGCCGGGAGATGAATAAATGACTCTTGTTTTGTGAAATACAATATAAACAGTTTCTGGGTCACAGATTAAAAATTCCATTATAAATGTTTTTACTCAGAAAACAAAAATGTGACCAGTTTATGTATACTGGTCCAGGGCCTGGCTTTGATTCTCCTCCTGGTGGGACGTGGCTGAAACACCTCACCAGCGAGGTGCTTGGGAGGGTAGGAACGTAGATCCTGGTTACCATGGTGAGGGTAGGAACGTAGATACTGGTTACCATGGTGAGGGTAAGAACGTAGATCTTTGTTACTGTGGTGAGGATAGGAACGTAGGTCTTGGTTACCATGGTGAGGGTAGGAACGTAGATCCTGGTTACCATGATGAGGGTAGGAATGTAGATCCTGGTTACCATGGTGAGGGTTGGAACGTAGATCCTGGTTACCATGGTGAGGGTAGGAACGTGAATCAACTTGTAAATTGAGAGCTTGAGAGCTTTTCGGCTCAACTCTTTCTTCAGCATGATGGATCGATGCAGCGTCCTAATTATTGCAGACACTGCAATGATTCGTCTATCACTCTTAGACGGGGAGGAGTTTAAATATCCCAGATGGAGAGACAGATAAACAAATGGGTTGTGCTACATCTGCAATAATTAGGACATTAAATTTTCTAATCAAATAACTCGATTTAGTTGGGAAATTGTTTCTGCTTTACTTTTAAAAGACATTTCTCTCGTGTTCAACTTCACCATGTCATTAAAGTGGTTGTAAAACATTGTTTTAATGACTTACTTTCTGTTGTTACGACAATTACACATGCCTGTATCATTCTGCCAGTCCGAACATGGATGGGATGTTTGTGGCTGCGATGACGAAGCCACTAACGATCTTTATTAAGAAAATAATTTCTCGTTCTGGACGAAGACATACGCACAGGAAACCGAAGCGACAGAAAACCGAAGCTGCTGGGTGTGCAGACCCTGCTTTTTGAAGCTTACTGACATTATCAGAGTGACATTTTAAACATTTGCAGAGCTCAGCAGGTTTAAATGTGATGTAAGTGAACCATGGTGCCAGCAGGCTGGCCAGCCATGCATGGCTGTTTCATCACCTGGACTCAGGATAAAATACCAGCCCCTCTGTACGCCGCAAAATATTCTACAAACTCACACAAATACATGAGATTTATGGAATTAAAATCTTCATTTGTAACTTTTTAGATCCAAAATCTCAGTGTTTTGTTTTGGCTAGTTTTCAAGCTGGAGGATGTTGTTGAGGAAAAAAAGTCCTTCAATCATAAAACAAATCAGTTTGATTTTGTTTAGTCCACATGTTTATTTCCTGAGGCCCGTCCTGAGATACGTCTCTGAATTCAACTTCTAACCAGCGGGTTTGCCCCACGGACGATTCTGATTGGTTCACGTTAGATGGTAAAACTTGAGCTTTGTTCATCTTGTCTTTTCACGGGCACGTTTGTCATCTTTTGACTCTGCCTGTCTGTCCGTCTGTATATTTATGTATTTATGCAATTTAAATAAATGAACAAATATATAGAAGAAAAATCCCAAAATTAATAAGTATTCCTAAATAAATTTAGAAAATAAAACGGTTCAATATGAATCATTTGGTTCAAAAGAAAAATAAATGAATGAAGTATTTGTTTGTGGTTTAATTAAGAAGAAGAATTCCTTACTTGGTTCTATAATGTGCTGCATTCCACCGCAGCAGGCAGCCACGAAGGCACCTACGGTGAGACCAACTAGGAGGTTAGGTGTCTACTACAGGGACACCTAAGCAGCTCGTGGGAATTGAGGGTTTACAAAACTATCGAAGCCTCCTCCCAGTCCAAGGACAAAAACTTTACCACTGAGCCAACGCCTCCCCAAACCATCACCATAACATCTGAACAGCTGAGTTAATGATCTCACACTGCTGACCTAAAGCTTTGGACAGGCAGCATGTTGGCACAGTGGGTAGCACAGTGGCCTCACAGCAAGAAGATCGTGGGTTCAAGTCCTGGGTGGGGATGAGGCTTGGAACATTGATCTTTCTGTGTGGAGTTTGCATGTTCTCCCCGTGTCTGCGTGGGTTTCCTCCGGGTACTCCGGTTTCCTCCCACCCTCCAAAGACATGCATGCTAGGTTAATTGGCCGGTGGCAAATTGCCCCAAGGAATGAGTGTGTGTCTGTGTGTGTGAATGGTTGTATGTGTGTGGCCCTGCGACGGACCGCCGGCCTGTTCGAGGTGTATCCTGCCCCTCGCTTTGAATCAACTGGGATGGGCTCCGGGATCCCCGCAATGCAGACAGGGACAGACGGAAAAGGTGACTGACTGACTGGAAGCTTTGGATAACAAGGTGGCTCTCGCCTCGGTCATGATGATAAACCGTGGTTTAATCAGATCCTCCATCGTGTAGATTCTCTCTCAGGTGTTCTGCTGGAGATGAGCTGAGGAAGATGTTCCTTTATGTGTGGAACATCACAGAGCTGTGGTGATTCTGTCCGACTGTGTGGAGAGGTAAGGGGGAGGCATGGGGAGTTGTGGTGGGGTGTTGCTTGCTTGCTTGTAGAATGTCGCGAGATACCATTGTTGGTATATTACGCCTAACAGGGAACCGAAATCCCCTGTGATTTCAAAAATAAAACTCGATTATCGCTCCTGTCACTGTGATCATTTTTATCTGCTTTTAAATTCCATGACTTCACTTTTTAATCCATTAAAAGGTCCAGATGGGAATAAATCAGAGGAGCACTTTGATGTTTACAACAGTTAAAAATCATTTACTGCTTTTATTTAAAATCACTTGATCATCATTTTAATCCATTTTGATTATTTAGGTTCTTAACTCACTCTTTTAGGATAATTTAGATCCTTTTTATGTGTGATTTGAGTCATTTTTTATATTCTAAACACAACAGGCTGCTGGAAGATTTATGCTGGAAGATGTAGTCCTTCCTGTTGGGAGATGTAGTCCTTTCTGTAGGGAGATGTAGTCCTTCCTGTTGGGAGATGTAGTCCTTTCTGCTGGGAGATGTAGTCCTTTCCTGTTGGGAGATGTAGTCCTTCCTGTTGGGAGATGTAGTCCTTCCTGTTGGGAGATGTAGTCCTTCCTGTTGGGAGATGTAGTCCTTCCTGTTGGGAGATGTAGTCCTTCCTGTTGGGAGATGTAGTCCTTCCTGTTGGGAGATGTAGTTCTTCCTGTTGGGAGATGTAGTCCTTCCTGTTGGGAGATGTAGTCCTTCCTGTTGGGAGATGTAGTCCTTCCTGTTGGGAGATGTAGTTCTTCCTGTTGGGAGATGTAGTCCTTCCTGTTGGGAGATGTAGTCCTTTCTGCTGGGAGATGTAGTTCTTCCTGTTGGGAGATGTAGTTCTTCTTGTTGGGAGATGTAGTCTTTCCTGTTGGGAGATGTAGTTCTTCCTGTTGGGAGATGTAGTTCTTCCTGTTGGGAGATGTAGTCCTTCTTGTTGGGAGATGTAGTCCTTCCTGTTAGGAGATGTAGTTCTTCTTGTTGGGAGATGTAGTCCTTCCTGTTGGGAGATGTAGTTCTTCCTGTTGGGAGATGTAGTTCTTCTTGTTGGGAGATGTAGTCCTTCCTGTTGGGAGATGTAGTCCTTTCTGCTGGGAGATGTAGTTCTTCCTGTTGGGAGATGTAGTTCTTCTTGTTGGGAGATGTAGTTCTTCCTGTTGGGAGATGTAGTTCTTCCTGTTGGGAGATGTAGTCCTTCCTGTTGGGAGATGTAGTTCTTCCTGTTGGGAGATGTAGTTCTTCCTGTTGGGAGATGTAGTTCTTCTTGTTGGGAGATGTAGTCCTTCCTCCTGGGCGATGTTGTTTCCGTATAATTGTTTGCTTTGAATTTGTTGTATTTTAAAGATCTAGATTTTAATTATTGTTTGATTTTTTTTTTGTGTTATTTTGTGCAACTCTTTGTTTAAAAAGTCCGTTATAAATAAAGTTTGATTTGAATATTTCAATAATATTTGTGTTCATTAATAATTTTTTTACTCATTTCAAACTCATGAAAAATTGCAGTTTGTAGATTTTAAAAATAGAAACGTTCTAAAAAAATCGAGCATGTAGATTTTTAGTCAGAAGTCACGAAGTTAGTTCATAAACTCTTATCAGTGACATATCTTACCAATCCTGAAAAAGGATTCTAATGAATTCCTTTATGGAGTTACTTGGCTCCAAATATACAGAAGATGAACTGATTCAGAGTAAAAGTAGTAGTGGTGGATGAAAAACTCACTTTTTGTACTTAAGTAAAAGTACAGATAATTAGGCAAAAAAATTACTTAAGTAAAAGTACAAAAGTAATTGGTGTAAATTTTACTTTTTAAGTAAAAAGTAAAAGTATTCGACCATAATTCAAATGTTATTTTTTGTGCTGTAGTGTGTCACCATGGTAACCAGGATAAATACGCTGTTTAATGATGGCTAAAACTTTTTATTTAAAAATAAACACAACGAACAACGACCTTCAGACTCTTTTTTAATTTCTGCTATATTTGATGGTAGTTTTTTGGAGGAAAATGTTTACTCTTAATTCTGATTGGTCCTCGATTCATTACTTCTTCTCCCTCTTGAAGACCGCAGGGGATCAACTGCTCGCTCTACAGGTAGATTTTGGCGATGCAGCTTCAAGTTGCGCTAAAAATAACTGTATAATTATCTTATTGTTTATTATATTATAATATTATATTATTATTATATATAACATATATTCCTGACTGAAGATGTAACAAAAAAATTAAAACTCACTTTTAAAAAGTAGCGAAGTAAAAGTACAGTATTTGCTCTAAAATGTAGTGAAGTAAAAGTACTGGTCTTAAATTTTACTTAAGTACAGATGCACCATTGTTTATACTTAAGTACAGTAATGAAGTACATTTACTCCGTTACGCTCCACCACTGTAAGGTAGTTTGTGATTTAGGGCAGATTGGTGAGATTGGTCAAAACCTTGGCTTCAATTTATTCCTGCTGTAAAATTTCTTATAAGTTGAGTGTGAACTTTCACTGTGTTTTTAAACAGTTTTTCTCTTCTTTCCTGCGTCTTCAGACCATCAGACGACCCTCCACTCGATGGAAACAACGTTTAGGATTCCTCTCGTGTTTCCTCCTCTCTGTGTGTGTCCAGTAAATTTGGTTCTCTGAGCCATGAGTGTCACTTCTGTAATCACAGTTGGTCCTGCGGGCACATCCTCAGACAGCTATTTGTTAGCTGACTCAGCGGCCTGTAGGACAGGAAGCTCAGCGAGCGATGAAGCGATGGGAGAAAAAGTGGCAAAGATTCTCCTGTGTGATTAGAGTCTGGATCTCCTGACATGCACAATGGCCCCTCGGGTCTGATGATCCGGCCCACAAGAGATAAAGTGACGTTTTTTTTCTTCCACATCTCCAGCTATAATTTTACACCATATCAACAAAACCATCTCAAGGATCTCTGTCTCTACTTACAGTGTTTTTGAGCTGATCATTTGTAGTTTATAGTAGCTCGTAAATGACTTAGATATACATGAATGAAATTACAAAAAAAACACTTCAGGAATGTTTAAAAATTCAAGTAATGATTTTTTTTTTTTTTTTACTCACTCTCTTCCTCCCTCACCGGGGAAATTTGTGTGCTGCACTCCTACACTGCAGCAGGCTGCCACGCCAGCACCAATGGTGGGAGAAACAGGGGTTAGGTGTCTTCCCCAAGGACCCTAAACGTACACTTAGTGGGATGTGAACCTGCAAACTTCTGGCCCACAGGCGAACGCTCTAACCACTGAGCCACCGTCTCCCTCTATTACATTTTACATTAGACCGTCTTTTCAAACAGGTGAGAAACTTTCTGTATGTCTCTAAAAGAAAAACAGACAAAACAATAAAAAAAAAACAACAAAACACTAACAAAAACAATAAAAATCGGATTGATTCGGGCCAACATTTTATTTTTTAAAAACTAAACCACGTTCCGGAATCTAACAACTACAGGGTCGTCAAATATTAACACTGAAAAAGTCATTAAAACAGCTGAGATGATCAAATTTAAAGATGTGCTTTTAATTTTTTCACCACATAAAGATAAACATGGTGCCTTCTCTTAATTCACAAATAAAAAATACACCAAAAAAAATCCTTGTCTTGTTCACGAGTGGGGGAAGGATGAAGCGGGAGATCAACACACAGAATGATGCGACGTCCGCAATAATCAGGACACTGCAGCAAATCATTGTGGTGAAAACAGAGCTGAGCCAAAAGCAAAGCTCTGGGTTTACAAGTCGATCGATGGATATAGACAGAACTATCAATGAACTATCTATCGCTCAATTGATCGATCCATCAAATTTAGCTTGTTTAGGTTTATATGGAAAGTCGTACATGACCATACCAGCTCATCAATGCCTGATCCCATCAGACCTCAGAAGCTAAGCATGCTGGACCTGGTCTGTACTTGGATGGGAGACCACTAGAACCCCTGTGCCACAGTGGGACGGCCATTGAGATTACGTTGAGTCTGGATCTGGTGTGTGTTCTATTGATCTGAACAACGTCGGACTTAGAATTTAACACATGGAATCCTGAAGAAACAGAAACATAAACAACTTCAGCTTTACAATTATATAAATATTCATTTATTTTCTGGAATTTCACAATTAATTTTCTTCCACTACATTAAAAAATGACAAGTCTTTAAATCGTTAACTAATCCATTTAATTTTAAGTGTGAATTAAACATTTTATTAAATAAACCAAACTAAGGATGTAAATCCAACAAACTGCTCCTTGATCAGATAAATGAGCAGATTGAAGCTTTTAAAGCTGAACAGACTCTGAACGTCGTTAAAGAGACGCTTGTAAAATAAATGTCTCATAAATTCAAAGCTTTGGGTAAATTATTACAGGAGACCCTTTTCTCCGGTCCACCGAGTGTAAACCAGCCATTAAAACAGGTAGAGAAACACCAGGTGGTTCAGGACAGACCATAATAAGTCTGAGAGATAAACATGTGGGTGGAAAGCAGGATGTAAGGAGTAGGAAGAGAAATGAGACGGATTAGACCTCTGAACCAAATAGACTCCAGGGGTCTCACGGAGAATTCAGATACTTTATAATTCCCTACTGGGGGAAATTTGTGTGTCCGGTTAGTAGCAGTTCAAGAGAGAGCTCCAAACAGCTTCGGAACAGCTGCTAGATGGTGCCAAGTTGGGTAAGACGGAGCTGGAAGAGTCTCTGATGGAACACACAACAGTTGGCTCTACACTGGGTGGAATTTAGGCTACCGTGGCAACAATGTTTAAATCTCCAGTGAGTCATAATAAGATCTTAAACTGTCTCTAAAAGCTCCCCATCTTGATCCTTCACTGTGGTGGAACAACACCAGCAGTCCACCATCTTTAGTTCCATAGTGAAGCCGGGTATGTTCAGACAGGAAGCACTGATGATGTCACTCAGAAGATCCTGTCTTCATTCCTTCTGATTCACTCCAGCAGGAACATCTCCACACGTCCATGAAGACTCCACATTCCTCACTGATGAAGGAGATCAGCTCTTCAAACGCCAACAAAAATGTGGATCCCTACACGGACTTGCTGCCATCATGAGTAGCGCATTTTATTAAAAAAGCAGTGATGCTCTGACTGGATGTCAATTCTTTGGCTGAGTCAGCAGTTTTGCTCAGTAACACTGGGATTCAAACTTGCATAAATCTCAGGCATGAACCAATTTGATTTCCAACCGGCCCAAACCACGCCTCTCCAACCCAAAATATGGGTATGCATAGAAAAGTCCCTGATCCAGATGATATCTCCTTCCATCCCGAGTCATTCCGCAGGTGGACTCCGTTCTTAACTCCTTTCTGAAGTCATGTCTCTGCCTGCTTCAAGATGTCTTTCATCATCTCCATCCCAAAGAAGACTGGAATCCCTGGACCTCATGACGACATCCTGAACCCGTGTCCTAGAACACCTCGCCTCTCCTGCTCGATCTGCCAATCGGTCTTTAGATGACACCCATTAACCTTCTCTGCATTTCATACGCCAACATCAGGGGCCTCATTTATCAAGGGTACGTACGCAGACTTCCACACAAATCAAGTTATGAAACTGTCGGAGCACCTAGACTGTCACGTAACCCATCCCGAAATGTGAGGCAAAGGATAGACCTGCGCTGGACGTTGAAAGGACCAGAGAGAGGGAGCTCGACTGGACAACGAGGGACCAGAAGGTTGGAGCGCAGCTGGTCAAGAGGGACCAGACGTAGGAGCTTGGCGGGACGATGTGGGACCAGAGAGGAGAGCTCGGCAGCATGTTACCATGGTTACCATGGTGAGGGTAGGAACGTAGATCCTGGCTACCATGGTGAGGGTAGGAACGTAGATCCTGGCTACCATGGTGAGGGTAGGAACGTAGATCCTGGTTACCATGGTGAGGGTAGGAACGTAGATCCTGGTTACCATGGTGAGGGTAGGAACGTAGATACTGGTTACCATGGTGAGGGTAGGAACGTAGATCCTGGTTACCATGGTGAGGGTAGGAACGTAGATCCTGGTTACCACGGTGCAGGTAGAAACGTAGATCCTGGTTACCATGGTGACGGTAGGAACGTAGATCCTGGTTACCATGATGAGGGTAGTAACATCGATCCTGGTTACCATGGTGAGGGTAGGAATGTAGATCCTGGTTACCATGGTGAGGGTAGGAATGTAGATCCTGGTTTTCAGGACACATGGTTAGGTAGATCGACTTGTAAATCAAGACCTTTGTTTTTCGGCTCAGCTCTTTCTTCACCACGACAGGCCGATGCAGTCCTAGTTATTGCTGACGCCGCACCAATCTGCCTCTCGATTTCCCGCTCCATCCTTCCCCCACTTGTGAATAAGACCCCGAGATACTTAAACTCCTCCACTTGGGGCAGGACCCTGTCCCTGACCCGCAGGGGGCATTCCACTCTTTGATGACATCGTTTTAGTTACAAATGTTTTGACCAATAACAATAAACCCTCCGAACGATCCTCAGGCGTTGGGACGGGGGTTTAAATGGTTGGAGAAATTCTGTTGAATTAAAAAGGTCTTTAATTTAATTTTTTTGAGGGAAAAAATAATCATTCTGGATAATTTTATGTCTCAGACTGGATTTTTTTGCAGAACTTCTTTTGATCTAAAGTTCCATCTAGTTTTTATGTGTGATTTCCAGACACCGCCGTCCCGCTTTGTGTCTCAGTAACAGATGATGGTGTCCAGTTTCCAGTGGAGTGGAAAATGAAGGCTGCCTGTGGAAGTGAGAAGAATTTTCTGGCCGTACCCTGAGTGTGTCGGGATACGAGGGGGGGAGGGTGTCACCATGGCGCCTCAGAGGTGCCACTGCATTTGCATATCTCCCAGTCTGCCTCTCGTCTGTCTCCTCTACGTCCATCAGTCTGGGACAAGTGAGTGAAGGTCAGGCCTCCTGACCTCGTCGTCATTCGGAGGATTCTTTTTTTATTCCTGGAGGTTTGTGGATGTTTCTGGGATGTATGGTCCTGCCAGCGCTGTGAAAATGAGCTGGATTTATTCCGTAACACGCCGGACTGGGTGCCATCACAGAGATGGATGGACGAGGAGGGGATGACCTCTTCAACAAACTCTGCTGGGCAGACGAGGCGGGGAGGGGCACACCAGGTATCATGTTGTCTGGAAGGACTCAGACTGTGATGGCCGAGCAGGTGGAAGATTCACACTGATCATATTTATCTTATACAGATGTTGATGATGTCATCATCATGATGACTTTCATTTAAAGATACTGAATTATTTCAGAAATAAAATTTTGCATCACAGATAAAAAATTTCACAATAAAAGCCTTTTTTCAATAAATAATCCAGTGGTGAAAAAAATCTGCAATGCACTACACTGTGTAATTTCAGGTTCAAAATGGAACCTACATCCACAGATGTGTACAATCTGAACCTCACTGTGCACACACAATACGATCCGCACACACAGTCTGCTGTGAGTGAACCACTCCCACCGTACCAGCAACTTTAAATAGAGCTTCTTCAACAAGTTTTGCCTCCGTGTGTGTGTTGCCATGGTTACAGTCATATTTTTGGGTTTACACGCGATATGATGACGTCAGATCCAACCAATCAGGAGATAGGTCCGTCGTGCTGCTTCTACAGTGCCACGTTTCCACGGGAGGCGACAAAATCTCCTGAAACCTTTAGTGACATAAGATCTTGTTATGATTCACTGGATCTTTCAAACATTGTTGCCACTGTAACCCACATTCCGCCCAGCGCAGAGCCAACTGTCATGGGTGTCACATTGCTCCACAAAGCGGCTGTTACAGCTCTATTCCACCCAACTCGGCACCACTTAGAAGCTGCTCTGAAGATGTCTGAAGCTTTCTCTTGGACTACTTGGAGCAACCAGACACACAAATTCCCTCACGGTGTCATGATCCCCCTCTCATCTGGATCCCTTTCCTCCTAGTCTGCCCTCACCCGTAATTTGGCACAACTGGTCCCAATCCCCAGATATGCCTTATTTTCCTTTAGACTCTTTAATCGCTGGTGTCCCTCTCTTCTCTACTGGAGCATCGTCTGTATCCCCTGCATTCCGCTTGGCTCCTGGTGCACCCTGCCTTCCTGCTGAGCTTCTTCCTTTTGGTTCCCCATCATCCTGCCTAGCTTCTACACCTGGTCCCCTTCACCACACAGACGAGCTCCATCCCTCTAGTCCCCTCAACGTCCAGCCAGGGTCTACTTCTGTTTGGCTCTTCTCTTCCTCCACTGGTTAAAACTGGCATTGCATTTGGGTCCTACTTAACACATCACCACCAACCTTGACCCACGGGGATTTATAAAGTATCTGAATCCTCCAACCATCAGATTACAAATCGGGAGAAACAAATGTCTCCTTGTAACTGTAACACAGAGACACCAAGACGCACCATTAAAATGAAATTCAGCCTGATCTTAAATTTGTAGTATGTCTTAAAAATGGAGTAAATTTGGGCAAATATTTCACACTATTGAGAAAACCCAGCTTTACTGTCCAACCAGCAGGTCAGAAAACAGTGACTTAGAAGTCCGGTGGGAACGTCTGGAGAGACCTGCTCTGAAAATGAATGATAAACGTACCATTTTGTTCACATTTTTTTAAAACATACTGTTCATCCCTCAAATAGGAAAATTTATTTTCTGCATTGCACTGCAACAGGCAGCCAGGATGGCGCCAATGATGGGTCAAACAGGGGGTTGGGTGTCTTCTCCATGGACACTTAGACCATGTCCACACGTAGCCGGGTATTTTTTAAAACGCATATGCGCTGTCCTCTGTTTTAGAAAAACTCTTGCATACACACGTAACCGTTTTCAATATAACCGCATCCAAACGAACCCGTATAGATACGCTTCTGAGTGCAGTTTTAAGCATGCCAGACCAGTAGTGGGCAGTGTTTTTTTAGAGGGTCCTTGCTGCTCACCGTCTGGACGCACACAAATGACGTTTATGCAGTAATTGTCGCAGGTAGTGACGTTTAAAAACGTCACTACCTGCCTACCTGATTTTCAAAAATCTTCACGTTGGTCGGAGTTTTCAAAAACAACGGTTTTGATGAAAAAAAAATGACGGGTTTGTGTGGATGAAACGGATGAAAATATATTTGTTTTACCAGATACCCGGCTACGTGTGGGCAGGGCCTTAGACATGAGCTCAGTGGGAATCCAACTGGGTGTATAAATAACCAGCAGAACGAACTTTGAGTGCCTTCAGGGAAGCTCTGATCATTTTAACCAATAAGCAGCCAACAAATTTCGGATAAAAAGTGAATAAATCAAAGCCACTGAAGCAAAAAACACATTTTAAAAACCGTAAAAGAAAACACAGAAACTATTTGGAAATGCTTTATGAATTTTAATGGCCAAAGTAAAGGTTTTCTTTTAGGCCAGAAGAGAAGCGTTGAAGGCATTCACATTCCACCACTTCACATATCCAGACTATAACTGTCACCCACCGGTGCTCATTTGATTTTGTTTATATTTACACAACCTCTTAATTTGACGCAGCGATTTCTGAGCTGTCTATGTTCTCCTTGTTTTGATAAATCTGGATTACTGCATTGTTTTGGTCACACAGCACCTTTTCGTTTTGTCTTCTGAATTGCTCATCCCCAAAGGGATCACGGGATGTACTGGAGCCGGTCCTGGTCCTGGATGATTTCAGGTAAGAGGCAGGATACACCACAAACACGTTGTCAGTCTGTTGGGCCGTTCACCACCTATGCACCCAAATTTTACTGGAGGCAAATTTAATAAATGATCAATCCATGTTTTCCTGTATTCTGTTCTCTGTGATTCAGACCATTTAAATTCTACTACATGCTCCAGATGAACCCCACTGAGTGTGTGTGATCCTCCTCTGGTGGTCTGTTTCTAATTGGACAATCAGACTCAGATGATCAACACTTGGACAGATGGACTTGAACAGTGACCACTGTCACCACAGATTGGAAAAACAATGGAAAAGAGAAAAGGAGAGAATACACGCAAATTAATTTAATCTAATTCAAATTACCCTCATCATGGTAACCAGGATCTACATTCCTACCCTCACCATGGTAACCAGGATCTACGTTCCTACCCTCACCATGGTAACCAGGATCTACGTTCCTATCCTCACCATGGTAACCAGGATCTACGTTACTACCCTCACCATGGTAACCAGGATCTACGTTCCTACCCTCACCATGGTAACCAAGATCTATGTTCCTATCCTCACCATGGTAACCAGGATCTACGTTCTTACCCTCACCATGGTAACCAGGATCTACGTTCCTACCCTCACCATGGTAACCAGGATCTACGTTCTTACCCTCACCATGGTAACTAGGATCTACGTTCCTACCCTCACCATGGTAACCAGGATCTACGTTCCTACCCTCACCATGGTAACCAGGATCTACGTTCCTGCCCTCACCACGGTAACCAGGATCTACGTTCCTATCCTCACCATGGTAACCAGGGTCTACGTTCTTACCCTCACCATGGTAACCAGCTGTGGGTGGTGACCAAAAGAACGGGATTGCAGATACAAGTGGCTGAAATGAGCTTCCTCTGCATTGCAGCAGGACTCTCTTTTAGAAGTAGAGTGAGGGGCTCTGCCGTTCCGGAGGAGCTTGAACTAGAATTGTTGCTCCTCAGGGTAGAGAGAAGCCAGATGGGTTGGTTTTGGGCATCTGGTTAGAGTTCGTCTCAAACACCTCACAGGTGAGGTGTTTCAGGCACACCTCACCGGTAGGAGATTCACCAGACCCACTGGAGACACTATGTCTCACAGCTTGACAGGGAACACCTCAGGATCCTCTTGGATGAGTTGGAGGATGCAGCTGGGGTGAGAGAAGCCTGGGTTTCCAGTCTGAGGATGTTGCCTAGCAACCTGGCCCTGGACAAGTGGAAGTCAACGAAACAGAACAACATTTGGTCTAAAAATTGCTTTAATCCTGTCCGTGAAGGTTAATGTGTCATACTGTGGTGGAATATTTTTTTTTGCCTACATAAATAGTAAATCGACTCTACTTCTCCAGTGTTTTTCTACCTGCGTTGGTTCTCGAAGTTCTTTCTATTGCTCACATTCACCCATTCACACACTCATTCGTACCTGATGGTGGAAGCTTACATGCAAGCTGGAAACCACCATCAGGAGAGTTTGGGGGTTTGGTGTCTTGCTCAGGGACACCTTGGCATGATCGCACTACAGGAATTGTGAACGTGTCCAGCAGTGGTGGAAAACTATGTATTTCTCTCCCTATAGGAGCACAATGATGGTGTTTATCTTTACATGATTAAATATCTTCATTGTTTTTATGTATAGTCATCACACTGTGTCACACACTTTAAATTAGAGTGTTTTAATGGTGACTGGTCTCATCAGATTATTCATAACAATGATGGAAGTTTGGACTTCTTTTTAAGCTTTCAGACACACACATACCACACACACAGAAGAAAGAAAGAAGGTGGAAGATTTTAAGTATCTAGGATCAACAGTCCAGAGCAATGGCGAGTGTGGAAAAAAGGTGAAGAAGCGTGTTCAGGCAGGCTGGAACGGGTGGAGAAAAGTATCAGGTGTGATGTGTGATAGAAGAGTTTCAGATAAAATGAAAGAAAAAGTGTAGAAAACCGTGGTGAGAGCGGCCATGCTGATTGGTCTAGAGACAGTGTGGTGAGAGCGGCCATGCTGATTGGTCTAGAGACAGTGTGGTGAGAGCGGCCATGCTGATTGGTCTAGAGACAGTGTCACTGAGGAAAAGACAGGAAACAGAGATGGAGGTAGCAGAGATGAAGATGCTGAGGATCTCTCTGGGAGTGGCCAGGATGGACAGGATCAGAGGAACAGCACATGTTAGAGGTTTTAAAGTCAGAGAGGTCAGACTGAGATGGTTTGGACATGTGCAGAGGAAAGAGAGAGAGTACATCAGAAGAAGGATGCTGGGTTTGGAACCACCAGGAAAGAGGACTAGAGGAAGACCAAAGAGGAGGTTCATGGATACAGTGAAGGAAGACATGAAGATAGTTGGTTTGACCAAAGAAGATGCAGCAGATAGGGTTAGATGGAAGAAACTGACTTGCTGTGACGCCTCCTGAAGGGAAATGCCCAAAGGAGAAGAAGACACACACACACACACACACCCCGAATGTTTCCATTTGCATTTCCAGTAAAGCAAAGTGAAACGCGTGGCCTTGGATACATAAACATTGTAGATGGTTCATGGTGAGAATGACCTTGCTTTATGTGCTTCCCGCTCTCCAATCCATCCATGAGTGGAGCGTCGTGGCAACAGGCCAGCTTAATCAAGCTCCATTACTTCTGCTCTCATTTGTGAGTGACAGTGATGGAAGTCCAGCTTCACCATTAATTAACTTATCATATCCTGTCCTCTAGCTGATTGGACCTTTGCCATTCAGGCTGTGCACCTCCTCTTTCTTTCTCCTTGTGCATACGTACCGTCAGCTGGTGACTCTTCCAAAGTGTGTTTGGCTGCTTCAGAGAGAGAACACCCCCAGGTCCTCATCAGTGAAACAGATCATTAGTTTGAGGCTCCTGCTATCCTGCCACACATCAAAACCTCTTTCTGTCCTTGAGCAAGGCAACACCAGAAGAACATAAGGCTCTATAAATATTGCATTTTGCTGCAGGCCGACTCTGAGCCAGAAAAACACTGAATAGTGGCAGTAAACAGATGTCGGTACGTTTTACATTTGTACTTTAACTTTGCCCAAAGAAAGGCAAATTTTTCCAATTCCAGTCACATCGGATGATCCATGATGCACGTCGGCTGATGCTCGGCAACTTTTCTCTTAGTCATTCATCCTTTTCTCTAAGTTTGAAGCTAAAATGAGGAATTAGCGGGAATTTTTGGAGATGGAAATGTATTGAAAGTGAAATTCGATAATATGTAAACACGTAAAAAACTACAGGAAACATTTACCAATCGTTTTTACAAAAATTTAAGACCATGTCCACACGTAGCCGGGTATTTTTGAAAACGTGTATCTGCTGTCCTCTGTTTTAGAAAAACTCTCGCGTCCACACGTAACCGTTTTCAACATAACCGCATCCACACGAACCCGTATGAAAGGACATCTGAGTGTGGTTATAAGCATGCCAGACCAGTAGCGGGCAGTATTAGTCTAGACGTAAGTTCTGAGCTAAAAAGGCTTATCTGACGGAAAATATCCGACTGTAACTTATTTCTCCTCCTTTGCTCCTCAACAAGAAGGATCCATGCAGCCCACTGTCTGATATTAAAAACAAGGACGCACACAAATTACGTTTATGCATTAATTGTCGCAGGTAGTGACGTTTAAAAACGTAAAACGCCGGTTATGCATGTCTACACGCAAACGCAAAACCGGAGTTTTCCAAAATTTTCACTTTGGTCGGAGTTTTCAAGAACAACGATTTTGAGTGAAAAAAAAACCCTCCGGGTTCGTGTGGATGACAGAACAAAACGGATAAAAATATATTCGTTTTACCAGATACCCGGCTACGTGTGGACAGGGCCTAAGGCAAAAGAAAGAGATTTTAACATTGGTTTTCAAAGGGGTTCAGATATTTATTTTCATTAGTACCCCAGGCCAAGGTATCCATCGGCATACCTCTACCTGCTGGTATTCTCATGATTGAACCTCTGATGATGTTTCCTTTCTGCTCAGCGACGTTTTCCCCCGTCTGATGGAAATCAGCTTCCTGTAGTTTGTAAAGTGAACTCGACAACAGCTGCTTGTTTCTCCACAAATTAAAAGCCTGAACATGAGCCAGAAAAGCCACTTCTCACCTCTGGACAATAAAGAACCTGCTTTGCCAAGTTCTCTTTGACATTTTTCCAGATGTCCAAGTCCATCAAACCGTGTTCACTGTGACCAGCCAAGAAAGCACTTCCATCTCTACGCCAGCCAAAAGGAGCCCACAGAAACCAGTGAACAGCAGACTGGCATCAGGAACCAGTAGATACTTTTCTTCATCTCTCAGCGTCACAGTCCCGTACGTAATAAACATTTCAGACAGAGGTGAACGTTGTTTTGTTGGGAAGCACAGAGACTTTCTGCTCGTTAACGTGGCTAAAAAATGATTCCATTAAAGATTATTTAATAAAATTGAAACCTGCTGGGCATCACAGTGGCACAGTGGGTAGCACAGTGGCCTCACAGCAAGAAAGTCGTGGGTTTGAGTCCCGGGCGGGGACAAGGCTTGGAACACTGGCCTTTCTGTGTGTGTGTGAGACTCGGGGTGTACCCAGACCCTCGCCTTGAATCAGCCAGAATGGTAAAGCAGTGGTTCCCAACCACCGGGTCGCGGACTGTTACCGGGCCGCACAGAACTGTTATTTTTATTCACTTTGTTTTTGTGATGTCTTTTTTTTTTGAAGGTACATGTTTACCGTTATCATGGCAACAAGAGTGCGTTCGAGCAGAGAGAATGTTTCCACGTTATAAAGTAGAGTAAATTTTCTCGTGAAGACAAAGTGGATTTAAGTTTATTATTATTGATTTTAAAAGCCATTTTTTAAGACTGGTCTCATCTCCTTAAGACCGGTCCGTGAAAATATTGTCAGACACTAAACCGGTCCGTGGCATAGAAAAGGTTGGGGACCCGTAAGAATGTTGACTCCATCACAGTGACTTTATGTTTTACATACGTTGGGTTTTTCCCGAAGCTGTGACACTGGAAGTAATACTATTCCTTTTAAGGTAAGTTTGATTCAAATTTTTCATGTTTAACTAAATAATAACAGATTCTCCAACTGAACGTCATTTATAATCTGATGTGTCAGGAATCTATTATCATGTGTTTAACCAAGAGTTTCAGTCATCATTACTCTGTTTCTATCAGGAGGTGGTGAAGGTGAAGGTGGAGACGTAGGACCCAGAAGCAGAGCCAGTTTTAACCAGTTTATTGTAGCCAGTAGAGGTACAAGAAGAGGGGTAGACATGTGCAGCCTGGAGGCCAACCTGGGCAGGACCAGTCAGAGAAACCATGAAAGGGGAACACGTGGCTGAGTGACCAGACGTGGAGGGACATCATCATGACTACACGAGGCTGAGGGACCAGACATGGAGGGACATCATCATGACTACACGAGGCTGAGGGACCAGACGTGGAGGGACATCATCATGACTACACGAGGCTGAGGGACCAGACATGGAGGGACATCATCATGACTACACGAGGCTGAGGGACCAGACGTGGAGGGACATCATCATGACTACACGAGGCTGAGGGACCAGACATGGAGGGACATCATCATGACTACACGAGGCTGAGGGACCAGACGTGGAGGGACATCATCATGACTACACGAGGCTGAGGGACCAGACGTGGAGGGACATCATCATGACTACACGAGGCTGAGGGACCAGACATGGAGGGACATCATCATGACTACACGAGGCTGAGGGACCAGACATGGAGGGACATCATCATGACTACACGAGGCTGAGGGACCAGACATGGAGGGACATCATCATGACTACACGAGGCTGAGGGACCAGACATGGAGGGACATCATCATGACTACACGAGGCTGAGGGACCAGACATGGAGGGACATCATCATGACTACACGAGGCTGAGGGACCAGACATGGAGGGACACCATCATGGCTGCAAATGATCTGACCATGGTGTGATGGACATCAGAGGTTAAATAACCAGACGAAAGATTAACACAAGTGGCGACATCAAGGAGAAGCAACTGGGACCAGATTTGTTTATTTATTAAGATTTCCATTAGCTTCCACCATAGTGGTCCTCCACTAGTCTCCCTGGGGTCCAATTTAAAATGACAAAATACATTTTAATTCATATAAAAACAAGTTTACTATTTAAAAAAAGTAAGACTAGATCAATCAAAGTTGTGAGTTTGTTTTGCTGGAACTAGACAGTCTTGACCTGAAACCTGAAGAGTGTTTCTAAGGTCCAGCCTGCTTCGTAACTCTAACTCCCCTTAAAGAAGCTTCCTATAGATCTATGTTCTCTACTCATTTTGCTAGTTTATGGGTTTAAATTTAATGGGATGATGCGTCACTGGTGAGCCATTGATAGATGTAAGGAAGAAAATCTGGTGACTTTTCAAAATAAAACATCGTCATGGCTCGAATAATAAACCGAATGGAAATAATAAAAGTTATTTCTTCTTTCTGTGCGGCCCGGTACCACATGACCCACGGCCCAGTACCGGTCGGCGGCCCGGTGGTTGTGGACCACTGGATTAAAAGTATTCCAAATCCGGTTACTATTGCTGCTAGTCTCTTTAAATTTTTGCTGGTAATATTGTTTCTTTTTTAGACGATTTAGTTTGGAGGTTGAGTTTCTTAATGTGCGGACCTCATCCCGATTCAGGGGACAATTTGAATTTCAAGCCGTCATTCTGGAGCATCTCTTTGTAACATTAAAGCTTTCATCTCTCCATCTAACCAAGGTGCATGATTTGCTCTAACCGGTCTCTTTGGTGGAGCATGCTCGTCTAAAATTTTGTTAAAAACTTTGATTAAATATGCTTAGAGCAATCTCTGAGTCAAATTCTAAATAAATGGCATTCTCAATTCATTTTTTCCATGTCTAATATAAAGTACGGACGGCATGGTGGCGCAGTCGCTAGCACAGTAGCCTCACAGCAAGAAGGTCGTGGGTTCGAGGCTTGGAACACTAGCCTTCCTGTGTTTAGTTTGCATGTTCTTCCCGAGTATTTGTAGGTTTTCTTCGGGTACTCCGGTTTCCTCCCACCCTCCAAAAACATGCATGTTCGTTTGATTGGCTGCTACATGATTGCCCGTAGGGATGAGTGTGTGTGTGTGTGTGTGTGTGTGTGTGTGTGTGGCCTCGCGAAAGACTGGCGACCTGTTCAAGGTGTATCCTGCCCTTCACCTCAAATTAGCTGGGATGGGCTCCGGCACTCCTGTAGAGGATAGATGGTTACAAAGATGGAGGACAGGCCAGTCTTCCAATCAGCAGCCACCAAAGTCCATTATTCTTAATGTTCAAAGCAACCCCTCTCCCAAATGCATTCCTGTATGTCCTGTACAAAGTATAGCCGTCTATATTTAAGTCATTGTTGTCAAACGTTCCATCAAGGTGTGTCTCAGAAAGAGCAACGGTACTTAAAGTGTTTATAGTGAGCAACAACTCAATTTCAAAAACCTTGTTCCTGAGACGACATTCATTCACATGAGCAACAGAAAAAAACGTTCCAATTATACCCAGGTATAGGATTAAACATGAGATTATTAAAATAATACAGTTACAGACAGTTTACTGTCTTAGCTGAGGCTGTACTCTGGGTTTTACTACTAGTGTCTCGTTCTCTCGGTGCCCTGAGTTCAGGTGGTAGTTCTTTTCTCTTCCTCCTGATGTCATCTGTAAAATCTTTGTTGATGTAAACAGCAGTTCATTTTAATTTGCATGTAGACGAGAGGATACTTTATCTTTAAAACGCAGTAGGTTCATGATGATTTGTCTGAATCTTCCTTGCTCTCGATACTGTCCCACTCGAAAAGCAGCATCAATGGATTAGATGGCTCCCAGCGCCGTCAAGTCCGAGTTTAGATGTAATAAGGTGCCGGACTTTACTCTCATATATTTAATCATTTTCCTCCCGATCGTCCTCAATCCCGTCCACCACAATATTGTTCCTTCTTTCTTGATTATCCAGTTCTTCATCTTTCATCATTTTCCTCCAGTGGTCGCCAAAGCAAGTCAGTTTCTTCCATCTAACCCTATCTGCTGCATCCTCTTCGGTCACACCAACTATCTTCATGTCTTCCTTCCCTGTATCCATGAACCTCCTCTTTGGTCTTGTTGTGATGTGGAAGGAGGAGGACCCAAATGCAGGACATTAAACAAAGTTTATTAACACAACTCAGGAAGTCTGTAAAGCAAGAAGTACAGAGGGTTAACTCAAGGTTTCAAAAGTCCAAATAATAACAAAGTTCAAACATGGTCAGGCAACCAGGGTGACCTGGATGGAAGGGATAGTAAGACCCGACAGGGAAGTCCGGGGGGATTCCCCTTAAATGGATGGCAGAGTGCACAGGTGAGTGGAATCGGGAATCATCCCCAGGTGGTCCTAATCTGGTTGATTGAGAACATCCAGGGCTCCCTCTGGCGGCTGGTGAGGGATCCTGACAGGTCTTCCTCTAGACCTCTTTCCTGGTGGTTCCAAACCCAGCATCCTTCTTCTGATGTACTCTCTCTCTCTCCTCTGCACATGTCCAAACCATCTCAGTCTGGCCTCTCTGACTTTAAAACCTCTAACATGTGCTGTTCCTCTGATCCTGTCCATCCTGGTCACTCTCAGAGATTATCCAGTTGATCTAACTTTTCAAACACGATCTTGAGTTCAAAAAGAGTTTCTGCTGTCCCCGCGGCATGGGTGAGAATTAGTCCAGTTTTAGAGTGAATCTCCGTTCGATTCCCTGATCTGGAGTATCCGCTGCTTCCCCAGCTGCTCTTATTCTTCCGGTTTAAAGGCGTGAAGCACCACTACAGGTGCATCACCGCCACCTATTGACTCCATACGAACCCATATCCTCCTCCTCAACAACTCTGTACACCTCAGGAAAGAGTACAAGGCTCCAAAACCCGACCACACAAAAACCCCTCTCTCAAACAAACCTGTCTCAACCCAACACTCCGCAGCACCCCTAGCATAGCCTCTCATTCCTCCTCATATTTACCACAACCCAACAACACATGTTCAACCCCCTCCATCTCCCCAAAGAAATCACAGCTCCCATCCAAATGCTTACCCAGAATCCTGAGCGTGTCATTCGAACCCGTATGCCCAATTGTTAACCTGCTGAAAACCACCTGCCCCTGCCTCCCACCACCCACCGGAGCTACATGTGCTGAATTAGGGTACACAGGGTAGGGTTGGGAGGGAGGAAATGTTCCAGAAGAGAGAAAGATCATGACATATTCCACAAGTTAAATCTGTCAATACAGGCCAAAGATTCTCAGTTTCATTTCCTCTTCTAAACCTCTCATATCTAGTTGGGTTGCTGGGGGTCCCGGAGCTTATCCCGGCTGATTTCAGTTGGGTGGCAGGATACACTATACCGGTCACCAGTCTATTTCAGGGCCACACACACAGACAACCAACCACACACACACACTCATTCCTAGGTGCAATTCCATTGCAGCCAATCAACCTAACATGTATGTTTTTGGAGGAAACCAGAGAAAACACACATAAAAGGGGAGAACATGCAAACTCCACACAGAAAGACCAGTGTTTCAACCCTCACCCTCACTCCAGGACTCAAAACCCCCAACCTTCTTGCTGTGAGGTCACCGTGCTAACCACTGCGCCAGCTTGGTTGGGAGAACCAGAAAATGATCAGTAACGGTGTGACAGAGACTCGCTGGGAGGTCGGTCGTTTGAATCCCTCACTGGCTTCTGTCTTCATTCCCACTCTTACTTTGATTTATGTGTCCAACGAGAAGCCAAAACTGGCAACAAGTTGTTTTTCTGCTTTCAAAAAAAAAAGTCTCAACATATTTTACAGAACCTTCCAGGTCCAGATGGAGGTCCTTCTCTTCTGTTCCGTTTGTTGCGTCATCTTCTGCTAACCCAGGAACAGGTCACGGGGGCAACAGCCTCAAACATGAAGCCCAGGCTTCTCTCAACCCGGCTGCATCCTCCAGCTCACCCGGAAGGATCCCAAATCGTTCCCTGTCCAGCTGTGAGACATAGTCTCTCCAGCAGGTCCGGGGTCTGCCTCTTGGTCTCCTCCCGGTGGGACGTGCCTGAAACACTACGCACGCTAGGCGCTTAGAGGGCATCCTGACCAGATGCCCGAACCACCCCATCTGGCTCCTCTAGACCTGGAGGAGGAGCGGTTCGACACCGAGCTCCTCCCGGATAGCAGAGCTCCTCACCCGATCTATCAGTGAGAGCCCAGCCACCCTGCGGAGGAAGCTCATTTCGGCGATCTCATTTTTTCAGTCACCACCCAACGCTGGTGACCAGAGGTAAGGGCACAAACGTACATCCTGGTTACCATGGTGAGGGTAGGAACATAGATCCTGGTTACCATGGTGAGGGTAGGAACGTAGATCCTGGTTACCATGATGAGGGTAAGAACGTAGATCCTGGTTACCATGGTGAGGGTAGGAACATAGATCCTGGTCACCATGTTGAGGGTAGGAACGTAGGTCCTGGTTACCATGGTGAGGGTAGGAACGTAGATCCTGGTTACCATGGTGAGGGTAGGAACGTAGGTCCTGGTTACCATGGTGAGGGTAGAAACGTAGAATCCTGGTTACCATGGTGAGGGTAGGAACATAGGTCCTGGTTACCATGTTGAGGGTAGGAACGTAGATCCTGGTTACCATGGTGAGGGTAGGAACGTAGGTCCTGGTTACCATGGTGAGGGTAGGAACGTAGGTCCTGGTTACCATGGTGAGGGTAAGAACGTAGATCCTGGTTACCATGGTGAGGGTAGGAACGTAGGTCCTGGTTACCATGGTGAGGGTAGGAACGTAGGTCCTGGTTACCATGGTGAGGGTAGGAACGTAGATCCTGGTTACCATGGTGACGGTAGGAACGTAGATCCTGGTTACCATGGTGACGGTAGGAACGTAGATCGACTTCTTAATCAAGAGCTTTGCTTTTCGGCTCAGCTCTCTCTTCACCACGACGAACCGATCCACCGTCCTAGTTATTGCTGACGCTGCACTGATTCGTCGATTTCCCGCTCCATCCTTCTCCCACTTATGCACAACACCCGGGATACTTAAACTCCTCCACTTGGGGCAGGACCCTATCCCTGACCTGCAGGGGGCATTCGACCCTTCCACCGTCTTCTGTTCCCCGTCAGAAAAAAAGCTTTCACTTTAAAAGGTTCGCAGGAAAAGAAAATGAGATGATCCAACATGTGACACTGAATGCATCACCATCGTGCAGGTTGTTAGCTGAGCTCAGAGGATCAATTCCATTATGCAGTGGACCTTTGTCTCTCCACCTCCTGGAAATGAAAACAGGCAATCATCCATCAGAGCAGAGCAAGCAGTTCTTCCTAAACTCTGAATATGAGATTACGTTGCTTTGACTGCATCTATCTGCATACCTCCCATTCAGCAGTGTGTCCTACGCTTTCATCCTGGAAAGCTGTCCCAAACCTTCCTAACGCTATCAATCCTGCTTTTACTCATTCCACCTCATTGTCTCTTTATTTCAGCGTTTTCCTGCATGGGGAACCTTGATTGATTTGCCTCTCAGGGATGGGACACAGGGAAGTTAGGGTGCTAGGCAAAATGTTTCAGAGCATCCTATAAACTCTGACACAGATAAATGAGATGGGCTGGATCGGAGGAATCGCTTGACTTTTGGAAAATTGCAGCAGCTTGTGTTTGGAAGCAGAGTGAGCAGCACATCCAGCCTGATGACGGACTGACTAAAGCTGTGTTTACACCGCACACGTCAAAACTGACAATTCGTTCATTTCAGGTGTTAAATCTATGGAGCCACACGTCTCTATGTGATTCATTCTGTTTGATTCTGCCGAGGTTGGTGCAGAAAGGAAGGACCCAAAAGGAGGCCTGGTTGACTAGAGACTAGAACAAGCATGGGCGAACTACGGCCCGCAGGCCACATGCTGCCTGTTAAACATTTTAATCCAGCCTGTCTGGACTTAAAAATAAATAAACCTTGTTAATGTTTTATTTTCCATGCAATTCTGATGTTTCCTCACTAGATGGCGCTTTCTGGATGTATTGGCTTTATTGAGAAAACAACACTGCTCCCATTAAAATGTGTGTCTCTGTGATGTGCACACTGTCAAAATAAACAGTGTGCACAGATATGGAAAGCCATCAGGGCCCAATACACGCATAGACGCAGATGTTAAAACAAACAAAATATTACATCAAGCGCTTAGATTTCAAACCTAGCGCCGCTAGATTTTAAATTTAACGCTCTTGCTGTAACATTAAGTGCTTGTTTAAAATCTAGCGTCATTCTATTGGTCTAATCTAGAGGTTACCAAAGCATGCCATCCATCTGCTCCTGTTTCGGCCCCTTTGTTAAATGTTAGAACTCAATGTGGCCCTCAAATCAAAAAGTCTGCTCGGCCCTGGACAAGAAGGTGGCCATGATGGTGGCTAGAGACCAGGATCCTCATAATTTAAGAAATTTATAGATTTTTTGGCAGAGGAGCTTTTCTCCTTCGGTGCTACGATGATGCTTCCACACACAAACTTGAGATTTAAACCTCGCCTCATGCAATGTTAGCTTCATAAATAACACGTGTAACAAATCTTAGATGTAAAGTAAGTCCAAATCTATCCCGCTACAAACCTCCCGCCCTCTAGAGCTCCATAGAGTGAGTAACACATCCAGTCTGATGATGGATGACCTGATGAATGTTCAATGGCGTTCAAATGAACATACTCGTGAACAATGGTGAGGTGTCACCTGCTTAGATTGTTAGGCTTACAGCTGAAAAGGTGTGTGAGCCAAACACCTGAATAAAACATTAATAATGCCAACCTGTGTTTCAATGTAAAGCTGCTACTGTTACCGTAGCAACACGGTAACCAGGAGAGTAGGTATGAAAGGATGGACGGACGGATAAAAATATTCTACTAACCAGATTTTAAACTGTGTCCGTTTGTCTGACAGGATTATTTTTAAACAGTAAAAAATGTGAAATTCAGGTTTTTAAAAGTTTGCTGAGAGTTAGAAATCTGTCAGTCATTTTTCTGTCACACACACACAGAAACATCCAAATGGAACACACACGATACACACACTCCGCCACCTTCGGAAATCACTCCGTTTGTGTTCGCTCAGATTAGGGGGTAAGAATGCTTTCTAAATGAGGACCTGAGGTTTTATTTATGAAGTTGAATCTGCGCGGCGGTCCATACAAACTGAATGACTCATAAAGACGTCAAAATAACTTAGTGTAACTGTAAACAAAATCAGAAGCTGGCAAACGGTAGGACGTGAGGAGGTAGAGACCAGAAGGTGGCGGCGAGAGACCAAAAGGCGGTGGCTAGAGACCACATGGTGGCGGCTAGAGACTAGAAAGTGGCAACCTCCTCTCGCTCCCTTATCTCTTCCTCATCCATCCATCTCACTGTTCACCATGCTCGTCTTAGCACGATGGGGAGCAAAGCTTTCAGTCTCAGGAAACGACTACCACCTGACATCTGGAACATTGACTTCTTCCCCCGGTTCAAACCCACCTGTTTAGATCTGCCTCTCTCTCTAACCCCCGCATCCCACCGTGTTTATTTATTACATCTATAAAATCTGAGGGAGATCAGACAGATAGGGCAGTGCAAGTTCTACCTGCACCGTGTACAGAAGAAATGTGTTCAGGCAGGCTGGAACAGGTGGAGAGAAGAATCGGGTGTGATGTGTGACGGAAGAGTTTCAGATAAAATGAAAGGGAAAGTGTACAAAACCGTGGTGAGAGCGGCCATGCTGATTGGTCTAGAGACAGTGTCACTGAGAAAAAGACAGGAAACAGAGATGTTTGTAGCAGAGATGAAGATGCTGAGGATCTCTCTGGGAGTGACCAGGATGGACAGGATCAGAGGAACAGCACATGTTAGAGGTTTTAAAGTCAGAGAGGTCAGACTGAGATGGTTTGGACATGTGCAGAGGAGAGAGAGAGAGTACATCAGAAGAAGGATGCTGGGTTTGGAACCACCAGGAAAGAGGACTAGAGGAAGACCAAAGAGGAGGTTCATGGATACAGTAAAGGAAGACATGAAGATAGTTGGTGTGACCAAAGAGGATACAGGAGATAGGGTTAGATGGAAGAAACTGACTTGATGTGGCGCCCCCTGGAGGGGAATGATGAAAGAAGAAAAAGAAGTTCTGAATGGCCTTGAAGGTGAGAAAAAGAATTTTGAAAAATATTCTGAATTTAATCTGAAGCCGGTGAAGATGCTGAAGGACCGGCGTGATGTGAAGAAGGATGGAGATCGTCTAGACGTGTTGTAGGTTGTTTAAGAATTTTTGGGGAAACCAAAGAGGAGGGAGTTAAAGAAGGTCAAGAAGAGAGGAAAGTGTTGGGTTTTGAACTGGCAGGCAGGAGGCCCAGAGGAAGACCAAATGTGAGGTTGTGGGTGCAGTGAATGAAGATAGTTGGTGTGACTGAAGATGCAGGAGACAGGATTAGATGGAAGAAACTGATTGGCTGTGGCGCCCCCTGAAGGAGAAGAAGAAGATGGAGATAGTGTTTTTATTGTTACTGTGAATTTTATTGCTATAAAGTGCCTTTGAATGTTTTTAAAGCCAGTTAAAAATAAAATGAATTATTATTAAATTATTATGATTTAGATTTAAGGTAACAGTGCCACTGTGTGGCCAGGGCAGTAAACTACAGGTGCAGAATGTTTTACAAAACAAATTCTTTTTCCGATGCTAAAATTTGTGGCTGTGAAGTTAAATATTTGTAAGAAACAAAGACGTTTTCTCTGAATTACATCAGGAAACCTGATAGGATGATTTAATAATAAAAAAAAAAATCTTATTTCATCATAAAAGCCTGTTTTTCAAATCTGATTGTTCGTGCCAGTCTGTCTGTATGAAACCTTCATGAGACTGGAATGAAGAAAAAACATGTTCACTTCTTAACAGAAGTAGATAAAATGGCCGAAAAACATTGTTTACCATGTCTTTTCCCGCCATGATGTCGGACTGTGTGACAACTATGAAAACTAGATCAAAGAAGTGGAAAAAAAACTGGATTCATTTTGATGTAGAATCCTCCCAGTGACAGGTGGACTCCTCTCTGTTCATGGACAGAGTTATGAGGGGCAGCCGAGGCCTTGTAGGGATCTGGTTCCTCTGATTTGGATGTTGTGGTCCTGTTGGCTTCATGAAGCTCTCCAAATCTCACTGAAACCGATTTGATGCTGAGTCTGAAGCGACCTCCGAATCAGAGACCGTGGTCCTGTACCAAAAGAGGGGGAATGACCCCTGCAGGTCAGGGACAAGGTCCTGCCCCAAGTAGAGGAGTTTAAATATCTCAAGGTGTTGTTCACTGTGGGGGAAAGATGGAGCGGGAGATCAACAGACAGATCAGTGCAGCGTCTGCAATAATTAGAATGGTGCATCGGTCCGTTGTGGTGAAGGAAAAGCTGAGCCAAAAAGCAAAGCTCTCGATTTACCAGTCGATCTATGTTCCTACCCTCACCATGGTAACCAGAATCTATGTTCCTACCCTCACCATGGTAACCGGGATCTACGTTCTTACCCTCACCGTGGTAACCGGGATCTACGTTCCTACCCTCACCATGGTAACCGGGATCTACGTTCTTACCCTCACCGTGGTAACCAGGATCTACGTTCCAACCCTCACCATGGTAAACAGGATCTATGTTCCTATCCTCACCATGGTAACCAGGATCTACGTTCCTACCCTCACCATGGTAACCAGGATCTACGTTCCTACCCTCACCAAGGTAAACAGGATCTATGTTCCTATCCTCACCGTGGTAACCAGGATCTACGTTCCAACCCTCACCATGGTAAACAGGATCTATGTTCCTATCCTCACCATGGTAACCAGGATCTACGTTCCTACCCTCACCATGGTAACCAGGATCTATGTTCCTATCCTCACCGTGGTAACCAGGATCTACGTTCCTACCCTCACCATGGTAACCAGGATCTACGTTCCTACCCTCACCATGGTAAACAGGATATGGTCAGTGGGTAGAGTCAGTGTACCAAGGTGTTGTTGAGCATGAAACTGAACCCCCAATGTCTCCTGATGGTGGTTTCCAGCTTGCATGGCAGCCTCGGCATGAACTCTGGGCAGGAGATCGTACCGGCGACCCTCCAGTCACCCCACCCACTGAACCATTTACCCCCCAATTTTGTTTTCGTTTCTCTAATTGTATTTTTTTCTAGTCTTATTTGCCAAATATGGACACAAATGAACTCTGTGTGTGTAAACCAGTATGTTTACATGTTTACACACATGGTGCCAGTTCATCCAGAAGAATGCTGCCATGCTACATACCAGCATGCTAAGCTACATGTTGGCGTTACAGGGATGCCTCACATGCACCGCTGAGCTTCATGTTAGCGTTGCTGCTACGAGGCGTCTCACGCTCTCCTAATGAAGGTCAATCCAAAAAAAAAAAACTCAGACCAAACTACAATCAAACTATTTACAAGTCATTTAATGAAATCAGACAAAAAAAACAAGTTAAAATACAAAGAAATCAGACGTGAATATTTTTAAGAGTACAACAAAGGATCGGCACGAAGAATCTTTAAAAGATGATGAGAAACCTGGACCAGGAGTGGACCCTAAACCAGGGGTAGAACCTGGACCAGGAGGAGAACCTGGACCAGGAGGAGAACATGGACCAGGAGGAGAATCTGGACCAGGAGGAACACCTGGACCAGGTGTAGAACCTGGACCAGGTGTGAAAAGTGACAAATGAATAAAGAACTCGTGCATCCAAATAAACATTTTTTTTCATGTAAAACGGTTAAGATTTTGTCGATCAGACGTTCTAGAATTCTTTTTTTATCTGATGAACAATTAAAAATCAGAAAGTAAACAGAGCGCATGCAGATGGGGGCTCCTTCAGACATGTTTAACACGCCGAGATGTTTACAGCATTCAGAAAGTTTAGGAGCTGCTGAACCGGTTCCTCCAGATGACTGTGAATCCGGGCGTGTCGCCGTCTGATGGCCGCTCGTCTTAAAGTGCAATCAACGGTCAAATCCGAAAAACAGCGGGAGGTTTCTGGTTCAAAGCGTGATCTAAATTTCTTCATCAGACCGGAATAGTTAGCTGATCAGGATTGTTGGGTCGGTGGATCCTTCATGTTCGGTCTCTGACTCGTACTGAGTTCTAGTAGCGTGCAGCGTCGTCGTAGGACTGATCATCGTCGAAAAACTCCTCCAGTCTCCACTGCAGGCTCTCGAACGTAGGCCGCTCCTGCGCGTTCTCGTTCCAGCAATCCATCATGATTTTGTAGAGCTTGTTCGGGCATCGAGGAGGGCAGGTCATTCGGTAACCCTGAGGTACCCGCTGCACCACCTGGAGGTTGGTCATGGCTGGAGGGAATGCAGAACAAAGGCATTAGGACGTGGTGATTAGAACCTTGAAGGCGGTTTCTGGGGGTTTTAAACTTACTCGGGTAGGGCATCTGGCCATAGGTCATGATCTCATAAAGCAAGATTCCAAAAGACCAGACGTCTGATTTGATGGTGAACTTGTTGTCGTTGATGGCTTCAGGAGCCGTCCACTTCACAGGAAACTTGGTTCCCTCTCGGGCTTCGTACACGTTTTCAGCTTCTTTCTAAAAACAAAACAAAAAAAAAACTTCAAAACTAAAGTCACCCAAAAAAACAGTATCTGAATATCAGGGAGTCCGTGTGGGCACGTCCTCCCATCAGACTCTGCCCGCACGTTTTTTTGGACCTTTGACTTGACAACATTTTCGCTCAGCTTTAGAAACACAAACTTGGGTTTTATAAAAACTTGTCCGACTCCCTTCACACGAATAAATCTCCGGCATAAGTCGATTTGATCTCCATCCCACCCTGACCATGGCTTTAAGTCCAAATAGAGAGTACGTGATGTGGCGTCTCCCCCACATGGCTGCATGTTACCCATCAAGAAGGTGGATCATCTGTTCCGTCATCTTCTACTCATCCAGGGCCGGGTCGGTCATCTCCCGGTGGGACGTATCCAAAGCACCTCACCAGCGAGGCGCTCGGGGGGCCATCCTGAACCACCCCATCTGGCTCCTCTCGATCTGGAGGAGGAGCGGCTCCACACCGAGCTCCTCCCGGATGGCAGAACTCCTCAACCAATTTCTGAGTAAGAACCCAGCCACCCAGCGGAGGAAGCTAACATAGATCCTGGTTACCATGGTGAGGGTAGGAACGTAGATCCTGGTTACCATGGTGAGGGTAGGAACGTAGATCCTGGTTACCATGGTGAGGGTAGGAACGTAGATCCTGGTTACCATGGTGAGGGTAGGAATGTAGATCCTGGTTACCATGGTGAGGGTAGGAACGTAGATCCTGGTTACCATGGTGAGGGTAGGAATGTAGATCCTGGTTACCATGGTGAGGGTAGGAACGTAGATCCTGGTTACCATGGTGAGGGTAGGAACGTAGATCCTGGTTACCATGGTGAGGGTAGGAACGTAGATCCTGGTTACCACGGTGAAGGTAGGAACATACGTAGATCGACTTGTAAATCGAGAGCTTTGCTTTTCGGCTCAGCTCTCTCTTTACCATGATGAACCGATGCAGGTGGATCATTTCTAAATAAAATCCACCTTCCTCTCTCCTCATCACAGTCCAGCCTGTCCTTCAGATTTAAACGTGGACACCTGTCCTATCCCGTGCTGCTCACAGTTCTTTACTTTGTTCAAAGCTATTTTAAAGGATCATCTTGAAAATCCTGATTGTCTGTTCAGCTGCTACGTCTCTGGATCAGTCAAACTCACCATGAAGACTCTGGCCAGGCCAAAGTCGGCCACTTTGCAGATGTTGTTCTCGCCTACGAGGACGTTCCTGGCAGCCAGGTCTCTGTGGATGTAGTTCTGAGACTCTAGGAAAGCCATGCCCGCCGCCACCTGGGCCGCCATCTCAATCTGGTCAGCTTTCAGGAGCGTGTTGCCTTTGTCCTCTAGAGAGAGACGTGGAATCAGACAGATCCAAGTATTAGAAACAAGTCTGGATCTATTGAAGCTGTAAGTACGACAGGGGGTAGGGGACTGTGTGTGAATGTGTGTGAATGTGTGTGTGTTGATGAATGCGTGGCAGTGTTTTTGATGTATTTTTGCTTTTAATTTATTATTGTTTAATGATCTAGATTTTGATTTTTTCCAGAGTTATTTGTTCTGTTTTTTTGTACTTTGTGTAACTTTATGTTTGAAAAACTTCACAAATAAAGTTTGTTTTGATTTAGAATGCTGAGAGTATTTAACCGGAACATCTTTTAGAGGTGCACGTTATCTCAGCAACCAATCAGAATGAATCGTATAGTCGAATAGTTCATTCAAACTGAAAAATGATTAATCATCAAAGTGTGACTCCGTCTTCAGATGGTTGATTCATAAAAATTTAAAAGTGTTTTTGGTTTGAAGTCAGAGTTCATTCTGGAGATTAGATTTAAACTCATCTGGAGACAACGACCAGCCGTCCTACTGGAAGTTAACGTGACATTTCACAGCCAACTGAAAACAAACCTGTTCATGATCGAAACACAGACATGAAGAAAAACTCGTATCAGAGATGCAGCCGTCATAAAACAATACCACGGAGTTAGAAATGGTAACGAGCCAAACCTCAGACATCTGACAGCTTCAGCTCGGTTCACTAGGAGGTCCTAAAAGATCTAAAAACATCAGGATGAAGACAGAAAGATGGGTGATTAAAAGACTGATAACGCCTGAGTTTCTCATCTGAGGCTGTTGCCTCTGCGACCCGGTGTCCTGACAAGATCTGTGACTTTGCGTCTCCGTGCCCAGAACGCGTCATCTCCCTCCTCTCCCTTCCAGATGATCTAAAAATCGTGATCTGCCACCTGGTATGAAGCTAACTCCTATTGGAAATAGCATTTTTTCGCGTCTGCTCTGCATGTTTTCACTAAAAACCTATCATTTTAAAAAGTAGAAGTGTTTTTTATTCGTTTAACATGTATTATTTTTAGGTTCTGCGACCAGTTGTTCACTTCCAGTTGTTTAGATCCTCGATGAGACCGCAGATCTCGTCAGAACACCGGCCCCAGAAAAGTGAAAGATGACGGAACGGAATAAATGAAACTTGAAATGTGAGAAAATGATGGTGATTAATCAGCAATGTTTTTGTTCTAAAAGAGGCTGAATGAAGTTAAAAAGACGTCTGACAAAGAGAACAAAGCCCTCCAGGGTCTTTAGAATAAATAAAACAGGGGTTGGGAAGCCCCGGTGTAAAACACGGCTGCACTCACTTTGCAGGTATTCCTGCAGGCTGCCGTTCTTCATCAGCTCCGTGACGATGTAGATGGGTTCTCCGATGGTGCAGACCGCATAGAGCTGGATCAGCTTGGCATGTCGGAGGTTCTTCATCATCTGGGCTTCTTGCAGGAAGTCTTTTTTGTCCATTGTACCTGGAACAGGAAGAAACGCTGTTTAACACAGGATGGGTCCACTCTCTGGCTCCTCAGACTAGACCAGGGATGGGAAAACTTGCTGCAGTATAAAGCAGCACACAAATTTCTCCGTTGAGAGATGAATAAAGTTTACATTTCATTTTATTTCACATTGAGTTCTAACATTTGACAAATGTGCCGGAACAGGATGAGATGGATGGCATGCTTTGGTAATCTCTAGATTAGACCGATAGAATGGCGCTAACTTTTAAACAAGCGCTAAATGTTACATAAAGATCGTTAAATTTAAAATCTAGCAGCGCAAGGTTTGAAATCAAAGCGCTTGATTTAACATTTTGTTTGTTTTAACATCTAACACGCTTGTTTACGTGCATGTATTGGCCCCAATGGCTTTTCATATCTGTGCACACTGTTTATTTTGACAGTGTGTGCATCACGGAGACACACATTTGAATAGGAGCAGTGTTGTTTCTTTGGCGCCATCTAGTGACAAAACATCAGAGTTACAGGAAAATAAAACTAGTTTTTTTTTTTCTAGTTCGGCGGGCCAAATTACATGTTTAACGGGCCTCATGTGGCCCGCGGGCCGTAGTTTGCTCATGCCTGGCTTAGAATCACGCAAAGATCCACACACATCGTTAGAGATCCCTAAACCTGACACATGCACTGATCTGGGCGTAAAAAAACCTTTTTAAATGAGGCCAAATAATTCTATATAAAACACCAGGTTTCAGGGTCTTCACTGCGACCGCCGTCGTGTTGTTCCAGAGACCCTCGTAGACTTCTCCAAACTGGCCGGCTCCCAGTTTCTTCTGCAGTTGAATGGAGTTGCGATCGATCTCCCATCGGTCGATGAGGATGTGGGACAGGCCGTTGGTCTGAGGAACCTCGATCTACAGGGACAGGAAGCGTTAGCAGAGACGGATCTACGGTGACGAGGAGTAAACAGAGACACTATACTCCACCTTAAGACACGGCTCGCCCAGACGCACGCACAGACCGTCAGACTGTTGGGAATAATACTCCACCAGCTCCTTCACCGTGGGGAACGATCGGGCCTTCGATACGTAGTACTGGCCGTTATCCAGTCTTCCCAGTTTGTAATGTTTGACTCTGTCACTGTCCAGGACTGAAGAAGAAAAACAGAAATATAACATTTTAGTTTGGAATCAAAGACACGCGACATTTAATCAGAAAAAAACTCACAATCATTACGATTATTTAACATGAGGCGAAACGTCACCCCCTGATCGACACCACAACCTGTGGGTCTGTGTGATGACGAGGTCATGTGAATAAATTTTGTAACCTCAACCTCTGGTCGCATCACCTTGAAAACCTAATCAGTTCATCTATAGTTGGTACAGAAAAACACAGTCAAGTTCATTTTCAGTGCTTATTGGAACTGTATTAGTTCTGTTCCGTCATGTAACGCTCATCCGGGCCCAGGCTTCTCTCACCCCGGCTGCCTCCCCCAGCTCACCCGGAAGGATCCCGAGTCATTCCCGGCCAGCTGAGAGACATAGTCTCTCCAGCGGGTCCGGGGTCTGCCTCTCTGTCTCCTCCCGGTGGGATGTGCCTAAAACACCTCACCGGCGAGGTGCTCGGGGGGCATCCTGACCAGATGGCCGAACCACCCTATCTAGCTCCTCTCGACCTGGAGGAGGAGCAGCTCGACACGAAGCCCCTCCCGGATGGCACAGCTCCTCACCCGATCTCTGAGTGAGAGCCCAGCCACCCTGTGGAGGAAGCTCATTTTGGCCGCTTGTACCCGCGATCTCATTCTTATGATCATCACCCACAGTTGGTTACCATGGTGAGGTCCAACTGTATTAGTATTTTATTTTCAAAATGCGCTACATGCGATGGCAGCAGGTCCATGTAGCTCCATATTTTTGTTGGATTTTTTTTTTTAGTTTTTTTATTGTAGCTTTAAGAGCTGAGCTCCTTCATCAGCTCCTTCATGTGGAGTCTTCATGGACGTGTGGAGATGTTCCTGCTGGAGTGAATCAGAAGGAATGAAGACAGGATCTTCTGAGTGACATCATCAGTGATTCCTGTCTGAACATACCCGGCTTCACTATGGAATTAAAGATGGTGGACTGCTGGTGTTGTTCCACCACAGTGAAGGATCAAGATGTGGAGCTTTTAGAGACAGTTTAACATCTTATTAGGATTCATTGGAGCTGAAAAACATCGTTACCACGGTAACCAACATACCACCCATCGCAGAGCCAACTGTAGTGTGTTCCTCCAGCTATATTCTGCCATGGTGCTGTTCCACCTGGTGGCTGTTCCAGCTCCACCCCACCCAATTTGGCACCACCTAGCAGCTGTTCAGAAGCTGTTTGAAGCTCTCTCTTGGACTGTTTGGAGCTTCCGGACACACAACTTTCCCAGTGAGGAGATCAATAAAATATCTGAAACTAAATTTTGTGTGTTTTAACATTAAATAAATTGGAAAGAAAAAAGACGACACTGAGCAACACTTCAAACCCACTAAACGGCATGAAGCGAGGATCAGGTCGCTGGAACAGCTGCCAACAAATCAGAGTTCATTTCTGGTTCCTACTAAAATACCTGCAAAGCATTCTGGGATGTGTAGTATCGGGGCTTTACGCACTGTCGTCTGTAAAACCAGTAGAACAGATTCTATTGCTGTCGCATTCCAGCCGTAAGTGTCATCAACACACAAATAATTACCAGCAGAAATAAACCACACCACCGCCCACAAAACAAAACATCACATACATGTAATTGTTTGATTCATGCTAAGCCACGTGAACAGTGTGTTTCACGCGGTGTGTACCAGGATAGAATATGTAGTGGTGAGTTAGCATTTGTTTTTAGCCCTGTCCGAATTGAACGTCCCGCACTGAAACATTTCTGTACAAATACCGTCACACCACTTATAGCGGGTACTGAGTAACTAATTTTATTAAAATCCCTTCAATGGTTTGGAAAATATCAGATTCACAAGAGTTTGTCACCTTAGCTTTTGGTTGAGTTCATCTATAGCTGTTACTGAGTAACTGTGGGTTGTTTAATAAAACCCCTTCAGTGGTTTGGGAGATGCTGCATTTAGGCAGGTAATCAATCAGGTTCATCTTTGGTTGGTACTGACCAATTGTAGACTTATTCAAATTCATTGATTAGTCTGGAAGAGATAGTGTTCACACGATTTTATGACCTGTAGCTTCAGTTGCGTGCATCAGTTAACCTATGGTTGGTACTGATTGTATTTAAGTATTATCTCCTTCAAGGTCGGTCCCGTACTGCTGCGCATGTTTCATCAAGTGATTGTGTCAAGTGTCCCCCTCCCAGCCCCCCAGTTATGTGTTGTGGGGGAGGAGAGGATGGGGCGAGGGGGTTCAGTGTGAGGAAAAGGGACGCTCAGAGGCTGAATCTCATCATTCGTAGGGCAGGCTCTAAGGTTAGACTGGTCTGGACTGGTGTGTAGAATGTGGTGGAGCTGTTCGGTCCAATCAGAGTCACCCACTGCACTCAGTCTTCTCCAGACGGCTGCTTCCTCCGGCTCACCCAGGAGGATCCTGAGGTGTTCCCTGTCCAGCTGGTCTCTCCAGCAAGTCCAAGGTCTGCCTCTGGGTCTCCTCCCGGTGGACCCGGATTATAAGAATTGTTGTTTTAAAATAGAACCAGTTTTTAAACCATTCCTTTAAAATGAATCGTGTCACATGTTTATGAAAATAAATCGTAAGCATGTAAAAAAAGGAGCGGCTGTAAACGAGACGTGTTCCGGTTCAACAAGAAAGAAGAACGAGCTACTGAATTACAGCAACCTAATCGTACGAGTCGGATCTAAAAAATGCTGATTGGTGGCATGATGACTGAAAACGCTGAGTCATTAGACTCTCATTATTATGACTAACGAGTCAATCAGATGGAAAAAGTACTCACTGACCTGGTTATGTGTTTAGGATCAGAGCTAAAGCTCAGCGACATTCTGCTCTGGTTAGCTCTGCTCTTCTTCTAATCATTAGGACTGATTTATTATGTTCCCTCTGTGCATTCCTCTTGTCTGCTGCAGCAGCAGCAGGAGATGCCATGTGCTTAGCCTCATACCTAATTTGAATGATGGGACCTGAGGTAACTAGTGTTACTAAAGGTTGATAAGCATTATCCTGCAAAGCTCACAGCTTCACGTGCACAGCTGTGTTGCATTCTAAGACAGTTTGGATTGCAACACAAACATTTGAAGAGATTTTTGAAAATGTTTCTTTGTCTCACGTCTCTGAACATTTAAAAATAGGTTGACATTTTTGTCAGAACATTTTTAGGCACAGCTGTGTTGCATTCATGGACAGCTCAGACTATTTGAAAAGAGGTTTGCGCTAGTCAAAGAATGTGTTTCCGTTCAAGAACAAATTCGAGTTTATAAACACATTTTAACTTGTTTATATAAAGTCATTCTTATGACTAGTGATTTTATTCTGAAAATATTTCTCCAGCACTTTGTGAAACGTTCAATTTGAGACATTTGACAAGGAAAGAAAGTGTTTTTTTTTTTATTCAACCAAGTAGTCCCAGAGTAGCAGTGACCCTAAAAGGCGGGTTCACATCGCACACCTCAAAATGGAATGATATCATTTATTTTTCACGATTACGGGTGAATCTATCAAACATGCCTTAGATTTACAGCATGCATGCTACTGGACCTAGGTCATGTTGATAACCTGTCGACCTGTCTCTGAGCGGCAGTCTGAATTTAATTTCTATTGGGCGTGGCCAACACGCAGACAAATTGTGGCAACTAAAATCCGGCTGAATGGCGACCATGGTGTTCATTCAACCCAACCACTGGGTGGAGACGTAGGCTATCTCAGATTAATCATGGGAAACTGACCAACGTGACCGTGGCTTTAAGAGCCGCATGTCACCAACCCTTGATGTGGATTATCTAACGGTTAATCCCGGTCATTTCTCTCCATTTCAGGAGAGAATCTCTGGGTTTCCTTCGGGCTTCTGAGTTTTTTTTTTCCTTCAACTGGATTTTTAGATGTTTTTTTGTGCTTGGAAGGAGGCTCTAACTTTTTGTTCATGGGCCACATTGCGTTCCAACACTTGACCAGGGGGCCGGAACTGGATCAGATGGATGGCATGGTTTGGTAACCTCTAGATTAGACCGATAGAATGACGCTAGATTTTAAACAAGCGCTAAATGTTACATCAAGAGCGTTAAATTTCAAATCTGGTTGCGCTAGGTTTGAAATCTAAGCGCTTGATGTAACATTTTGTTTGCTTAAACATCTAACACGCTTGTTTATGTGAGTGTATTGGGCCCAATGCCTTTCCATTTTGTACTGTGCGCCATCTAGTGCGGAAACATCAGAATCGCAGGGGAAATAAAACATTAACAAGGTTTATTTATTTTATTTTTTAAGTTTGGCAGGCTGGATTAAAACATTTAGCGGGCTGCAATTGAATTGAATGTCGCCATTTTGCACTGTGTGTTTATAATTTGTTTGAATGTGAATCTATTTGAAATACAAATAGATTTCAAATAGAAATGAAAATTTTAAAGAAAAAAACCTTAATGGAGTTTAAAAAAATTGGGGCAAAAAAAAAAAAAAAAAACTTCAAAAAAAGGTGATAAATATTAAACCCAACAGTAAACAAAGCGTCCCGTGTAAAGAACGGGTGGCGTGACAATTTAACCAGTTTAACCAGGCCATAGTTTGCCCATGCCTGATCTAAGGACAGGGTAGTCCTGGCTCTTTCCTTTGCTGATTGTGTGTTTCTGTGTCACCCTCTGGAGGGTCAAACAGGTTGCAGGTCTCACCAGACAAAGACAGCTCTCCTTTCTGAGTCTCGCTGTCCCTCACCAGGAAGGCTCCGTGTTTGTTCCCGTGGGCCAGCAGCAGCTTCTCTGCATCCTGTCTCTTTGTGTCCGCAAAATACCACCTGTAAACCACAAGAAAAAAAAATGCTATGAATGACTGACGTAGGTAGGACGGAGAGACAAAAACTGGTTTGACAGGAACCTAAAAACCACTCTGCAACATTTTCTGATGAGTCAGAGTTCAAAACTTTAAAACATTTCAGATTGTAAGAGTTAAATCAGGTAGAGTAGTCGAGCCGGGTGAGGTAATGCGCTTTGATACAATATAAAAGGAACATGAGAAAATCTAAAATCTTTCAGGAGCGTCTACACAGAGTTATTTCACCAGAGATGAGCATTATTTTATTTTAGAACTTTCTGGTCACGAAAGAAAGAATCAGAATGAAGATTAGTCAGAGTAAGACAGAGTACATGTGTGTGAATGAGATGGATCCAAATGGAAAAGTGAGGTTACAGGGAGAAGAGATAAAGGTGGAAGATTTTAAGTATCTAGGATCAACAGTCCAGAGCAATGGAGAGTGTGGAAAAGAGGTGAAGAAGCGTGTGCAGGCAGGCTGGAACGGGTGGAGGAAAGTATCAGGTGTGATGTGTGATAGAAGAGTTTCAGATGAAATGAAAGGAAAAGTGTACAAAACCGTGGTGAGACCGACCATGCTGATTGGTCTAGAGACAGTGTGGTGAGAGCGGCCATGCTGATTGGTCTAGAGACAGTGTGGTGAGAGCGGCCATGCTGATTGGTCTGGAGACAGTGTGGTGAGAGCGGCCATGCTGATTGGTCTAGAGACAGTGTCACTGAGGAAAAGACAGGAAGCAGAGATGTTTGTAGCAGAGATGAAGATGCTGAGGATCTCTCTGGGAGTGACCAGGATGGACAGGATCAGAGGAACAGCACATGTTAGAGGTTTTAAAGTCAGAGAGGTCAGACTGAGATGGTTTGGACATGTACAGAGGAGAGAGAGAGAGTACATCAGAAGAAGGATGCTGGGTTTAGAACCACCAGGAAAGAGGACTAGAGGAAGACCAAAGAGGAGGTTTATGGATACAGTGAAGGAAGACATATGAAGATAGTTGGTGTGACCAAAGAGGATGCAGCAGATAGGGTTAGATGGAAGAAACTGACTTGATGTGGCGCCCCCTGAAGGGAAATGATGGAAGAAAAAGAAGAACTTTCTGTTCACACTTCGGCTTCACGAAGTGCGTTCTTTTAAAAAAAAAAAATCTCTAAATATAAATACAGTGAATTAAAGACGGAGTGATGGCCGTATGAAGAGTCATAGGAAACCAGTGAGAGGTGAGCACGAGGGACTGATTCCCCCGACATCACATGGTGTACAGTATCATTTGTAATGGAAATGATTACGTTTTTCTCATCTTTACAACTCGTTTCTTTCCATTTTATTTTCCATGAACACACTTAGACTGTTAGAACATTCTGTACGTTCCCTTTTCTTGTTAAGCTTTCAAACAGCTTGTTATTCCAGCGTGTTTGCTTCCTTTTTCTCAGTAGCAGAGGAAGAGCTCTTATCAGTCAAGGTTACTGTGATCTCCTCACACTCCTCTCTGCCAAGTTTCTACCACCAGCTCCTAATGACGCTCTGTGAGAACACAGGAACTAATGATTAGACCAACACACCTACGGAGGAGCTGACGGATACCACACATCACGTATGATGTGATCTCTCTGAAACGCAGTCTCTCTGCACACGTGTTATTTTATCTTAAACTTGTAACTTTGAGAGAAGACGATCAACTTGAATCACTGTTACTTTCAACAGCATCAACTGTCTTGCTTACGGGCAGTTGAGTATGGTTACCACGGTGGCACGGTGGTTGGGGTTGGGTGTGATTCTTGGTGGGTTTTTTTAAACGTGTACTTCCAGAACACGTGTAAGTGTTAATTTTCATTCATCTTCTGAACCGTCAATTCCCAAAAAGGTTGCGGGAGGTGTCAGAGCCCATCCCGGCTGATATAGGGTACAAAGCAGGGTATCCTAATGTCAGATAGTTTCTTTATCTCCATAAAAACAGTTAGACTTCACAGTATTGGGGTTCTCTCACACCACGGTGGGCGGGTACTTTTTTATTTAACTAATCATTCCTTTCTGGTGGGGACCAGATGTGACGTATGTAACACACCTGAACAGTCAGTGAAGTCCATAAAACAGAGTAAAAATAAATATTTTTTCTGAATAAATTTTCTAAACAGTCTTTAAATTTTCAATCTGGAGAATCAGACCCTAAGCAGCTACAGAACTACAAACATGGAGGACGGACACTAGGGTTTATGTCATGCCGTCCTCTCTGTTCTCTGATTGGTTAGGACGCTTTCCCATCGCTGCAATCGTAAGATAATGCCTGCAATCCCTGACCTAGTTGCAGAAGGGGAATTAAAGTGAGTGTGTTCATTGGGTGGTGCCACCCAGACGGGTGTTGCATGTTAAATGGAAGGTTTTGGTCCTAAGATAAAAACCAATCATGTTTAGATAATTTGGGTTTAGAAAATAAACGATGTAACACAGTCGATCTACGTTCCTACCCTCACCATGGTAACCAGGATGTACGTTCCTACCCTCACCATGGTAACCAGGATCTACGTTCCTACCCTCACCATGGTAACCAGGATCTACATTCCTACCTTCACCATGGTAACCGGGATCTACGTTCCTACCCTCACCATGGTAACCAGGATGTACGTTCCTACCCTCACCATGGTAACCAGATCTACGTTCCTACCCTCACCATGGTAACCAGGATGTACGTTCCTACCCTCACCATGGTAACCAGATCTACGTTCCTACCCTCACCATGGTAACCAGGATGTATGTTCCTATCCTCACCATGGCAACCAGGATCTACGTTCCTACCCTCACCCTGGTAACCAGGATCTACGTTCTCTACCCTCACCATGGTAACCAGCTGTGGGTGGGGACCAAAAGGTGATCTTGGGTGATCTTATCAGGGGCATGAAGCCCCTGACAATATAGCTCTTAGGATCATTGGGGTATGCAAACTACTCCACTACGGTAAGGCCCCAACTTTAGGGTGAGCTACGTTCAAACTACATAGTCGATCTACGATCACACCCTCACCGTGGTAACCAGGAGCTTCGTTCCTACCCTCACCATGGTAACCGGGATCTACGTTCCTACCCTCATCATGGTAAACAGGATCTACCTTCCTACCCTCATCATGGTAACCAGGATCTACGTTCCTACCCTCACCATGGTAACCAGCTGTGGTTGGTGAACGAAAGAACGAGATTGCGGATACAAGCGGCCGAAATGAAGTTCTACAGCAGGGTGGCTTGACTCCAAGTGAGAGATCGGATGAGGAGCTCTGCCATCCGAGAGAAGCTCGGTGTTGAGCCACTCCTCCTCCAGGTCAAGAGAAGCCAGATGGGGTAGTTCGGCATCTAATCTGGATGTGTCCAGAGCACCTCGCTGGTGAGGTGTTTCAGGCACGTTCCACAGGGAGGAAATCATGAGGCAGACCCCGAACCTGCTGGAGAGACTATATCTCACAGCTGGACAGGGAACACCTTGGGATACTCCTCGGTGAGCTGGAGGATGCAGCTGGGGTGAGAAAAGTCTAGGCTTCCCGTCTGAGGCTGTTGCCCCCGTGACCCGGCCCCGGATGAGAGGAAGACGACAGAACGGAACGATGTAACTGATACATGCGGAGAAACATATTTATATAGCATTGGTTTAAGCAGGATTGCTTGTTTGCTAACTTTTCTTTTCCACTTTAAAATCCTGACGTCTACCGCGTAAACACACACCCCGTTTTATTCTACCCCGCTGTTATCTGGTGTTTAAAATCAGTCTTTAGGTGGATCACATCTGGACAAAATCAAACCGACTTTTTAAAAACACGTTAAAAAAAAAGTATTAAAATAAAGAAAACAAATTCATTTCCTCTTCTAACTATTAACCAGCTGTTTTAACCTCTGTCCTACAAACCATTAATAAACTTTTATTACTGTTACTCATTAACATTTAAAATATCAGCTGCCTCCCTTTTAAGGATTATTTATCTGAAACATGTAGTTTTATGTATATTTTCCAGCACGTACAGAATTTTTTTTTTTTTAGATCAGAAGTTTCTAACCCTCACTAGCCTATGCAACAGAGGTAAGGTCTGACTGCCACCCATCTCCTCCTTCACTCGACCCCTATGGCCCTACCTCTAGGTGGTGAGAAGGGAGGCCCATAACCTATGTTCCCGCTGAGCTGGGTAAAAGCACAGTCGCAGGTGGCATGGTTGCTCCATTCATGAGGGGTTTTAGAGCCGCGCTTTGACTGTCCCCTCACCAAGGACCTGTTTGCCTTGGGTGATCTTATCAGGGGCATGAAGCCCCTGACAATATAGCTCTTAGGATCATTGGGGTATGCAAACTACTCCACTACGGTAAGGCCCCAACTTTAGGGTGAGCTACGTTCAAACTACATAGTCGATCTACGATCACACCCTCACCATGGTAACCAGGATCTACGTTCCTACCCTCACCGTGGTAACCAGGATCTTCGTTCCTACCCTCACCCTGGCAACCAGGATCGACCTTCCTACCCTCATCATGGTAAACAGGATCTACCTTCCTACCCTCATCATGGTAACCAGGATCTACGTTCCTACCCTCACCATGGTAACCAGCTGTGGTTGGTGAACGGAAGAACGAGATCACAGATACAAGCAGCTGAAATGATCTTCCTCTGCAGGGTCGCCAAGCTCTCAGAGATATTGGGAGGAGCTCTGCCATCCAGGAGGAGCTTGGAGTAGAGCCGCTCTTCCTCCAGGTCGAGAGAAGCCAAATGGGGTGGTTCAGGCATTTGGTTAAGATGCCTCCCAAACACTTCGCTGGTTAGGTGTTTCAGCCCACCAGGAGGATCCCAGAGGTAGACCCCAGACCCGCTGGAGAGACTACGTCACACAGCTGGACAGGGAACAGCTTGAGATCCACCTAGAGAACGGAGCCTGGGTGAGGGAAGCCTGTACTTCCTGTGAGGGGCTGCTGCTAGGGTTTTTTTTTTTTGGATGCAAGCCTTTCTCAAAGTTCACTGAGATACTGAAGAATCCTCAAGTCCCCCATAAACTGGATTGCCCCAACCCGGCCCTGGACAAGGGGAAGATGACGGAACGGAACAATTCAAAATGAACGTTACATAAATCCCATCTGATGCATCTGGTTAAGGAATATTTCTTAGAGGTGTGAAAATAGCACATTAATTGTAATTAATTAACAGTCATAGATAATGAGTTACACTTTTAAATCTATTTTTTTAAATCTTTTAAATCAAACTTTACTATTTATGTGTGCGAGTTGTAAAGTGGATACTGATTGGCTGTTGCAGTAGTGAAGGGGGCAGTTTAAGTTTAACAAATACTGTGACGACACCATCAACTAGTCTAGAGTTACTATCCATCTTTGTGGGTATAAAGATGGCTCTTACTTGGGGTGACGTAGTAACCTCCAACAAATTTATCAACTAGAAAACAGAGTTCTGGACCAATCAGGGCCTGTATGGTCTACGCCTCCAATTAAAAAGAAAAGAGGATATTTTAATGAGGTTTTTCTGAAATGACTTTCTAGGCATTTTGTAGACGCGAGACGAGAAGAGAAAATATTAACGAGCCAAAGGAAAACTCCCCTCAAAACTAAACAGGGGAACAACGCACATAGAGTATGAGCAAGTCACTGGAAGTTTATTTGAAGTGCAGAAATTTATGAATCGAATATACTTTATTGATCCCCAAAGGTAAATTTGAGTGCTGCAGTGTAAACACCTTGATGCCCCCTTGCCCATATCCACCAGTGTCCCAGTCCAGTCGCACTGCGTCCAACCTGGCAACCCAAAATCTGGATTGCTTTTGAGTTCCCCCTTACTACCTAAAAGTGAGCGCCTACAGTTCCTCAAGCGACAACCAGACGTTTCCATGGAAACCGTAAAAACACAGAAAGCTCCTCCTCCAGATCGACTCCTTCTCCTCAGCACCCTGGGGACCAAACCAACTTCTCCACTTACAACGGATGTGGCTCCGAGAGCCAGCAGCTGGTCATGCATGTCAACAGCAGAATGACTCCATAACCAGCTAGCCATTTGGGAGCTAGCTGCACGATTTCTGAAAAATCAGCTGTCCGACTCAAACAAAGTCCAAAATGACATCCAAAGTGCGCTCAAATAAAATCTTCAGAGAGATACTAAACATAACCAGAAGAAGGGACAGAAACTCAGAAAGTTAGCGATTAAACACTCAGGTAACAGGGAGCACTGCAGCAAGCAGCCGGCCAGGGCAGCGCCTTAGCTGCCATTCACTGTCTAATGATTGGGTTGCTCAGAATATGTTGAATGACTTCAACATGGGGCGGCACGGTGGCGCAGTGGGTAGCACAGTGGTCTCACACCAAGAAGGTCGCGGGGTTCAAGTCCCGGGTGGGGACGAGGCTTTAAACACTGGCCTTCCTGTATGGAGTTTGCATGTTCTCCCTGCGTATGTTTGGGTTTTCTCCGGGTTCCTCCCACCTTCTAAAAACATGCATGTTAGGTTGATTGGCCCCTCGGCTCAAATCAGCTGGGATGGGCTCAGTGACCCCCACAACCCTGATAGGGATGGACGATTAAGAAGCTGACTGAATATTGTCTTACACAGGGAGGGCCTACAGCCGCGTCTGAGGCCAAACTCTGGCCTGCGGTCCTAATTGGGCTCGTAGTGCAATATTTTTTAGCCCGCCACATGTTGGCTCATCAATCGACGGGATTAAACCTACGCCTTCTCCTCTGTAGAACTTGTGATAGGGAACCTGGTGTGGGGGGGCCGTATGGCTTTAAAATAAAATCTACTACCATTTTTTTTAAGCACAAAACTCAATTTCCGATCATTTTCTTTCAGTCAACTCAAACACAAATAAAAAGAGGACTTTAAAAAAAAAAAAAAAAAAAAAAGAGTCAGAACAAGTTTTAAAAGTTATTCTTTTTAACTTTGTAACCTGTAACGAGGGTGTGCAAGAAATCAAGTCAATAAATTTACAGTTAAAAATAATGTGTTTTTTAAAATAAATCCTTTTTACATGGAATAAAAATTAATTCTACACGACCTCGTTAGTGGGTCACCCCAAACAGAGATGCAGATCAGAGGAGAGGCAGGAGTTGAGAGTAGAGAAAGGTGTTACCAGGTCGGTAACAAAAAAAAAACAAAAAAAAAAAAGAAGGAGCAAGGAAATTGAATTGAATATACTTTCTTTATCCCCGAAGGGAAATCAGAGGGTAAAGGGGACAAGTCAAGCTATCCGCTTACAGGGCCAGCAAACGGACTACCAAAATGCAGGCATTCCAGAACATTTTTCAAAATGTTCTTTAGAAAATCCTGGATCCACACAGTAAAATTGAAAATAAAAATTTTCATCTAGAAATCAGAGATCGGGCCCGGCCCTACCTGTAACTGAAAAAAAAAAAAAAGAATAACACCGGTCTAATTGAGGTAAACAACCATAAACACTTCTGCAAACACGTATTAAAGACATGTCATTTTTTCCATCTTTTAATGACACCATAAAACTAACAAATAAAAGATAACCTCTGGGTTCCTCCTGTTAGAGAGTGAGTCCCGAATCAGAGGATTTAATGTCAACTGTAAGTAAAACTTTATTTACATTATCTTATTGTTTGCAGCAGCTTTCTCTTGAACTGCTTGAAGCAACCAGACACAAGTTAATAATAAAATATCTGAATCTGAATTTTGGCCCTGTTTGGTTTGGCTCCTCCTGTTTGTGTCTGTTAATAAATGTCTTTATAAAACCTTACTTTTATATATATTTATAATTTCCATCTGCCACGGCAGAGTGGTTCCCAGAGGGACTGAAAGGCTGAGGCTACCAGCGCTCTACTCTGTTAATCTCTGGATTAAGGTCTCCGTTGTCGGTCACCATGGACCCCAAGTACACGACACTCATCCATCTCCCACAAGATGAAGCTCTAGATCTATGAACCCTTCTCTATCCTGCTCTATGGCTCAGAGACGTGGGCCCTGAACAAGACTTGAGCATCCAGAATCGATGGCCACGACAGCAGGGCTCTACGAACGATCAAAAACATCAAGGTTCCCCAGAGAGTCTCTAACCCAGGCATGGGCAAACTACGGCCCGTTAGAAGTTTTAATCCGACCCACCGAATATATATAAAAAATTAAATAAATAAACTTTGTTAATGTTTTATTTCCCTGTAATTCTGATGTTTCGTCACTAGATGGCACCAAAGATACAACACTGCTCCCATTAAAATGTGTGTCTTTGTGATGCCCACACTGTCAAAATAAACAGTATGCACAGATATGGAAAGCCATCGGGGCCAATACACGCACGTAAACAAGCGTGTTAGATGTTAAAACAAGCAAAATGTTACATCAAGTGCTTAGATTTCAAACCTAACGCCGCTAGATGGACGTTTTTAAGCACTATCGCACTAGATTTCAGACCTAGCGTGCCATTCTATCGGTCTAACCTAGCGGTTACCAAAGTATGCCATCCATTTGCTCCTGTTTCGGCCCCCGGTCAAATATTGGAGCGCAATGTGGCCCGCGAGTCAAAAAGTGAAAAAGTTGCCCACCCCTGCTCTAACCAGTCGCTCAAAGCCCATACGTGCCACTCCAAGGCATCTTGCCTGGCTACACATCGCCTTACACGCTGGTTCGGCCATGTCCTCCACCTGCTTACTGACCATCCTATGAGAGCAATCCTTCAATTCAAACCAAAGGTTGCATGCTGGAAAAGACCACGAGGCAAGGCTCGTTCCCGATGGCTCAATGTAACCGTGGGCGACCTCCAACTACCCAGAGTCACCGTCGTGGAAGCAGAACAACTGGACCAAGATCTACAGCACTGGAAAAACACACGGGGACAGGACCCACTCCCCTTCACTGGAGACTTTGATCTCTAGTGTCACAAAAGCTTGGGTATTTTTAGGTGAGATTAAAAATAAAGTTATAATTATTGGGTTTTTTTTTTTTTAATCCTTTGACATCATCAAAAGATGAGGTCTTTCTTGTAGAATAAAAATGCTTTTGAAATAGTTCTTCCTCTTTTTGGACCAATCAGAAACACAACAGACTGAACACAAGATTCCAGCCCAAACCATGACTCCACTACCTCTGTGCTGCAGGTTTGTTGGATAATTGTTTCTATCCTTCTATGAATGAAAAGGTCTGATCCAGAACACAAGTAATTAAAACACAACCCTGAGAAGATTCCAACATTCCAGCAGATAAAAGGATGTGTTACTTTAGCAGCATACTTCTGTCAAACCGAGGCCGCGCGGAATGGGGAAATCAATCAGGAAAAACCAGATGAGTAAAACTACGTTCATTTACTGTAAGTTTCACCAGAATCTGATAGAAAACACACCCCCATCTAAACACAACGAAGCATCAGCTGATGTTAGAGAAAGTAGAAATACGAGGAAAAGATTGCCTGATAATGACTGGAATTCCGTGAAACGGGAATAGAGCTGAATATTTCTGAAATGGTCCTAATGTTTGTCTCCAACGCCTCGTCACACGAGTAAACATAACTAATTATAAATAGATAACCATCTATGACAATGCGCTACCCATGATGGCAGCATGTCCTAATAATGCTCCACATTTTGTTGGATATTTTTTTTGTAGTTTTAAGAGCTGATCTTTTTCATCAGCGCCTTCATGTGGAGTCTTCATGGACGTGTGGAGATGTTCAGAAGGAATGAAGACAGGATCTTCTGAGTGACCTCATCAGTGCTTCCTGTCTGAACATACCCGGCTTCACTATGGAACTAAAGATGGTGGACTGCTGGTGTTGTTCCACCACAGTGAAGGATCAAGATGTGGAGCTTTTAGTGACAGCTTAAGGTCTTATTAGGATTCACTGGAGCTTCAAACCTTGTTACCACGGTAATCCACATTCCATCCAGCAGAGAGCTAACCGTCTTGTGTTCCACCAACAGCTGTTCCCTCTAGCTCTATTCCACCAAACGGCTGTTCCAGCTCCATCCAACTCTGCACCACCTAGCAGCTGTTTTGAAGCTCTATCTTGGACTGTTTGGAGTTACCTGACACACAGATTTTTCCAGTAATAAAGTTGACAGTATCTGAATGATTCTGTAGATTTATTCACTTTTATTTGAACTTTAAACTGGATTTTATGAGCTTTATGTTAAAATTTACAGACTTTACTTTTTATTTCACCAAACTTTACTTTAAAAAAAAATAGATTTTTTTAAACTTCACCAACTTTATTCTGAATTTGATCAAATTAAAATTTAATTTCACCATCTTCAAAATAAGATTTTACAAACTTTATTTAAAAATTTATAACTTTATCCTATTTTTTTAGTCAAAATATATTCTAAAAAATTTGTTCCGTTCTGTCATCTTCCGCCCATCTGGGGCCAGGTCACGGGGGCAACAACCTCAGACGGGAAACCCAGGCTTCTCTCACCCGGGCTGCATCCTCCAGCTCACCCGGAAGGATCCCGGTCTTTCCCCAGCCAGCTGTGAGACATAGTCTCTCCAGCAGGTCCGGGGTCTGGCTCTTGGTCTCTTCCCGGTGGGACAAGCCCGAGACAGCTCAGCAGCGAGGTGCTCGGGTGGCATCCTGACCAGATGCCTGAACCACCCCATCTGGCTCTTGTCGGCCTGGAGGAGGAGCGGCTCGACACCGAGCTCCTCCCGAATGGCATTATTCAAATTATGAATAATTATTCAAATTATTATGGCTATTATTCAAATGAACCAATTTTACACCTGATTACAAGAACTTAATCCTGAATTTTACAAACTTTAAACTGGATTATGTCTACTTTATCCAAGATTTTTATCAATTTTACAGCTTTAACCTCATATTTGACCAGGTTTATGATAAAAGTCTGTTAGAATTAATTGAATAATTATAAAACCATCCAGAGAGACGGCATTCAGACAGGATTAAACTGAGATAAAACTAATCCCGGTGTAGTTTTAAACAGATTTTATTGTCTAAAAGTGAAACGTTGACGTCACAGTTTGTTCAGCTGTCAAAAGAAGAATGTTTTCACTGTTTTTAACTCAAAGGAATTTTATCCAAAAACTAATCAAAGCTTTTTCAAATTGGCAAAAAAACATGTTCTGAAATCTGAAATAATTATAAATCAGTCTGATTTATTTTGATCATAAAAGCAAATAAAGCCAAAGATTACGTGTCGTGCGTTCCTCCCTTGATGGGAAGAATGGAGCAGAAAGCCTGAGAACTTCCTGATCCTGGTTGATCATTAATCTGCTCCATGATCAGACTTTAGACAGAAAAACAAGCTGAAGAATGAACATGAAATACTCCATAAAACTGTAAAATCATGATGAACTGAGAATTTAAACACAATATTTAAGATTCAAGAAAGATTTTTAATCATGAGGTTGATTAAAATCAGAATAGAAGATCTTTGTGAATCGTTGGCAGGCATTAAGACCGACCTGGTTTTTCTAGATTTTTCTGGGTTTGTGTTTCAAATCAGGAAGCTGCAGTGATTGGCAGCGTTGGTGCAAATGTTTTTTATTTGCCAAACAAAAATGACTGACCGTGGTTTCTAATGTATGAAAATCTACCGTTTAAAACGCATACTGTACGTTTCTGTTTATTTCTGGTGCAGATATTTCCCCTCAAAATGTGAGCGAGGAATCAAGCGCTCGAGCTGTTCATGCCTCTGTAACAGTTTTATGAAGGAGGCATTCTAAACAGATGCCTGAACCACCCCATCTGGGGTCTCTCGACTGGGGAGCAACAGCTCTACTCTGAGCTCTTCCCGGATGGCAGGGATCCTCCCTCTATCTCTGAGAGAGACTCCGCCCATCCTGCAGAGGAATATCATTTCAATCACTTGTATCCAAGAACATAGATCCTGGTTACCATGGTGAGGGTAGGAACGTAGATCCTGGTTACCACGGTGAGGGTAGGAACGTAGATCCTGGTTACCACGGTGAGGGTAGAAACGTAGATCCTGGTTACCACGGTGAGGGTAGGAACGTAGATCCTGGTTACCACGGTGAGGGTAGGAACGTAGATCCTGGTTACCATGATGAGGGTAGGAATGTAGATCCTAGTTACCACGGTAAGGGTAGGAACGTAAATCCTGGTTACCACGGTGAGGGTAGGAACATAGATCCTGTGGAATGAGCACCTCTTGACCAAGCTTTTGACCATGAGGCTCTGCTTAGCCTGAAAAAGGACATTGGCCTCTGTTCTAGTGGGCTCACGACCAGCAGGAGGGGTATTAAGGTTCAGGTGAAAGAGAAAACAGGTGGCAGCAGACTTTGGGTACCCATGCCGTCTGACCCTCGCCTACATAGGCAACCAAACGTCAAAATGACAGTCTTGTAAATGTAATGTCTGCTGAGGCCACAGTTACTCAGTACTAACTATATATGAACTGACAATATTTTCAACACCATGTCAACAAACAACACTAGCATCTCAACCTCCATTCTGATTAAATTATATTTCCTTGCCATCGTGAATGAGTAATGACAGGCAGCACCGGCTCTTTGTCATATACATCACATTTGCATGATTCATATATGGAGTTCTAGAGGCGGGGTCGGAGCGAGATGGAGATCAAGTTGTCTTACGCAGGTGTCATTTATGAAGCTTACATGCAGTAAATGGGTTTACACATATTCGTACTTCCCAGATGTGAAAACCGGTTTTACTCATCGATGTCCTAAAACAGAAAAATGAAGTGAAAAACTACGACTTGTGCGACAAAACAAATAGCAACTACGAAACTTTAGAAACATAATCAAAATAAAGATGTAGCATTCTCTCATGTGGTTTAAGGACAGCTTCATTTGGCAACAAGCACCAGGTCTCAAGCTTTGAGTTTGAATATTAAAGGCTTTGAAGCAAAAGAGAGAGAAAAAAAAGGTTCAACGCGGTCGTTTGAATAAAAAATGACTGGAAAAATTCACAAAAACACCAAAAATATTGTAGAAAACTCAAGAAGTTTGAAACAAAACAAAAGCAGCTCAATTACTTTCAATGTGCGACATTTATTTTGGAAAACTATCATTTCAGAGGTGAAAAAAAAGATGATAAAATTGTTTGTCTGATTTTGTCATGAGCGGCCAGATTATAACGCTTTGCGGGTTGCGTGGGGTCCGCGACCCATGGTTTGATCACCCCCTGTCTTAAATCCATGCAAAACTCCAAACCCTGCCACACCTTCGCGCCTGAGCAATGAAGGCAGAAAAGAAAAAGGGATACTTACAGTTCTGCATCGATACTCTCCACTGGTGCCACATAGTTGGCAGGTATGTATCCCTGCCTGTTGGCAGACTTCCCGGTGAGGGCACGGGCCAGCCACCAGCCTCCATAACTCTTATCCAAAGCCTCCAGGCGGTCTCCAGTAGAGAAGCTCAGGTCCTCTACTGTCCTGGCAGTGTAGTCATACAGCGCTATGTAGACCTCCGGCTCTGATTTGGGGGTTTCTGGTAAGGGTCTCTGAGCGGGAGAATCCACCAGATCAATAGTTTTGGTGTTGATAGGATTTCCGATCACTATGATGTCCTCCTTCTTCGTGTCTCCTTTTTCTTTCTGGTCAGGTTTCTTCAAACAGCCCAAACAGTTCTGCCAGCAGACAGAGAAGCTCTTCTCGATGGCCATGCTTGTGGTTGTTCCTCAGCTCCAGTCAGACATGCTGTAGAGGGGCTCGTTCAGAGTGGACCAGCAGGTTCCTGGTTCAGGTTTTACCACCTGGTCCTGAGGAGCGGCTCATGTGACGTCATTTATGTTAATGAGGAAGAAGTTTCACTAAATAACTTTTTGCTGAGTCACTTTACTTTTTATTTTTAAAATTACTGCTGAAAATAAAACTTTATTTCATTTAAAAAGTTTTTTTATGACTTTGTGAAGTCATTTTTTAAAATCTGATTTATTAATCCGTGTAGTCCCTCATTCATCCAGGAGTGATCCATAGTAGAAAAAGTTTAAAAAAAGTCTTCCGGAGAGTTTAATTCTTGAACGAGACGTTTCGACTTCCATCCGGAAATCATTTTCAATCTGATAGAAATGGACAGAAAACTGGATATATTTGTACTAACCTGAGTAAAAGGTAAAAAAAATAGTAAGAAGGGCTCGACCAATGAGCCTGTGTTACCTATGATGGCCGTGAATGGCTCCTATTGTAGCCACAGACCAGTAAACAAACCCTATTATAAAAATGCTAAAGCCTAGTGAATAGAAAACACCTGCTAACGAGAGGCGTGAAACTGGGTCACGAGGTGTCATCTTTAGTCCATGGCTTCAAAAGGCTGGTGTAAATCCCCGGCAGAATGTATCTAACGCCTCCACTCCGATTCAGTGAGGGATTTTCTTTCATCACAAAGATGGCTTCCTTCACCCCTCTTTCAAACCAACCTTTCTCTCTACTTAGAATCTTCACCTCGCTGTTCTCAAAAGTGTATTTGGTGGATTTAAGATGCAGATGTACGGCAGACTGTGGACCACTAGAGGCTTCTCTTCTGTGTTGGTAAAGTCTTTTGTGGAGTGGTTGCTTCGTTTCACCAATGTAGTGTTCTTTGCAGCTTCCTTTCACTGCACCGGATCGAACAAACTACATTGCTCTGTTTTTCTGTAGGCATCTTGTCTTTAGGATGTACTAGTTTCTGCTGTAATGTGTTGACCAGTTTAAAGAAAACCAGGATGTCATGTTGTCTGAAGATTCTCTGTAACTTCTTGGACAGTCCTGACACGTAGGGAATAGAGACTCCATTTTTCTTCTTCTCAGTTTCTGTTTCCCTCTTCTCACTTTTCTTGGACGTTCTCACCCTATTCAGGGCCCATTTGGGGTAACCACAGACCGAGAGGGCTTTTTGGACATGCTGTGTCTCCTTCTTCTTAGCCTCTGTGCTCGAGGGTACCTCCTCGGGGCCCTGATTTATCTAATTTATTGTAAATAAATATAATTAACTTTGAGCGGCCGAAATGAGCTTCCTCCGCAGGGTGGCTGGGCTCTCACTCAAAGATCGGGTGAGGAGCTCTGCCATCCGGGAGGAGCTCAGTATCGAGCCGCTCCTCCTCCAGGTCGAGAGGAGCCAGATGGGGTGGTTCGGGCATCTGGTCAGGATGCCCCTCGAGCGCCTCGCGGGCGGGGTGTTTTGGCACGTTTTACTGGGAGGAGGCCAAGGGGTAGACTCCGGACCCGCTGGAGAGACTGTGTCTTACAGCTGGCCGGGGAACGACTTGGGATTCTTCTAGGTGAGTTGGAGGTTTCAGCCGGGGAGAGAGGAGCCTTGGCTTCCTGTTTGAGGCTGTTGCCCCCGCGACCCGACCCCAGATGAGTGGAAGATGACGCAATGGAACTTAGGACAAAATAAATCATAAAAAAAAAAAACAGGTTATTAGCACATTTTATTAAGTTTCACTGTCATTTGTGAACTGAATTCCCCCCTCCTCTCACTCCACGCTTAGTCCCACCCACTGACCTCGTGCACGACACAGTGTAAATCTGGTTTAACACTGCAAATGCAGTGTAAAGCATCAAGTTAGGAAAGCTGAAGCATCTTTTTTTTTACTTTCTTATTTTGGTGAATTTACATAAAAACAGGTAAAAAATAACTGGTTTTAAATCATATTGTGAATTATCCAAAATTACCTGTCAAATGTAAATGAAGTGTTTTTGATTTGGGTGTAAAAAAAACAAAAATCAGCTTCTCTGGATCGAGAGAAGCCAGATGGGGTGGTTAGGGCATCTGGTTAGGATGGCCCAAAGACAGAAGCAGGAGTCCCTTGGAGAGACTGTCTCACAGCTGGACAGGGAACACCTCAAGATCCTTCCAGGTGAGCTGGAGTATGTGGTCAGGGTGAGAGAAGCCTGGGTTTCTTGCTGAGGCTGTTGCCCCTGACACCCAGCCCTGGATAAATGGAAGACGACAGAATAAAACAAATAAAGGTCAAACATGTTAAAAACTTTTAAAAATGTGACACGTGAAAGGTTTTTTAGAGAGATGAGAGATGTAGAAATGTATGTAAATTTTTTTTTTTTTGCTATGCTGTCAGCCATACAAGTCAATCTCATGCTTAAAATTGTGTTCCGTTACTTCCGTCGTCTTCCGCCGTCCAGGGCAGTTCGAGGGTGCAACGGCCTCAGACGAGAAGCCCAGGCTTCTCCCACCCCGTCTGCATCCTCCAGCTCCCTAAGTAGGATCCTGAGTCATCCCCCGGCCAGCTGTGAGACATGGTCTCTCCAGCAGGTCCGGGGTCTGCCTTTTGGTCTCCTCCCAGTGGGACGTGCCCGAAACACCTCACCAGCGAGGTGCTCGGGGGGCATCCTGACCAGATGCCCGTACCACCCCATCTGGCTTATCCCGACCTGGAGGAGAAGCAGTTCGAGACCGAGCTACTCCCGGATGGCAGTGCTCCTCACCCGATCTCTGAGTTAGAGCCCATCCACCCTGCGGAGGAAGCTTATTTTGCCCACTTGTATCTGCGATCTCATTCTTTTGGTCACCACCCACAGCTAGTGAACATACGTAGGTGAGAGTAGGAACGTAGATCCTGGTTACCATGGTGAGGGTAGAAATGTGGATCCTGGTTACCATGGTGAGGGTGGCAACGTGTCCCTGGAGCAGACACCTAGCTTCACAGTTGTTCCCCTCATTGGCGCTGTCTTGGCTTCCTACTGCGATGTAACGCAGCAAGAGTACTTTCCTCAAAGAGAGACCACTATATGATTAAATAAAGGATTTCAGCACTTAGTGAAACTTAGTGAGTGTTTGTATTGTTTCTTTTCATCTATATTTGTTCATACTCTGTGATAGATGGATGACATTGTGATCTTTAGCGAGAGGAGGGAAGAGGTGGAGGAAAAGCTGGAGAGGTGGAGGTTTGCACTAGAAAGAAGAGGAATGAAGATTAGTCAGAGTAAAACAGAGTAGTGTGTGTGAATGAGAGGGATCCAAATGGAAAAGTGAGGTTACAGGGAGAAGAGATAAAGAAGGTGGAAGATTTTAAGTATCTAGGATCAACAGTCCAGAGCAATGGAGAGTTTGGCAAAGAGGTGAAGAAGCATGTGCAGGCAGGCGGGAATGGGTGGAGAAAAGTATCAGGTGTGATGTGTGATAGAAGAGTTTCAGCTAAAATGAAAGGAAAAGTGTACAAAACTGTGGTGAGAGCGGCCATCCTGAATGGTCTAGAGACAGTGTGGCACCGAGGAAAAGACAGGAAACAGAGATGGAGGTAGCAGAGATGAAGATGCTGAGGATCTCTCTGGGAGTGACCAGGATGGACAGGATCAGAGGAACAGCACATGTTAGAGGTTTTAAAGTCAGAGAGGCCAGACTGAGATGGTTTGGACATGTGCAGAGGAGAGAGAGAGAGTACATCAGAAGAAGGATGCCGGATTTGGAACCACCAGGAAAGAGGACTAGAGGAAGACCAAAGAGGAGGTTCATGGATACAGTGAAGGAAGATATGAAGATAGTTGGTGTGACCAAAGAGGATGCAGCAGATAGGGTTAGATGGAAGAAACTGACTTGCTGTGGCGCCCCCTGGAGGGAAATGATTGTACTACTGAATGTGTTTTTATTCAATATTTTATTCAATCGTATTTTTATTAAATACGATCTCATATCTGAATGAAAATTTCTGGGGAAAAAACAACCCCCTCCTCCCTGTCCCCCCCCGCCCCCTCCCGGTAACTCTTCCCCCTCTCTCGCACCCCCTCAAAAAAAATTAGCAATAAATCTATCGGAATTTCTATTTCATAAAAAAACAGACTTGAATCAAATAATAATCATTATTATTTAAAAAAAAAACAAATAAATAAAACATCAGACATGATATCGACATGATACCGCATGATACTGCAGACTGTCAGTCCGGTATCGACACGAACAGCTTGTATCGGCATTCTGGAACATTTTGACCCTGCGCGGCTGCCGTAGTACCTGCAGCAGCTGCTCTTCCTGCAGCATCTGCAGCCTCTCCTGCAGAAATGAGTGAGTTCTTCAGCCTGTCAGACTGTGACGTGGTGGGCTTTGACCTGGACCATACCCTCTGCAGGTACCATCTGAAGGAGACCTCCAGGGTGAGTCCACCGGAAACACACTGCTGCAGTCACGCTGCATGACGCAGGAGGATGCAGGAGGGCCGGTGCATGACCTGCTGCATGCACTGCATTTATCAGAGCTTCTGCTCCTCATCAGACCTGCTCATCTACATGCCTACAGTCACCATGGCAACCAGGTGTGGGCGGGGACTCAAAGATCGGAATGCATGCCTGCTCCCCATCAGACATCCTGCTCCTCATCAGACATCCTGCTCCCCATCAGACCTTCTGCTCCCCATCAGACCTCCTGCTCCCCATCAGACCTCCTGCTCCCCATCAGACCTCCTCCTCTCCATCAGACCTCCTGCTCCCCATCAGACCTCCTCCCCATCAGACCTCCTGCTCCCATCAGACCTCCTCTCCATCAGACCTCCTGCTCCCCATCAGACCTCCTGCTCCCCATTAGACCTCCTTTTCCCCATCAGACCTCCTCCTCCCCATCAGACCTCCTCCTCTCCATCAGACCTCCTGCTCCCTATCAGACCTCCTGCTCCCCATCAGACCTCCTGCTCCCCATCAGACCACCTCTTCCCCATCAGACCTCCTGCTCCCCATCAGACCTCCTGCTCCCCATCAGACCTCCTGCTCCCATCAGACCTCCTGCTCCCCATCAGACCTCCTGCTCCCTATCAGACCTCCTGCTCCCCATCAGACCTCCTGCTCCCCATCAGACCACCTCTTCCCCATCAGACCTCCTGCTCCCCATCAGACCTCCTGCTCCCCATCAGACCTCCTGCTCCCATCAGACCTCCTGCTCCCATCAGACCTCCTGCTCCCCATTAGACCTCCTTTTCCCCATCAGACCTCCTCCTCCCCATCAGACCTCCTCCTCTCCATCAGACCTCCTGCTCCCTATCAGACCTCCTGCTCCCTATCAGACCTCCTGCTCCCCATCAGACCTCCTGCTCCCCATCAGACCTCCTCCTCTCCATCAGACCTCCTGCTCCCTATCAGACCTCCTGCTCCCTATCAGACCTCCTGCTCCCCATCAGACCTCCTGCTCCCCATCAGACCACCTCTTCCCCATCAGACCTCCTGCTCCCCATCAGACTTCCTCCCCATCAGACCTCCTGCTCCCCATCAGACCTCCTGCTCCCCATCAGACCTCCTCCTCCCCATCAGACTTCCTCCCCATCAGACCTCCTGCTCCCCATCAGACCTCCTGCTCCCCATCAGACCTCCTGCTCCCCATTAGACCTCCTCGTCCCCATCAGACCTCCTCCTCCCCATCAGACTTCCTCCCCGTCAGACCTTCTGCTCCCCGTCAGACCTCCTCCTCCATACCTCCATCAGGTCAGGGACAGGGTTCTGCCGCAAGTGGAGAAGTTTAAGTATCTAGGGGTCTTGTTCACGAGGGCGGAAGGATGGAACGGGAGATCGACAGGTGGATTGGTGCGACATCAGCAATAACTAGGATGCTGCATCGGTCCGTCGTGGTAAAGAGAGAGCTGAGCCGAAAAACAAAGCTCTCGATTTACAAGTCAATCTACGTTCCTATCCTCACCATGGTAACCAGGATCTACGTTCCTACCCTCACCATGGTAACCAGGATCTACGTTCCTACCCTCTCCATGGTAACTGGGATCTACGTTCCTACCCTCACCATGGTAACCAGGATCTACGTTCCTACCCTCACCATGGTAACCAGGATCTACGTTCCTACCCTCACCATGGTAACCAGGATCTACGTTCCTACTCTCACCATGGTAACCAGGATCTACATTCCTACCCTCACCATGGTAACCAGGATCTACGTTCCTACCCTCACCATGGTAACCAGGATCTACATTCCTACCCTCACCATGGTAACCAGCATCTACGTTCCTACCCTCACCAAGGTAACCAGGATCTACGTTCCTACCCTCACCATGGTAACCAGGATCTACGTTCCTGCCCTCACCATGGTGACCAGGATCTACATTCCTACCCTCACCATGGTAACCAGGGTCTACATTCCTACCCTCACCGTGGTAACCAGGATCTACGTTCCTACCCTCACTATGGTAACCAGGATCTACGTTCTTACCCTCACCATGGTGACCAGCTGTGGGTGGTAACCGAAATAATCAGAAATGCACTCTGCGATCCGAGGATCGCGGATACAAGCAGTCCAAATCAGCTTCCTTCGCAGGGTGGCTCGGCTCTCACTCAGAGATTGGGGGAAGAGTTCTGCCATATGGGAGGAGCTCTGATCGAGCTATTCCTCCTCCGGGTCAGGATGCCCCCTCAGTGCCTCGCTGGTGAGGTGTTTTGGGCACGTTCCACCAGGTGGAGAGCGAAAGGCAGACCCTGGACCTGCTGGAGAGACTATGTCTCACAGCCGGCCAGGGAACGACTTGGGTGGGATGGAGGAAGCTGCCAGGGTGAGGAAAGCCTGGGTTTCCCGTATGAGGCTGTTGCCCCCAGGACCCGGCCCCGGATGAGCGGAAGACAACGGAATGGAAAGTTGACGTCTCAGGAGGTGGAGTTTAAGTATCTCAGGGTCTTGTTCGCATTGGGTGAAGGATGGAGCGGTAGATCAACATACGGATCGGTGCAGCGTCTGTAATAATTAGGACCCTCTATCAATCCGTCGTGGTGACGACGTCATTCACTCTGGTCACTTATTAAAATATTGAAAATTTTAAAAAGTTTTGTTTGTGTTTGCAGCTCATCTATGAAAGTTTCACTCGCTACCTGGTGGAGTACAAAGACTACGACAAGGACCTGCTGAACCTGACCCCGGCCACATGGGACTTCTGGTCAGTCTGTTTCTTTAAAAAATATCGTAAACAAAAAAAATTTTTCTTTGAAGGTTCATATTGAAGGATGCACGCGCAGTCGGACTGTCACAATGTCTGCTGTGCCGCACAACAAAGGTTACCAATAACGAAACTAAACTCCAGTCCTTTGAAGTCTGGTATAAACATCTACACTAACCCCGCCCACTGACCTGGTTCTAAAATTCTTATGATGAGGTTACATGATGGTTAAAACATGTAAAAACAGAAACAATGTCTGCTTCAATCTCAGAAAGTCTGAATCTCTGATCTTGAGGAGAGTTTCAGGTGGAGGCTTCATGCTTCGTGCTGGTTAGGACCAGCAGATAGCATGACGAGCGCCTCAGGAAATTGGTGGTGTGTTTGTTTGGTTTCTACCAACGTTTTACTTCAGCTCAGACTTCCTTTTCCCCAGCCACTTCCTCTCAGAGGGTTCCAGACCTGCAGAGACATTTTAAACCAGGTTTCAGAAACAGTTCATCAGACTGTAAACGAGACGTAACGCAGCGTGGCGCGAAGAAGTGAAACAGAAACTAAAAAAAAAGAATGAATTCAAATAAAGAAGGAAATTTAATCCATCTATACGCTGACCTCTATGAGGGATCTATGAAGATCTGAGTGATCTCTGAGTGATCTCTGAAGGTCTGAGTGATCTCTGAAGGTCTGAGTGATCTCTGAAGGTCTGAGTGATCTCTGAAAAGACGAGATGAAGAGAGCGGAGGGAAGTGAAGCAGTGAAGCATTTGAAGCAGTGAGGAAACAATTAGAAAGCACTCATAAATACCTGTCAGAGTAGGACCGTACATAAGAAAAATGGAGCACATCATGGAAAGGATTAATTAATGATAAATGCACATTGTTAATCACACTGTGTGGGAGCCAAAAGGAATGTATACCATTGTTGGGTGGCTTAGGTGGCAGAGGGTGCCCTCTTTATAATCATCTTCAGCTTATCCGGGGACAGGTCGCCGGGGGCAACAGCCTCAGACAGGGTTCTTTCACCCGGCTGCATCCTCCAGCTTATATGGGAGGATCCTGAGGTGTTCCCTGTCCAGCTGTGAGACATAATCTCTCCAGCGGGTCTGGGGTCTGCCTGCTGCAGTCCTTTAAATATGAAATGGACTTTTCTACCTGTGTTGGTTTTCAGAGTGTTTTACATTCACACACACATTCATACCTGATGGTGGAAGCTGGAAACCACCATCAGGAGACATTGGGGGTTCAGTGTCTTGCTCAGGGACACCTCGGTATGAACTCTGGGCGGGGGATCGAACCGGCATGCCTTCGGTTCCAGGATGGTCACTCTACCCACTGAGACGTCCTTCCCCCAGTTCTTCATTTGACCCTCCTTTCCTGATGGTGGGCTCATGCTGGATGAGGTGTACTGTGATGACAGGCTGAGATATGTTAGATTTTATTTCCAGCTCTCTTGTTCTTGTGTGCAGCTTTAAAGGTCTGGTGGTGGATCTGGAGGACGGGAATCTTGTGAAGTTGGCTGAAGATGGCACCGTTTTACGGTAAACCGGTTCTGATAAACTTTATTTAAAGTTCAGCTCTTTTTTTTTCTGATGCTTTATTTTTTGTGATTCAGAGCCACACATGGAACCAGTGACCTCAGCCCAGAGGAGCTCATCAAGCACTACGGTCCACGTCGGGAGTGGTCCCACTTTAACAGCCTCAGCACCTCCTTCACCAGATCCGGTATAACGTTTAAATTCACAACTGGATAAAACCCACGCATACATGGGGAGAGCATGCAAACTACACACAGTAAGGCCAGTGTTCCAAGCATCAAACCCACGACCTTGTTGCTGTGAGGATACTGTGCCACCCACCGTGCCATCGTGCTGCCCACTTCAACATGAAAAACATTGAAAACACTGTCTTTGTTTGATAAAAATCAGACATTTTTTGTTCTTTTTATAAAGTTTTTTCAAAAGTTTTTCAAAACAAAAGAAATTTGTTCAAATAGAAACATGAAGTTTAATTATTTTTACTTTCTTAAGGAATGTTTTTGATGTGGGAATAAAGTAAACATGGTCGCAGCCTCTAAAAAGTCTTTCTCTTGTTAATTCACAGGTTTATTTTACTATAAATAAAAACTCTTTTTACGTTTTTCTGTTTCTTTCGGCAGCAAAATATTATTTCTACGACAACTACTTTGACCTGCCGGGGGCGCTGCTGTGTGGACGAGTGGTGGACATGTTGCACAAGGTGATGGATTTAATCACACCTACATTCTGTTTTAAAAAACCCTGAAAAGCTCATCATTCGTCATGTTTTTTTTTTTTTTTTGTCGTACAGCGAGGAAACGACGTGAACTCTGGTTTCTGGAAAGACATGGTGGCTGCCATCGACCATAACTACAACACGTCTGCTTTTAAAGGTACGTTTATGTTTCAAATTTGTTAACGCTTTCAGTTGATTTGTTTTGAATTCCACCCTCTGATAGTTGCTTAAGTTCTGTAGTTTTATTTTGAAAGAGACAGGAAGTACTGCTTCCTGTCTCTCATAGTAGACATACTCTCTCAGGGACAGCTATTGTGCAGCACCTCAGAGGTTCCTGTGGAGTTCCATCTGTTTTCTCATGTTTGTGATGTATGGATAACCTGGATCAGTTCCCCGCGGGGCTTGAAAAACTTTTTGCTCGTGCCGTTCGTCGTCTTCTGCTTATCCGGGGCCTGGTTGCAGGGACAACAACCTCAGACGAGAAGCCCAGGCTTCTCTCACCCCAGCTCCATCCTCCAGCTCACTAAGGAGGATCCCAAGGTGTTCCCCAGCCAGCTGTGAGACATAGTCTCTCCAGCAGGTCCGGGGTCTGACTCTTGGTCTCCCTCCGGTGGTACACGCCCAAAACACCTCACCTGCAAGGCGCTTGCAGGGCATTCTGACCAAATGCCCGAACCATCCTATCTGGCTCGCTTGACCTTGAGGAGTAGCGTCTCAACACCATGCTCCTCCCAGATGGCAGAGCTCCTCACCCGATCTCTGAGTGAGAGCCCAGCCACCCTGCGGAGGAAGATCATTTTGGCCGCTTGTATTCGGGTCTCAGTCTTTTGGTCACCATCCACAGCTGGTGACCATAGGCGAGGGTAGGAACGTAGATCCTGGTTACCATGGTGAGGGTAGGAACATAGATCCTGGTTACCATGGTGAGGGTAGGAACGTAGATCCTGGTTACCATGGTGAGGGTAGGAACGTAGATCCTGGTTACCATGGTGAGGGTGGGAATGTAGATCCTGGTTACCATGGTGAGGGTAGGAACGTAGATCCTTTTTACCATGGTGAGGGTAGAAACGTAGATCCTGGTTACCATGGTGAGGGTAGGAACGTAGATCCTGGTTACCATGGTGAGGGTAGGAACGTAGATCCTGGTTACCATGGTGAGGGTAGGAATGTAGATCCTGGTTACCATGGTGAGGGTAGGAACGTAGATCCTGGTTACCATGGTGAGGGTAGAAACGTAGATCCTGGTTACCATGGTGAGGGTAGGAACATAGATCCTGGTTACCATGGTGAGGGTAGGAACGTAGATCCTGGTTACCATGGTGATGGTGGGAACGTAGATCCTGGTTACCATGGTGAGGGTAGGAACATAGATCCTGGTTACCATGGTGAGGGTAGGAACGTAGATCCTGGTTACCATGGTGATGGTGGGAACGTAGATCCTGGTTACCATGGTGAGGGTAGGAACATAGATCCTGGTTACCATGGTGAGGGTAGGAAGTAGATCCTGGTTACCATGGTGAGGGTAGGAATGTAGATCCTGGTTACCATGGTGAGGGTAGGAAGTAGATCCTGGTTACCATGGTGAGGGTAGGAACGTAGATCCTGGTTACCATGGTGAGGGTAGGAAGTAGATCCTGGTTACCATGGTGAGGGTAGGAATGTAGATCCTGGTTACCATGGTGAGGGTAGGAAGTAGATCCTGGTTACCATGGTGAGGGTAGGAACGTAGATCCTGGTTACCATGGTGAGGGTAGGAACGTAGATCCTGGTTACTTTTTACTAACTCTTTATTGGTTTGAATGAAAACAGACATTGAATATTTTTCAAAGTGGGACTTTTATTCCATGTTTTCTTCAGTTTGTGGTACATAACTTAACACATCCAACGGGATATGGTTTAAAAAAAAAATTCAATTTGTCATCTTTTGTTTGTTTTTTTTGGTGTTCAAAGTGCTGGTGAGGATGTGTCGGTCTCTGATCGTGATGTGTGTGTGTGCACTAACGCCTCAGACAACAAACATTGGTAAAAACAAACACAAACAATACAAAAAAAAAAAAAAAATCAAGAAAAAAACCAAAAACATGATGTAAATGTTTGAGCACCACTTGAGATATCTTACAGAACGTATCCATCTTTCTATTGGTCGCTAAGAGACACGCCCATATTTTGACTTTAATTAGCACCTTAATCAACGACAATTTAGTTTGCAAATTAAAAACACTGAGAAACCTGAACGAGGCTGTGAAACTCGCACAATTTTTATTTAAAAATACTGTAAACCGATGTTTTCCTCTGAGAAGTTCAATGATTTGCCCGCTTGTTCGATGTCGTCTGCTTGGCGGAATCACGTCGAGGCGATCAGGAAGCCGGAGAAACCGCAGTGGACGTTCTCGGCAGCGAAAATTCCGCTGCTCTCCTCGTCTGGGATCTGGATGTAGACTCTGTCTCCTGGGTGGAGCATGAGGACCGCGCTGCCCGCCATCTGGTCCAGGAAACCCTGGTTGTACTCGTCATAGATGAAGACAATGGGCTGGTCGTTCTGGTAGAGCGCCACCAGTGCGTTGGCACCGTTCACATGGATGTGGAAGCTAAAGAAGTACAGGCCGGGGATCTGGCAGGTGAACACCCCGGAGTGGGGGTCGTAGTGGTTTTCACCGTTGTACACGACCTGGTTAAAGGCCAGTGGGGCTCCAGCGGAGGGGTAGGCGGTGGTCAGCATGGCGCTGAAGGCGGACATGGGGGCTTTCATCATTTCATGTGGCACCACCACTTCATGGGCTTTCACTGGCATGCTCTTGTCGTGGTAAACCACCTGTCCTGGTGGACCAGGTGGGCCGGGGGGACCGACGGGTCCAGGGACACCATCCTGACCTCTCTCACCTGGAAGTCCAGGAGCACCCATTGGACCGGATGTTCCCTTGCTTGGTGGGCCGGGCTGACCGGGTTGACCTGGAGGTCCTGGGTGACCTTTGTGTCCGGGGAGACCAGCTGGACCAGATGGACCAACGGGTCCCATTGGACCTGGTCTTCCACTCTCACCACTTTTGCCAGGAGCGCCTGGAGGGCCGGTGTGTCCTTTCGCTCCTGGTAGTCCGTTTGCACCTGGAGATCCGGGCGATCCAGTGGCACCTTGGTGACCCTTAGGACCCTGAGCACCATTATGACCTGGCATTCCTGGTGGACCCACCGCGCCTGGAGATCCGGGTTTGCCAGTTAGACCGTGAGCCCCTTGCTCACCCTTGGTTCCTCTTGGACCGGGTGCACCGACCATTCCGATGTCTCCTTTGGGTCCTACAGGACCTGGTTCGCCTTGGAAGCCACGTGCACCCTGTGGACCGGCGGGGCCGATGGGACCGGGACCACCAGGCTGACCGGTAAATCCAGTTGGACCTGGTTCTCCTTTCTGACCTGTGGTTCCTGGGGTGCCGGGAGCTCCTCTGCTTCCTGGGATTCCAGGCTCTCCAGTTTTCCCAACACCTGGCATGCCAGGAGAACCAGGCTGCCCTGCGGGTCCCTGAGGACCTTTAGGCCCCACTGGTCCGGTCATACCGGGGGTTCCGTTCTGGCCTGGTTTTCCTGGTGCTCCAATGCCTGGTGGTCCAGTGTGACCCTTCATTCCTGGTGCTCCTACTGGTCCTGGAGCGCCATCTCTTCCTGGTGTGCCAGCTTTACCGGGCTCTCCAGGGTATCCGGGGGAGCCGGGGGTTCCTATTCCTGATTTACCGGGCATACCGGATGGTCCCATTGGTCCGACTGGTCCGGGTGGTCCTTGTACCCCGGGAACGCCAATTCCTTTTTCTCCTTTCAAACCAGGAATGCCGGGAACACCGGGATGCCCCTTCATTCCGGGCTCTCCTTTTGGACCCATCGCACCAGGGAAACCAACCGGCCCTGGTTTTCCAACTGCAGAAAGTCCAGCAGGTCCGGGGGCTCCAGGTGCGCCCACCGGTCCTCGAGCACCCATTGGTCCAGTTGCACCAGTTGCGCCTCGTTCTCCAGGCATACCTGGAGCACCGGATTTCCCAGGGCTGCCTGGGGTTCCAGGTTTTCCCACCTGGGAGTGACCGGGTGCTCCTGGTGCTCCTGGGGGTCCTTTTGGTCCTGGGTGTCCAACGCCGTTTTGTCCAGGAGGTCCAGGTGGTCCCATTGGACCGGGTTTACCTGGAGCACCTGCGGGTCCGGGGTGTCCCACCACAGCTGGAAACACACACAGGAAGTCATGATTTACAAAATAAAACAAAAAACAGCTCGTGGATTTTTCAAAGTAAAAGACTCAACATTTATGGGTCGTTTCCATGCCGACCAAAGTTTAGACATTAAGATTTAAAAAAAAAAAAAAATCAGTTTGTAAATAATAAAAATTTAAATTAAAAATAAGATTTGAATTAATTATAAAGTTTTTTTTTTTTAGATATTTAAATTTTACTCAGCTAGCGTTCGCTAACAGGAAATGACTTAGGTTATAATTTGCACTTCCTGTTTCACCTGCAGGATTTTACTCTAAATTTGAATAAATTTGCATATTTTGAATAAATATGAATATTTTCTAAATAAAACACTGCGTTATTCTTTGATCTGGTTTCTAATGATTGGATCACATAAGATTTTATTTTGAAAAAATGGCCCAAATTCAGCTGAAATGTGAAAATAAATCAAATAAATGACTGTATTTTTACGGGATCTTTTCTGTGGTGTTTGGTGATGAAGCCGGGCGTTTATTTTCTGGGACGTTGGCATCACCACAGAGAGACGAAGCTGTAAACACTCTGCTGCTCCGTCTCCTGCTGTAAACCAGCTGCGGTTCTTTTCTTTTCCTGCTCTTTCAACTTATTTTCCCTCCTAAACGCGGTGATTCTGACCACCGCATGACAGCGGGGCGGGGTGCAGCATCTGTTTGCAACATCTGTCAAAAACCAACTCCTATTGTTTTGTGTGCATCATTAAAACAACTCAGATCTAAAAATAAAACAAAGTTTGATGAACGTTCTGACAGAGTTTTTTGCCTTTTTTTTTCTGCACCTGCTAAAAAAAGTTTTGTGTGATCTTTAACTTTATGATGAGTTTATGATCGAAATTTGTCAGATTTTGGGATTAAAGTCAGTTTTTCAGGTCGTTAAGGTTTCAAACTCAAGCTTTAAGCTGATTTATGATTAAAATGTAAAGAAATACGGTCTAAATTTCTTCTTGTGTGATGAGTTGTAAAAAAGGAGGACTCACTGTGGCTTTTCACAGGCGGCTGGTAGGGAGTCTTTTTCACTTTGGGGTTGTAGTAGCGTTCAGGCGTGGCCTCAGCCAGAGCCAGCAGGACCAGCAGGAAACTCGTCACCCTCAAATCCATCTTTGTGAAGCTAAACCTGTAAAAAAAAGAAATTAAAATGAATATTTGATTGTTTAAAAATCAACTGAAAATAATTCCTGACATCAATAAAATGCAAAATCTGTAAAAAATAACCTTCAAAAATCTCCAAAAAGATTTTTTTTCTGATATTTTTTTATTGCAGGAGATGAAATTTTAAGTCAGTTTCAAATCAAACCAGAAGATTTTTGATCTGTTTTAAAAAGTTCAAGCTCGGTTCATTCTGGTGACACTTGTTGCAGGTCATAAACTCACCGTGACGGTTTACGCTCCTGAGAAAAAAAAACTTTTCTGTCCCAGCTCCTAAATCCTTAGTGGGGTGAGTGGGTCTGCCTGTGTGAGTGGCAGCTGCTGCTTCCAGGCCAGTGGGCTGATGGTTTTTATACCGAGCTGCTCTCCAGCATCCCAGAGGATCTACCTCCCTGCTCTGATGTCATCTTTAATGATGGGTGCCGTTCCCAACCCCCTGCTGCCGATGTGGATCAGCAGGGAGGAGACTGTGGTCCAGGACGTTTGCACTGCGACTGTCTCTGACTTTTAATCACTGAGGATTAACAAAGTGGAAACTTTATTTCCTTCAGACTCGATGACTAATGAGAGGGTTTTATTTTGGGCATTTTCAACTAGTCAACAACTAGTCTTTCAATAATAGAAAGGAAGCAGAAAGTAAGGATAAAAAAAAAAACATAGACGGGCTTGGTCCGATTAAATCTGTCCGATTCTGATCAAAAAAATTGATCTAAACGTACCTTAATTTCACGACCATTAGGCGCACCGTACGAAAAGGCGCAGCCTCAGTTATGTGCGCCATTGCTGTATTTAACACACACATAAGGCGCACCGTACGAAAAGGCGCAGTCTCAGTCACACACCGCCTTACAACAACACACACAAGCATGCAAATGTGCGTATTAAAAAATAGATCGGGAGCAAAACTGAGTTTGGTTGTGCTTTATTTAAGTAGTAACGATACTAAACAAACACATTACCGGTAATAGTCTTTATTCAAATCCGTCAAAGTCCTCATCCTCTGTTTCGGAATCGAACAGCTGCGCAAAATCCAACAGAGCAGGACCACTTCGCTCCTCGCTGTCAAAGTCACTGTCTGTACTGTGCGGCTCCTCAGAAAGGATACCAGCTTTTGTGAAAGCTCGGCTAACAGTACCAGCAGACACGTTAGTCCAAGCATCTACAATCCATTGACTCGTTAATGCTGAAATTTCTCGCGGCGGCTCGATTCCCATGTTCCTCCGCGTAGCTGTTTGCCTTCAGCTTAAACTGAGCGTCATAAGCGTGTTTTTTGGCCATTTTCAGGGTTAAACCAGCAATGTTGGTCATACAGCACATAACTTTTTTATACACAATCCACGCCCACACTTCACTCTTTAACGTTCTCATGCCTTTTCTTTCAGGTCAGCCTCGCCTCACGAGCACCGCGTTTTCTTTTAGGTCCGCCTTTTCTCACACACAAGGCGCACTGCACGAAAGGGCGCACCGCTCATTTTGAAGAAAATCTAAGACGTTTATATGCGCCTTATAGTCGTGAAATTACGGTAAATGAAAAAACTACATCTTGTAAAAGTTGGGGCAGCAAGGAAGGACCAGAAGGTGGTGATGATGGTGGGTAGAGACCAGAAGGTGGTGATGATGGTGGGTAGAGACCAGAAGGTGGTGATGATGGTGGGTAGAGACCAGAAGGTGGTGATGATGGCTGGTAGAGACCAGAAGGTGGTGATGATGGCGGGTAGAAACCAGAAGGTGGTGATGATGGTGGGTAGAGACCAGAAGGTGGTGATGATGGTGGGTAGGTGGTGATGATGGTGGGTAGAGACCAGAAGGTGGTGATGATGGTGGGTAGAAACCAGAAGGTGGTGATGATGGTGGGTAGAGACCAGAAGGTGGTGATGATGGTGGGTAGAGACCAGAAGGTGGCGATGATGGCTGGTAGAGACCAGAAGGTGGTGATGATGGCGGGTAGAAACCAGAAGGTGGTGATGATGGTGGGTAGAGACCAGAAGGTGGTGATGATGGTGGGTAGGTGGTGATGATGGTGGGTAGAGACCAGAAGGTGGTGATGATGGTTGGTAGAGACCAGAAGGTGGTGATGACGGTGGGAAGAGACCAGAAGGTGGTGATGATGGCGGGTAGAGACCAGAAGGTGGTGATGATGGCTGGTAGAGACCAGAAGGTGGTGATGATGGTGGGTAGAGACCAGAAGGTGGTGATGATGGTGGGTAGAGACCAGAAGGTGGTGATGATGGTGGGTAGAGACCAGAAGGTGGTGATGATGGTTGGTAGAGACCAGAAGGTGGTGATGATGGTGGGTAGAGACCAGAAGGTGGTGATGATGGCGGGTAGAAACCAGAAGGTGGTGATGAAGGTGGGTAGAGACCAGAAGGTGGTGATGATGGCGGGTAGAGACCAGAAGGTGGTGATGATGGCTGGTAGAGACCAGAAGGTGGTGATGATGGTGGGTAGAGACCAGAAGGTGGTGATGATGGTGGGTAGAGACCAGAAGGTGGTGATGATGGTGGGTAGAGACCAGAAGGTGGTGATGATGGTGAGTAGAGACCAGAAGGTGGTGATGATGGTGGGTAGAGACCAGAAGGTGGTGATGATGGTGGGTAGAGACCAGAAGGTGGTGATGATGGTGGGTAGAGACCAGAAGGTGGTGATGATGGTGGGTAGAAACCAGAAGGTGGTGATGACGTTGGGTAGAGACCAGAAGGTGGTGATGATGGTGGGTAGAGACCAGAAGGTGGTGATGATGGTGAGTAGAGACCAGAAGGTGGCGATGATGGTGGGTAGAGACCAGACGGTGGCGATGATGGTGAGTAGAGACCAGAAGGTGGTGATGATGGTGGGTAGGTGGTGATGATGGTGAGTAGAGACCAGACGGTGGCGATGATGGTGGGTAGAGACCAGAAGGTGGTGATGATGGTGGGTAGAGACCAGAAGGTGGTGATGATGGTGGGTAGAGACCAGAAGGTGGTGATGATGGTGGGTAGAGACCAAAAGGTGGCGATGATGGTGGGTAGAGACCAGAAGGTGGCGATGATGGTGGGTAGAGACCAGAAGGTGGTGATGATGGTGGGTAGACACCTGAAAAATTTGGAAATACACAATAAACCTGGTCACACTGTGGCGACACAGCAAGAAGGTTAGGGTTTGAGTCCTGCAAGTGGGATGTAGACCTGAAACACTTTTCTTCTGTGTGTAGTTTGCATGTTCTCCCTTTGTATGTGTGGGTTTTCCCTCATATCCTCCAAAAACATACATGTTGATTGGCTGCAATGACATCACCCCGAGGAATGAGTGTGTGTGGCCCCACAACAAACTGGTTACCTGTTCGGGGTGTACCCTGCCTTTCACCTGTAATCAGCTGGGATAGGCTCCGACCCCCTCCATGACCGACCATGACAGGGATAAATGGTTCAGAAGATGAATGAATGAATGAACATGACCATTTTTTAGTGTAACTCTGTTCCCTTCTGTTCCGTCATCTTCTGCTCATCCGGGGGAGGGCCCCGAGGGCAACAGCCTCAGATGGGAAGCCCAGGTTTCTCTCACCCTGGCTGCATCCTCCAGCTCAGCCGGAAGGATCCCAAGTCATTCCCCCACCAGCTGTGAGACATAGTCTCTCCAGTGGGTCTGAGGTCTGCCTCTTGGTCTCCTCCTGGTGGGATGTGCCTGAAACATCTCACCAGCGAGGCGCTCGGAGGGCATCCTGCCAGATGCACAAACCACCCCATCTGGCTCTTTTCGACCTGGAGGAGGAGCGGCTCGACACCGAGCTCCTCCCAAATGGCAGAGCTCCTCACCCGGTCTCTGAGTGAGAGCCCAGCCACCCTGCGGAGGAAGCTCGTTTCGACTGCTTGTGTGGTGCAGTGAGGGTAGGAACGTAGATCCTGGTTACCATGGTGAGGGTAGGAACGTAGATCCTGGTTACCATGGTGAGGGTAGGAACGTAGATCCTGGTTACCATGGTGCGGGTAGGAACGTAGATCCTGGTTACCATGGTGAGGGTAGGAACGTAGATCCTGGTTACCATGGTGAGGGTAGGAACATAGATCCTTGTTACCATGGTGTGGGTAGGAACGTAGATCCTGGTTACCATGGTGAGGGTAGGAACATAGATCCTGGTTACCATGGTGAGGGCAGGAACGTAGATCCTGGGTACCATGGTGAGGGTAGGAACGTAGATCCTGGTTACCATGGTGAGGGTAGGAACGTAGATCCTGGTTACTATAGTGAGGGTAGGAACGTAGATCCTGGTTACCATGGTGAGGGTAGGAACGTAGATCCTGGTTACTATAGTGAGGGTAGGAACGTAGATCCTGGTTACCATGGTGAGGGTAGGAACGTAGATCCTGGTTACCATGGTGAGGGTAGGAACGTAGATCCTGGTTACTATAGTGAGGGTAGGAACGTAGATCCTGGTTACCATGGTGAGGGTAGGAACGTAGATCCTGGTTACCATGGTGAGGGTAGGAGCGTAGATCCTGGTTACCATGGTGAGGGTAGGAACGTAGATCCTTGTTACCATGGTGTGGGTAGGAACGTAGATGCTGGTTACCATGGTGAGGGCAGGAACGTAGATCCTGGGTACCATGGTGAGGGTATGAACGTAGGTCCTGGTCACCATGGTGAGGGTAGGAACATAGATCCTGGTTGCCATGGTGAGGGTAGGAATGGAGATCCTGGTTACTATGGTGAGGGTAGGAACGTAGATCCTGGTTACCATGGTGGGGGTATGAACGTAGATCCTGGTTACCATGGTGAGGGTAGGAACGTAGATCCTGGTTACCATGGTGAGGGTAGGAACGTAGATCCTGGTTACCATGGTGAGGGTAGGAACATAGATCCTTGTTACCATGGTGTGGGTAGGAACGTAGATCCTGGTTACCATGGTGAGGGTAGGAACATAGATCCTGGTTACCATGGTGAGGGCAGGAACGTAGATCCTGGGTACCATGGTGAGGGTAGGAACGTAGATCCTGGTTACCATGGTGAGGGTAGGAACGTAGATCCTGGTTACTATAGTGAGGGTAGGAACGTAGATCCTGGTTACCATGGTGAGGGTAGGAACGTAGATCCTGGTTACTATAGTGAGGGTAGGAACGTAGATCCTGGTTACCATGGTGAGGGTAGGAACGTAGATCCTGGTTACCATGGTGAGGGTAGGAACGTAGATCCTGGTTACTATAGTGAGGGTAGGAACGTAGATCCTGGTTACCATGGTGAGGGTAGGAACGTAGATCCTGGTTACCATGGTGAGGGTAGGAGCGTAGATCCTGGTTACCATGGTGAGGGTAGGAACGTAGATCCTTGTTACCATGGTGTGGGTAGGAACGTAGATGCTGGTTACCATGGTGAGGGTAGGAACATAGATCCTGGTTGCCATGGTGAGGGTAGGAATGGAGATCCTGGTTACTATGGTGAGGGTAGGAACGTAGATCCTGGTTACCATGGTGGGGGTATGAACGTAGATCCTGGTTACCATGGTGAGGGTAGGAACGTAGATCCTGGTTACCATGGTGATTATAGGAACGTAGACCCTGGTTACCACGGTGAGGGTATGAACGTAGATCCTGGTTGCCATGGTGAGGGTATGAAGGTAGATCCTGGTTAGTGTAACTGAAACCAACAAATAACTTTTTTGGACTTCTCTCCAACAGTTAATGATTTTCTTTTTAATATCAGGCCGATATGTTAGAGGTTCAATATTGTGTACCCCTTACCACCCAGTTGTGGTGTGCTGGGTTTTACAAATCTGAACCTCTCACCGTGCCGGTGCTGTGTTTATTAGTTTGGTGAAACATGTAGTGCAGCTTTTAGACACCAGAGGGCAGAGATGAGGTTGCCCAATAACTTAAACTACCAACCAGAATAAGAAACGGTCAGGGGTCAGTAACTCATCATGTGTGTTGTCTGAATCCACAAGGAGAATCTGGACTGCGTGGAAACACAGAAACTCCTCTAGTCACATTCACACGGATCCTTATGCTGTCTGTGAGGAAGAAAACGGTCCTTCTGCTGAAGAAAGCTTTGATTCATCATCAGATGATTCATTACTGAGTGTGTTTACGCCCAAAAACTGTACTCGAGCTGCTGACTACTATGGAAACAGAACGATCTAGAAAGGTGTTTGAGTTCGTGGAGCGTAACGCTAAGCAAACTCAGAAGACTTGGGGAAACGAGGAGACTTGTGGACAGAATCTGAAGTGAACAGAGGACAGTGAAATGAAGCTTTTAAAGCAGTGAAGAAACAATTAGAAAACACAGATAAATGTCTGTCAAGTAGGACTAGGCGAGAAAACTAGAGCATATCATGGAAAAGATATTTCGTCATTATTAAGTAGATCAATATTTCCATCAATCTGAGGAAGAAAAATTATCTCTGCTGCTGGAAAAAAGGAAATAGGAAAAGGAAAACATTCCATTTTTCACTGTGAAGTTAGTGCCTCCAAATCTGAGACCAATCCGAGTAACCCTACATTCCTACTCTCACCATGGTAACTAGGATCTACGTTCCTACCCTCACCATGGTAACCAGGATCTACGTTCCCACCATCACCATGGTAACCAGGATCTACGTTCCTACCCTCACCATGGTAACCAGGATCTACGTTCCTACCCTCACCATGGTAACCAGGATCTACGTTCCCACCATCACCATGGTAACCAGGATCTACGTTCCTACCCTCACCATGGTAACCAGGATCTACGTTCCTACCCTCACTATGGTAACCAGGATCTACGTTCCTACCCTCACCATGGTAACCAGGATCTACTTTCCTACCCTCACCATGGTAACCAGGATCTACGTTCCTACCCTCACCATGGTAACCATGATCTACGTTCCTACCTTTACCATGGTAACCAGGATCTACGTTCCTTCCCTCACCATGGTAACCAGGATCTACGTTCCTACCTTTACCATGGTAAACAGGATCTATGTTCCTACCCTCACCATGGTAACCAGGATCTACGTTCCTACTTTTACCATGGTAACCAGGATCTACGTTCCTACCCTCACCATGGTAAGTGGCGGAAATTATCTTCCTTTGCAGGGTGACTGGACTCTCACTCAAGACATAGAAGGAGGAGCTCGGAGTAGAGCCGCTGCTCCTCCGGGTCGAGAGAAGCCAGATAGGATGGTTCAGACATCTGGTTAAGATACCTCCCTAATAGCTTGTTGGTGAGGTGTTCCATCCCAACGGGAGGAGACCCAGAGGCAGGCCTCAGACCTGCTGGAGAGACTATGTCTCACAGCTGGACAGGGAACACCTCGGGATCCTCCTGGGTGAGGTGGAGGAGTGAGAGAAGCTCATGTTTCCATCTGGGGGGTGTCGTCCCCACAACCTGGCTCGGATAAACAAAAGACAGCGGAACGGATCAGTGTAAATAGATGTGTGTCTGATTCAGAGCCCTTATTGTGCCATACAGATAAAGAAGGATTCTGCAGCTGCTAAAATGACATCACAAAGCAGTAAAACAGGAAGTGAGGAAGATCCAGCCAATCAGAAACATCGTCTGTATTTCGGTGATAAACGGATGATTTTCAGAATAAAACTGATCATAAATAAATCTTTCACAGCCGGGTGTGTTTCCTTTGCGTTTGTCGGCCATGACTCACACTTCCATGTGTCCTTAGCGATCCGTCTTTTTTAGATTTTTTACATGACTTCCTTATCGGCTCTCCCTTCAATCAGTGGCTAGTTTTGTGCCACATGAGAACTCTGTGTTCCAGTGTTTCCTCCTCTTGGCCTGAGAATATCTGATGTATTTCTAGATTTTTGTTGGTGGGTTTGGTCTTCAGGAAGACCTCCATTTCTCCCAGTGAAGTTTGATGTTCCAGTTAAACTAATGGCCTGCTTATTAACTATAGCATATAAAGCTGGGATCGGTTGGGCCTCTGGTTTCTTTAGGCCACAGATGAGCACTCTGCCAAGCCGTGGGCATCCTTGGTACACTGAATGAAATGATAGAGTAGTGAGTGGGCGGAGTCAAGCTTTAACAAGATTTTTGGCAGATAGATATGCCACAGTAGCTCACCATGAAAGTGGTTACGACCACAGAGAGGCATGGCTACATTTCTCTTCGTTGGTGTGCCAGAATTATTACCTTCATTTCTAAATCCAGCAATTGTCGGGTTTAATGTCGACGGCCACTTAGACTCACATGCTGTTTTTGGAAAAGCTCTGGTCGGGAATGACGGAACACGGCAGCCGAGAAAATACAGCATTGAAATAAAAGGAACCCGAATGTGTTGAACTTCCTCCTGGGTGGGAGCTAACTGTTGTTTTGCCCTTCAAACGACTCAAAACTGTACTTAAACGGCTTTAATTGACTGATGAAAAAAGTTTATTTTCAAAATGCTTCGACATGATCTGCTAATAATTGTTTATACGTTAAAAAGAAAACGAATCTTTGAGCCCGGGCTTCTCTGCAGATATATGTATGTTTTTTCTGAGGGATAATATGAGCCTGTACATCAACCTGTGGTGAGGTAAGCTACACCCTGACGTCCACGCATGAACACATCGCTGCCTCTTTATGCTGAGAAAATTGCCCCATCAGACCTCTGGCATGCAGAAAGAAGGAGCCACGGTGCAGAGCTACTCTGTAATAACACGGATCTATTCTTCTCTCTATTGTCACACGTTTTCTAAACTCTGAAACACCAGGACCAGGTATTTAAAGAACCAAACCCTCCATCCTTAATCTGGATTCTGATTCGGCACATTTTTAGAAACCCACCTAAATTTAAGGATTAACCGTGTTTACAACAGATTTATAAAAAGATTTGACTTTAAAACCAAATTCTACCAAATATAAGACTGATCGACACACTGTTTTGGGTCTTAACGGGAAGAAGGACGGTTCACCACATGGTTTACCGTGCTGGTTGGAGATCTGGCGTGGTGGGGTGGATGTAGCTCTGAAATGTTTTGTTTCTAAGGCTTTTATTTTGGTGACTAAATGATTTGGTGAAAGACGAAAAGAAAACATTTAATACTGCATCGCATCGCACCGCAGCAGGCAGCCATGACGGCCCAAAGGTGGAGGAAACGAAGGGGCGAGGTGTCTGCTCCAGGGACCCTGAGGGCGCTCAGTGGGATTCAAACCGGATTCTCCCGGTTCAAAGACAAACACTCTACCTCCGAGCCAACGCCTCAGTCTGAATCCAGACGAAACGTTGCATAAGTTTTGGTGAAGCGTTTGTAAGCGTTTTCCGAGCAGAAGCAGCGTTGCCAGGTGTTGGGTGTTGAAGCAGCGAGCGATTCATGGCGGTGATAAACTTTGGTTTGCTGGTGTTCTAGAGGTGTCTGTGTGGTGTACCGCTAAAGCGACACCGGGTTTAGCCAACTACTGTGTTTTTTCCTCCGTTTTTGTTTGCAGTCACAAGCGTTGGCAACATTTGGTGCCCGTTCCTACTTTTTAAGGAACGCTCCAGCAAAGTTCGGGCGGTGTGATTGGGCTTTAGGAAGGTAGAAGTTAGATATAATTTAAAAGAATAAAGTGGCCTCGCAGCAAGAAGGTCAAGGTTTAAGTCCTGGGTGGAGGGGAGGCTTGAAACAATGGTCTTTCTGTGTGTAGTTTGCATGTTCTCCCCTTGTTTGTGTGGGTTTTCCCTCCAAAAACATACATGTTAGGTTGATTGGCTGCTATGAAATTACCCCTAGGAATGAGTGTGTGTGGATGGTTGTGTGTGGCCCAGCAGCAGACTGGCAACCTGTTCAGGGTGTATCCTGCCTCCCACCTTGAATCAGGCAGGATAATCTCCGGCACCTCCGTAACCCTGTTAGGGAGTAACTGGTTCAGAAGATGAAAGAATGACCGAAAAGAACGAGATCGTGAATACAAGCGGCCGAAATGAGCTTCTTCCGTAGGGTGGTTGGGCTCTCACTCAGAGATCGGGTGAGGAGCTCTGCCATCCAGGAAGAGCTCAGGTGTCGAGCTGCTCCTCCTCCAGGTTTAGAAGAGCCAGATGGGGTGGTTCGGGCATCTGGTCACAGGATGCCCCCAATCGGCTCACTGGTGAGGTGTTTCGGGCACGTCCCACCGGGAGGAGACCAAGAGGCAGACCCCGGACCTGCTGGAGAGACGATGTCTCACAGCTGGCCGGGGAACAACTTGGGATCCTCCCGGGTGAGCTGGAGGATGCAGCCGGGGTGAGAGAAGTCTGGGCTTCTCGGCTGAGGCTGTTGCCCCCGCGACCCGACCCCGGATGAGCAGAAGACGACGGAACGGAACAGAACATGAAAGTGGACTTCACTGTGGAGTTTAAGTCGTCCATAGCTTTTAATGTGTGCTTATTTCTCTGTTTCTCTGTGACCCTGTAATGGGCCAGCAACCTGTTCATGGTGTGCCCCGCCTCGCTCCTCCAACAGGCGTTCAACCTGGAAATGAACAAAGAGTTCACTTTAAAAATCAAAGGAGCGGCTTCAGTAAAAATAAACTGACATTTAATCTCCTTCATGTTTTGATTTGGTTAATTATCTTAAAAATAACTCGTTAACTGTTTCTAAAATAAAACGTAATAAGACTCTAATCTGATTGGATGAAAATCTCCTTCCAAAACAAGTCTGACCTTTCAATTATTTCCTAATGCGTCCCAGAAACGGAGGCTGAGAAAGTGACTTCAGCAGCTCTGTGGTCGAACCTCTAACCAAGTTTTTTTATCCCACATCCCGCTAATTACAGTTTAAACTTTAACGAACTGCAAAACTGATTTATTAGAAGGTAAAAGCTGATGCCTCGTCATGTCCGGACTTAAAGGAACTTAAATGAAGACAAAAAAGTGAGCCGAAAAGCAAAGCTCTGGATTTACAAGTTGATCTATCTTCCTACCCTCACCAGGGTAACCAGGATCTACATTCCTACCCTCACCATGGTAACCAGGATCTACATTCCTACCCTCACCATGGTAACCAGGATCTACATTCCTACCCTCACCATGGTAACCAGGATCTACATTCCTACCCTCACCATGGTAACCAGGATCTACGTTCCTACCCTCACCATGGTAACCAGAATCTACATCCCTACCCTCACCATGGTAACCAGGATCTATGTTCCTATCCTCACCATGGTAACCAGGATCTATGTTCCTACCCTCACCAGGGTAACCAGAATCTACATCCCTACCCTCACCATGGTAACCAGGATCTACGTTCCTATCCTCACCATGATAACCAGAATCTACATTCCTACCCTCACCATGGTAACCAGAATCTACATTCCTACCCTCACCATGGTAACCAGGATCTATGTTCCTACCCTCACCATGGTAACCAGGATCTACGTTCCTACCATCACCATGGTAACCAGGATCTATGTTCCTACCCTCACCATGGTAACCAGGATCTACGTTCCTACCATCACCATGGTAACCAGGATCTACGTTACTACCCTCACCATGGTAACCAGCTGTGGGTGGTTAAGGAAAGAATGAGATCAAGGATACAAGGGGCCAAAATAAGCTTCCTCACCACGGTGGCTGGGCTCTCACTCAGAGATCGGGGAAGGAGCTCTTCCATCTGGGAGGGGTTCAGTGTTGAACCGCTCCTCCTCCAGGTCAAGAGAGCACAGATGGAGTGGTTCGGGCATCTGGTTAGGATTCCTCCAGAGCTCCTCGATTCGCTGGTGAGGTGTTTCGGGCACGTCCCACCAGGAGGAGACCAAGAGGCAGACCCCGGACCTGCTGGAGAGACTATGTCTCACAGCTGGACAGGAAACACCTCAGGATCCTCCTGGGTGAGTTGGAGGATGCAGCCAGGGTGAGAAAAGCCTGGGCTTCCTGAGGCTGTTACCCTCACGACCCAGCCCCAGATAAACGGAAGACGACGTAATTCCCCCCCCAAAAAATTAAAACCATTCATTCATCTTCTGAATCGTCCACCTCTAGCTGGGTTGCGGGGGATGCTGGAGCCCATGCCACAGGATTCAAGGCAAAGGCAGGGTGAACCCCAACCAGATTACCAGTCTGTCACGGAGAGTTAAATCCATCTGAAACAAAATAAAGATGTGGAACAGTTCCAGTAGCTTCCATCTCCTAATGACTACATTTTAATATGCAAATTAGATGTAAATTAGTCTCAAATCTGATTTTTTTTTTCTGTTTTTCTTTAAACAGAAAACTAAGTCTAATGTAAATAATGCTGAAAACAGGAGATCTGGAAGTCTGAGACATCAGACTGGTTCTTTATCTCCATGGAAACAGTCTGACCTCTCAACATTGGAGTTCACTCGGTACATGGAGTGAACGCACATTCCATGTACCGTGTGCGTACATGGAGTGTGCGTACATGCTGGTGTGGACCATGCTGGTCCACACCATGGACGTGTGGCGTCCATGGTGCCCTGAAGGACACCTCCCAATCTGAGTAGACCAAGACCAAGAGACAGACCCTGGACCTGCTGGAGAGACTATGTCTCACAGCTGGACAGGGAACACCTCAGGATCCTCCTGGGTGAGCTTGAGGATGTGGCCTGGGTGAGGGAAGCCTGAGCTTTCTGCTGAGACTGTCTCAGATAAAGTGGAAGATAAAACAATGAACTTCTGTGACGTTGACCTTTGTTGTCATGATTCAGAGCGTCTCTAAAGTTCATGTTCAGGATCTGGTGCACCCTGTTTATCAAAGAGTCAGAGAAAAACTTTACACACACATCTTATTTTATTTATTATGATTCTGTGCAGAACAAAAACAAATCCTCCCCTGGTTCACCCACCCAAACCCCTCCTTTAATCTCTCAGTTCTAATAAAAACCCATGTTTGAAATAATCTCAGTTTATTTAGTTCCAAGTTGTTTTTATGCCAGCTGCTGTGCTGGAGCCTTTGGCTCGGCTTTCCGTGACGTTTCTATATGCTTTATGTTCATCACCGCACCGTCCAGAGGAAGAATTTACCAACTCTAGTGGGAGCTCCACCCAGGCCCTGGACCTGCCGGTTTGGCAGCCCACCAGGATAATGACATCCCCGAACACACGAGTGTTTAACTCATCACACTTCAGCAGCCACATAAAGTCCAAGTCCTCCAGACCAGTAAAAACAACATAAAATATCTCATAAATACTATAAACTTCTTTAGAAAAGAATTGTCTTTTAGAAAATAAGAGCTTTTAAAAAAATACATATAAAATAAACTGTTTTTATTAGAAATGTGTCCTTTTTTTTCTGGTAGAAAACATCAGGCCTTTATTTTGGAGACTTTGTTTTAACCTCTCAGGACCCTCCTAGTGAAGGTTTTAACCATGCATGTGTCAGAGGGTCTTTCATGAGGAGATCCCATGCATGCCTCTGGGATCTTTCACTGGTGTTAGTGGTTAGAGGTGTTTCAGGCCAAACCCAACCTCTTCCACTGCTCCAGCGTTAGATTCTGTGTGTTTACCAAATTACGCAGGACTTGGAATAATTATGGAGCGCAAAGACAAAAATGGAAAGAGCAGGACAGTTCTCCCAAAGTCCCAGACAAACATTTTCAGGAGTTTTTAAAACAGAGATAAGAAAGATGGTGGAATTTAATCCTCTGGTTTGAGGAGAAACCAACAGTAACAAGTCATTCAGCAGAACTTCTTTCTCCTAGATTTTATCTTCGAGCTCGAAACAGAGCTGTTTCTTAAACCAGGCCTCAGATCTGCTGGAATAAACAGTGAGAATATTCAGGACATATTTTAGTAAAAATTAATCATTTAAATTTATAGAGAGTGGGTGGTGACTGAAAAAATGAGATCGCGGATACAAGCGGCTGAAATGAGCTTCCTCCGCAGGGTTGGTGAGCTCTCACTCAGAGATCGTGTGAGGAGCTCTGCCTTCTGGGAGGAGCTCGGTGTCGAGCTGATCCTCCTCCACGGCGAGAGGAGCCAGATGAGGTGGTTCAGGCATCTGGTCAGGATGACCCCCGAGCACCTCACGGGTGAGGTGTTTCGGGCACGTGCCACCGAGAGGAGACCAAGAGGCAGACCCTGGACTTGCTGGAGAGACTATGTCTCACAGCTGGCCGGGGAACGACTCGGGATCCTTCCGGGTGAGCTGGAAGATGCAGCCGGGGTGAGAGAAGCCTGGGCTTCCCATCTGAGGCTGTTCCTCCTGCGACCTTGCCCCGGATGAGCGGAAGATGACGGAACAAAATTAAATTTATAGAGAAGAAATCATAATCAACTCAAGAACAGCAGAAAACTTTATGGAACAGGTCTCCGCAGTGTTTGATGAAGTGGTGTAAAGCACGCCAGCTTCTCATGAGGAATGAAGCATGATTCTCCATCTGACTACCTGATAGAGGAACATGGTGGAGGTGTCATGGTGTGGGACTACTCTCCAGGGGCAGTGCTTTATTTACAGATGCCTGCGCACCACAGACGTGAAAATACAGTAGAAAGCACAGATCACGGAAGAGATTAATTAAGATATAATGTATGCTGATTGTTAATCACCATGTTTGAAGTTGTTTTGAAACCTCGTGCTCTCACTTCTACGTAATATTTCACATCACATTCACTGACAGATTAGTGTGTTACTCGCAGTTGCCATGGCGATCGCCTTCCATTCTTTTTCGTTTATGGTTAATTTGCATTATTCATATAAAGAGTTCTAGGGGCGTGGTTTGAGCAAGACGGAGATCAAGTTGTCTTACGCCTGAGTTTTGTAGCAAGTGGGATCTAAGAAGCTAATGTTGTATTATGTTTTGAATTTTGATCAATTCCAAGTTTGCGTGGCGTAAACGACGCTTTTGAGCTGAGCAAAAACATTGCTTTTGCTCTTAAAATCTTATCAACACTTTATCAAGGTTCACATTTCCTTCTGAACCAGGTGGACGTCATTAAACCAGGGGTGTCCAACCTTTTCTGCGCCACAGACCGGTCTAAAGGTGTAGCAGAAAAACTAAATAATACCAGCCTGAAAAACTGGCTTTTTTAATCAATAATGATAAACTTAAATCCACTTTGTCTTCATGAGAAAAATTTATTAGCAGCGTCTTTATAACGTGGAAACATTCTCTCTGCTCTAAAGCACTCTGGTTGCTATGGTAACGCGCTCTGGTTGCTATTTTAAAGTTGTGTTATGGTAACGGTAACACAACTTTAAAATAAAAGACATCACAAAAACAAAGTGAATAAAAATACCAGTTAGATTCCTCCTTGTAAGATTAGATCAATCAGAGTTGAGTTTGTTTGTATCTAAGTGTATTTAAGTATCTAGGATCAACAGTCCAGAGCAATGGAGACTGTGGAAAAGAGGTGAAGAAGCGTGTTCAGGCAGGCTGGAACGGGTGGAGGAAAGTATCAGGTGTGATGTGTGACAGAAGAGTTTCAGCTAGAATGAAAGGGAAAGTGTACAAAACCATGGTGAGAGCGGCCATGCTGATTGGTCTAGAGACAGTAGCACTGAAGAAAAGACAGGAAACAGAGATGGAGGTAGCAGAGATGAAGATGCTGAGGATCTCTCTGGGAGTGACCAGGATGGACAGGATCAGAGGAACAGCACATGTTAGAGGTTTTGGGGATAAAGCTCGAGAGGCAAGACTGAGATGGTTTGGACATGTGCAGAGGAGAGAGAGAGAGTACATCAGAAGAAGGATGCTGGGTTTAGAACCACCAGGAAAGAGGACTAGAGGAAGACCAAAGAGGAGGTTCATGGATACAGTGAAGGAAGACATGAAGATAGTTGGTGTGACCGAAGAGGATGCAGCAGATAGGGTTAGATGGAAGAAACTGACTTGTTGTGGCGACCCCTGAAGGGAAATGCCGAAAGAAGAAGAAGAAGTTGAGTTGTGAGTTTGTTTTGCTGGAACCAGACAGTCCCATTTTGACCTGAAACCTGAAGAGTGTGTCTAAGGTCCAGTCTGCTTCGTAACTCTGTAACTCCCTTTAAAGAAGCTTCTTATAAATCTTTGTTTTTTACTCATTTTGCTAGTTTATGGGTTTAAATTTAATGGGATGATGCGTCACTGGTGAGTCATTGATGGATGTAAGAAAGAAAATCCAGGGACTTTTCAAATCAAAACATCGTCATGGCTCGAATAAAAAACCAAATGGAAATAATAAAAGTTATTTCTTCTTTCTGTGCGGCCCGGTACCGGTCCGCGGCCCGGTGGTTGGGGACCACTGCATTAAACCTTCTAAAGATTTTTATTTCAATCAAATGTTCAAAGATTAAAGACCTATTGAATCGTCTTCCTCACGTCTCTCTCCAACCGTCCTGGTGTGAGTTAAGGTTTTTCAGGCTGTTGCCGTGTGAGCAGATTGTCCTCACCAGAGCTGACTTTGTTGTTTATGTCGGTTTAGGTTTTATTTTAGGTGTCGGGTTGGTGACTAAACCCTGAGAATCATGGTTGGAAGAATGTGTAGCTTTTAGCTCTCTTTTTAACTCCTTTAATCCAGAGAAACCAGACTTCCCACAGCAGGAACGGACCAGAAAGCATTTATCTCAGCAACTGTATAAATATCTGTGGTGTGATGAAAAGATATGGCTGTAAATGTGGGCCAGCGCAGCCATTAAGCAGGCTGTTTGTCTTTAGGATGGTTTGAAGTGTTGACCATGGTGTTGAACCTTGTTTGGTTTCAGACAATTAAACTCTTCATAAAATAGGAAACGGATCAAAGTGAGACGTTTAGGTCAAAACGAGCCAAAAAAAACCAAGACTGTGGGAAAAAAAAGGAGCCACGACGTCAAGAATTTTCTCCAATGAAGTTTTTAAGCTGCACAAAAAGCTAAATTTGACCAAAACGTTTATTTATTGAGTTGTTTTTATCAAAATGAAGCAAAAATGTAGCTTAAAAATAACATTAATTAAAGAATAAAATTGTATTGTTCTGTCTGTTTCTGAATGTGTGTGTGTGTGTGTGTGTGTGTGTGTGTGTGTGTGTAGACAGCCTCTTCCCAGCGATGACGCTGCCCCTCATCTGATTGGTCCAGCTCTCAGAGCTCTGGGTCTACCAGATGGAAGGGTGGAGAGTAGGGAGTCTCCTGCGTGGGCGGGATCATCACAGAACTTTTTGGTCCTAGGTTTGGCATAAATCCCCTCCAGGTGTGGGAATGGAAGCCAATGACCCACTGGGCATCCAGTTGTTTGCAGCTGGCGTACCACACCGTGCACCCGTAGGTCAGGACTGTCTCTATCCTGAAGCAGTGGAGGTTTTTCTGTTTGTTTTTCCTCAACATTCTCAGGAAGTTTTTTAACCTTGTTGCAGAGGTCAGCAGGCCAGTCCAGGTCCTCTGAGATGTTCAGACCAAACACCAGCTTTCATTCCTTCAGTCTCTCTCATGCATGTTAATCTAAAAGGTCTGGATAACGTAGCTGTATTTTAAATGATATTTTAATGTATTTAATACAGCAAGAACGTCAGGGTTCAAATCCCGGGTGGGACGAGGCTTGAAACACTGGTCTTTCTGTGTGTAGTTTGTATATTCTTCCCGTGTATGTGTGGGTTTTCTATGGTTCCGTTCCGTCATCTTCCGCTCATCCAGGGCCGGGTCGCGGGGGCAAAAGCCTCAGACGGTAAACTCAGGCTTCTCTCACCCCGGCTGCATCCTCCAGCACACCTGGAAGGATCCCAAGTCGTTCCCCTGCCAGCTGTGAGACAGTCTCTCCAGCAGGTCCGGGGTCTGCCTCTTGGTCTCCTCCTGGTTGGACGTGCCCGGGACACCTCACCAGCAAGGCTCTCAACAGGCATCCTGACTAGATGCCCAGACCACCACATCTGGCTTCTCTCGACCTGAAGGAGGAGCGGCTTGACACCGAGCTACTCCCGGGTTTTCTCAGGATTCCTTCTAAAACATACATGTTAGGTTTATTGGCTGCTAGAAAATTACCCCTAGGAATGGGGGTGTATGTGTGTATGTGGCCCTGCGACAGACTGGTGACCTGTTTGAGGTGTACCCTGCCTCTCAGCTCGAATCAGATGGTATTAAACCTCGTTTGGGATTAAACGTTTCAGAAGATAAAATGAAAATAATACAGGGAGAATTTTTAATATTAAACATTCCAGTCCGTATGCCAGTTAACCAACAGGTTTTTTTCACCTGCAGTCACCAGTTAAACGTTACAAGTCACCCTAAAAGATAAAAAACAAAATAGAATATTTAAATGTTGGTATTACATTAAAAAAATTAAACAATACATTTAATTTAAAAACATAAAAACTAAAAGTTTAATTAAATTGAATAGAACGTACTTTATTGACCCTCGTAGAGAGATTCGAGTGCTGCAGTGTAAACACCACGATGCCCCCTCGCCCCTATCCACCAGCGTCCCAGTCCGGTCGCACTGTGTCCAACCTGGCAACCCAAAAGCTGGAGTCCTGAATGGGTCACAAAGCCTGTCCGCAGTGAAGAACACCAAACTGGTCTCTCTGTATTTCACTGGGTCTGAGTGAGCGCCTCCAGTTCCTCAAGCGGGCAACCGGACGTTTCCATGGAAACAGCAAAAACACAGAAAGCACCTCTTCCAGATCAACCCCTTCTCCTCACCTCCTCTAGATCGTCTCTCTCTCCTCTGTTCCACCTGGGACCGAACCAACTCCTCCAGCCACACAGATGTGGCTCTGAGAGCCAGCAGCCTGTCGTGCATGTCATAACCAGCTAGCCGTTGGGAGCTAGCTGGACGACTTCTGAAAAACTCAGCTGGTCGTTGGCGATAAAACAATCCATCAATCAGACAAAAAATAAGCTTGATTTTAAGGTTCTTTTAATGGTTTTTAAAAGTCTTACTGGTCTTGTACCTTCTTATTTATCTAACCCCTTGTGAGGTATGACCCCTCACGGAACCTGAGGTCCTCTAGTACCAGCCTTTCAGTGACCCACAGTGAGGCATCGTTCCAGGATTATGGACCTCTCTGTGGAACAGCCTGCCAGAGGAACTCAGGGCCGCAGAGTCTGTTCATGTTTTTAAGAAGAGGCTGAAAACCCCTCTTCTTAATTTTACCACCATGCAGCTCCACTTGTTTTACTTGTTAGTCCAGTGTTTCCTGATGAGGACCTCTGCCTGATGTTAAGTTGTGGGGGTTTACTCGGCCTGGGTGGCGCGGGTCCCTCACCTCAGCCATGTGCCTTTATTGGGTGTCCGTGCCTCCTGGATCCAGGTGGACCCTTGTGGTTTGGACCTCTGCAGTCATGGGCAGGTCGACTGCTGGTGTGGATCAATCCCCAGTTATTATTTCCTCGCAGCAGGATCAGGCCGGATGATGCTGATACTCATTTAAAGAGACAGTAGCTGCAGTTCAGGAGGAATTGGGGGTATTGGGAGGTGGGTGTGGGAAGTGGGAATGTCGACGCATGTGTTTGTTCTGTTCAGCACTTTTATGTAAATTTATGTTTGAAAACTGCTTCATAAAAAAAAATTTGGTTTGATGAACACGAATCCGACAAGACGGGGGATTAATGAAAGCAGCTTTAATTAGTGTCAACGAAGCAGTTCTTTAACTTAAATTAATTCTATGTGGGAGGAGCTTGGTGTCGAGCCACTCCTCCTCCAGGTCGAGAGAAGCCAGATGGGGTGGTTTAGGGTATCTGGTCAGGATGCCGCCTGAGCGCCTTGATGGTGAGGTGTTTCGGGAACGTCTCACTGAGAGGAAATCAAGAGGCAGAACCCGGACCTGCTGGAGAGACTATGTCTCACAGCTGGCTGGGGAATGACTCGAGATTCTCCTGGGTGAGCTGGAGGATGCAGCTGGGGTCGGAGAAGCCTGGGCTTTCCCGTTCAACCCGGCCTCAGATAAGCGGAAGACGCAGAACGAATGGTTAGATTTCTAAAACTTACGAAGGTTGGGTTCCACCCTCCAGGGTGGAACACCACTGCAGGGTGGAACCCAACCTTCTAGCATGTAAAACATAGAAAAACAAAATGAACAAAATTAAGACTAAATCGTCTCATTTTGATGGAGTCGAACATGATGAGAGACGTCACACACCAGATCCATCCCTTCTACTGTCAGTGGGAGGGACTTCATGGTTCCCGAGAGGCCGAGCCCGTTTTCAGGCCAATACTCAATAAAAAAAAATCTGTGGAACAGCTCAAGTTGTGTGTTTCTGAGCGACATCCCAGAAACCCGACTGATCCAGAGAAGATCTGTGTGGAGGGGGCGGAGTTCTTTCAACTGTGTGAAAAACTCCATCTGTAAACAAACTGAATGTTTTTGAACCAAAGCAGCAAACTTATTCGACCCAACGACTGAAATAAAATCTGGTCAACAAAATATAGTTTTCTTGTCCAGGTTGGATTTTGGTTGGTCATTTCAGGCTCCAGGATTTCCCGTGCGACACCCCATCTTGGAGTGTGTTTATCGGCCTTCAGAGATGTGGCTCATCTTTAGCTGCACTGAAGCCATGCATCATTTTTTCTGTGACACACTTTGGTTTTTATGGTACTCCAGAATGTCCAAAAAAAGACGGCTTCCTTCTAAATAAGGCAGCGTTTTTCATTTCAAACATGACGTTAAGTAGCGGGAACACATATATCCTTTCACCAAATCCACCACGTCTCTGACCACGGGGCTAAATCAGGGGCTGACAGAGTTTCTCTGGGTCTCAGATCGTATCGACACATTTCATCTCCCATCTGTCCAGTCACGGGTTACTCATCCCTAACTACATTAAGACGGGGCTCGCCCTTCTATACATCAACATATGCGAGACGTGTCCCACTGCTGCGTTGGCATGGTAACCGGGTCTGTGTTTTTATGGCTTTGTAAAGATTAAAAACAGACCATGAAGTCACCCGCGCCACAAGACGTTGGTTTAAATTAGTCTGTAAAGTGGTGAGTGGAGTTAATTGGACGTCTTTGTTTGCAGCTGAAACGTGCCCACAGAAACATAATAAACAGAGTGTGTGAGGGTGGAAGCGGGGTGCCACCCTGCCGCCTTGCATGGCCGCCTCGCACCGCCATCACACTGCATTATGCTGCAGAAAACTTCCAATAGTTTAGGTTCTCTGATTGGCCGACAGGAAGCGGCTTCTTCCTCATTTCCAACTCTTTTAGCAACAAAAACAGTCCATAAAGATATTTTTTAGGAAAAAATAAATACGAGAAATGTGTGTGTCTGGTAGCTCCAGGCTGTTCAAGAGAGAGCTTTTGAGCAGCTGCTAGGAGGTGCTAAGTTGGGTGGAGCTGGAAAACTGATTGGTGGAACACACGACAGTTGGCTGTACGCTGGGCAGAATGTGGGTTACCGTGGTAACGATGTTTGGAGCTCCAGTGAATCAAAATAAGATCTTAAACTGTCTCTAAAAGCTCCACATCTTGATCCTTCACTGTGGTGGAACAACACTATTTACCATGGATGGTGATGAAGGTGGGCATGTAGGACTCAGATGCATTACCGGTTTATTGCAGGACAGCAGGGTGCAGCATGAGCAGGGTGGGGGACCAAAGATAGAGCTCAGCAGGGAGAGGGAAGGATAACAGGACAGCAGGGTGCAGCAGGAGCAGGGTGAGAGACCAGAGGTAGAGCTCAGCAGGATGAGGGACCAGACGTGTAGGGGCACCATCATGGCTGCAGTAGGAGTGCGTGACGGCAGCACCACAGATAATCTGACACAGATGTGATGGACATCAGGGCTTTAGTCATCCGGGGGATGACAAGACACAGATGGAGACATAAGAAAAATGGAATTGGAACCAGGGGTGCAGAATCAGGGCAGAGGGCAGGATTAAGAGGGAGGAAATGTTTCAGATGAGAAGAGGATCAATTTGTTGTTCTCGAACACCAGCAGTCCACCATCTTTAGTTCCATAGTGAAGCCGGGTATCACTGATGATGTCACTCAGTAGATCCTGTCTTCATTCCTTCTGATTCACTCCAGCACGGAACATCTCCACATGTCCATGAAGACTCCACATTCCTCACTCTCCAAAAAAAAAAAAAACGCATAAGCGCTACACAGATCTGCTGCCATCACGAGTAGCGCATTTTTTTTGGGGAAAAAATGTCATAAATTCATCTCGAAGCATTAAATAAAAATCCTCCGTCTGCTTTTCATCAAAAACTGAATCTAAAATTTATGACTTAAATTTTATTATCTTGATCTTTGGTCACAGTTTCCTGAAAAATTAATCTGACTGAGCAGTCGTGGGCTGTTTCCTGAAGAAGGCTGGACCCAGTGCATCCACTGAATTCTGAGCTTAACCTCCATCCTCAGGTGGATGCGGTGTGGGGAAACGAGGCCGTACAAGTTCAGTTGTGGGGTGGTGGAGGTGAATGTGGGTGAACTGAAGGTGGAAGGCTTTCTGTTTATAAGTGGACGATGTAACGTGTTATGTTATCCCTCTGTAAACACCTACATGGTATCTATGGTACCATTACAGGACCTTCAAAATCTCCCCTCCTGCTTCAAGCCACATAATGCCGAGTCATGATTGTGTGCTGCTGCTTGAATCTGCTCTCTCAGCATCAGACCCTCTGTGGTGGAACGGGGCAGCGGGCGCTGCAACTTCTGGAGAACCTTTAAAGGTCGTCTTTAAAAACTCCCTCAACATCGGGCTGAAAAACTTTTGATCATCACACTTGGATGCAGTTAGAAAACCTGTGAGGAGGGCCCCCAAAAACACCACCATGGACGCCATGAACCATCATCCAGAGAAGAGACAGGAGCGTGTGTGTCTGTGTGTGTCCAGGAAACAGGACGTTTACCTTTGACCCCACCCGTAAACATCTTGACTTTTCCTTTCCATCCACTGGTTCCATCCCTCCATCTTGACATTGTGTGTGTGTGTGTGTGTGTATGGGTGGGGATGTACACTGTTATGTCTGTCTTTAATCTGGCCCTGATTGTTCTCCGATAAGCTGAACCGCTGCATGCAACACTAACATCCTGCAACAAACAGAACCTGCTCGTCACATCCAACCCACCCGGTACGAGAGGAACGAGGTCGTTTATATGTTTGGAAAAAACCTTTTATTACTTCTTCTCTTGCACCCGACTATACGTTTGTGCACAACACCGTGCAAATCTTTTTTGTAGTCCAAAATAGTTCCGTCCTCCATGTTTGTAGTTCTTTAGATCCGCCATGCTTTACAGTCCGTGTTGGTAACGATTCCCCAGATTGAGAATTTAAAGACAGTGTTTATTCAGGAAAAGTTTGTTTTTACTTTCTGTTTTTCTGTTTGGGTGCGTTACATACGTCACGTCCGGTCCCCACCAGAAACCAATGATTGGTTAAATAAAAAAGTCCCCGCCCACTGTGGAGCGAATGAACCCCAAGGCTGTGAGGTCCATGGAGACAAAGAAGCGGGCTGATTGCAGCGTTCAGATTCTTATTGTGATGTATTAGATTAAGACAGCTCAACAGGCCTGAGGACCCAGGCCCATCCCACCCACTGAGGCACCCTGTCACCACACAGCCCAGTCTTACCTCTCCTTTCTTCCTGCTGCACCCTACTTCCTCCCCTAATCACCCTCAGCCTGCAACCCCTCCATGCAGCAGGTGAGACGTGGAACCAGGCGGTCTGTCCACAGTGAGCACCCCCTGATAGCCTAGGCCCCCCCAGAACCAGGCAGAATCAAGCCCCCAGTTCCCCAAGGATGACCCCCCCCAACCCAACCCCACCACAACAACCAACCCCAACCAGGGTCCCACCAAACGCCATCTCAGGCCGGCAGCCACTGTCAGCCTCGCACCCAGCAGGAGCCGGCACAGGGATCCCGCTCCCCTCGCTGGTCAAGCGAGCCGCCCCACGCCCCGGCCAACTAGAGCCCCAGGACCAGGACGACACCAGACCTCCCGGACGCATCAATACCAAGACCGGCCCCCGCTCCAGGCCCCTGGGACTAGTTTAGATCCGAACCTATTATCACCATTTTCTAATCATCTGGGACCAGAGGGTCTCTGAGGTGGAGTTATGTTTGGAGGATGCAGACGTGTGGTATGACAGGAGGTTATGGTACTGGTTAACGCTAAGAGTGGTTTTGGATTTGTAGTTCAGGAGGATAGTTTTCTTTGCGATACACAAGGCAGTGAGAATCTTAAAGCGAGGGACTGAGCATGAGCAGAGCATGTGCACTAAAACACTTCCTGCTTATGTTAAAATGTGGACGTGGCAGAAAAAATCCATTGCAGATAAAAATGTGGCATTAAAATAGAATCCAAATAATTTCCAAAAAGTTTATGTGACATAAAACCCTGTCTTTAAAACCACTGAGTAACACTTTTTGGGACCATACCAGCCTGTCAATGCCCCATTCTGTCAGACCTCAGAACCTAGGCATGCTGGGCTTGGGCTGTACTTGGATGGGAGACCACTGGAACCCCAGGTACCACAGTGGGATTACTGTTGAGATTAAACTGTCACTGTGTCCCTGGGCAAGACACTTCACCCACGTTGCCTAGTCTGGATGATGTGTGTGTGTGATTGGTTGGTGATGGTCAGAGGGGCCGATGGCTTCTGTCAGTCTGCCCCAGGACAGCTGTGGTTACAACAGTAGCTTACCATCACCTGGTATGGAGTGAGCGTGTTTGAGTGTCCTGAAAAAGTGCTGTATAAAACAATGAATGATTATATGTCAGAAGTCGGTGTGAAAGTAAACAAAACCCTTGGCCAAGAACAAATTGGCGTCAGAATGGTATCTGAAACCGAACGGGAGAGATTTTAATTAAATCAAATATGGTAGAAACTTTCAAATAAGTGGTTGTATAAAACATCCCTCTAAAAACACAAAGAGAACCATGATGACTTTAGACATGATGTTAAGTAGAACACAGAGTGACTGAGAACAAAATCCATGGCCATGAACAATCTGGCCTTCGAATAAAAATCCGAAAAATGAACTGAAAAGCTTGCAAATTTCTCAAACATGCTCGAACGAAACAAAAAAAATGATGAGATAACATTAAAATGTGAACTAAACGTTTGAAAAGTTAATTTCATAAAGCTTAAAATGGTAAAAATGAAAGAATAAAACGGCCGTAAATCCTCTTAAACAAACATATGAGACGAGGAAGGAATGGATGTGAAAGGGAGAGGCGATCGGCAAAGAGGGGGTAATGGAAAATTTAAAGAGAGGGAGGGTCGATGGAAAAATCAATGAGTGAGAGACCGAGAGAGAGAGGGATGGATGGATACCAGGATGAGCATGGATTCATATGAGGGTGAATAGATGATCCGTGGACGGAGGGATGGATGAATGAATTCATCTCCGTCTTCATGGCTCCAGACATCGTTCACTTTAATCTGAACCTTTCAGAGATTCTTCTGTTTTTCCTCCAACTCCAAACATTCAGAATAGATCCTGACAGATTTCCTAAGATAGCTGGAGCTAAATATAGTCCTGGTTAAGTATAATCACAGTTTGCTGTGAGTGAGTGCATGTGGCAACACCGTCCCCCTCAGAGAGGTCCAGAAACCACTCGCATCTCATTGTTCTTCTAAATGCAGAACTGTCTGAGCCTGATGAAGAGCAGAGATCCTCTCTCAGGACGATCTGGGAGTATGAGTCCCCCACTGACTGATAAATCAGACCGTTTCTTTCAGTCTGACCCCGTAGGGTTACGGTTTGCTCGCTCCATGGTGGGCGGGGTACGTAGGTAGTGGACCCGGACAGTGTCAGTCCCTCCAGAATTTTGCAATTTTATCAAACAGTGCAGATTAAACCAAACTCGGCAATGAAGCGCCGCCGACGGAGGAAAAATTGCTTGCAAAATCAGGCATTTTAGATCAAAATCAATAAAAATGCTGCGAAATCCTTGAGGTTTTTTTTTTTAATTAAATGACTCAAAAGTAATCAAAATAAACCAGAAACAACTAATTAGTGACTTTTTCACAAGGCAAAGAGTCTTCGTTTATAAAATAAGTCTTTCTAAGACTTGAAGAAATATTTTTGTTGACCAATGAGTGAAAACCGGCAGCCCGTTCCCTTTGACTTAAAAATGTATTAAAAAAAACACGATTCCATCAATAAGGCATGGTGGTGGCTGTGTGATGGTCTGGGGTTGTTTAACTGCCTCAGGACCAAAACAACCTGCTGTGGTAGACTGAAAAATTAATTCTGCTGTTTCTTAAAGAGGAGATCGAACGTCTGGCCGTCAGTTCGTGGCCTCAAATTCATTTGGTACTACGACAATTGAAACAAGAGACAATTGTAACACCAGTTCTAAATGATTCCAAGAATTTAAAGTGTGTAGTGGCCAAGTCAAACATGGGCAGTTAACGCAAGTAACCCAACAATGTGATAGAGTTTAAGCAATACTAAAAAGAAGAGATAAAATAGCTCCACAGAGTCATTAAAAATTATCGCAAATGTTTGATTTCAAACAATTCAAGCGGCCGAAATGAGCTTCCTCTGCAGGGTGGCTGGGCTCTGTCTCAGAGGTCGGGTGAGGAACTCTGCCATCCGGGATAAGCAAGGTGTCAAACCGCTCCTCTTTCGCTCCTGGGGTGGTTCTGACATCAGGTCAGGATGCCTCCCGGGCACCTCGCTGGTGAGGTGTTTGGGCACGTCCCACCAGGAGGAGACCAAGAGGCAGATCCCGGACTCGTTGGAGAGACTATGTCTCACAGCTGGACAGAAAACACCTTGGTATCATCCCGGGTGAACTGGAGGATGCAGTCGGGGTGAGAGAAGCCTGGGCTTCCCGTCTGAGACTGTTGCCCCGCGACCTGACCCCAGATAAGCAGAAGACGACGGAACGTTTGATTTCCTTACGGCGTTCAAAGATGGCAGAACTTGCTGCGATGTTCTGAGTCATTTACTTTTTCACAGATGTTTTTTTTGTGTCATTAAAAACTAAATTTTTTTTTTAATTTGTTTTTTTTTGTTTGATGTTCAATATAATTTTTAATGATCTGAAAAGTGAAAAATAATCAGAAAATAATTATGTAAATCGTTTCTTCCTGCTCTCTGTGTTTACGTTTGAATGACGTTCAATCAGGTCAGAAAAGAGTTGGTTTTGAGTGACGATTCTTCTAAAAAGTCCTTTTGTTTTTATCGGTTTTGAAGTTACTTTTCAATCGGAAACAGTTTAAATGTGTTTCTGCTGTTTTTAATTTGGCCAAACTCTTTGTTTTTGAGTTTAAAAAGTTCATATAAAACTGGAGGATTTTTCTTTTCTCTCGTCCACACATCTCCATTCTAACAATGAGATTTGCACCCTGAGCGACATGATGCTGCAATTTGTGGTTTTGCAGCTAAAAAAGGAAAGTCCACGTGTTTCAGACAGGTGCCGGTGGACCAGCAGGACTCATGTGTGTTTTCTGTTAGCTGGCTTCGATGCGTGACAGACTGAGCCGTGAACTGGAAGCTCGGCAGTGTTAACCTGACCTCCACATCCGTCTAAAAACAGCCTGACTGTAAATAAGAAGATAAATTTCAAGAGAAAAGTTGTTTTCGAACATTTACGCTGAGGCATTTGTGGCCGGAATCGCCCGAATCAAATAAAATACAATCTTGCTCCATCTGGGAAGCTGTGGCCGGACGATTCAGACTTTCTGCTCTTACAAACTCTGAGCTTTTCTCGTGGACAAAACAACCTTTTCTGTTTGAATGAAGCTGTTTTTAAAAATAAACTCTATAAAAAACCTGCTGGTTTTTAAAATCCTCTCAGTGTGTTTTTAAGAAATAAAAAAGCAGAAATACTTTGTTTAATTCCTTAAATTAAAATTTAGTTTGTAATAAAATGGAAATCTTCCTTCATCAGATTTGGGTTCTATGTCAGGGTTTCATCCCAACGTCAAGAGAGAGAGACCCAGATGAAAAAGTGAGGTTACAGGGAGAAGAGATAAAGAAGGTGGAAGATTTTAAGTATCTAGGATCAACAGTCCAGAGCAATGCAGAGTGTGGAGAAGAGGTGAAGAAGCATGTGCAGGCAGTCTAGAACGGGTGGAGAAAAGTATCAGGTGTGATGTGTGATATTAGAGTTTCAGATAAAATGAAAGGAAAAGTGTACAAAACATGGTGAGACCGGCCATGCTGATTGGTCTAGAGACAGTGTGGTGAGAGCGGCCATGCTGATTGGTCTAGAGACAGTGTGGTGAGAGTGGCCATGCTGATTGGTTTAGAGACAGTGTGGTGAGAGCGGCCATGCTGATTGGTCTAGAGACAGTGTGGTGAGAGTGGTCATGCTGATTGGTCTAGAGACAGTGTGGTGACAGTGGTCATGCTGATTGGTCTAGAGACAGTGTGGTGAGAGTGGCCATGCTGATTGGTCTAGAGACAGTGTGGTGAGAGTGGCCATGCTGATTGGTTTAGAGACAGTGTGGTGAGAGCGGCCATGCTGATTGGTCTAGAGACAGTGTGGTGAGAGTGGTCATGCTGATTGGTCTAGAGACAGTGTGGTGAGAGTGGTCATGCTGATTGGTCTAGAGACAGTGTGGTGAGAGCGGCCATGCTGATTGGTCTAGAGACAGTGTGGTGAGAGTGGCCATGCTGATTGGTCTAGAGACAGTGTGGTGAGAGTGGCCATGCTGATTGGTCTAGAGACAGTGTGGTGAGAGTGGCCATACTGATTGGTCTAGAGACAGTGTGGTGAGAGTGGCCATGCTGATTGGTCTAGAGACAGTGTGGTGAGAGTGGCCATGCTGATTGGTCTAGAGACAGTGTGGTGAGAGTGGCCATGCTGATTGGTCTAGAGACAGTGTGGTGACAGTGGTCATGCTGATTGGTCTAGAGACAGTGTGGTGAGAGTGGCCATGCTGATTGGTCTAGAGACAGTGTGGTGAGAGTGGCCATGCTGATTGGTCTAGAGACAGTGTGGTGAGAGTGGCCATGCTGATTGGTTTAGAGACAGTGTGGTGAGAGCGGCCATGCTGATTGGTCTAGAGACAGTGTGGTGAGAGCGGCCATGCTGATTGGTTTAGAGACAGTGTCATTGAGGAAAAGACAGGAAACAGAGATGGAGGTAGCAGAGATGAAGATGCTGAGGATCTCTCTGGGAGTGACCAGGATGGACAGGATCAGACGAACAGCACATGTTAGACGTTCCGTTCCATCATCTTCCGCTCATTCGGGGCCAGGTCGCGGGGGCAACAGCCTCAAACGGAAAGCCCAGACATCTCTCACCCCGGCAGCATCTTCCAGCTCACCCGGAAGGATCCCAAGTCGTTCCCCGGCCAGCTGTGAGACATAGTCTCTCCAGCGGGTTCGGGGTCTGCCCCTTGGTCTCCTCCTGGTCAGATGTGCCCGAAACACCTCACCCGCGAGGCACTCGGCGAGCATCCTGACCAGATCTCCACACCACCCTATCTGGCTCCTCTCGACCTGGGGGAGGAGCAGCTCGACACCGAGCTCCTCGCGGATGGCAGAACTCCTCACCCAATCTCTGAGTGAGAGCCCATTCACCATGTGGAGGAAGCTCATTTTAGCCGCTTGTATCCGCAATCTCATTCTTTCGGTCACAGCACATTTTAGAGGTTTTGGAGATAAAGTCAGAGAGGTCAGACTGAGATGGTTTGGACATGTGCAGAGGAGAGAGAGAGAGTACATCAGAAGAAGGATGCTGGGTTTGGAACCACCAGGAAAGAGGACTAGAGGAAGACCAAAGAGGAGGTTCATGGATACAGTGACATGAAGATAGTTGGTGTGACCGAAGAGGATGCAGCAGATAGGGTTAGATGGAAGAAACTAACTTGCGCCCCCTGAAGGGAAATGATGGAAGAAGAATGAAGTCTTAATTCCTTAAAAACCAATGAAGCCTCATTAGGAACCTTCCTGTTGGCCTCCTTCTGTCTTTACAGTCTGGACGAGATGCTCAGTTTTACAACTAGCCTGTCGAGTTTGTCTAAGCTTCATGCACAAGATGAAGCACGCAAGTTGTTATTGCCCAGGGGATGTCCGGGTTGAGGCAGGTGGTAACTTCCTAATGGAGTCATAGAGCTTCTCCTACCGTTGAGAGAAACCCTACTGTTGCTCCTCGTGTTGAGTCTGCACCGAGACAGTGAAGCTGGGGTGACCTCACCTGGTGGTATGGAGATTCTTGAGTGCCCAGTGCCAGGATTCCCCTCTCGGTGTTACTGATAGAGTCCGATGGAAAGGCAAGCTGATACAGTCAGTGTCTGCGCTGCGGCAGGCGGAGCCAAAGCATCGCAGAGCTCAGCCAACAGCCCATTGGTGTCAGTACCAGATTTTCTGCCTGGGTTTCACTCTCCTAGCCTTTGGTCAGCCAAGACCAACCTGCAAGGGGGCAGGAACCCTAATACCAAACAAAAAAAAACTTGTTGGCATCTTTCGGTCTCTAGACACAATGGAGTCTGCACCTTGATACTTGTCTGTTTGTGCAGCGCCGGCTGTGGCTGAATGAGCCGATTCATAAGCTGCAGCTCCTACAAACTTTCTGTAAAAGTCATAGATGGCATGAGTCAATGGCAGACGGCCCTTTTTTGTCATTTCTGGGTCTTTGTGTCCTCGCGCTGGGTCTCTCTGTTCTCCTCGGTATGCTTGACACAGATTTTGACATTTACAGGTGACCTGTAGCAGTCAGAGGTCACTGACTAATGCTAGTTTATTAGCTCGTGGACTTCAAGTGGATTTTCTGAATAAAAACAGGGACTAAAACATGCAGAAAAATACATTTTAGAAACATAATGAGCAATATTTAAAAAAAAGTCAAAACAAAGCTCTTTTCTGTTCTTTTTAAGTAGAGTTTATGTGGATGATTTTTGTCGAACCTTCTCACTATTGTTACTGGTGTGTCTTCAAAATGGCACCGCTCAGAAGGACCAGTATGTTTACCCCCATACCACCCAGCACCACAGCAGTGTGAGACCCTCCCGCTGCTTTTTGTTTCTGTTTAATAAGTCTTTAATGATCCTTAGAAAGAAATAAATCTGCAAAAGGAAATTATTCACTGCTAAATATTTACATCTGGTCCAACTTCAAAGTCAGCTGCTGCTGGGAAAAGTTTTCTTCCTTTGTTTTGTTTGTCTCCATCTACTGGTAGGAGTCATTAAAAATCAAAGTGTATTCTCATTTTCTACCACCAGAGGGAAGCAGAGGCAAAGGTTAGAACATGAAAAAATCTGGTTGGAATTCAGTCACAAATTTATACAAAAAATCTTTAAAAAAAAAAAAAAAAAAGGAAGAAATTATGTGAATTTTCTTTCTTTCTTTTTTTTTTTTTAGAATTTTTTTTTTTCAGTTTTTACTTAAGCTCTTAACATCAACACAACGTGCATCATCTTCCTCCACTGTTTGACATTCATCCCCAAAAGTTATGGCTTATTCCAGGGGTTCTGTTCCGTTCGTTCCTTCATCTTCTACTTATACGGGGCCGGTGCGCAGGGGCAGCAGGCCCAGACGGGAAGCCCAGGATTCTCTCACCCCGGCTGGATCCTCCAGCTCACCCCGGAGGATACCGAGTCGTTCCCTGGCCAGCTGTGGGACATAGTCTCTCCAGCGGGTCCAGGGTCTGCCTCTTGGTCTACTCTTGGTGGGAGAGGCCTGAAACACCTCACCAGCGAGGCGCTTGGGGGGGCATCATGACCAGATGCCCGAACAACCCCATCTGGCTTCTCTCAACCTGGGGGAGGAGCGGCTCAACACCGAGCTCCTCCTGGATGGCAGAGCTCCTCACCCGATCTCTAAGTTAGAGCCTCCACCAAGGTGAAGATAGGAGCGTAGATCCAGTTACCATGGTGAGGGTAGGAACGTAGATCCTGGTTACCATGGTGAGGGTAGGAATGTAGATCCAGGTTACCAAGGTGAAGATAAGAACGTAGATCCTGGTTACCATGGTGAGGGTAGGAACGTAGATCCTGGTTACCATGGTGAGGGTAGGAATGTAGATCCAGGTTACCAAGGTGAAGATAAGAACGTAGATCCTGGTTACCATGATGAGGGTAGGAATGTAGATCCAGGTTACCAAGGTGAAGATAGGAACGTAGATCCTGGTTACCATGGTGAGGGTAGGAATATAGATCCTGGTTACCATGGTGAGGGTAGGAACGTAGATCATGGTAACCATGGTGAGGGTAGGTACGTAGATCCCGGTTACCATGGTGAGGGTAGGAATGTAAATCCTGGTTATCATGGTGAGGGTAGGAACATAGATCCTGGTTACCATGGTGAGGGTAGGAATGTAGATCCTGGTTACCATGGTGAGGGTTGGAACATAGAGCATTAGGTGAGATGCCTGTGAGGAGAGATAGGAACTGCCAGGCAGGAGGTCAAGAGGAAGCCAAAGAGGAGGTGTATGGATGCAGTGAAGGAGGACATGAACCCAAGAGGATGCAAGAGACAGGGTGAGATGGAAGAAACTGACTTGCTGTGGCGCCCCCTGGAGGGAAATGATGAAAGGAGAAGATAAACATACATAGAGACATTGGTAACAGAATAAAATGTAAACATGAGTCTTTGGTTCTAACATCGTTACACGGTTTTCAATTCAATTCAATTCAATTATAACTTTATTTGTCCGTTAGGAACTTCACTTGCAGCCAGAGCGCCAGGACAACACAGTCATTAAAAACCACATACAAAACCACATTCATTAAAAACATCATAAAACAATAAAATATAAATAAGTAAAACCAGAATAAAACAATAAAATCAATAAATGAGAACATTTACTTATCATTTTCCAGTACATGCCCATCCGTCACAAGGCCCCTCAGCCATTCAGCAGTCGGATTGAGGTGGGTATGAAGGAGGATGTGGCTCTCTTGGTTTTGAATGCGAGGGATCTGAACCTACGACCGGATGGTAACAGGGTGTACTGTAGTGTGAGTGCAGAATGTGTGAACTGTCTGTGGAGATATGAGTGCCTTTCCTCAGGACTTGGTTATTGTAAATGGAAGTGAGTGATTCTTGTTGATGTCCAATGATTTTACTGCTGATTTTAATGATCTTGTTGAGAGTGTTACGATGTGAGACACCGAGTGAACCAAACCAGGCTGTGATATTGAATGTGAGGATGGACTGGATGAAGCATTTGTAGAAGACTGCAAGAATGGATGAACCTGAAGTTTGCGAAGTTTACGGAGGAAAAAGAGACGTTGTTGACATTTGGAAAAAATATTTTCTGTGTTCAGTTGAAAAGTGAGTTTGTGATCAATTATGGTGCCAAGATATTTGTATGAGTGAACCTTTTCTAATGCTTCATTATTAACTGTCAATGTGGGGAAGGTGGTGAGTCCATGGTGGAATGAGAAAACCATTTCTTTGGTTTTTAACACGTTTAAGTCCAAACAGTTGTTCTTACACCACAGGGAAAAGGTGTCCAGTTCAGCCTGCAGCAGTCCATTTGTGTTGGTGGTGTCCATGATAACAGTGTCGTCTGAATACTTGATGTATGTTATTCCTGGGGTGGTGCTCCTGCAGTCGTTTGTATACAGAGTGAAGAGAAGTGGAGATATTACTGAACCTTGGGGTGAACCAGTGGATATTGTTCTTACATTGCTGAGATGTCCATTTATTCTGACCCTCTGGTCCCTCACCGTGAGGAAGGAAAGGACCCAGAGAATGAGATGGGGGTTAACATCCATCTGGAGCAGCTTACGTCCCATGAGATGTGGTTGCAAGGTGTTAAATGCGCTTGAGAAGTCCACGAAGACAAGGCTGACATGGGATTTGGGCTTTTCCAGGTGGGCGATTACTCCATGTAGCAGAGTCAGCACAGCATCGTCCACACCCCTGTGTGGCCGGTATGCAAATTGTAGTGGATCGGCGTGCACACTGACCTCGGCCTGCAGCTGGGCCATGACGAGCCTCTCAAAGCTCTTCATGACCAATGATGTCAGAGCTACTGGTCGATAGTCATTGTCGGTGGTGGGGTTGCTCTTCTTTGCAACAGGGCAGATGATGGAGGATTTCCAGATGGAGGGGATGGAATGTTCAGCCAGGGAGCGATTTGAATCACTATAAATGACCTTATTCTTGAGTTTTATTCGTTATTAAGAATTATGTTTTCGTCTCAAAGTGATTTTATTTAATGTTTCTTTCCAGACGACACAGGGACGTACTTCCCCAGCGTGAAGAGAGACCCCGGACGCTATCTGCAGCCCTGCTCGGACACGGTGAAGAGCTGGCTGCGCAGCATGAAGAACGCTGGGAAGGTCCTTCTGCTCATCACCAGCTCTCACAGCGACTACTGCAGACTGGTCTGTGAACACATCCTCGGGTAAGACCTGGAACCTTTACCCTGGAAGGAAGCAGTTAGAGACCAACAAGCTGATGGAGGGAAAAAAAAACCACCTGCAGCATTTCTTTCAGATTTTAGCTCTTTTATCACACATAACAGGTTTTTTTTAATTAGAAACGGAGCTTTTTGGGGTTTTTCATATTGTTTTTGGCATCATTAAAACCAGAACCTCTGAGCCCAGATGTTCCTGTAGTTTATTCTTGGACTTCTAAAGAACAGCTTGTTGGTTTAGGAGGTTCAGAAAAAGCAAAGGAAGCCTCTTTAGAATCTGCGTTCCCGTCCGCAGACTGTTTACTCGGCCGACCTGTTTCACTTCTTACAGGAAGGACTTTGAGGAGATTTTTGACGTCATCATTACAAACGCTCTGAAGCCTGGGTTCTTCTCCCTGGTGCCCCATCAGAGACCGTTCAGGACCCTGGGTGAGTCTCTACCGGCCTCATCTTATGTTGTTTAACAGGAATCTTATAAAGTAAATAAAGACGAGGAAACACTGTAAACATCATTTATTCATTATTAAAGCAGGAATATGTTAGAAATCTTCAGGACGGGTTTCAGCTTTGTGCCGTCTGTTCTGAAACCAGTGTTTGAATCCTCCAGACTCCTCCAGTCAGAGTGGTTTTAGATCAGAGTGTAACGTGAGGAGTCCAAACACCTGCTGGTGAGATTACAATCAGATGTTCTGCAGCGGGTGATGGGTACAGCAGGAATGTCTGCCACGCTGGCAAAACCATCTCCTTTTCTTTTAAAAGACCCTCACTCAGACTCAGCAGCTAAGGGAACGTTCTCAGGTCAGCAGGTTTATTATAAAACCTGTTCATTTTTACTTCCTTCTAAACCAGAATGAAACGCTTTGGTTCCATCATCCATCCATCAGACTGCACAGCAGGGAGGGTTTAATTCAGGGGTGTCCAAATCCGGTCCTGGAGGGCCGGTGTTACTGAAGGTTTTCCACATGGTCTTCCATCTATACCTGATCCAGGTTAACGAGTCATTGTGCCAAATTCTGTAGGCTGTTGATTTCACTTTCAGCAGTATTGAACCAGGACCACATGGAAACCCATCAGGACACCGGCCCTCCAGGACCGGATTTGGACACCCCTGTTTTAATCATAGCAGCGTCTTCTATTGAAATTTATTGATCATCTGTTTATAAAAAGTATAAATTTATAAATATATGTTCCAGAATGCACAGTGGTGCAGTGGGTAGCACAGAGGCTTCACAGCAAGATGGTCAGGGTTCAAGTCCCGAGTGGGGACAAGACTCTGAACTCTTGCCTTTCTGTGTGTAGTGTGCATGTTCTCCTGTGTATGTGTGGCTTTTCTCTCGAGTAGGTTGATTGGCTGCTAGGAAATTACCCCTAGGATGAGTGTGTGTGGATGGATGTCTGTGTTTGGCCCGCAACAAACTGGCGACCTGTTCGGGGTGTACCCTGCCTCTTGCTTTGAATCAGCCAGGATAGACTCTGGTATTCCCCACAGCCCTCCTTAGGGATTAGCTGTTCAGAAGACGAAATGTTCCAGAAAACAAATTTAAATCGGGCTAGAATTTTAAACTCTGATGTCATTTTGTTCTCTGGAGTTTCACAAGAAAAAAAAACCCAGATCCACTAAATACTAAAATGATTTTACATATGAAGGTTTTTCACTGAAATTGATCCAATTCAAGAAACTTGTTGTGAATGAGTCTCTCAATCAATTTCTGGTGTGAGTATTGGTCGAGTGAGTTTGAAACCTGTGAGTGTGAAGGTGTGTTAACACTGTGTGTGTTTAAAACCCCTCACATGGAACAGAACCGAGCTGCTGGGATTTGACTGATCAGACTTTTGCCTCTAACTACACGCACTCTACTTCTGTTCTGTTCTATTGTCTTCTGCTTATCCAGGACTGGGTCACGAGGGCATCAGCCTTACACCGGAAACTCAGGCTGCATCCTCCAGCTCACCCAGGAGGATCCTGAGGTGTTCCTTGTCCAGCTGTGAGACATAGTCTCTTCATTGTGTCTGCCCCTGAGCCTCCTTCTGGTGGCATTTACCCAAAATACCTCACCAGCAAGGCATATGGGAGGCCTCCTAACCAGATGGTTGAACTATCCCATATGGCTTCTCTTAACCCGAAGGAGCAGCGGCTCTACTCCGAGCTCCTCCCGCTATCTCTGAGTGGTTACCATGGTGAGGGTAGGAACATAGATCCTGGTTACCATGGTGAGGGGAGGATCGTAGATCCTGGTTACCATGGTGAGGGTAGGAACGTAGATCCTGGTTACCATGGTGAGGGTAGGAACGTAGATCCTGGTTACCATGGTGAGGGTAGGAACGTAGATCCTGGTTACCATGGTGAGGGTAGGAACGTAGATCCTGGTTGCCATGGTGAGGTAGGAACGTAGATCCTGGTTACCATGGTGAGAGTAGGAACGTAGGTCCTGGTTACCATGGTGAGGGTAGGAACGTAGATCCTGGTTACCATGGTGAGGGTAGGAACATATATCCTGGTTACCATGGTGAGGGTAGGAACATAGATCCCGGTTACCATGGTGAGTCCAAGGAGTCCAAGGAGTTTATAACATGGGCTTCAACAGACCTTCAAAGATTCATGGTAGATCCCGGTTACCATGGTGAGGGTAGGAACGTAGATCCTGGTCACCATGGTGAGGGTAGGAACGTAGATCCTGGTCACCGTGGTGAGGGTAGGAACGTAGATCCTGGTTACCATGGTGAGGGTAGGAACATAGATCCTGGTTACCATGATGAGGGTAGGAACGTAGAACCTGGTTACCATGGTGAGGGTAGGAACATAGATCCTGGTTACCATGGTGAGGATAGGAACGTAGATCCTGGTTACCATGGTGAGGGTAGGAACGTAGATCCTGGTTACCATGGTGAGGGTAGGAACGTAGATCCTGGTTACCGTGGTGAGGGTAGTAACGTAGATCCTGGTTACCATGGTGAGGGTAGTAACGTAGATCCTAGTTACCATGGTGAGGGTAGGAACATAGATCCTGGTTACCATGGTGAGGGTAGGAAAGTAGATCCTGGTTACCATGGTGAGGGTAGGAACATAGATCCTGGTTACCATGATGAGGGTAGGAACGTAGAACCTGGTTACCATGGTTAGGGGGGGATTGTAGATCCTGGTTACCATGGTGAGGGTAGGAACATAGATCCTGGTTACCATGGTGAGGGTAGGAACATAGATCCTGGTTACCATGGTGAGGGTAGGAACGTAGATCCTGGTTACCATGGTGAGGGTAGGAACGTAGATCCTGGTTACCATGGTGAGGGTAGGAACATAGATCCTGGTTACCATGGTGAGTGTAGGAACGTAGATCCTGGTTACCATGGTGAGGGGAGGATCGTAGATCCTGGTTACCATGGTGAGGGTAGGAATGTAGATCCTGGTTACCATGGTGAGGGTAGGAACATAGATCCTGGTTACCATGGTGTGGGTAGGAACGTAGATCTTGGTCACCATGGTGAGGGTAGGAACATAGATCCCGGTTACCATGGTGAGGGTAGGAATGTAGATCCTGGTTACCATGGTGAGGGTAGGAACATAGATCCTGGTTACCATGATGAGGGTAGGAACGTAGAACCTGGTTACCATGGTGAGGGTAGGAACATAGATCCTGGTTACCATGATGAGGGTAGGAACGTAGAACCTGGTTACCATGGTGAGGGTAGGAACATAGATTCTGGTCACCATGGTGAGGATAGGAACGTAGATCCTGGTTACCATGGTGAGGGTAGGAACGTAGATCCTGGTTACCATGGTGAGGGGAGGATCGTAGATCCAGGTTACCATGGTGAGGGTAGTAACGTAGAACCTGGTTATCATGGTGAGGGTAGGAACATAGATCCTGGTTACCATGGTGAGGGTAGGAAAGTAGATCCTGGTTACCATGGTGAGGGTAGGAACATAGATCCTGGTTACCATGGTGAGTGTAGGAACGTAGATCCTGGTTACCATGGTGAGGGGAGGAACATAGATCCTGGTTACCATGATGAGGGTAGGAACGTAGAACCTGGTTACCATGGTTAGGGGGGGATTGTAGATCCTGGTTACCATGGTGAGGGTAAGAACGTAGATCCTGGTTACCATGGTGAGGGTAGGAACGTAGATCCTGGTTACCATGGTGAGGGTAGGAACGTAGATCCTGGTTACCATGGTGAGGGTAGGAACGTAGATCCTGGTTACCTTGGTGAGGGTAGTAACGTAGATCCTAGTTACCATGGTGAGGGTAGGAACGTAGATCTGGTTACCATGGTGAGGGGAGGATCGTAGATCCAGGTTACCATGGTGAGGGTAGTAACGTAGAACCTGGTTACCATGGTGAGGGTAGGAAAGTAGATCCTGGTTACCATGGTGAGGGGAGGATCGTAGATCCTGGTTACCATGGTGAGGGTAGTAACGTAGATCCTGGTTACCATGGTGAGGGGAGGATCGTAGATCCTGGTTACCATGGTGAGGGTAGTAACGTAGAACCTGGTTACCATGGTGAGGGTAGGAACATAGATCCTGGTTACCATGGTGAGGGTAGGAAAGTAGATCCTGGTTACCATGGTGAGGGTAGGAACATAGATCCTGGTTACCATGGTGAGTGTAGGAACGTAGATCCTGGTTACCATGGTGAGGGGAGGATCGTAGATCCTGGTTACCATGGTGAGGGTAGGAACATAGATCCTGGTTACCATGGTGAGGGGAGGATTGTAGATCCTGGTTACCATGGTGAGGGTAGGAATGTAGATCCTGGTTACCATGGTGAGTGTAAGAACATAGATCCTGGTTACCATGGTGAGGGGAGGATCGTAGATCCTGGTTATCATGGTGAGGGTAGAAACGTAGATCCTGGTTACCATGGTGAGGGTAGGATCGTAGATCCTGGTTACCATGGTGAGGGTAGGATCTCTATTGAACTCTACAGGCTCTAATTGTGCGTTCTGGTGTGTGAATGGGAGTAATTTCACTTGGGATCAATAGAGTGTTTATCTGTCTAGCGCCACCATCAGGTATGAATGTGTGTGTGAATGTGAGCTACAATGTAAAACACTTTGAGAACCAACCCAGGTAGAGAAGCGCTGGATAAAAGTTTATTTTTATGAAGAAAACCAAAAACATATTCTTGGTAGAAGATCAGTAGATCATGTTTTAACTTGCCCGCTGCTTCAAACTGTTTCTAAAAGAAACACTTCTTTGTCTCAGAGTTCCCACCAAACCACATGACACAGTCAGCCGTTACTCACCAAGTTCAGTCTGGATGGACACGTCAAGGTGAGACCTGCCTGAGGGGAAACGTTAGGTGTGAACATGGAGGATGTTGATGCTGGACTGAGAGGAGAGAGACAGGACAGAGCCTGAACATGTTGGGATCAACAAGTTTTACCTGCTGGAACAAAACTAGGTGTCACTCTGTCTGTCCTCACTGCTGGAACACCCAAAACTAACATCAAATATTTACCAGAGTGTTTAGGAGTGTCTGCTGGTGATGTCCAATCAGAGAAGAGCTGAAGATTTATTTTCATACAGATTCAAACCAAACAATGATTAAACCCAAAATTCAGCAGAATCTTTATAAATCCTAAATTATCCAAATGAGCAACTCTTAGTCGTGTTTACGAGTGTTTCAGGGTTAGTTTGAGGTCATAACCTCTGTCTCCTTCCAGCTTTTCTCTCCATTGAACCTGGTCTCCTGCATTCTCATCCCAATTTTAAAAATCCAGAATAAAGTTCAAGCTTTATTTAATTCTACAAGCAGAAGGATTTGTTTGCAAACATCGCAATACCCGAATAATGAAGGATAAAAGTCTAAAGCTTGTAGTAAAAAAACTGTGAGACAGGTTAAGATCCCTTTTTTAGAGACTGAATCGTTGCAGGAAAAAAACTCTCCCTGAATCATTTCGTTTTAATCTCTACACAAATAAAAGTTTGATCAAACTTGTCATCACATCATGTTCCTGCCCTGGAGTTCTAGAGGTGTCGTTGGGGCGGGATGCAGTGTTGTTTTTGGCAGCCATCTAAGTTTTCGTTTTAGTCTTCGTCTTTGGAAAAAAAATTAATTTAAGTTTCAGTCACATTTTAATCGACAAAAACCCAAAAGAGTTTTCGTCTAGATTTTATAAAAAAAAAAAAATCTTACTTTAACAATCTTGGCTTCATTACTGAGAATGATGCAGGTTATTTGTTAAAAAAAAAAGGAGATGGAGGATCATGTTGGCTTTCATCTTTTATTTTTTTTAATATACTTTATTCATCTCTCACCGGGAAGTTTATGTGCTGCACGCATCACACCACAGCAGGCTGCCACCTATGACGGCGCCAATGGTGGGAGCCTAGGGGGGTTGGGTGTCTTCTGCAAGGTCCCTAGAGGTGCACTCAGTGGGATGCGAACCCGCGAACTTCCGGTTAACTTCCGGTCCACGGGCAAACGCTCTAACCACTGAGTCACCGTCTCCTCTTTTTGCACAAAGAGTATTGGTGTTTCTTTTTTTTTTTTTTTTAATCCCCAAGTTTGCAAAGAATATGCAACGTTCTTGAGTTCAGCCAAAGACTAACACTGTTCTCCGTAAATGAGACCCCAGGAGAACGGAGTTCGGTTTAAAGTCCAGAAAGGCCTGCAAGAGGTCTAAAGAGTCTAAGCTGTTTAATCTCTAAAGAACTGACTGAATAGGAAAGGGGGGTCACTTAAGTTCATGTGTAAGTCACAGCAGGTGAACGAGTCCATCGTTATAAAACATTAGGATGTCAGTAAGAACGTCTCTGTGACTCTGTGTTCTTCTAGTGAATGACGTGGAGGAAACCGAGGGTCTTCCATCGCTGGACAAACCTGGCTGGTACTCCCAGGGAAACTGGCCTCATCTCCACGAGCTGCTGAAGACCATGACCGGCAAAGCGGAGCCAAAGGTGAGAACTCTCACAGCTGCTCGAGCTCACTTTGAGGTTGACTCCTACCGCAGTTCCTGGCAGAACCTGAGAGAGACGGAGTCAGCAGAGAGGGATTAGCACTGAGGTGATGCACAGGAGGAATGTAGCTCATAAAACACACACACTGTGTATGGAGGAGACACACAGATACCCAGACATACATGTATGGATGTGTGTGTGTGTTTCTATCGATATATAGAAACATTTATATACAAATCCAGGAATTTTATTGATCCACTGTGGAGGAATTTGTGTGTCCGGTAGCTCCAAGAAGTCGAAGAGAGAGCTCCAAAATTAGCTGCTAGGTGGTGTCGAGTTGGGTGGAGAAAAGCTGGAGCAGCTGCTTGATGGAACACACTACAGTTGGCTCTGCACTGGGTGGAATGTGGGTTACACCAGCAGTCCACCATCTTCAGTTCCATAGTGAAGCCGGGTGGGTTCAGACAGGAATGAATGAATTACTCTATTCATCCCTCACCGGGGAAATTTGTGTCCTGCACTCCTTACACCGCAGCAGGCTGCCCTTCGATGGCGCCAATGGTGGGAGAAGTGGGGGTTAGGTGTCTTCTCCAAGGACCCTAGACGGTGGTCTTGGTGGGAATTGAACCCGCGACCTTCCGGTTCGCGGGCGAGCGCTCTAGTGCTGATCCACCGTCTCCCACCAATCACTGATGATGTCACTGAATCACTGATGATGTCACTCACAAGATCCTGTCTTCATTCCTTCTGATTCACTCCAGCACGGAACATCTCCACACGTCCATGAAGACTCCACATGAAGGAGCTGATGAAGGAGATCAGCTCTACAAACTACAAGAAAACTAAAAAAAAAAACCCAACAAAAATGTGAACCTGCTGCCATCACGAGAGGCGTATATTTTTTTTTAAAAAACTCAATTTTTTCACTTAAGATCACTTTTAAAAAATTTTTGAGTGATAAAATGTTATGTTTAGATTTTTAAATTGTTTTTTAGCGTCCTTGTTGATGTGCATGAGCACCCCAATGTGTTAAACGTACAGCTCAGCATGCATTGTGTGCACCCATGTCTGTACGCATAGATGCATTTTTAAAAGAATTTCCAATATGATGATTTAAAACCAGTTTAAAAAGTGACATCAGGTAGTTTGAGCCTGATCCAGTCAGATGTCTTATTTAAACATGACCCCTGCTGCTGGTTACCTTCCCCCTGCCCAGACTCAATGCCCCCTCTGTTCCAGAACGATGTGTGGAATCCAGTCAGGCAACGTTTAACCAGTCCTCTGGGCCGACCCGAGGCACGCCTTCTTTTCACCCCACTTTCACCTGACAGGTGGGCTGAATGAAGGCTTTCAGGAGATCATGATCACACATGTTCTGCTTCAGTTTTCAGACTGAGGGAAAACCAGGTTCGACTCGCGGTCTGCTTAGAGCAGAGGTGGGTAAACTATGGTCTGAGGACCAAATGTGGCCTGACAGACCTTTTAATTTGGCCCAGTAAACATGAAGAGATTATGAAAATTAACCTTTTATTGCTTCTTTTTTCTTGGATTTGAAACGCATTTCAGGAATATGGGACTTCTCTAGTTGTTCTTTCCAACATTGGGGGGTGTTTCTTTATTTATCCGGTTGAAATGTTTTGTTCTGTCCACTTATGCGGGGCTGGGTCGCAGGGTAACAGCCTCATACGGGAAGCCAAGGCTTCTCTCACCCCGGCTGCATCCTACAGCTAACCCAGGAAGATCCTGAGGTGTTCCCTGTCCAGCCGTGAGAGGCCTTCTTCTGGGTCTTCTACCAGATGGACTTGCCAAAACCACTCGATATGCCTTCCCTGAACTTGGAGGAGCAACAGATCTACTCCGAACTACTCCCGGATAGCAGGGCTCCTCCCTCTATCTCTGAGTGAGAGACCAGCCACCCTGCAGAGGAAGATCATTTTAGCTGCTTGAGCACATTCTTTCAGTCACCACTAACAGCTGATGAATATAGTTAATGACCAAAGCGAACCTCACCATGGTAACCAGGATCTACGTTCCTACCCTCACCATGGTAACCAGGATCTATGTTCCTACCCTCACCATGGTAACCAGGATCTACGTTCCTACGCTCACCGTGGTAACCAGGATCTATGTTCCTACCCTCACCATGGTAACCAGGGTCTACGTTCCTACCCTCACCATGGTAACCAGGATCTACGTTCCTACCCTCACCATGGTAACCAGGATCTACGTTCCTACCCTCACCATGGTAACCAGGATCTACGTTCCTACCCTCACCATGGTAACCAGGATCTACCATGGTGGTCCATCTATGGTCTTCAGCTCTGAGTGGTGACCAGAAGAACAGTTTGAAAGTTGTTTTTTTTTTTCTAATTATTCTCGGTCCAGCTAAAACATTTTTATTCTCCGTTCAACTCAATTTATTCCTGTTTTGTTTCCCTGAAACATAATATTTGTCATATTAAGCTTTTAAAAATTGTTGCCACGGTAACCACATTCAGCCCAGTGCAGAGCCAACTGTCACCCTCTGTGTGACCCTTAAAGAATCTAACATGCATAACACACTGGTCCCTGACCCTCCTAGTCTCTCACCCTCTGCGTACCCTCTCTCTATAGGTGGTGTACTTCGGAGACAGCCTGAGGTCCGACATGTTCCCCGCCACCAGCTTTGGCAAGTGGGAGACGGTGATGGTAGTGGAGGAGATGGAGGGCGAGGGGGTCCCAAGGAGTGACGCAGCTGTCTCTAACGAGGCCCAAGCGGAGCCGCAGGAGAAGAGGGGAAAGTTTGAGGTCAGTAAAAACAGGAGTGATGTAACAGCAGCAGGGTCTTCTGAAAAGAAGTCACAAGTCAGCAAATGTCATGAAACACACCCACCAGGAAGAAACTAGAGATACCAGCTGGTAACCATGACAACAGAAGCTAACAGGAGCTTCCTGTTCCTGCTGATTAAGATCCTGCTGAAGTTATAACAGTATTTATTTAAGTTTTATAGCTCCTAAAGATGTCCCTAAAATCAGGAAAATGATTTTTTTGTTCCGTTATGCCTCTACCTTTACCAGCTGGTAAATCATGGACCAGCTCAAGGGTCTGTTGTCCGGCATCACTTCTTATTAAAAAGATATCATTTAAATGATAACAAATAAAGTACTTCCAGGTAATGAGATGCATCATTCTCTCTGAAAAGCTATCATGACATAAGAGGTGTTCATTATCCTGAATAAATTAATCTGGACAGATTGTCGGACATTTCTCGTCACTTTCTTTATGTTCAATTCCGTCGTCTTCTGCCGGGTTTGGGCAACAACCTCAGATGTGATGCCCAGGCTTCTCTCACCCCGGCTGCATCCTCCAGCTCACCCAGAAGGATCTCGAGGTGTTCCCTGTCCAGCTGTGAGACATAGTCTCTCCAGCGGTTCCGGGGTCTGCCTCTTGGTCTCCTCCCAGTGGGACATGCCTGGAACTCCTCACCAGCGAGGTGATGGGGGGGGCATCCTAACCAGATGCCCAAACCACACCATCTGGCTTCTCTCAACGTGGTGGAGCAATGGCTCTACTCTGAGCTTCTCCAACATAACAAAGCTCCTCCCTCTATCTAAGACTGAGAGCCCAGCCACCCTGCAGAGGAAGCCCATTTTGGCCTCTTGTATCCGCAATCTCGTTCTTTCAAGTACCACTCACAGCTGGTAACCATGGTGAGGAAAGGATTATAAATCCTGGTTACCATGGTGAGGGTAGGAACGCAGAGCCTGGTTACCATGGTGAGAGTAGGAACGTAGATCCTGGTTACCATGGTGAGGGTATGAACGTAGATCCTGGTTACCATGGTGAGGGTAGGAACGTAGATCCTGGTTACCATGGTGAGGGTAGGAACGTAGAGCCTGGTTACCATGGTGAGGGTAGGAACGTAGATCCTGGTTACCATGGTGAGGGTAGGAACGTAGATCCTGGTTACCATGGTGAGGGTAGGAACGTAGAGCCTGGTTACCATGGTGAGGGTAGGAACGTAGATCCTGGTTACCATGGTGAGGGTAGGAACCGAGATCCTGGTTACCATGGTGAAGGTAGGAACCTAGATTCTGGTTATCATGGTGAGGGTAGGAACGTAGATCCTGGTTACCATGGTGAGGGTAGGAACCTAGATTCTGGTTATCATGGTGAGGGTAGGAACGTAGATCCTGGTTACCATGGTGAGGGTAGGAACGTAGATCCTGGTTACCATGGTGAGGGTAGGAACCTAGATCCTGGTTACCATGGTGAGGGTGGGGACGTAGATGACGGTGGAAGCTGACGTGCAAGCTGCACACCACCATCAGGAGACATTGGGGGTTCAGTGTCTTGTTCAGGGACACCTCAACAGGGGATCAAACCGGCAAGCCTCTGGTCACAAGACACTCATCCTACCCACTGGGCCCCCCTTTTGTACTCGTATCATTGACTTCAGCTTCTCTATAAAATAAAAACCCCACATTTTAGAGTTTCCTTTAGAATTTTTTTTTCTGTGTTCATCAGAAACTAAAAAGATAATTGATGACTTCCTGGTTTTATCAGCAGCAGCTTCAGAGATAAACGTTCCCCCTGATTAGAGTTTCCTTCCATCACCAGAGATAAAACAAAGCGGGGCTTTCTCAGAACCCATCTATCATCTCCGTCCAGTTTCACTCTCTAATCACCGCTTGCTTCGTTCAGGTCTGCTCATGCCTGGAAATAAATCCTGTGTTGTGTGTTTGCAGGAACAGGGCATGAAGTCGCCCTCCGCCGCCTCCAACCAGTGGGGCTCCTATTTCGTTGATGTGCACAGGAGCGGAGGAGGTGACGAGGAGTGTCAGAAACTGACCTGGTGCTGCCACTGCATCCACACCTACAGCACCATGGCCATACCGAGTGTGGAGCACATAGCAGGTACGCCAGCGAAACACAACCAGTTTAAAAAAACAGAAAGTTCACCTTACAAAACCAGAAGGAACCATGAGTATTTTAAACCGAGGCCTTTAGGGGGGCTCCATCTGCATCCATCAGTAAATATTTTAAATAGAACCTCCATTCACACTGTGGACTAAACCCCCTTGGGTCCGAGCCCCAGGGTGTGCACACGGTGTGATCCGATAGTCTGCTGCGAGTGAACCACTCACACTGTACCAGCAAAATGAAACGGTGTCTTTTATAGATAGAGAGTCCCAAAGGAGCTTCAGAACAGCTGGTAGGTGGTGCCGATTTGGACGGGTGGAGTTGGAACAGCCACTTGGTGGAGCACACAACAGTTGGCTCTCCGCTGGGCAGAATGTGGGTTACTGTTATTGGGTTACTGCCTCCATGTGCGTGTTGCCATGGTTACAGTTATGTTTTTGGGTTTACGTGCAACGTGATGACGTGAAAACCAACCAATCAGGTGAATGGATCCATAGTGCTGCTTCTAAAGTGCCATGTTTCTCTGACATAGAAAGTCAGCTGACCGTCTGACCCCATGACCTCCTGTAGACGGAGACGCTGAAACACACCATTAAGGTTAAAGTCAGACCCTTCCTTAAATAAATGGGTTTATGATGTTTTTAATGAATGTGGTTTTGTATGTAGTTTTTAATGACTTTGTTGTCCCGGCGCTCTGGCTGCAAGTGAAGTTCCTAACGGACAAATAAAGTTATAATTGAATTGAATTGAATTGAACTCGGGCCGAACATCTTACTGTGTGCCCAGCTTAAGTTTTCTATGCACGTGGACGCCTGTCCTGTTCAGTGTTGCTCGAAGTTCTTTAATTTATTCAACTTTTTTTAAAAGTTCATCTAAAAAACTACCTTCAAAGTAAATCAGCAACTAGTCATTTTGTTTTTTGCTGATTAAAAATAGTTTTTAAAGCAAAAAAACCCAAATATTTTCATTCATTTCATCCAAGAAGTTGTTTGCTAGATTAGCTGCTCTGTGATTGGTCATCATCATATCAGCACTGCTGATATAACAATATACCACACATGCCAAGTCTCCCGCATTGGGCGAGAGACACCCGCATTTAGGACCTATCTCACGCTCACCCACCAAGGCTAATAAAACTCCCGCATGATGAAGACTCTAGTGCATTCCGTGAACATGATTAGGTATAATGAGGCTAAGCACATGACATCTCCTGCTGCATGGTTTATTGCCAGGATTGTTTTTGGTGAACATATGGAAGAAGTCAGACATCCGGGAACTTTGGTCATGTGACAGCTTATGTGTGTGAGCCTCAAAACAATGTGTGACCAATCAGTACAGGGGTGTATTCCTGGTGGTAACTCCTCTTCGTACTGATACGTAACACTAGGTGGTAACACACAGAAGACACACAATTTACCAGCGGCTTTCTCATGTTTTGAACGGTTTATTTTATGCCAACTGTCATGGCGGGTGTTGTCCATTGGTGGATGTGACGTCAAGCTCCTCCTCTTTTTGGCTCCGCCTCAAAATCTCCCTCATTTTGAAGCAAAAAACTTGGCATCTCTGTTATACGAAGACACATCCGTTGTGGCTGGAGGAGTTGGTTCAATCCTGAGGAAGCTGAGGAAAAGGAGATGATCTAGATGAGGTGCTTCCTGTGTTTTTGCGGTTTCCATGGAAACGTCCGGTTGCTCGCTTGAGGAACTGGAGGCGCTCACTTGGACCCAGTGAAATACAGAGAGGCCAGTTTGGTGTTCTTCACTGCGGCCTGGCTTTGTGGATCCATTCAGGACTCCAGCTTTTGGGTTGCCAGGTTGGACACAGTGCAACCAGACTGGAACGCCAGGGGATAGGGACGAGGGGGCATCGTGGTGTTTACACTGCAGCACTTAAATTTACCTTCAGGGATCAATAAAGTATATTCTATTACATTTAGGATTCAGATATTTTGAAGGTGTTTGGGTCACAGATAATTGACCCATTCATGGAGGATTGAAGGCTCTCTTCCTTCCTCTCCTGAAGAAAGACTTTCTTTTCTCTTCTTTCATGAGCTAGTTTGGACACACAGGCGAACCTGTCCTCGTTCCTCATCCCTTCGGGTGTTTCTGTCTCCAGTCAGAAAATATAAACACAGCCGATCCTCATCATGAGAATCCACAAAGAGCTTCTGGTTTCATCATATATGGTCACAGTGTTCGGATCCCTGATGCATCATCCTCTTTAAACTCAAGTCAAGAAAAAAAAAAAAACAGTCTGAGTGCATTTATTTGAAAGATAAAATCACTTTTTAACCAAATTAAAGGTAATAAATAAGTTTTATTTGAACATTTAGAGTTTTTGAGAGACATTTATAGAAATTGGTTTTTTTTCTCACAGAATGTGGAGAAATAACTCGTGCTGTTTGTGCATCAGTTACACTTTAGTGATGTCACAGATCCACTGATGAAACTGCTTACAGTTACTCAGTACTATCTATGTGTTAACTGAAAGGATGTTTAGAGTCATAAAACAAAAGGTCAAGCTCACGAAACTTAAAAACTTTGCACACACTTTCTTTTTTTTTTTAAGTGCCTCCTGTGATGGCAGCAGGGCAGCGACCCCCCCCCCCCTCCTGCTACAGCTCCTGCAGCATGAAACACATTCTTTCAGCAATTTATTCTGATTTTTTAACAGTAACGTAACAGCGGCTCAACTCTTGGAAACCTAACGAGTTAAACTATAACGACGTTTCTAATTCTGTTAAACTTTAACAACATTATTCATAACATCGGTTATCCTCATCACCGTATTCTGAACAGCTTATCTGGGTCACGGTGGGTGACCCAGAGCCTATCCCAGCTGATTCCAGGAAAGAGACAGGACACACCCCAAACAGGTTGCCAGTCTACTGCAGGGCCACACACACACACTCAACCATCCACACGCTACTCATTCCGTTCTGTTGTCTTCCTCTTACTCGGGGTCGGATCGCAGAGGCAACAGCCTCAGACGGGAAACCAAGGCTTTTCTCACCCGACTGCATCCTCCAGATCACCCAGAAGGATCCCAAGCTGTTCCCTGTCGAGCTGTGAGACATAGTCTCTCCTCCTGGAGTGACGTCCCCAAAACACCTCACCAGCGAGGCGTTCAGGTGGCATCCTAACCAGATGCCCGAACCACCCCATCTGGCTTCTCTCGACCTGGAGAAGCAACAGTTCTTCTCCAAGTTCCTCCCAGATGGCAGAGCTCCTCCCTCTATCTGAGTGAGAGTCCAGCTACCCTGCAGAGGAAGATTATTTCAGCTGCTTGTTATTATTTCGGGCAGACGAGGCAAAATGTTTACATTCAAAAACTAACGTAAAGATAGTTAAACGTGTGCATGTATTACTGACTTGCACAGGGTGTACCCCGCCTCGTTCTAGGTCTGATCATATTTCAGATCTACATGTCGTCTACTGGTCCAGAAACATTCCCAAACAAAATGTTTGATAGTTTCATAAAATCCCACATCAGACAGTTTGATGGTTTTGACCTGACACAGAAACCTCCGCTCCAGTTCAAACAGACAGCGAAACAAACCCAGATGTGGAGCCAGAGCTGGAGTTAGTGGTGAGAAACACTCAGAGCTCAGACATGTGATCGGGTCCACGGAGCACGCTGACTTCTCTTTAATATCAAATACACACTATAAAACAAATGGGATGTACGAGGTCAGCAGCTGGTTGATAATAAAAACCAGTTCCTCACCAGTCCCAGTCAATGCGTTGCAGATTTTTCTGTCCAGCTAAACAAAGTTGTGTGAAAAGGCTTCAAACACAGAAACACTCGATGAGCAAAGAAAACAAAGCCAGGACATTCATGTACCCGGTACGGTCTGACCCCTTAGGTTTTTAAAAAACTGATACCGACTGAAAGGGTTCAAGAAAGGCTCTGTTCCGTCGTCTTTCGCTTATCCGGAGCCGGGTTGCGCAGGGAACAGCATCAGACGGGAAGCCCGGGCTTTTGTCCAGCTGTGAAACATAGTCTCTCCAGCAGGTCTGGGGTCTGCCTTTTGGTTTCCTCTCAGTAGGATGGAACATCCTAACCAGGCGGAATCCTAAACAGATGCCCGTACAACCCCATCTGGCTTCTCTCTACCGCAGGAGCAACAGTTCTACATTGAGCTCTTCCCGGATGGCAGAGCTCCTACCATGGTGAGGGTAGGAACGTAGATCCTGGTTACCATGGTGAGGGTAGGAACGTAGATCCTGGTTACCATGGTGAGGGTAGGAACGTAGATCCTGGTTACCATGGTGAGGGTAGAAACGTAGATCCTGGTTACCATGGTGAGGGTAGGAACGTAGATACTGGTTACCATGGTGAGGGTAGAAACGTAGATCCTGGTTACCATGGTGAGGGTAGAAACGTAGATCCTGGTTACCATGGTGAGGGTAGGAACGTAGATACTGGTAACCATGGTGAGGGTGGAAACGTAGATCCTGGTTACCATGGTGAGGGTAGGAACGTAGATCCTGGTTACCATGGTGAGGGTAGAAATGTAGATCCTGGTTACCATGGTGAGGGTAGGAACGTAGATCCTGGTTACCATGGTGAGGGTAGGAATGTAGATCCTGGTTACCATGGTGAGGGTAGGAACGTAGATCCTGGTTACCATGGTGAGGGTAGGAATGTAGATCCTGGTTACCATGGTGAGGGTAGGAACGTAGATCCTGGTTACCATGGTGAGGGTAGAAACGTAGATCCTGGTTACCATGGTGAGGGTAGGAATGTAGATCCTGGTTACCATTGTGAGGGTAGGAACGTAGATCCTGGTTACCATGGTGAGGGTAGGAACGTAGATACTGGTTACCATGGTGAGGGTACGAACGTAGATACTGGTTACCATGGTGAGGGTAGGAACGTAGATACTGGTTACCATGGTGAGGGTACGAACGTAGATACTGGTTACCATGGTGAGGGTAGAAACGTAGATCCTGGTTACCATGGTGAGGGTAGGAACATAGATCCTGGTTACCATGGTGAGGGTAGGAACGTAGTTTAACTTGTAAATCTATAGCTTTGCTTTTTAGCTCAGCTCTTTTTTCTATCACGATGTGCCAATGCAGCATCCTAATTTTTGACAGCAACTCCCATCCTTCACTGTGGTGGAACAACACCAGCAGTCCACCATCTTTAGTTCCATAGTGAAGCCCGGTATGTTCAGACAGGAATCACTGATGATGTCAGAAGATCCTGACTTCATTCCTTCTGATTCACTCCAGCACGGAACATCTCCACACGTCCAAGAAGACTCCACATGAAGGAGCTGATGAAGGAGATCAGCTCTTCAAACTCCAAATAAAAAACACGCTACATGGACCTGCTGCCATCATGAGTAGCGCATTTTTCAAAAGCTTATTAAGAATATCATCATTTTTAAGATTTTTTTACAGTAGAACAAGAACAGCATAAGTTGTTTTACTCCTGATTTAACCCACTGTGGATTTTGATATGTTTTTTTTATACATTTGTAGAAGACGTCCACTTTTTAACTTCAAATTTTTTTCCACATTCTGAAGGCAGAGGTAAAAGAAAATGAATCAAAGTGTTTGTGTGTAACAGTTTAATCCATTATTTTCACTCAAGCAAAGTCCAAACCCGATCCCTCCCATTCCAGAATCTGTTCCAAGAATCTAAAACTACTTCTTACAATCCAGTAATCTGGCTGAGCGTCTAGAGGAACTATATCATAAGAAAGCAGCAGTTTGAACGTGTTTCCACAACAAGTTCCTTTTTTAAACCAAAATAAACCAGATTTGCTTCTGGTTTCGGTTCCTGTAAAGTTTTTTATGTACTCAGCAGAATGTGCACGAGGGGTGTGAACACGTTTACAAAACAGCTGGTGGAAACATCGAGTGGACCAGAAGCCTCATTTATCAAGTGTGCATAAAACAACTTCTACACTAATCAAGTGATTTAGTGATGAAGTGTGAGGACTTTAAGGGGAGCCTAAGTAAAGCTGTGGAATTGTGAGACGTGAGGAGAAGACGAGACATGTGGACAGAATCTGAAGTGAACTGGGAACAGTGAAATGAAGCATTTAATGCAGTGAAGAAACAATTAGAAAACACACATAAATATCTGTCAATGTAGGTCCAGACCAGGTATGGGAAAACTACGGCCCGTGGGCCACATGCGGCCTCTTAAACGGTTCAATCCGACGCACCGAACTTGAAAAAATTAAATGAATAAATCTTGTTAGTTTTATTTCCCTGCAATTCCGATGTTTCCCCACAAGCTGACGCCAAAGAAACAACAACACTGCTCCCATTAAAATGTGTGTGTGTCCGTGATGCCCACGCTGTCAAAATAAACAGTGTGCACAGATATGGAAAGCCATCAGGGCCAATACACGCACGCAAAGAAGCGTGTTAGATGTTAAAACAAACAAAATGTTACATCAAGTGTTTAGATTTCAAACCTAGCGCCGCTAGATTTTAAATTTAACACTCTTGATGTAACATTTAGCGCTTGTTTAAAATCTAGCATCATTCTATCGGTCTAATCTAGAGGTTACCAAAGCATGCCATCCATCTGATCCTGTTCCACCCCTTTAATGTTGGAACTCCATGTGGCCTGCGAATCAAATTGTTTTCCCACCTCTGGACTAGACCGAAGAAAAGATTGTTAATAAACGCACATTGTTGCTCATCATGCTTGAGCTGTTTTGAAACCATGTGCCATGAAACCGTGTCGTGCACCTGCTGCTTTCACATCCTTCACATAAAGATGAATAATAACGTCAAGCTGTACGTTATCTGGACCGGTGCCAGTGGCTGACTTGGACTCCTGGCACGCGGAGAGTTTCAATCTTTGACGCCACTACAAGTTTGACATTTTTCGTTTTGTCTTCTAAACCGTTTTTCCGGAGTCTATCTTGGCTGATTCAAGGTGAGAGGCAGGATACACCCCGAACAGGTCACCAGTCTGTTGAGGGGCCACACACACGCACTCATTCCTAGGGGCGATTTTTGTAGCGGCCAAACATTCTAACATGTATGTTTTTGGAGAAACTAGAGAAAACCCACACATATACAGGGGGAGAACATGCACACTCCATACAGAAATCCCAGTGTTCCAACCCTCGCCTCCACTCCAGGACTTGAACCTTCAACCTTCTTGCTGTGAGGCCACCGTGCAGCCTAAGTTTGGAATACATCACGGACAAATCAATGTGTCCATCTAAAAGTTTCCGTGGTGACCACCTCCCACTGTTTTACATCAACACGGCTGCACAACGGCGATACCTCATCATTACTCATGGGTATTGCCAGGCTCATCAGGGGATCGTTCCATATGCATCACGTCATTTACATGATCCATATATGGAGTTTTGGAGGCGTGGTTGGAGCGGGATGGAGCTCAAGTTGGTTTATGTCTGAGATCTCTCTGCTGGTCTTAGTAAATGAGACCACAGGACCCCTCAAGGCAGAAACCCATCACTGCCGGTCAAGTAAGAGTCAAATCTCAGCCGATTTAATCGCTCGACCGATCCATGGATCTGATCGTAGTTAGAGGATGCAGTGTACCCCTCCATCCTTCATCTAACCTGTTTTGTTTCCTTCCACAGGTCTCCCTCTGGATTACAAGTTCCCCCGCTTCTCACCCGACAAGCCCTGCACCACCGGTTACTACCCCCGCCCTCCAGACTCCCTGCTGAAGAGGTGCCAGAATCTGTCCTAAAGAAAGAAAGAAGAAAAAAAATCCTCTGTTACCCCTCAGGAGAGGAACGTGCCTCCATTTTGCCCGTAGTTCCCACCTGTCTGGAGAAACCATGTGAATGTAGGCCGCTGTATCTGTCACCCACATTTGAGAGTCGTGTTGTGGTTCAGTGTACCGTTCACGTGGAAATAGGAGAAAATAAGTGTTTACGCACAAAATAAGTAAAAAATATACATTTATTTTCTTGTTTTCCCTCTAAAATAAAGTGAATATTTTACCTGGAAGTGATTACCTCAGCAATACGTGTGTGTGGACAGATTTTTAATGTTCCGTCAGAAAACCAATAGTTATGATGAAGAAGATACTCGATGTTTTCTTCCTGGTGTCACTGTGACATGTTCTCTTTGGGTCTAAATGTTTTCGTCCTCATGTGCAGATGGAGAAACGCTTGAACCGACTGTGAATGCTCATTTCCTGTGTCGTGCCAAAATCTCGTTTAGCATTTAACCAAGAACTTAAAACAGCAGCTCTTCAAAAGTTACTGATTAATGTGGTTTAAACACGAAAAAAATGTGGAAACACTGGTTTAATTCATGTGGAGTTTTCGTTGGTTCTCGCTCTGATGGTTAAAATGTGTTTAAACAGAAACTCATTGAACTGCACACAATATGTTCCAAATCATTCTGCTAATGGAATCTAACCGTCTTCACAATCATGACTTTGTTTATCTGGATTGTTTTGTATCTCAGGGTTTTTTCATTCCTGAAATCAGATTTTTCTGATCATCAGTTTTAAGCCGCTTTAAAAAAAATAACTCCTGAAGCTTGTTCGACTTTATTAAACAGATCAATAGATAGATCTAGTGAGAGGAACCGGTTACTTCGGGTCGTCTTCTGGGTGGTGATAACATCATTTAGAGGGTGACGGGGGTTATTCAGGATACCCTGCATTACAGCCCTCTATACTTCCATCAATCTGGGAAATAATGCTGCTGGAAAACAGGAAATACGTAGATTCCAACATTCCATTTTTGCCGGTTTAAAGAGATGTGTGTCTGGTTCAGAGCCCACACTCTGCCGGTCAGATGAAGATATGATGAGGAAGGATTCTGCAGCTGCTAGAATGACATTACAAAGCAAACAGGAAGTGTAGAGGAAAGAGAACGGAAAGGGCAAACTCTGGTCCGAGGGTTTTGTGAGGCCCGCAGAACCTTTAAATCCGGCCCATCAATGATGAGAAAATTCTATGTAAACACAGTTTCTTTATTTTTAGTCTCCCGTACTCTCAGATCCTCTCATGTGAAGCACTTTGAATCATTCCGTTCCTTCGTCTTCCGATTATCCGGGGCCGGGTCGTGGGGGCAACAGCCTCAGACGGGAAACCCAGGCCTCTCTCACCCGGCTGCATCCTCCAGCTGACCCGGGATGATTCTGAGGTGTTCCCTGTCCAGCTGTGAGACATAGTCTCTCCAGCAGGTCCAGGGTGTGCCTCTTGGTCTCCTCCTGATTGGACATGCCCAAAACACCTCACCAGTGAGGGAGGCATCCTAACCAGATGCCCAAACCACCCCATCTGGCTTCTCGCAACCTGGAGAAGCAACAGCTCTACTCCAAGCTCCTCTCGGATGGCAGAGCTCCTCCCTCTATCTCTGAGAGAGAGCCCGGCCCCATTGACTTGGCTTTACTGATTAATTTACTTGGTCTTTGTTCTCAATTTAATTCAATAAAATTTTCATTCAAGCAGAAAAAAAACACCCGAAGGATCTAGTTCACTGTAAAAATAAGACGTTCAAAATAAGGAGAGTGGTTTGTTATTATTCCATTTAAATCAAAGCCTGAGGTTTTAACACGTTTCTTCTTTTTGGTCTCAGATAGGAGTCGGTGTGACTTGGTGCCCGGCCCCGTTTCAGAGGCCGCAGCTCCGTAGATCCAGAGAGATTTCACTTACAGAATCATTTGGAACTCCGTTACTGTCTTACTTTGGAATTTGTAAATGTCATTGTTTACAGAAAAAATATAGCAAACATGTGATATTCTATGTGACTTCTGTGGGACTTATTTCACATACTGGGACTTGTTTCACCGACTTGGACTTGAATTGAAACTGTACCAAAATATTTCACTTTTTTTTTTTTTTCAAGCAACCAAAACCAGTTATTTTTGACTTTTTGATGTTTAAATGTTTATGCAATAACGTGTTTGACTTCATGTGTTTGTATTGGTTTTAAAACCAGTTTGATTCACATGTTCCAGAACCAAACCATCTAAATTTTAAATTCAGGACATCACGTTGTGGGTTATGTTAAGAAATGTCCCCCCACGGTGTTCCACGTGTAAAAAAAAGTGCAGTTTATCTGCTTCGCTGTCGAGTTCAGCTCCGTCACGACATCATCGGTCTGTTGTTTTCAGGTTTGATGTGAAGCGTCTTCACATTTACAGGTGGAACGTTGGTGGAGCGTTGGTGGAGCGTTGGTGTTCAGTCATTTATATATATAAAAAAGAAGTTTCCAGTGGATGAGACGTTAAGCTAGTATCATGGGGCGGGGTGCACATGTTTCATTGTTCCGTTCCGTCATCTTCCGCTTGTTCCAGGGTCGGGTCATGGGGGCAACAGCCTCAAACGGGCAGCCCAGGCTTCTCTCACCGCTGCTGCATCTTCCAGCTCACCCGGAAGGATCCCAAGTCATTCCCCGGCCAGCTGTGAGACATAGTCTCTCCAGCGGGTCCGGGGTGCCTCTTGATCTCCTCCCGGTGGGATTTGCCCAAAACACCTCGCCCGCAAGGCCGCCGGGGGGCATCCTGACCAGTGCCCGAACCGCCCCATCTGGCTCCTCTCGACCTGGAGGAGGAGTGGCTCGACACCGAGCTCCTCCCGGATGGCAGAGCTCCTCACCTGATCTCTGAGTGAGAGGAGGACGCTCGGAGGAAGGAGATGGAATGTTTTATTGTGTTCGTGCAAATGTTCCTAATAGTGTGCACATCTTCTGAGATGTTTGTGAACATGTTCCACCATCTGTGTGTCTTCAACTGGATTTAAACATGTTCTATCGTGTGTGTATAAATTCTATCATTTCGACACACATTAGTCCTCATTTATCAGAGCTGCATACGCCAACATGCGGGTTAACGATGATCCACGACCAAAACGATGAGCTTATTCAGATTTATTAGAACTATGTGACTGCATGGTACGCACGCGTCGCTGCACCAGATCGACAGATCATGCAATTTTATAAAAAAAATCTAAACTATGATATGAACAGTTGCATATTTAACCATAATGTGACCAGTGTCCTGATGAGATCTGTGACTTTGCGTCTCTGCACATGCCCAGAACGCTCCCGCTCCCATCCATATGATCTAACCATCCAGATCTGCCACCTGCCATACTTCAGTGTGAATTGGCTTTAGGGTTTGTTTTCGGAACTCCGATCTATCGAGATCTGTGACTGATCGATCTTGATGAGGTCGCAGATCTCGATAGAACACCAGGATTGTCGGTTCAGGATCGGGTGGGGAGCGCCAGGGGAGCAGAGGCTCAGACCATGAAAACAGTCTTAACATTATCTACAGTATTTAAAACCTACTAAACAGTGGGTAACACAGTGGCCTCACAGCAAGAAGGTCATGGGTTTGCGTCCCGGGTGGGGACGAGGCTTGGAACGCTGTCCTTTCTGTGTGGAGTTTGCATGTTCTCCCCGTGTCTGCGTGGGTTTCCTCCGGGTACTCCGGTTTCCTCCCACCCTCCAAAGACATTCACGCTAGGTTGATTGGCCGGTTCCAAAATTGCCCCTAGGAATGAGTGTGTGTGTGGATGGTTGGATGTGTGTGGCCCTGCGACCTGTTTGGGGTGTACCCTGCCCCTCGTCTTGAATCAGCCGGGATGGGCTCCGGCATCCCCGTAACCCCGTAAAGGATAGACAGATAAGAAGGTCACTGACTAGTAGACAGGTCACGTGTTTGTCAGTGTAAATGACTTCCTGCCAAAAAGTGATCGGCCACTAAAAAGTAACATTTTTTTCTTCTTATTTTTCTGACTTCCCTTGGGTAATGTAGTGAATTACGGGCGTGGCAGAGCATCAATGTGAATAAATAGGCGTGGCCATTGTAGCTATGCTTGTTTTCAATCACCTTATTTATCAGGACCCCGCTTGCATACGCCTAAGAGAGACAGGTGTACCCCTCTTAATAAATACCACGCCCACTTTTGTCTACAACATTTTCTGCTCACTTTTGATAAATGAGGTCCAATGTGTGTGAACATGTTTTACTTTTGTTGGCACGTTTTCCTGTCAGTATGTGTGCGGAGGCACTACAGTGAGAGAACACGTGTCACAGTGGGTCCACGTGTTCAAACATGTTTCACTTTAGCTGCACATATTTTGTTATTTCCTGCTATTTCTGCTCATCTTCTACCGTGTGTGAACATGTCTCTGTCTGTGCACATGTTCCACCTTTTTGTTCCGTTGTCTTCCGCTTCATCCAGGGCTGGGTCATGAGGGCATCAGCCTCAGTAGGAAGGAGGAAGCCCAGACTTCCCTCACCCAGGCCGCATCCTCCGGCTCAACTTGGAGGATCCCGAGGCGTTTTCTTACCTGCTGTGAGACATAGTCCCTCCAGCAGGTCCTGGTTTTGCTTCTGGTTTCCTCCTGGTGGAACGGAACGCCTCATCAGTGAGGGAGGCATCCTAACCAGATGCCTGAACCACCCCATCTGGCTTCTCTCAACCTGGAGGAGCAATAGCTCTACTCCAAGCTCCTCCCAGATGGCAGAGCTCCTCCCTCTATCTCTGAGTGAAACCCCGCCCACCTTGCAGAGGTGAACAAGACGCCCGTTCCACCGTGTGTGCAAATGTTTCTATAGTTCTGCACATTTTTCAATCTTTGCACATATTCCAGAGTGTTTTTTTGCACATGTCCCCCCATGTGCACATGTTCCATGCGTACAGCTGTGGTGATTGTATTCATCTGGAAACTGTGTTGCACTTTTTGCCTTATGTTTGGCTCTGTGTTCATATGTGTGAAAGTTAATAAAATATTCCAGGATTTTCTCATGTCGAGTCTTTTTTTTTCACAGATTTGCTTCATTTTGTCACATCAGCAAGGAAAGGATGATGATGTGACACACAGTCACACAACACACGGGTCACTAACCAAAGAGACATTTAGTGTCTAGAGTTTATTGTTTAGACCGACTCCATGTTGGTCATGGAGTCGTTTCGTTTTGTTAGCGTGGACTCAACCAGCAGCTAGCACTTAGAACCAGATCCATCGTGGCTGGAGGAGTCTATGCAGTCCCGACAGAACTGAGAAGGAGACAATCAGAAAGGAGGGGCTTTGAGCCCAGTGTCCCTGCTGTTGTCATGAGTAACATCCAGATGCAAGATGGAGGAACTGGGGACGCTCGTTCTGACCCAGCAGGAATGTGGAGGGTCCACTTTGGTGTGCTTCATTGAAGCCTGACTTCGTGGACTGTTTTTTTTAACTGTTCAGACACCAGGTTTCACACCGTGTAAGTGGACCAGGAAGGCATCGAGGTGTTGCCACCGTAGCATCAAATTTATCTTCAGGGATTAATGAAGTTTATTCAATTCAATTTAGATCCGAAGAACCTCGAGACACATGATCTGGGTTCTAAAAGACGTACATCATCGTTCAGTACACCTACGTAGTCTTTACGTCGTCTATGAGAAAACTATTAATGGTGAAACCTGTCATGAAGCGGTGTGCAGGTGGAAGCAGGAGGACCCACTATAAGGACAGAAAACATGGTTTATTTGAGAATGGCAGTCCAGTAAAAAGAAGAAAGAAAAACATCAGGTTTTAGTGGCATGGCAGAGGTTATTGTTCATAACGTGTTTTTTGGTCAGCCAACCAGGGAGACCTGGCTGTAAGGGATGGTAATGACCCAACATGGAGGTTTGGGTGATTGCCCTTAAATAGCCAGCAGGGTCCACAGATGTGTGGCATCAGAATAATCACCCTCAGGTGTCTCAATCAGGGTGATGGGGGAAAGTTCCCTGGCTCCCTCTAGTGGCAGGTGAGGGGATCATGACAAAACCAAAACATGAAGAATCACCCCGCTTGTTTTTTTAAATCAAAAAATGATTTTGTTTAACCAGCCAGGCTAACGCGGCCCAGGAGGGAATCAGAAACTTAGAATAGTTTCACATGTACCTGTACGGAGCAGGGACGTGTTTTTTTTTTTTTTTTATGCAAACACCTTCAAAATTGTCTATTCTTACGAGGTTGCGGGGGGTGCTGGAGCCCATCGCAGCTGATTCGAGGCAAGGGGCAGGATACACCCCGAACAGGTCGCCAGTGTGTTGCGGGGTCACACGCACACAACCATACACACACATACTCCTTGGTGGCGATCTGGCACCGGCCAATCAACCTTACATGCATGTTTTTGGAGCGCGGGAGGAAACCGGAGTACCTGGAGAAAACCCACGCAGACACGGGCAGAACATGCAAACTCCACACAGTAAGGCCAGTGTTCCAAGCCTCGTCCCCACCCGGGAGTCAAACTCACGACCTTCTTGCTGTGAGGCCACTGTGCTACCCACTGTGCCACAGTGCCACCCGTGTCTCTTTTTTTTTTTTTTTTTAAACAAAAACACCCACTCAGCAAAAAATCTATGAAATTCTTGGCAAACAAATGTGTCCTGATGACCCCTTGAATGTTCATGATTAAAATAAGGAGGGACATGATGGCAGCCAGCCCGTCTGGTGTCTCTTGGTAGATAAAGTATTCTTCAGTCTGCAGACGCAGACCCAAATCAATCTAGTTTTAAAAGTTTATCTGCAGAGTATTTTTAAGAATCTGTATCTTCGTCTTGACTCAGAGGCACTTGAACTGTTTTGTTTTTCTCTTGTGGTTCACTGACGGTAAAATCCCTCTGATTTTAAGAAAAACAAATGTGAAGTCGTTTTTAAGCCTCATCTCGGAGGTCAACAAACCCCTGAGCTGTGCTGAGCAGGGGGGGGAGGAGTGAGGGTGGAGCAATGGGAAGGAAAAGAAGGATAGGCTTTACTTGGACTCCAGCATGGGGAGCCAAAGCAGAGTGAGTCATGTGAGATGTTTGGGAACAGCGTGTGTAAGAAAAGCTGGTTTCTGGAAGAGACGAAGAATTTTCCATCATTACATCATCGGAGCAGAGTTCAGTCCTCATTCTGAGCATCCCAGTAACACACGGCAGCAGGAAACCAGTGACAGTGGAGGGAGGGAACGCTCCCAGTGTCTCTGAAAACCTTTCAGATCGATTGAAATCAATCGCTCTTCAAAAAGGAAGATCAACGGTTTCAATTATAAAACCTGTAAAGATTTTAGGGCGTCGGCATGTTTGTTCAGCTTAAGTCTTTCTTACGGCACAGACATTTGTTATTGATTTGAATATGATTTCATAAGCTTCAGGTCATTTACATAATCCAAATATGGAGTCCCAGGGGTGTGGTCGGGTAGGGACCATGATGGTAGAGAGGATGGTCAGGGTTATCCATGATGGTAGAGAGGATGGACAGGGTTATCCGTGATGGTAGAGAGGATGGTCAGGGTTATCCATGATGGTAGAGAGGATGGTCAGGGGTATCCATGATGGTAGAGAGGATGGTCAGGGTTATCCATGATGGTAGAGAATATGGTCAGGGGTATCCATGATGGTAGAGAGGATGGACAGGGTTATCCGTGATGGTAGAGAGGATGGTCAGGGGTATCCATGATGGTAGAGAGGATGGTCAGGGGTATCCATGATGGTAGAGAGGATGGACAGGGTTATCCGTGATGGTAGAGAGGATGGTCAGGGTTATCCATGATGGTAGAGAGGATGGTCAGGGGTATCCATGATGGTAGAGAGGATGGTCAGGGGTATCCATGATGGTAGAGAGGATGGTCAGGGTTATCCGTGATGGTAGAGAGGATGGTCAGGGTTATCCGTGATGGTAGAGAGGATGGTCAGGGTTATCCCTGATGGTAGAGAGGATGGTCAGGGTTATCCGTGATGGTAGAGAGGATGGTCAGGGTTATCCCTGATGGTAGAGAGGATGGTCAGGGGTATCCATGATGGTAGAGAGGATGGACAGGGTTATCCGTGATGGTAGAGAGGATGGACAGGGTTATCCATGATGGTAGAGAGGATGGTCAGGGGTATCCATGATGGTAGAGAGGATGGTCAGGGTTATCCGTGATGGTAGAGAGGATGGTCTCTGTCGGAAGTCAGCAATCTCAGGCGTAAACCATCTTGATTGAGGGGGAAGGATGGCTCAGTGGGTAAGGGCGACCGTCCTGTATGGTTGCCTGTTCGATACCCCGCCCGGATTTTATGGTGGGTGTCCTTGAGCAAGACACCAAACCCCAATGTCTCCTGATGGTGGTCTCCTGCTTGTATGTCAGCTTCTACCATCAGGTATGAATGTGTGTGTGAATGTGAGCTACAATGTAAAGCACTTTGAGAACTAACACAGGTGGAAACATCTACGTAGAACCCATTTACCATTTGATCTCCATCCCACCCCAACCATACCTCGAGAACTAAAAATGTTTTCAAATGAGTCACTAACGCCTGTTATTATTCATGAATCACGCCATTAGCTTGGGACAAAAGACAGCGAGCAGCGTGAGAGGCGGTCACCGTGGTAACTGTTGGAGTCAATTGGGGAGGAAAAGTAGGGTTAGGAAAGTTAGAAAAAGAAAGTAGGGAGGATGAAGTGATCCATCCTGAACAAAACACCTTCCTGTGGTTCCAGGATGTTCAAACAGGAGTCTGGTCTGACTTCTCACTCATTCTGAAACCCGCTTGGTGATAAATACAACGCCACACATTAAAACTCTGAAGTAGAAAGCTCAGAAGAGTTGTTTTTATCTGAAAGTACTGCATTGAGCATCATTGCTCAAGTCCCATTATCACACATCCTGTTGCACAAGTCTGATAGGATCATTAGAACTGTTGCACAAGAATCTTAAAGTTTGTTAGAGTTCATGTTTGTGTCAAAACTATTTATTTGGAATCTCTTGAGATCGACAGACAGAAAACCAGGACAAAAGTTTGGACATCACCCACAGCAGGTGACCATAGGTGAGGATGGAAACGTAGATCCTGGTTACCGTGGTGAGGGTGGGAACACAGATCCTGGTTACCATGGTGAGGGTAGGAACGTAGATCCTGGTTACCATGGTGATGGTAGGAACAGAGATCCTGGTTACCATGGTGAGGGTAGGAACATAGATCCTGGTTACCGTGGTGATGGTAGGAACGTAAATCATGGTTACCATGGTGAGGGTAAGAACGTAGATCCTGGTTACCATGGTGAGGGTAGGAACGTAGATCCTGGTTACCATGGTGAGGGTAGGAACATAGATCCTGGTTACTATGGTGAGGGTGGGAACGTGGATCTTGGTTACCATGGTGAGGGTAGGAATGTAGATCCCGGTTACCATGGTGAGGGTAGGAACGTAGATCCTGGTTACCATGGTGAGGGTAGGAATGTAGATCCTGGTTACCATGGTGAGGGTAGGAACGCAGATCCTGGTTACCATGGTCAGGGTAGGAAGACAGATCCTGGTTACCATGGTGAGGGTAGGAATGTAGATCCTGGTTACCATGCTACGTAGATTCCATAAAAAAAATCAAAATAAAAAATCCAACAGAAATGTGGAGCTTTACTGACCTGCTGCCATCACGAGTAGCGCATTAAGTAGTGTTTTATGTTTATTTGTTACTTATTTTTATCTATTTATGTTCTAATGCTTTAAAAGCAAATCAATGATAATAAAATTCTCTTATTTTTAAAAGTTGTTTTATGTAAAGAAACTTTTATATAAACACAAACTTTGACCTGCAAGTTTGTCCCAATTCTAAATGGGGTTCTCTTGTGTTTATGAGTTTAACATCTCTAGATGCTCCGTTCTGCTCTTTTCCTCCCCAAGAAGGAGGCTTTAAGGACAGGGTGGTCCTGGTTCTGATCGGCTGTGATTCTGTTGAACTGTGTTAAATTCTAGAAGATAAAAAGGAACAAAATGAAGAGAAGTTGTTCCTTCTTCCTGCTGCTTTAAATCCTCTCAGTCCTGCAGAGGGAGCAGCAGCTTGGGGAGGGGGAGCAAAGGGAGACCTGCCTCCCCCCACTCCCCAAACCCTCTCACTCCCTCTCTCTCTTCAGCTCCTCCTCATTCTCTCCACTTTCTTTTTCTTCTCATCAGTAAAAACACTCTGTCAATTTGTTCTGAAGAAGTTCTGAGCTGGAAGTTCTGAGGATGAGGATCAGAACCAGGTACGGGCATTCACTCTGTGTGTGTGTGTGTGTGTGTGTGTGTGTGTGTGTGTGTGTGTATGTGTGTGTGTGTGTGTGTGTGTGTGTGTGTTTTGGGTTAGGGAGGGAGTTCGGGGAGATTTTTCAGTCACAAAGAGCGACTTTAAAAAGTTAAATTTATTGAGGGATTAAAACTCTGGTCAGTGAACGGACCATCTGAGAAACATTGAAGATTATAAGTGTTTTTTTTATTTTTAACTAAATAATTTCTTAAATCTTTTTTTAAAATCATGTTTATAAAATATTCATAAGTTCATAACATGTTCATAACATATCATGAGTTCATAACAGACTAAAAACTCATCATTTTATTGGTTCCCAGTTTGTTCATTTTCTTCATTAATCCTTAAATTTTTCTGTTTTTAAACATTTTAAACACATTTTAAATCCAGTGAAAATAGAAAAAAAAAGAGTTTATTTGACAGAAAACAAGTAAATATTGTAAATAATCTGAGTTTAGTTTCAGAATTTAAACCGTTTTCAGTTTAAAAAGCAGTGGAATCAACTTGAAAAATAAATCTGTAACTTTAACCCTGAAAACTTCAACCTAAATCTTTATTAGATCAACCTTTATGACCGGGATCTTTGATTTTATGACTCTGAAAACCTAATCAGTTCATTTATAGTTGGTACTGAGTAACTGTGGGTAGTTTCATTAAAATTCCTACCCTGTTTTTGGAAGATGTTGTTTTCAGAAAATTTTGTTGACGTTGATCCGTGTTTCTTAAATCTTTGTTATTTTTATCTTTGTGAGCCGGATCTTTGGTTTCTTCATGACCCGAAAACTTAATCAGTTCATCTATAGTTGGTGCTGACTACCTCTTTACAGACAGATTAAAATCCTTTCTGTAATTCGGAAGTTGTTACATTTAAATACTTTGTAATCTTGACCTTGTGATTTTGACTTTAGGTCGGATGATACTGATAAATCAGTTCATCTATAGCTGATACTGAGTAACTGAAGATACATTCTGTGGTTTGGAAGACATTACATTCACAATGTGCTACAGAAGCACAGTTGCACGGACACACTGTGGCATTTAAAAACATTAGAAGTGAAAATAAGTCAGATGTTAGTTTTCTGGTGAATCAAATGGTCCGTTTAAGTGCCATCAGTGGATTTATGGGTCATTCTGACGGCATGAGGAACCCTGAATGCCTGCGTGTGTCAAGTCAGGGTTCTTGGAAAGTCCAGGACCCCTGTGGTCAGCATGACGTTCAGACTCCTCCCCACCGCGCGGATCCTCACTTCACGTTCTGCAAAATAACGTACAGAGTTTGAGTTGGAATGAAAATCTGGAGTCGCCCTCACATTCCTGCTGGAGGTCCAGGGTCGGGGCAGGAATGTAACGGGGTCAAAGTTCAGGAGGAGAACCGGAGCGTTCAGGTTTCTGCAGGAATCTGGTCTAGACGTCTTTTTAAATCACAACCAAATGTTTCCAGTCAGAAAGGTTCTGGAATTTCCTGGTGAGAGAGAGAAGAGGGAGGAGGGGGCATCGGGAGCAGCCGGACCCCAGAAAGACAGAGAGGGAGGAGGGGTGCTTCTGGGTTTGGATCAGCTGTTCAGCAGGAAAAAAAACAGATTCAGATACTTAATTAATTCTCTACTGGAAAGTTAGTGTTCTGTGGCTCCAAACAGCTTCAGAACAGCTGCTAGGTGGTGCAGAGTTGGCTGAGGTCGAGCTGGAACACCCGCTTGGTGGAAAACACGACAGTTGACTCTGCACTGGGTAGAATGCGGGTTACCGTGGCAACGATGTTTAAAGCTCCAATAAATCAAAATAAGATGTTAAACTACCATGGTAACCAGGGTCTACGTTTCTACCCTCGCCATGGTAACCAGGTTCTACGTTCCTACCCTCAACATGGTAACCAGGATCTATGTTCCTACCCTCGCCATGGTAACCAGGTTCTATGTTCCTACCCTCACCATGGTAACCAGGATCTACCTGCCTACCCTCACCATGGTAACCAGGATCTACATTCCTACCCTCACCATGGTAACCAGGATCTACGTTTCTACCCTCACCATGGTAACCGGGATCTACATTCCTACCCTCACCATGGTAACCAGGATCTACGTTTCTACCCTCACCATGGTAACCAGGATCTACGTTTCTACCCTCACCATGGTAACCAGGATCTATGTTCCTAACCTCACCATGGTAACCAGTGTGGGTGGTGACCGAAAGAACGAGATCACGGATACAAGTGGCTGAAATGATTTTCCTCTGCAGGGTGGCTGGGCTCTCAATCAGTGATAGAAGGAGGAGCTCGGAGTAAAGCTGTCGCCCCTGCGGGTCGAGAGAAGTCAGATGTGGTTATTCGGACACCTGGTCAGGATGCTTCTCTAGCGCCTTGCTGACAGGTCTTCCGTTCCACCGGGAGGAGACCCAGAGGAAGGTCCCGGACCGGCTGGAGAGACTACGTCTCACAGCTGGACAGGGAACACTGTGGGATGCTCCTAGGTGAGCTGGAGGATGCAGCCGGGGTGAGAGAATCCTGGGCATCCCGTCTGAGGATGTTGCACCAGCGACCTGGCCCATTTTATTGTCATTTTATTTTTAAATATTGTAGAAAAAATTTAAAGTTGAATAAGATTTGTTTTCATCTTCTGTTGTCATGGTGACCAGCCAGCATTTAGACGGGCGCAGTTATTTAAAAAGTTAAAATCATTTAACTGAAACATCTTTCAGAACTGAAATAGACGGCGTGAAAGGGTGAACCAACTGGCCTGGCACCATCTGGTTTGACTTGTATCAGTCTGAAACAGCTGGTTTGGTCTGTCCTGCCCTGGGTCAGTCCCATACTCGCCCATATTGGCTCCACTCCGCTCTGACCGGCCTGGAAAGCCTGCATCATCGTGCCGGCAGCTGGATCTAATTATTTCAGGAATGTGGAAGAAAAGTCTGAGTCGTTTTTTTTTCTCTCTCTTTGTTCCACGCCGGCTCAAAAAAAAAAAAAGTGTTTTTAAAACCTTTTCATTGAATTTAATTCATGTGATCAAACAGAACCATGACACGTCTGTCCATAGAGCCTCCCTCACAGGGAGGAAAAAACCTGATGGAGACCCAGTTTGATAATAATCAACCATCACAGAGTTCATAAAAAGAAAAAACTATTGTACTGTTTAAGTCGAAGCAAATGCCCTCCGAGGGGTCCATTATTTATTTATCATACTGTATTCACCCCTCATGGAGAAATTCCTGTGCTGCATTGGACTGCAGCAGGCAGCCAATGAAGGCACCAATGGTGAGAGCAACCTGGGGTTTAGATGTCTGCTCCAGGGACAACTAGGCATTAGCTCAGCAGGATTTGAATCGGCAACTCTTCGGTACACTGAGCTATGCCTCCACCTACCTTTCTGAAATAGGTATGGGGAGGCACCTACTTACCTGTTGGGTAGGTAGTCAGGTTGGACGCTTCACGCCTCCGACTCGTCCATTAATTTCAGATGATGAACACCTAGAAGGGAAGTTACTGTATATCCTGGTTATTTCAGAAAAAAATAATATTATAGAATCCAATTTTTTACCATAAAAAGAAGGAATGGCGGACTGTTTACTAACATTTGTGGCCATGGTAACAGAACCATTAGCTGGTCCAAGACTTACTAAAATAAAGTATCAATTATTCATTTGTCTTCTGAACACTTTATCGTTAATGGTGTTGCGACTCGCGAGAGGTGCCAGAGCCCATCCTGGTTGATTTAAGGCAAGGGGCAGGATACACCCTGACCAGGTTGCCAGTCTGTTGTGCAGCCACACAGACATACAACCAGCCACACAGTATTTTTTCTAAAATCCTGGTCTTAGTGGCATACACCAGCACGTCCACCAGGTTTCGGGGTGCTAAATAAAAATCTGTGGCAGCGCTGACCAGGTGGAAGTTAAGAAATTGCAAATCAGATTATGCAAAAAAAAAACTTGCAACTCAAACCTCTTAGTGTTTTTATTAGAACTGTTGCACAAGAATCTTAAAGTTTATTAGAGTTCATGTTTGTGTCAACACTATTTATTTGGATTCTTCTTGAGATCGACAGGCAGAAAAATCAGGACAAAAGTTTGGACATCACCCACAGCAGGTGATCATAGGTTAGAATGGGAATGTAGATCCTGGTTACCATGGTGAGGGTAGGAATGTAGATCCTGGTTACCATGGTGAGGGTAGGAAGGTAGATCCTGGTTACCATGGTGAGGGTAGGAACGTAGATCCTGGTTACCATGGTGAGGGTAGGAACGTAGATCCATGGTGAGGGTAGGAACGTAGATCCTGGTTACCATGGTGGGTAGGAACGTAGATCCAGGTTACCAAGGTGAGGGTAGGAACGTAGATCCAGGTTACCATGGTGAGGGTAGGAACGTAGATCCATGGTGAGGGTAGGAACGTAGATCCTGGTTACCATGGTGAGGGTAGGAACGTAGATCCTGGTTACTATGAAAAGGGCAGGAACGTATTTCCTGGTTACCATTAAGAGGGTAGCAATGTCGATCCTGGTTACCATGGTGAGGGTAGAAACGTAGATCCTCATCACCATGGTGAGGGTAGGAACGTAGATCCTGGTTACCATGGTGAGGGTAGGAACGTAGATCCTGGTTACCATGGTGAGGGTGGTTACAGTTTATTATTTTTTTTATATACTTCATTCATCCCTCATCGGGAAATTTATGTGCTGCATTTCACCGCAGCAGGCTGCCACCTATGACAACGCTAATGGTGGGAGAAACAGGAGGTTAGGTGTCTTCTCCAAGGACCCTAGACGTGCACTCAGTGGGATACGAACCAACAAACTTCCAATTGACTTCCGGTTCGTGGCCAAACTCTTTAACCACTGAGCCACGGTCTCCTTCATTCATCAGGCATCTTCTCACTTTCTAATATCCTGTTAAACAGCCCAGTCAGAAACTCTACGGCCCCTCACTCCTTGCATGACTCTGTTACTCAGAAGGTTTTTATATTTAAACGACTCTGGTCGTTAGGATGATCTTCAGGAATAATTTACTCTTTTTTTTTTTTTTTCTTGACAGCTGAGCTTCTTCAGCAACGCCCTATTTCTGATGAGACGATGACAGCGCACACCCGGGGGGCCCCCACGGTCTTCTTCTTAAGTCTGCTGTTTGCTGCTGCAGAGGTGGACCCCACCGGGAGGATCCCCTTCATGGGGGGTAACTATGAGGGTCACCCCATGCTGTACTTTAGCCGAGGAGATGTGGAGGATCTGCAGATGGCCTCCGCAGGGACTCACCGGGACATGGCTCGGCGGATACGGGAAGCCGGGGAGGCCATGCTGGAACATCCAGAGGAATACCTCCCACCTTGGAGTCCCGCTGAGTTCAGCGCCCGTTGGAATGAGGTGTACGGGAACAACCTTGGGGTGCTGTCCATGTTCTGCTTGCTGTACCCCCACCGGGCCGGCGCGCTGGACTTTGCAAGGGACTACATGGAGAGGATGGCGGCTCAGCCTAGTTGGTAGATTTTCTGTTTTTTCTAATCATATCAAGAAATGCGTCGAGCAGCTGTTAGGAAACTATTCCCCCCGCCTCGGGAGAGGAAATGAAAAGTTCAGATGTGAGCAGGAAGGTTTCAGGTGACCGGATGAGCGGCGGGGAAGAGCAGAGGACACAAACAATCCCAGAAACACAATGTACCCAGTCTGAGCGTAGCTTCAGTGTTCCAACAGTCCTGGACGTACGGCTGAGCCAGGCGGCCAAAAACTAAAATCTACAATTTATTAGACTAAACTTGACATCTGGTTTAATTTGAGATTCTTTATTGTCACTGTTCTCACAATAAAATTTAGACAGACTTCAGGCTTCAGTAGAAATAAAAAAAAAAAAACAACAAAAAACAGTACAAATAGGCAACTGGATGATTTTTCAAAAATAATTACCAGTGTTTATTGTTGTTAAAGTGTGTGTAGTTCTAAAGTGTACTTAGTACTAGTCAGATGAGTGTGCAAGAGGATGGAGGTTGGAGCATTGTTGTTTTTGGCAGCCATAATGGAATCTACTTATATAGCACTTTTCTACCTGCGTCGGCACTCAAAGCGCTTTACAGTGTAGCTCACATTCACCTATTCACACACACACTCATACCTGATGGGGATGCTGCCATGCAAGGTGCAAACCACCATCAGGAGCAATTGGGGGTTCATTGTCTTGCTCAGTGTCTTGCTCAAGGACACCTCGGCATGAACTCATGGCGGGGGATCGAACCTGCAACCCTCCGGTTACAGGGCGGTCACCCTACTCACTGAGCCATCCTTCCCGACGCCATCTGAGTTTTTGTTTAAGTCTTCGTCTTTGGAACGAAAATTTATTTAAGTTTTAGTTACATTTTTGTCAACAAAAACCCAAAAGAGTTTTTGTCTAGTTTTAGTGTAAAAAAAAACAAAAAACAACTTACTTTAACAATCGTGTCTTTATTAGTGAGAATGATGCAGGTTATTTGTTAAAAAAAAAAAAAAAACCTGCCGAGCTTTAACTTGCGCAAAACAGCGAACATAGTAAAACAAAGTAAAATAAATCTAAATTCTTCAGTGAGTGAGGAACGTTGTAACTTATACATACTTCAAAATGACATTTCTTAATAATCCTGTAAACAAAGTAAACACTGCACTGTGTCTTTAAATCAGTCGTTAGCGCAACCAAGCTGACTAAAGAAGTTAGCATGCTGTTTGCGCAAACTATGTGTAAAACTTTAAGTTTCCGACCACCAAGCCTCTTTGTTACTGTTTTCACCATGATGTGTGACTTCCTCATGGCTGCAGGTGTGTTGTGTAGACGGTGTGAACGTGCAGCATTGTGGGAGGCGTGCCGCCGTGAGAGACAGATGCAGCCGCTGTGTTTTTTTCTTTTCTCAGACAGAAATGTGAAAGTCTTACGCCCATTTCGTTACATTTCCGTCTCGTCAACAGAAACTTGCAAACGTCTCGTCACGTTTTCGTCACAGAAATGTCGCATTTATTTTGTTATCGTTACGTCATCGTCATGAAAAAATGCTTCGTCAACAAAATCATTTTGTCATCGTTGACAAAAAAACACTGGGATGGAGGGGTGATTGCTTTCACAGCTCTAGGGAAAAACTGTCTCTGAGGCGTGACGTGGTGGTCCTGATGGGAGAGGTACAAACAGTCCGTATCCTGGATGGGTGGGGTCCATCGCTATCAGTCTTGCCTTCTGCTGAACTCGGGAGCTGTAGACCGAATTCAGATCTGGTAGCCAGTACCCTAGGATCCCCTGTGCAGTCTTCACCACCCCGGCCAAGCCCTTTTGATCCTGTGTGGTGCAGCTGCCGTACCACACAGTCATACTGAGAGACAGGATGCCCTCTATGGTTGCTCTGTAGAAGTTCATCAGTAGTTGAGAGGAGAGTCCAGAGCGCTTCAGCTTCCTGAGGAAGAAGAGACGTTTTTGGGTCTTCTTCACCAGGTGTAGTGTGTTGGTAGTCCACGAGAGGTCTGCGGAGACGTGGATGCTCAGGAATTTCACACTGTCAACAAGTTCCACAGCTTTCCCCTGTGTGTAAACGGAACATGTTCAGTCCTCCTGGACCTCCTGTTGTCCACTATCACCTCCTTTTAAAGGGAGCGTGTTCAGTCCTCCTGGACCTCCTGTTGTCCACTATCACCTCCTTTTAAAGGGAGCGTGTTCAGTCCTCCTGGACCTTCTATAGTCCATTAATTGAAAATTTTCTGCTCAATTTAAAAAAAAAAAATTTTTAAATAAAAGACTTAAAAGAAGTTTTAACGTCATTATTTTTACTAACTTTAGGGTTCATGTAAAATCAGACAAAAAATATCAGTATTACCGTAATTTCACGGCCATTAGGCGCACCGTACGAAAAGGCGGAGCCTCAGTTTTGTGCGCCGTTGCTGTATTTAACACACACATAAGGCGCACCGTACGAAAAGGTGCAGTCTCAGTCACACACCGCCTTACAACAACACACGCAAGCATGCAAATGTGCGAATTAAAAAATAGATCGGGAGCAAAATTGAGTTTGGTTGTTCTTTATTTAAGTAGTAACGATACTAAACAAGTACATTACCGGTAACAGTCTTTATTCAAATCCGTCAAAGTCCTCATCCTCTGTTTTGGAATCGAGCAGCTGCGCATAATCCAACAGCGCAGGTCCACTTCACTCCTCGCTGTCAAAGTCACTGTCTGTACTGTGCGGCTCCTCAGAAAGGATACCAGCTTTTGAGAAAGCTCGGATAACAGTACCAGCAGACACGTTAGTCCAAGCATCTACAATCCATTGGCAAACTGTAGCGTAACTCGCCCGGCGCTGCCTTCCACCCTTCGTTCGCCGCTCACACTTCACTCTTTGACGTTCTCATGTGTTTTCTTTCACGTCCGCCTCGCGGGCACGGCGTTTTCTTTTAGGTCCGCTTTTTCTCACACACAAGGCGCACCGCTCATTTTGAAGAAAATTTGAGACTTTTAGGTGCGCCTTATGGCCGTGAAATTACGGTACTAGACTCTCTATTAACACTAAGTTTACGTCCAGCAGCTTCGTTTCCTTCTTTATCAGCAGCTTCATTAAATTTAACTTAAGAACTGCTTCATTTCTTTCTAACGATGCTTCATCATCACTTTGTTTTCATCTACGAGTGTAAAAGAGGAAATGATGAGTTTCATTTCTTCTTTTATTGTGATAAGTTTAGACCAGGAAGTGGTGGATGGTAGTGGTGTTCAGATGGTGGATTCTTCCTTGTTGTTCTTCCTGCTTTCATTCATCAGTGCAAATAGAAACACACGGGTTCACTAGTGTCTTCCTTGTGCCTCTTCTGCTCCAGCTCCCCCTGGTGGCTGTTAGGGTTCAAAGTGTGTGAAAAAAAAAAGTTGTGGCTTATACACCGGAAGTTACGACAGTTATTCCTCGACTTAAGCTATTAAAATCTGACCTTAAGTAACCTCAGTTACATGTCCGGACCAGACACGAGTTTTCCCCTGAAGAAGGAAGGTACTTTTGATGGAACAATGGGACAGAAGTTCTGTTTTAATCCCATTATCTTTACGACCTGCTGGTTAGAAAAGAAATTCCTTTCCTTTAAAATGCTAAAATAGAATAAAATCCCCCCAAAAAATAGCATAAAATATTTATGACAGATTGGTGACCTCTTGAGGGTGTACCTTGGATGGGAAGGCCATAGGGAAGGATCTCTCAGTGGGTAGGGCGACTGTCTTATAACCAAAGGGTCGCTGGTTTGATCCCCGCCTAGAGTTTTTGTCCCTGAACAAGACACTGAACCCCCCATGACTCCTGATGGTGGTTTCCAGCTTGCATGCCAGCTTCCACCATCACGTATGAATGTGTGTGTGAACGTAAAACACTCTGAGAACCAGCGCAGGTAGAACAGAGCTGGAGAAGTGGAGTCTATTTATTTTACCCCGCCTCTTGTCTCGCCTGTTCATTTTAAATAATCTGAGAGGAAAGAAATTTCTGGATTGTGAGTCGTTAACAGAGACCAGCAACACCCCGTCTCCCGTGAGCTTTAATCCCTCCTCCCTCCCCTCCAGGCAGGGCCAACCGAGTAAGCCACCAGCATGTTCTCACATCTTTAACAGTTTTTCTCCGTGCCCACATTTTGCTTCTGGTCACTGAACCTCTTCTGGTTTCTGCCGGCTGTGGGATTCTAACCTTCAATTATTGTGTAAGGAGCCTGACCGCCATGTTTCAGCGTCTGAGTGAGCAGGACTGCTCACTGACTCAGCAGATCCACTCAGATGTAGAGCTGCAGCTGGAGATTATGAAGGTTTAATAAATAAATCTAAACAGGAACAAATTAAAATGTCAGATTTTTGTTAATGAAACAATTAAGGAATTTTTTTTGCATCAAAAGTCCTGCTGGAAAAAAAACCTGCTGAATCATTCTCAAAAAAACCCAATAAGAACATTTAGATTGAAAGAGACGAACGTTACAATATCAAAATGTTTCGTTCCGTTGTCTTCCTCTCATCCTGGGGCGGGTCGTCGGGGTAACAGCCTCAGACGGGAAGCCCAGGCTTCTCTCACCCCGGCTGCATCCTCCATCTCATTCGGAAGGATCCCGAGTCGTTCCCTGTCCAGCTGTGAGACGTAGTCTCTTCAGTGGGTCTGGGGTCTGCCTCTGGGTCTCCTCCTGGTGGGACGTGCAGCAATGGTGGCACACCAATCTGGTGCAAGGGCCTGGTCACACTGCCCGAACTTTGCTGGAGCGTTCTTTGAAAGGTAGGAAGGACGCCAAATTTTGACAACGCTTGTTAATGTCCACAAAAAAGAAAAATAAATGAAAACATGGGCGTTTGTTTAGTGGTGCACCACTGACACTGGCGTTGTTTTAACGTTGGTTTAATGCAGGCATGGGCAAACTACGGCCCGCGAGTCACATATGGCCCATTAAATGGTTTAATCCGGCCCGCCGAATATCATCGCCGCCATTGATCACTGCTTCAATCACTGACATCAGCAACGCTGTGTCCGCTTGTAAACCGTTAACAACCGCTCCACCGAGGTTTGAGCAACATTTAGTCGCCTCCAGTGTAACGCTGGTGAAGCAGCGGTGGTCCAACGTTGGCCCAGTGGATCCAAGCGTCCATGAACTTGTGTCTAGCGGTTCCAGACTTTGGCTATGCGTTGGTGGAGCGGGGTGAACTCTGTCGGTGTAGAAAATTGACCGTACTGACTATATTTTGTGTTGCTCAAAACTTTCAGAGCTGTGACTGAGCGTATGTGGCATTGCTTTAACGGTAGCCCTCTTTTGTTTAACGATAATTAACGATTAGGAGCAGCGAGCCAGGAACACTCCAGCAAAATTTGGGCGGTGTGACCGGGGTCTGAGCTACAGGAGAGTGAACAGGAACAGCTGATCTTCACTCCCAGACAAGAAGTTTTTGAATTAATCATGAAGACGTACAGTTCTACCAAAAGAAGGATCATGTCTTTGTTACATAAAACAATCTGTCGGGCTTTAGTGAGTCTTTTAATTCCCAGCATGCTTCACATGTCAGTTTGTTTGTGGGCGTGGTTCGGTCTGTGGAGTGGGAATTTAATCTGTGAGTTTTAATTTACTTAAATAACGAACGTAATGTTTTGCTTGAAATACGGCTGCGTGTTGTCGTTCTGCGGTAGGATGGACACTGCCTGTTCTTGATCCTTTTAGGACATAAAAAATGATTACATTATTTGATGATTTATGTTTATCTTTAGGCTCCGCCCACAGAATCTAGAATACATAACGTCATGCTCTCTGGCTGTTCGTGCTTCAGTAACAATTAGTGAACACAATAACCTACACAATAACCTACAGTTACTCAGTACCAGCTGTAGATTAACTACAACGGCAAAAATAAAGATCACAAATTTATAGGTGGAGACTTTGTTAATGTTTTTTTTTTTTTTTACGGTTTTAGCTCAAAACAAACAATTTGATGATTTATAAAAATGAGATAAAGTCTCAGGGATTTATTTCTGTGTGTTTTCTAAAGTTTGAAGCAGCTCTTTTGGTTTTTTAGAAGTAAATTTTTGCTGAATCAAGCAGGTAAATGAGGAACGAACATGAAGAGATTTAACGTGAACAGAAGCTACGTTAGTTTGATGGAGACGTTGATCCTGGGTCTGATCTCCATTTACACTCTGGGTTTCTAGGTACAGCCGTTTCCATGGCGGCTGAAGCCTCCAGGCTTTACTACGTCACAAAGAAAAGTTTTGCAGATGTTTTCCAGCTGTGGAAATCAGAGGAAGTGTGTTCTGCTTAAGGAAGCTAACAAACTTATTACCATATTCCCGGTCATAGAGAGCACATGAGTATAAGCCACACCCACTACATTTTTAAAAGAAAACACAAACATAAGACACACCTGTTTATAACCCGCAGGAGCCTACATTATAACATGGGATCCCTTTTGTTTTGTTACATCGTCTTCCGCTTATTCTGGTCGGGTTGCAGGGGGCAACCGCCTCAGGCAGGAAACCCAGGCTTCTCTCACCCCGGCTGCATCCTCCAGCTCACCTGGAAGGATCTTGAGGTGTTCGCTGTCCAGCTGTGAGACATAGTCTCTCCAGCAGGTCCATGGCCTGCCTCTGGGTCTCATCCTGGTGGGACGTGCCTGAAAGACCTCACCAGGGAGGCGTTCAGCAGGCATCCTAACCAGATGCCTGAACCACCCTATCTGGCTTTTCTCGACTAGATGATCTCTGGTCATCTCTTTTATCTCTCTCTAATCTCGATGAGATATTTATAAAAAAAAGACGGTTCACAAAAATTTTTTTTCAAAGTTTTAATAATATAGCTTAACTTTTCTTTCTGTAACGCTGCAGTAACACAGCATCACCACGGTAACGTCACACGTCCCAAACATCTCACTATTAACTATAAGTTTACGTTCCGCAGCTCTGTTTCCTTCTTCATCAGCAGATCCATTAGTTTTAACTTTAAAACTGATTCATTTCTTCTAGAATTTTTCATGATGAGAGTGTGTTTACGTTTTCATCTAAATTAAAGTAAAGTTCAAACTGGTGTAAAAAGAGGAAGTGATGAGTTTTATTTCCAGTTCTTTTATTGTGATAGGTTTAGAACAGGAAGTGGTGGATGGTAGTGGTGTTCAGACTGTAGATAGTTGTTGTTGTTCTTCCTGTTTTCATCCATCGATGCAAATACAAACACTAGGCCACAAGAGTGTCTTCGTCGTCCCTTTTCTACTCGAGCGTCCCCTGGTGGTCGCTAGAAAAATCCATACAGTAAATAGGCTGCGTCATTGTATCAGCCGCAGGGTTAAAAGTGGGCGGAAAAGGTCACACATTTTACACCGGAAAGGATTGTATTTCACACCAATTCTGGCCTTAGAACAAGAGTGAGGTTAGACTTTATTTGTGCTTCTGTAACACTTTTCTGAACGAGACAACAACTACAGATGAACTTAAGGAATCACCTCCAAATTGTCTGAATCTTTCTGCCACTGATAACAAGTAAACTACAGTCTGTTGAATGAAGATCAATCTGGTGAAAGCGGTTGTCATGTGGTGGAGATGATGGGATGTAGGATTTGATTAGAATAGACTTTATTGATCCGTGAAGGCAAATTTGAGTGCTGCAGTGCAAGCACTTCGATGCCCCCTCACCCCATCCACCAGTGTCTTAATCCGGTCGCACTGTGTCCAACCTGGCAACCCAAAAGCTGGAGTCATGAATGGATCCACAAAGCCAGTCCACAGTGAAGAACACCAAACTGGTCTCTCTGTATTTCACTGGGTCTGAGTGAGCACCTCCAGTTCCTCAAGTGAGCAACCAGACATTTCCATGGAAACCGCAAAAAACAGGGTATGAAGCACCTCCTGTAGGTCTTCTCCTTTTCAGCACCTCCCCCGGATCGACTTCTCCTCAGCTCCCCCGAGACCAAACCCACTCCTTCAGCCACGACAGATGAAGGAGTGTTTGGCTCAAGGAGATAAATTCTTGAAGAAACTGAGTTGCCTTTTTTATGTGCTGAATGCTCTGCCGTTTCCTCGCCCTCTCTCTTCTTTGTGGACCAAAAGACTTTTTTTTCAGTTGGCTCATCTGGACCGAGAGCCAGCAGCTGGTCCAGATGCAAAGTCAGATTAATCAGTAAGTTGCAGTTTGGGAGGGTTTGGACGAAAGTTTGGAAGGTGTGACTTGGTAGACAACCTGGGCAGGCTTGTGTCCTAAGCAAACTTGGAGAGACCAGATAACAGGAACCTGAGGTGCAAATGTGGAAGTACCAGACCAAAGAGATCCTCAAGACCAGTGTTGTTTATCTGACCTAAAAAATGTTATTAAATTATTATCTACTTTTAAAAAGGAGTAACTAAAGTAACTTTAACTTTGGCCTCACAACAAACAGGCGTGGGGTACACCTGTTCAGGGTGAAATTAGCCAGGATAGACTCCAGTACCACCCCCTCCCAACCCACACCCCCTGCGACCTCATGAGGAAGAAACAGTTCAGAAGATGAAAAGAAACTAAATTAGTCAAATACTGTTTTAATTAAAGCTTTGATTAAATCACATCATTTTACAGCCTTTTTCTTTCATAAAATGTTTCAGAACTACAAACATGGTGGACGGACACTTGTGTTCATGTCAGACCTTAGTATTTCTTGTGGTGTTCCCCAAGGCTCCGTATTGGGACCAAAACTTTTTAATATCTACATAAACGATATTCGTATGGTATCACAGTCGCTAAAACTCATACTGTTTGCAGATGATACATCTATATTCTATAGCAGTCATAATTACAATGAACTTATCAGTACAGTCAATAAGGAGCTCAGCAAAATAAAAAAATGGATGGATATCAACAAATTATCTCTTAATCTGAACAAAACTAAAGTCATGTTCTTTGGAAATACAAAAACAAGCTCCAAACAACCAATTGTAATTGAAAATGTACAAATTGAGACTGTAGACGAAGCAAAATTTTTGGGAATCATCATAGACAATAAACTGTCTTGGAAACCCCACGTCAGACATGTAAAAGCAAAAATATCCAAAAGTCTCTCTATAATAAATAAAATTAAACATCACCTTGATTTCAACTCCTTGCGCACATTGTACTGCTCGATGGTTCTTCCATATCTCACTTATGGTGTTGAAATATGGGGGAATACCTATCAAACGACACTATCACCCTTAACTGTCTTACAGAAAAGAGCACTACGAATTATACATAAAGTTGGTTTTTTGGATCATACTCACAACCTCTTTGCACATTCTAAACTCTTAAAATTTAAAGACCTTTCTCAGTACTAGTCAGCAATCACAATGTTTAAAGCATACCACAAACTACTGCCAAAAAATTTACAAAGTCTATTTAATTTGAATGAAAAATCACATAACCTAAGAGTAATAGGAGACTTTAAACTGCCCAAAGTGAGAACCACTAAAAAAAGCTTTTGCATGTCTGTACGTGGTGTAAAACTCTGGAATAGTCTCGAAAAATCCTCCAAGCAATATCAAAATGTAAATACGTTCAAACTAAACTACAAACATATGATTTGGTCACAGTATATGGAATGTCTAATGTAATTATATCACTGTCTTCTGTTGGAGTGTTTTTTTTTTGTTTGTTTGTTTGTGTGTGTTTTTCTTTTTGTTTTGTTTTTTTGTTTTGTTTTTTTTATTGTGTTGGTGTGGGTAACCAGGTCCGTATCCTTTCATTTTCAGTAATCGTCTTAAGGTTGAAACAATATAAAATGAATTATTTATTGTAAATATGTATCATAGAGCACTGGGGGTGGGGTTAAATAAGTTTTCTTCCCCCCACTCCTTCTTGGACAATAGAAACTTTGATTTGTGCACTTGTTATACCTTCTTATTATTTCTATTGAGTTGCTGTACAAAAAAATGTTTATGTTGATTTGAGAACATGCTACCTTGTCCAGGATAAATAATAAAAAAAAAAAAAAAAAACCCATCATCTCTGTTCTCTGATTGGGTAGAGCATTTTTCCATCGCTGCACTTGTAAGATAACGCCTGCAGTCCATGACCTAGTTGCTGGAGTGAAATGAAATTGAGCGGAGGCACGAAACGATTCAATTGAATGCTGACAAAACTTTGAAGTTTGTTTTTTACTGGAAGCTGTTAAAAAATAAGATGGAAATAAAGTAAAAATCAAAACGAAATTCATTGGTTCGATCTTTTCCAAACAGGAAGGTTTGAATCCTTTAAAGTAAAAACTGTGCGATGTCCTGGGAGATGATTCCAGATTTCATCGTATCGCCCGTCATTCGCTTGTTCTTCAGCGTGTTCCTGTTTTTTTTCCCGTAGGTTGGTGAAGGACGCTCCCTGGGATGAGGTCCCCTTAGCCCACTCCCTGGTGGGCTTCGCTACAGCTTACGACTTCCTGTACGAGGACCTAAGCCGAGGTCAGCAGGAACGCTTCCTGCAGGTGATCGGCAACGCGTCCCGCCTCATGTACGAGAAGTCCTACGTCCGAGGCTGGGGCTTCCAGTATCTACACAACCATCAGCCCACCAACTGTGTGGCCCTGCTCACAGGAAGCCTGGTCTACATGACCCAAGGTAAGACCCTCCTGAATCTAGAATGTCTGTTTTGGACATCCAGCCTCATTAGACACAGTTTCTGCTGATGATCTGTGATGCTACATACTCTATCTTAGGGGTGGGCAAACTTTTTGATTCGCGGGCCACATTGTGTTCTAATATTTGACCAGGGAGCTGGAACAGGAGCAGATGGATGTCATGCTTTGGTAACCTCTAGATAAGACCGAAAGAATGACGCTAGATTTTAAACAAGCGCAAAATGTTATATCAAGAGCGTTAAATTTAAAATCTAGCGGCGCTAGGTTTGAAATCTAAGGGCTTGATGTAACATTTTACTTGTTTTAACATCTAACACGCTTGTTTACGTGCGTGTATTGGTCCTGATGGCTTTCCATATCTGTGCACACTGTTTAATTTCACATCATGGAGACACACACATTTTAATAGGAGCAGTGTTGTTGTTTCTTTGGCCATCTAGTGACAAAAATCAGAATTGCAGGGAAATAAAAATAACATGGTTCATTTAATCAATTTTTTCAGGTCCCGACGGGCCGGATTAAAAGGGTTAATGGGTGCATGTGGCCCACGGGCCATAGTTTGTCAAAGCCTGGACTAGTATCAATACAATACCAAGTACATCTACCATATATTCACGAACATATGGCGCACCATACCAAAAGGCTTAGTCTCAGTTATGTGTGTCATGTGTTTAACACACACATAAGGAACACATGATCGTAGGACGCTGGTTTTATATTCAATCCATACCCACTCTTTAATGTTCTCATCATGTTCTCTACGTACATCCGCCTTACAACAACAACACACACACACACAAGCATACAAATGTGCATTTCTTTGTGCTTCATTTCAGAATTGATTACAAAGTACTAACTTTTTAAACATCAGTCACTCATCAGGATGCACAAATGATACTAGACATGATACTGACAATAATGATGGACTGATACTCGAGATGATGGTGGAATGATACTGGGAAAAGTGGTAATACTAATAATAAAAATTTTATTTGTAACGCACTTTCTATCTCCAGTGGAGATCTCAAAGTGCTACAATGACCAAAGGAACAACAAACAGCTAAATTATATAAATAAAGGTAAACCTTTATATTTAACCAGTCTGGTCGATTGAGAACAGGTGACAGCAGTGTTTTGACCTGCTTACTTTTACTTGGAACTCGTGTACTTTGTAACCACCTTGGTTCGCTCGGACACGGCGTGCGTGGCCAGCTCATCTGGCAGCAGGAGGCAGACAGCGGTTTGGATCTCTCTGGAGGTGATGGTGGAATGTTCTTGTAGTGAACCAGACGAGAGGCCTCGGCAGCGATGCCCTCGAAGATGTCGTTGAGGAACGAGTTCATGATGCTTATGGCTTTGGAAGAGATGCCGGTATCAGGATGGACACCACCAGGATGGTCCATCAGGATAGACCTGCTTCAGAACCTTGTACACGTAGATGGCGGAGCTCTCCTTCCTGATCTTTCTCTTGTTTCCTGTGGTCTTGGTGACCGCTTTCTCGGAGCCCTTCTCGGGCTCAGACTTTACTGGTTTAAGCATTCTGAAGTTCTTCGATCCTCAAGAGAAACAAATCTGATGATAAAATTAACTCCAAACTAGTTTTGATCAAATAAAATGATTTGTTGAACTTTAGAAACAGAATGTTGACGTTTTAAAGTTTATTTATTGGCTCCTGGATCAGTTTGATCGACAGTCAGGGGTCCGTTAATTCTAACTAAATATTTGTCGATGTTTTTCCGTTTCCGTGGAGATTCTTTCCGCGTCCACTCGTGTGTTTGCACATTAAAATGTTCTCTGAAATAAAAAGAATCTTTTTTAACTCAGACTGACGTTGGCTGGTTTGTTTACTCTAGAAATGGGCCACGTGTTTGTTTACGTCTACGTGTGTGTTGCTGTTAGCCCCGCCTCCTTCTCGGAGCTCTGGGATTCCTTCATGAAGAACATGTTTACACTCTGATGAGACGTGAATGAAGACTCTGTGTGACAGCGCTGCACTCTGAACCACTTCTCCTCTGAATCACAAACTGGTTTTAATCACTTTTCTACCATTAAAATTTATCAAATAATTTTTTGTCCATTTTTTAGCCATGAGTCACATTAATGAAAACAATATTTCTTGGTGGAAAACCAAGCTGCACGGTGGCCTCACAGCAAGAAGGCCAGGGGTTTAGGTCCTGGAGTGGTTGCAAGTCTTAAAACACCTGCTTTCTGTGTTGAGTTTCCATGTTCTACCCATGTATGTGTGGGTTTTCTCTGGTTTCCTCCAAAAATCTACATTTTAGGTTGATTGGCTGCTAGGAAATTATCCCTAGGAATGAGTGTCTGTGTGTGTAACCCTGTAACAGACTGGCAACGTGTTCGGGGTGTACCCTGCCTCTCGCCTTAACAGTAGAACTACCAAAAGCCCAGAAGCTGACGTCTAATTCCTATAGTTCCTTTGACGTTCCTAGTCTTTTGACTTTTTCTACAATTTTTAGGGGGAGGAGCTCAGTGAGTCAAGTAGGGGGGGGCTTAGTGAAGTAAGTAGGGGGAGGAGCTTAGTGAGATAAGTAGGCTGAGGAGCTCAGTGAGTTAAGAAGGGGGAGGAGCTTAGTGAGGTAAGTAGGGGGAGGAGCTTAGTGAAGTCAGTAGGGGGAGGAGCTTAGTGAGATAAGTAGGGGGAGGAGCTCAGTGAGGTAAGTGAGGGCATGAACATGGACACGTTGATAAGTGAGGAGGTAGATTTTATAATAAATTCTGGACCAATGGGAAGCCAGTGAAGTGATTTGAGAACCAGGGGTGATGAGGTCAAATTTTCGCCTCCTTCTCAGGACAAACTTGTGACTGTGTTTCTTCACTTCAGAGTAATCTGAATCTTAAATACTGTACTTCTTCTGTTTTTATCGGTTTAATGTTTCTGGATTTCATTTGTTCCAGCTGAAAAAACAGCTGAAAATGTCTTCATCTTCTCTTCATCTTGTAGTTTTTCTGATCCAAGGATGTTCTCTGTTGCAGGTTATCTACAGGAAGCTTACCTGTGGACCAAACAAGCCTTGTCCATCATGGAGAAATCCCTGGTTCTCCTACAGGACGTGACGGATGGTTCTCTTTATGAAGGTGTAGCGTATGGAAGTTACACCACCCGTTCTCTGTTCCAGTACATGTTCCTGGTTCAACGTCATTTCTCCATCAGTCACTTCAACCATCCCTGGCTGCTCAAACACTTCTCCTTCCTGTACAGGACCATCCTGCCCGGTTAGAAACACTTTTACATCATTATTTTACAACGATTTATTCTACCAGTAACTTAATCATGGTCACAATGATGGTGTAGAGGGAGGCGGAGGACCTAAGTGCAGGACGACAAACAAAATAGGTCCAGCAAGGCTGTAAGGCAGGGCACATGATGAGAAGAAGGAATGTCTCATGGTTGAGCACCCAGGAAGACCTGGCTGGAAGGGGTGATGACCCGACCAGGAAGGCAAGGCAGACTGCCTTTAAACAGGCAGCTGGTCAATCACCAACAGGTGTCCCAAAGCAGGGAGATGACAGAAGGTCCCAGGCCCCCTCTGGTGGTGGGCGAGGGAATCAATGAACACCTCCAGGTGGTCTAAGATCCATGGGCAGACATGAGGCGACATCGGCAAGCTTGATCTGGCTTAACCTAGGCAGGCTTGACCTGGACAGGGCCCTCGGCAACCTGTGCAGGGCTTTCGTCATTCTGGGAGAGTGAGAGGAGGCGGGAATTAATTTATTCAGATAAAAATGATACATTTTTAATTTTAAAATCCTCATAGAGACGAGCGGCTCAGAAAACAAAACAAAATAATCAGGGTTTTTTACATGAATAAAATATTTTGCATATTACTTTTTTTTTTTGCAATTTTTTTATATTTGAGCAAGAAATAAAATAATAAAATGAGTTTTTTGAACACAGCTTAAAAACATGTTTGCCAGTTTGGCGCCACCTAGTGCCTGCATTTAATTTCATTTTACTCTAGCAACTAGATCAGGGATAGCAGACATTATCTTGTGATTGCAGCGAGTGAAAACGTTCTACCCAATCAGAGATTAGAGATGACAGTGTGACAGGAACACAAGCGTCCGTCCTCCATGTTTGTAGTTCTTTAGATAGAAAGTTTATTCAGGAAAAGTTTGTTTTTACTCTGTTTTCTGGATGAAACTGTCTGTTAGGGTGTGTTACATACATCACGTCTCTCCTCCTCCAGCGTGTGAGCTCTACTACCTTCTTTTCTTTCAGGATTTCAACGAGCCGTCGCCATCGCAGACTCCAACTACAACTGGTTTTATGGACCTGAAAGCCAGCTGGTTTTCCTGGACCGCTTCGTCCTGCGTAACGGCAGTGGGAACTGGTTAGCTGATGTCATTCATCAGAACAGAGTGGTGGAAGGACCGGGTCAGCCTGGGAAAGGACAGCGCTGGTCTACGCTGCACACGGAGTTCCTCTGGTGAGACATTGTCATCAGAACACATCGTTTGATAGAATGATAATAGAAGGTGTTGGAGGCTCTGACGTCTGATTAGGAGGGAAACGCTCAGGTACGATGATCTCTGAACCTGGTGGGGAACGGGTTCCAATCAAAAACAAGAAAAAAAGATTTATTTCAGCTAAACCTACTGTTAGAGTCAGACCTGTGCTCTTTTCTCCAGTCTGCCAACCCCTGGGTGCAGGTTAATAACCTGAACTGGTCTTCAGTCTATCTAACATAGATGGGTTGGCTGCTATGAAAGTTCCCATCCTCACCATTGTAACCAGCTGTAGGTGGTGACCCAAAAAATTAGATTAGGGATACAAGCTGCTTCTTCTGCAGGGTGGCTGGGCTCTCACTCAGAGATAGAAGGAAGAGTTCTGCCATCCAGGAGGAGCTCAGAGTAGAGTCATTGTTCCTCTGGGTTGAGAGAAGCCAGATGGGGTGGTTTGAGCATCTGGTCAGGATGCTTATTGAGTGCCTTACTCGTGAGGTGTTTCGGGCACGTCCCACCAGGAGGAGACCAAGAGTCAGACCCCGGACCTGCTGGAGAGACTATGTCTTACAGCTGGACAGGGAACACCTCAGGATCCTCCTGGGTGAACTGGAGGATACAGCTGAGGTAAGAGAAGCCCGTCTGAGGCTGTTGCCTCTGCAACCTGGCTCCGGAAAAGTGGAAGATGAACGAACAGAAATTGTCCCTAGAAATGGGTGTTTGTGTGGAATCGCTCTTCTTCAAAATTCTTCTAACAAGACTTTTTTTTGCAGCTTCATAAGATTTAAAATGAGCTTTTAAAACTCAATCCCAAAAAACAAACAAACATATTCCTAAAAAAGTGAAATAATCGTGTCTGAAAATCTTGTTACATGTCAAATTATTTGACTTAAAACGAGATAAAAATTATGTAACTTGAATGAAAGTCACAGTTTAGATTTTTTGATTTAACACCAACGGTTTCTGGTTTGAAGATTAAAGTAAATCCAGACGACTTTTCAGTCTGATTTTTATCAGATGCTTTAGGAAGATTCTCTGAAGATTAAAAACATGTGTTTTGAGAAAACTGAAAGATTTTATCCTCTTCTCTGAATTCCATTTGTCTCATGTACCGGGGCCTTGGCGTCCAAACGAAGACTTCTAAGGAAACTGAGCAATTTATGGAGAGAGTGTGGAGTGTGTGAGTAAAGATTTCTTAATGCCCAGACCAGCCTGTCTATGCCTGATCCCGTCAGACCTCAGAAGCTAAGCAGGCTGGGCCTGGGCAGTACTTGGATGGGAGACCGCCGGAACCCTGGGTGCCACGGTGGGACGGCCATTGAGATTGAATTGTCGTTATGTCCTTGGGCAAGACACTTCACCCACGTTGCCTAGTCTGGATGGTGTGTGTGATTGGTTGGTGATGGTCAGTCTGCTCCAGGACAGCTGTGGCTACAACAGTAGCTTACCAGTACCTGGTATGGATGGAGTGAATAATGCATATGTGAAGCATCTTTGAGAGTCCTGAAAAGCACTTTATAAAGATAATCATTATTATTATTAATGAGTAACTGAGTGTCTTTCCTGTCCGCCCTGCAGGTACGATCCCAGCCTGGCCCCCAAACCTCCACCAGACTTTGGAACCCCTCAGCTCCATTTCTTTGAAGATTGGGGCGTGGTGACATACGGCTCCGCCCTGCCGGCAGACACCAACCACTCATTTCTCTCCTTTAAGTCGGGGAAGCTTGGCGGCCGCGCCATCTTCGACATCGTTCACAAGAACAAGTACAAAGACTGGATCAAAGGTTGGAGGAACTTTAACGCCGGACACGAGCACCCGGATCAAAACACTTTCACCTTCGCTCCAAACGGCGTGCCCTTCATTACCGAGGCGCTGTACGGACCGAAGTACACGCTGCTGAACAACGCAGTGCTGTTCAGTTCGACGCTGCCAGGCAGCTGTTTCAGACCGTGGTTCGGACAGGTCACCGAGGCCTGCGACTCAAAGTGGTTAAAGTACAAAATGGGACTCGCCGCTGATGCGCAGGGCCGCGTGGAGGCCGCCATGATGCGAGAGGGTATGGTTTTTATTCGGGGGGAGGGACACTCTGCTTATAATCCTGAGCTGAAGATCAGAAGCTTCCAGAGGAACCTGCTTCTTTTGCACCCGCAGCTCCTGCTTCTGGTGGATCACATCCACCTGGACCCGGACAGTCCGGCCAGCGCCACCAGCACCTTCTTCCACAATACGGAGCTCCCCTTTCAGGGGAGCAAAGCGGACGGAGTCCACGGAGCGTTTATCTCACATGGACAGGAGAAATATAAAATGTTATGGATGGACGACACAAATTATAGCACGCAGGGGTTGCTAGGATACTGGAGTTACCCCCGAGGGTATCCCTACAACGGCTCCAACTATGTGAACGTCACAATGCCTCTGAGGTACCCACACACGCGGGTCGCCTACATATTCTTTGGACCAGACATTGAAGTTCAGAGGTTCAGCCTGCGTGGAGATGACCAGAGGGTGGACGTCTACCTGTCCACTAAAGGTCAGACCTACACCATCTACCTGCTGACCGGGGAGTCCGTCAGCAAGCCGCTGTTCGCCATGGTCCTCCTCAACAACAAGAAGATTGTTTTTGAGAGGGCAGCGGCGATGGCGGAGAGTTCCCCCGAAGAAGTGGAAGAATACGTCAACGTGATGGAGGACAATCTCCAACACGTCAAACCCGTCTTCCAGCAGATGGAGAGACACATCCTGGGACGCGTCCTAAACAGCGCCACCTTTCGTAAAACCGCCGAGCGCCTCCTGCAGTTCTCCGACAAGAAAAAAACAGACGAGGCGATTGAGAAGATGTTCGCCATGTCCAAAAAGCACGGGCGTGGGAAGGGCGGGCGGAGGGTGAACTTTGGGGAGAAACTCTCAGAAAGCATGCCCGATATTTTTGCACAGATTGAGTTGAATGAGAAGAAGGAGAGGCAGAGGACTTCTAAGCGGACGTATGAGGACAGTCCAGAGGAAGGGGACGGAGACTCCCGGGCGTTTCTGGAATACACGGACACTCGCAAGAGCAGGAAAGCCGGATTCATCAAAGGACGAAAGTTTAAGGAGGTCCACATGTCAGCGACTGTGGGGGGTGACGGTCTGTCCAGCGCAGCGTCTTACATCCGGGTTTTTCTGCTGCTAAACATGGCCACCTTTTTTATCCTGTTGGCCGTGCTTCTGACGCGCTTCCAGAGGGGGCGCAGTCTGCAGACTCAGAGATGTTTCTACACCATCCTCCTGATTGACTGCTTCATCCTGCTGTACCTCTACTCGTCCTGCTCACACACACAGTGCTGACACACCACAGGAAACAGGCACACACTCAGCACCTCACTGTGTTTCATCAGGTGATGCAAAGAACCAAAAGTTCAAATGTGTCTAAAAACAGGGAAAAAAATGTCTGTTACTTTTTAAACGTGTGGATCAGAGTTAATTAAACATTTTATGGACCACAAAAAAATTCAAAATAAAGTTTATTAATTGCTTCTCATTTTTTTTTTTATCAATTCAGTTTCTTTTTGTGAATACCTGTCCTGTTCTAAGCTGCACGGAGGTCTTTACTTTGTTCAACTTTGAAGGTCTTGAAATTGATTTTGAAAGTAAATCAGCCACTAAATCTGTTTGTTGTCCTTTAGTTGTTGATAAATAAATGTTTTCATTTGTCTAGCCCGTCACCGATGATGTTTGCTTGGTTAGAACCGTCCAATCAGCAGGCTTGAAAATGTTTCAATAGTGAGAACAGCTCAATGTTTGATGGTTTAAAACAAAGGTTTCATTACTGTTCACTTTGTTTGGAGACAGCAAAGCGATTCTTAAGGGCATTAGGTTGGGAATACTCTGTACCAGGGTTGCCCAGGTCCAGGGTGGGACTCATCCCAAGTCGACTGCCAGGAGGGTAGAAAAAAAAAAATAAATGAAAGAAACTCAGTGTTTCCAGCTCAGTGCGCGTTGTCAGACCCTCTAGGGACTCTTCTTTTTTTTAAAGCAACAATCCAGCAGCTTTTTCTTGTGTTCTTGGAGTCTGTGATGTGAAAGCATGTTGTTAAGCTTGTTCTCAATAAACAGCGGCTGGTGCTACCGTGGTTCTTCCCCCTCCCAAAGCACTGTGTGCATGTGGAATTTGTCTATCTGTGTGTTGAGAGAGTGCAAGAGAGAAATTTGTTTGTGTGTGTGTGTGTGTGTGTAACAACAACAAAACGTGCTGTGAGGGTAGTTTTACTGCAGACTGGCAATCATCTGTGTGTGTGTGTGTGTGTGTGTGTGTGTGTGTGTGTGTGTGTGTGTGTGTGATGTTGACACTGAACTGGTAGATCTGGAGGTTTGATATTTGAAAACTAGATCTTGTGACAACAAAGATTGGGCACCCCCGATTTATACAACATTCTGTCCAAATTCAGGTCGTACGTATTTAAGAAATGGGCTGAATTTAATCTTAATGGTGCGTCGTGGTGTCTCTGTGTACAAGATGTTTAAACAATCTGATGAAAACCCAGTGAGAAGCAGCTCCATGGACTCATTCTCCTGATCGGTTGGTTCTGATGCCATTACGTTGCACGTAAACCCATGGCAACCATGACAACTTGCACATGGAAGCAAAACGTAAAGCTCTGTTTAATTTTGCTGGTATGGTGTGAGTGGTGCAATCGCAGCAGACTATCAGATCGGGTGTATGCGTACCGTGAGGCTCAAATTGTTTGAGATTTAGTCCCACAGTGTGTATGGAGGTTCCATTTGGAACCTTAGGGAATCACACAGTGTGTTTCAAGCCTCTCGGAAACTCTGCTGATTTTAGTCTACAATGCAACAAATACTGGCTAAAATGTGATTTGTCAACAGTGTTTAAAGAAAAACAGACGTCTGGAAGCAGCACCGCTGACGGAGTCCTGAAAGAAATCAGACTTTTTAGAAATACTTCATTAAATAATGTTTAAATTTGATTAAAAACAGTTTGTGATTCAGATATTTTTACGTCCAGCAGAAAAAGATTTGAAGGTGTTCAAAACATAGGATTTTTGAGCAAACTGGATGAAGCCCATCTGATTGGTTCCAAATTAAATTTACTCTCATTTATCTGATGTTCACAAAAAATCTCTGAAACCTTCAAAATAAAACATCTCACTGTGTTCTTAAAAGAATATATAAAGATGAAAAGTTTAAAGCCAAATTTTTTCTAAAATTTACTAAATTTATTCTGAAACTTTCTCATTTTTTTCTGAAATTTTTCAACTTTATTTTGATGGGTTTTTTTTTTTTCATTTATTTTTATTTTTTCTAAATTCTCTGTTTTTTTTTTTTTTTTTTAAATTTTTCAACTTCATTCAAAGCGTTTTTCCATGAAATTCTCAAGTTTTTTTTTTCTGAATATTTTCAACTCTATTCTAATTTTTCTAACTTTATTTTGAAAGTTTTATCTCTGTTACTGATTTTTAAAAAACTTTTATGAACTTTTTCTAACTTTAATCTCAATTTTTGTTAATTCATTTTAAATTTCAGTCACTTTTCTCCAGATTTTCCAAACTTAATCCTGTCTGTAGCATCACATCTGTGTAACATCTGGTCCCAGAGAATCTGAAACATTCTCAGTTCTGGATTTTGATCAAACGCAAGCACAAAAAAACCTCCAAAAAATGTAAAACAGCTGGAAATGAATCAAATTTCCACGACGACAGAATGAGTTCTGTTTGCAACAGATTGTTAAAATATTCTGATGGTTTTAAAAGTTCTTCAGAAATAATAAAAAAAAAAGATAAACATGGAAAAAAAAATCACAGAAAATTAGTTGAAAAAACAGTTTAGAACAAATAAATGTTTATTCTGCTTTAATTTATCAGACTTTTCTAAAGAAAATGATGGTGTTTCAAACAAAAAGCAGATAAATTGAAAACAACTGTATTTAATTTCATATCAAATATATTTTTGCTGTTTTTTGTAAATAAAGTTAGATGTGATAAAAACTCTGTTTTTATTCTAAAATCTTAGATTTTTTCTCATTAGAGGTGAATTTAAAGCCGTTTTCATGATTCTGTTCTTCCGCTCATTCGGGGCCGGGTCCCGGGGGCAACAGCCTCAGACGGTAAGTCCAGGCTTCTCTCACCCCGGCTGCATCCTCCAGCTCACCCGGGGAGGATCCTGAGTCGTTCCCCAGCCAGCTGTGAGACATAGTCTCTCCAGCAGGACCAGGGTCTGCCTCTTGGTCTCCTCCCGGTGGGACGTGCCCAAAACACCTCACCAGCGAGGCACTCAGGGGCATCCTGACCAGATGCCCAAACCACCCCATCTGGCTTCTCTCGACCTGGAGGAGGAGCAGCTCAACATCGAGCTCCTCTCAGATGGCAGAGCTCCTCAGTCTATCTCTGAGTGAGAGCCCAGCTTCCCCGTAGAGGAATCTTGTTCGGCTGCTTGTATCCGTGATCTCACTCTTTGGGTCACCACCCACAGCTGGAGACCAGAGGTGAGGGTTGGAACGTAGATCCCGGTTACCATGGTGAGGGTAGGAACGTAGATCCTGGTTACCATGGTGAGGGTAGGGACGTAGATCCTGATTACCATGGTGAGGGTAGAAACGTAGATCCTGGTTACCATGGTAAGGGTAGAAACGTAGATCCTGGTTACCATGGTGAGGGAAGGAACGTAGATGCTACCATGTTTTCATGGAGATTAATGAAAACATTTTTGCTACAAAACTTCTATAAATCTTTGAAAATATGAAGTTATTTGCAGGTTCATTTGTTTTTGGTGAGATATTGTGAAACTACAGTGTTACAGACGTATGGACAACCAGAAAGAGACAGATACTAGAACCAACCAAAAGTTGTCCCTAGGAATGTGTGTGTGTGTGTGTGTGTGTGTGTGTGTGTGTGTGTGTGGCCTTGCAACAGACTGGTGACCAGTACGCCTTCTTCATTTCACTTCAGGGGGCGCCACAGCAAGTCAGTTTCTTCCATCTAACCCTTTCTCCTGCATCCTCTTTGGTCACACCAACTATCTTCATGTCTTCCTTCACTGTATCCATGAACCTCCTCTTTGGTCTTCTTCTAGGTCTCTTTCCTGGTGGTTCCAAACCCAGCATCCTTCTTCTGATGTACTCTCTCTCTCTCCTCTGCACATGCCCAAACCATCTCAGTCTGGCCTCTCTGACTTTAAAACCTCTAACATGTGCTGTTCCTCTGATCCTGTCCATCCTGGTCACTCCCAGAGAGATCCTCAGCATCTTCATCTCTGCTACCTCCATCTCTGCTTCCTCTCTTGTCTCTAGACCAAACAACACTTCCTTCTTTCACACACTTTTCTTCACTTGTTTTCCACACTCTCCATTGATTCTAAAACCTTAAACTCCTCCCCCTTCTTTCTCTCTTCTCTCGCTCCTCTCATTCACACACACGCGTACTCTGTCTTATTCTGGAGATTCTTCATTCTGATTCTTTCTAGTCTCCAGCTTTTCCTCCACCTCTTCCCTCCTCCCCCTTCTAGGGTGTATCCTGCCTCTCGCCTTGAAACAGCCAGGATAAGCTGTGACACCACCCATAGCTTCATTAGGGAAAAGAGGTTCAGAAAATGAATGAATTTAGTTACAATTTTAAAACTATTGACATTTTGCAGTTTTTTTCCACCAGCAGAGGGCAGGCTTCGTTTTTTCCTTCCCTTTTTTCTTGAACCCTCTCTCTCGCCGTCCAAACCTTCACTGTGTGTATGTGTTTAGGTGTGTGTGTCGCAGCGCTGGGGGGTTGTGTAACATGGGGGCTCGGGTCGTCAGGATGTTCAGGAACTTTAACCTGGAGAACCGGGTCCAGCGGGAGATCTCCAGAGAGAAGCCGACAATAGCGCCTCGTCATGTGGGTAGTGAGGCCGCTAGCCCCGCTGGTGAGTGGAGGTCCCTCCATGTGAAGGAGGTCCATCTATGTGGGTTCAGGTTCATTCTGATGCTCTCTGTGTTTCAGAGGTGGATTCTGTGAACCAGAAACACGAACCACTTCTAGCGCACCTTCAGTCCGTTTTTGTGGAATCCAGAGATCCAGAAAGTTCTACAGTAGAGGTCAGAGCTCTGAAGTCTTTATTAAACAGATTAAATTAAACTACAACTCATTCATTTACATGCTTTATTACTAATACATGCTAAAAAATAAAATAAAACAATAGTAATAAATTATTACAAAACAATTCAAAATAATTTATGATTTAAAATCGGTGTTATAGTGACACCTGCAGGATGGAGATGGAACCAGATTGAAAACTTTTAGAGGTCCGGTTATGGCGGGAAAAAGATCAAGCTGTGTTACACCTCCTACCCTCACCATGGTAACCAGGATCTACGTTCCTACCCTCACCATGGTAACCAGGATCTACGTTCCTACCCTCACCATGGTAACCAGATCTATGTTCCTACCCTCACCATGGTAACCAGGATCTACTTTCCTACCCTCACCATGGTAACCAGGATCTATGTTCCTACCCTCACCATGGTAACCAGGATCTATGTTCCTACCCTCACCATGGTAACCAGGATCTATGTTCCTACCCTCACCATGGTAACCAGGATCTACATTCCTACCCTCACCATGGTAATCAGGATCTACGCTCCTACCCTCACCATGGTAACCAGGATCTACGTTCCTACCCTCACCATGGTAACCAGGATCTACGTTCCTACCCTCGCCCTGGTAACCAGGATCTACGTTCCTACCCTCACCATGGTAACCAGGATCTACGTTCCTACCCTCACCATGGTAACCAGATCTATGTTCCTACCCTCACCATGGTAACCAGGATCTACGTTCCTACCCTCACCATGGTAACCAGGATCTACATTCCTACCCTCACCATGGTAATCAGGATCTACGCTCCTACCCTCACCATGGTAACCAGGATCTACGTTCCTACCCTCACCATGGTAACCAGGATCTACGTTCCTACCCTCGCCCTGGTAACCAGGATCTACGTTCCTACCCTCGCCATGGTAACCAGGATCTACGTTCCTACCCTCGCCATGGTAACCAGGATCTACGTTCCTACCCTTACCATAGTAACCAGGATCTACGTTCCTACCCTTACCATGGTAACCAGGATCTACGTTCCTACCCTCGCCATGGTAATCAAGATGTACGTTCCTACCTTCATCGCTGAAATGATCTTCCTTTGCTGCGTGGCTGGGCTCTCACTCGGAGATAGACGGAGGAGCTTGGAGTAGAGCCGCTGCTCCTCTAAGCGGAGAGAAGCCAGATGGTGTGGTCCGGGCATCTGCTTAGGAGGCCTTCCTTGCTGTTGAGGTGTTTCGTTCCACCTGAAGGAGAACTAAAGGTATACCACGACCTGCTGGAGAGACTATGTGTCATAGCTGGCCGGGGTACGACTCGAGATCATCCGGGGTGAGCTAGAGGATGCACCCCGGGTGAGATAAGCCTGGGCTTTTCCCCGAGGCTGTATCCCCAGTGACTTGGTCCCGGATCAAGTGAAAGATAATGAAACAGAAAGATTGGATAAAATGTTATCAAGGTTTTTATAAATCCTGAATTTGATTTTTAAAAATGATCTTTTTTTGCGTGCAGGCGCCGAGTCAGACGGCTATCAGCAGTAACGCCCATCGCAGACCTCTCAAGGTCAGCTTTCCAGGCGGCATGTTGGGCTGGACGGAACTGAACGACGTGCCTTTGGGTAAACTGACCCTGACAGAGGCGGTGAAGGCCCTCGGGAGCCACCAACACCAGCCTCAGACGTGGACCCCAGAAAAAATCGCTGAAGAGTTTTCTCTGGATGTGAAGGAGACCAACGCCATCTTAGAATTCTTCGTCCCGTTCAAAGTAGAAATTATTCCTCCTAAAAATAGAACAGCCAAGCAGATTAAAGCCTCGTAGAAACACACAGGAACAGATTTTATCTGTGTGTGATAAACTGGTGACCCGTCCAGGTGTACCCCGTCTAGCAGTCACAATAAGCTCCGCCTGAGCTGCTCAATAAAAACACGCTGGGTTGAGCTTAACACCTGAATTTAAACTCTTGTCAGGTTTTTGTTGATAAATGGAGAAAATAGAAGTTTTAAATGTATATTTTTTTTCTGAATTTCAGGGAAGTTTTCAGTGAAGGCGTCCAATCAGGACAGAGTGTGTATAAGTGTGTAATTTAATAAACTTTGCTGCATAAACGCACACGTTTAAACCAAACATCTGTTTGTGGTCTTTCATTTTTTTTATCAGATTAGTTTTTATTTTTATTAAAAACTCAATCATTTAACATTAAACTGAACGAGATGTGTAAAGTGTGTCCAGAGCAACCAATCATCCACACGCCCATAAAAAGACCTTCCTCCAAAAAGACACACCTGTTGCCACATTTTGCCTGCTCTGATTGGATGGGCACCCAGAAAACTGCTTTTACCCCCACAGTGGCTCCTCTGACTGGTTTCTGCTGGTGTCAGTTATCACTGAACTCACTGGAAGATCAAGTCTGCCATCAGCAGCGAGGAGAGAAAAGGAAAGAGTAAGGCACCGCCTTCAAAATAAAATAAAAGTTTTATGTAGTAGTTTTAATGGTGCAGGTTTGTGACGTATGCGGTCGATGAAGACCTCAAAAACATTGACAATTAACAGGAAGAACCAAAATCTTTGCTCATTTAAATTTCACTCCAGCAACTAGGTCAGGGATTGCAGCCTTTATCCAACAATTACAGCGATGGGAATTCATCCTATCCAATCAGAGACCAGAGATGACGGTGTGCCATGAACTCAAGCATCCGTTCTCCATGTTTGTAGTTCTGTAGATCCACCATGCTATACGATCCGTGTTGGTAACGATACCCAGATTGAGAATTTAAAGACAATGTTTAGAAAGTTTATTTAGGATACGTTTGTTTTTACTGTTTTCTGGATGACACTGACTGTTAGGGTGCATTACTGAGGTCACGTCCGTCCCCACCAGAAAAGAATGATTCGTAAATACTGTGGAGGTCTGTTTCCATAGAGACAGAGAAACACGGGTGCTGGGTTATCTCAGTGGTTAAAGCGTTCACCCGCGGACCAGAAGTTTGCGGGTTTGCATACCACAGAGTGCACGTCTAGGGTCCTTGGAGAAGACACCTAACCCCTGTTTCTCCCACCATTGGCGCCGTCGTGGGCAGCTTGCTGCAGTGTAAGGAGGGCAGCACACAGATTTCCCCAGTGAGGAATGAAAGGGAGTAAAATTTTCTTTCTTTCTAAACAGTCTGATTACTAGTCATTGATCGTCTGAACCACTTATCCTTGTCGGGGTCGTGAGGAGTGCTGAAGCGCATCCTAGCTAATTGAGAGTGGGGTATACACTGAACAGGTCGTCAGTTGATTGCAGGCCCACACACACTCATTCTCAGGGACAAGTTCTCATTTGTCAGTGGCCAATCAAACTGACCTGCATGTTTTAAGAGCGTGGCAGGAAATCAAAGTACAAGAAGTAAACACACGTGGACATGGAGAGAACCCCTCTTCCGGTTTAGGGGATACCAGCTTCAAGATGTTGCAACGTCTGACTTACCCGGTAGGTTGTCCTACAACACTGCCCAGGCTATCCCGGACCCCTGGTAACCGTATTGTTTACTTGTACACCAAGAAGGTTGGCAAGGCCCCCAAATCAGCACGTGGGATCTGTCCTGAAAGGCTGAGAGGAATTCACGTTGTTAGACCTCAGGTGTTGATGAGACTCTCCAAAACCAAGAAGCACGTAAGCAGGGCTTACGGAGGATCAATGTGCGCCAAGTGTGCGCGTGACAGGATCAAGCGTGCTTTGAGGAGCAGAAAATCGTGGTCAAAGTGCTGAAGGCACAGACTCAAAAATGAAAGTGAAAAGTGTGTTCGTATTGCTTCAGTAAAAAACAGAACATGCAAAGTCCACACAGAAAGACCAGTGTTTCAAGCCTTGCCCTGTGTGATCAGACTGCCAATTCCGGATGGGTCGGGAGTGCCAGGCATGCTTCGGGACAGACCATAAAAAACATCTCACCAGGGTTTTCTACACTTTTCCTTTCATTTTAGCTGAAACTCTTCTGTCACACATCACACCTGATACTTTTCTCCACCCGTTCCAGCCTGCCTGCACACGCTTCTTCACCTCTTTTCCACACTCTCCATTGCTCTGGACTGTTGATCCTAGATACTTAAAATCTTCTTCATCTCCTCCTCTTCACCCCTGCAGTGAAAGTAGGAGCTCTTATTTTGAAATGCAGAGAGGAATCTCTTTTTTTTTACCGCCTTTTTTTTCTTGCAGGGAGCTTTTAATGGTTAGAGTTTGTACCAGTAAAATACTGTACTGGTTTCCAGTATTCCTGCAGCTGCTGTAGAACCATCAAACATCTGGATGAAGAAAAGAATCAAACAGGAAGAGAAACATCTGTAAAACCTCTGAGATCTGCTTGTGTTTGGATTAAAGAACAAAGCCTGCAGTGATTTTTGTGTGTGTGTGTGTGTGTGTGTGTGTGTGTGTGTGTGTGTGTGTGTGTGTGTGTGTGTGTGTAGGTGGATCTGTGTATGGATCTACCAGCAGCTTCAAACTGGACTACATCACTGGTTTTACTGGTTTTAAATCCATCCTGGAATGAAATGGTTTCCTTTTTGTTTGTGAAGATGCTTCATTTAAAAGACTGAGCTCAAGATTTGGAGGTTCAGACATGGAGGAAAAAACAGGTAAAAAAAATCCCCAAAAAACTCTAAATAAAAACCAGAGAAGATTTAAATCATAGTAAAAAGATTTATTATTAAAAAAAAATAAATAACAGCTGGTTTAAAGTTCAAGCTGTTGTGAAATGCGGTAAAAATATGTATTTTTTTAAGTCTTTTTTAATATTATTATTTCTTAAATCAGTATTTAATGGTTGGAATTACTCATTAATTTATCGAAAATTAAATGTTGGACTTCGAGAGGCTTTAAAATCATTTTTACTTGGTGAATAAAAACCATTGGTCCACAAACCTGTCAATCACTCCCACTTCCTGGTTTTGGTCACAAATAATCATTTCTATTGGTTGGAGATTAAAAAAAAAAAAATTCCCCCGAAATTTAAATGGTCTGCTTACATTAAATTAAATCACAAAAAACAGTATTTTGATTTTCCAAATGACTTTTTTGTTCAAAACATTTAGATTCCAAATAGTTCTAAATTCCCCTTTTTTTCAGTTCGATTTATATTGTTTAGATTTATAATTGTCCAAATTGGGGGAAGGATGGAGCAGGAGATCAACAGATTGATTGGTGTGGCGTCTACAATAATAAGGATGCTGCATTAATCCATCGTGGTAAAGAAAGAGCTGAGCTGAAAAACAGCTCAGACCTGTTGATCTACGTTCCTACCCTCACCATGGTAACCAGGATCTACGTTCCTACCCTCACCATAGTAACCAGGATCTATGTTCCTACCCTCACCATGGTAACCAGGATCTATGTTCCTACCCTCATCATGGTAACCAGGATCTACGTTCCTACCCTCACCATGGTAACCAGGATCTATGTTCCTACCCTCACCATGGTAACCAGGATCTACGTTCCTATCCTCACCATGGTAACCAGGGTCTACGTTCTTACCCTCACCATGGTAACCAGGATCTACATTCCTACCCTCACCATGGGAGGAGCTCAGAGCCGTTGCTCCTCCTGGTAGAGAGTTGCCAGTAGGGTGGTTCGGGCACCGGGAGGAGACCCAGAGCCAGGCTCTGAACCCATTGGGGAGACTACGTCTCACAGCACGACAGGGAACACCTCGGGATCCTACCGGGTGAGCTGGAGGATGCAGCTGGGGTGAGAGAAGCCTGGGCTTCCCGTCTGAGGCTGTTTCCCCAGCGACCCGGCCCCGGATGACAGGAAGACGACGGAACACTTATCATGTGTGACGTAACTAGAGTCACATGTATGGTCGTTTGTATCTAAACAAAGTGAGATGAACCGAGGATGTTTATTTCAGACATATTATAGACAGAATTTATTGGATTCTCATGTAGTTTTGCCAAAATGCCTCATGAATGTGTGGCGGCCGGCTGTCCCTGTGTGCATGTGCTCTAGTGTGTATTAATGTGTTACATGTGTCGTACAGGAGTGTGTTATTGTGTGTGTAAGATAATAATGTGTGCGGACGGACTGCGTGATGTGTTTATGGGGGATGATAATGTGGGTTTTATGAGCACTTGGAGACGTGCTCAGCAGCAACACGTCACCGGGAATCAAACAGCCATCCTTCAGAAACATTTGGTTTCCAAGGCAACGGAGATAATCTGAATTTTATTCTGTTCGTCCATAAATAAAAACAACGTTTTCGCTTCTAAGTTTTTAAGCATGTTTAGTTTCAATCGTTTATTCTATTTATAAACTATTTGTGATTCATTTTATCTGTAATGTTTAGAAATTAAATATTTTCCAGAGAAGTTTTAAATCAAATTAATGATTTAATTCAAACACATTCTAATTTGATCAATAAACAGAGTGTTTAAACACTGACCGAAGTGAAGGTCTCTCTTTTAGAAGTTATAGAGGGGCCCTGTACCGAACGTTTCGGTTTGTGTACACGTATCGTTACACGCTTACAACGTTCTGATGTTTGTTTTCTTTCAGGATTACGCCCCCTGGTGGATGCTGCTGTGGCAGGCCGGAGCTTACGGATCCCCGTCCAGAGATCATGAAAGTCCCGCCGGCGACAGGATGCTTCACTCTGCTAACGTTTCAGAAGCAGGACATGCTAACGGCAGCGTGGTGAAGCTCCTCATGGAGAACTTCTCCAACATCTCCTTGACCTCCAGGTCTCCACCTGAGTCCCCCACCCCAACGGTTCCCATCCCAGAGGTCCTCCAGGGCGTGGGTCTGCCTCTGCAGATCTTCTTCTGCACGGTGATGGTGGCCATCATGCTGGTGGCGCTGGGTGGGAACGTGGTGGTCTGTCTGATGGTGTACCAGAGATCGGCCATGCGCTCGGCCATCAACATCCTTCTGGCCAGCCTGGCTTTTGCAGACATGATGCTCGCCATCCTCAACATGCCGTTCGCCCTGGTTACCGTGGTTACCACCAGCTGGATTTTTGGAGATGTTTTCTGCCGGGTGTCGGCCATGTTCTTCTGGTTCTTTGTGATGGAGGGCGTCGCCGTGCTGCTGATAATCAGCATCGATCGTTTCCTCATCATCGTTCAGAAACAGGACAAGCTGAGTCCTCAGAGGGCTAAGATGCTGGTGGTGGTCACATGGGGGCTCTCCTTCCTCATTTCCTTTCCTCTGGCGGTGAGTCGCCCTCTGCTGCAGACGCCCCCGCGTGCCCCGCAGTGTGTGTTTGGTTACAGCGTAGAACCGGGGTACCACGCCTACGTCCTGCTCCTCATGCTGCTCTTCTTTTTCCTGCCCTTTATGGTGATGCTGTACACCTTCATGGGGATTCTGAACACCATCCGGCACAACGCCATGCGCATCCACAGCCACCCGGACACCATGTGTCTGAGCCAGGCCAGTAAGCTGGGTCTGCTCAGCCTCCAGAGACCGTTCCAGATGAACATAGACATGAGCTTTAAGACACGTGCCTTCACCACCATCCTCATCCTGTTCTCGGTGTTTACAGTGTGCTGGGCACCGTACACGGCGTACAGCCTGGTGGCGGTGTTCAGCCACGGATTTTATCACAAACACAGCTTCTTTCACATAAGCACCTGGCTCCTGTGGCTCTGCTACCTCAAGTCCGCCCTCAATCCTCTCATCTACTACTGGAGGATCAAGAAGTTCCGCGACGCTTGTCTCGATTTGATGCCCAAGTACTTCAAGTTTCTTCCTCAGTTGCCGGGCAACACGAAGCGGCGGATCCAGCCCAGCGCTGTGTATGTGTGTGGAGAACATCGGTCTGTGGTGTGACGGAGGGCTGCATGGTATATCGATATCAAATCGTGATTTCAATACCTGCACTTAGGTCATCTCAAAGCTGCAGTTTGTCTTTCATTTATTTGATCACGTTTACGTCTTTCTCTCGCATGCAAAATTTGTCACTCTGGGACTCTGAGCAGCCAACTGATTGGTCAGGCTGCATGGCCAATCAGCTTGGTTATAGCAGGGTCAGGAGGCGGGGTCATTCATCCCAATCAGGAAGTAGGTCATGCTGCTTGTAAATATTTTTTTTGGAGTTTTTAAACATACTTCTGTTTAATGAGGAGACGTTTGGGAATTTAAAAATGAGTAAACTCCATATTGTGGAGATAATTTGGGGTTACCATGACCACGTTAGTGCCTGGTCTATCGCCCGAATTTTGCTGAAACATTCCTGTAGCGGTGAAAAAAAAATCCTCACTGCTCATAACCGTTCATCCCTGTTTAACAAACGTTGGCTCCTGTTAAAGCAGGGCTGTCTGATTCCAGTCCTGGAGGGCCGGTGTCCTGAAGGTTTTTCATGTGTTCTTACATCTACACACATGATCCAGGTTAACGAGTCAATGTGACAAATTTGATTGGCTGTTGATTTCAGTTTATGTGCGTCCGCTGTATCGAACCAGAAACACTCCTGACCCTCCAGGACCGGGGTTGGATATCTCTGCGTTAAAGCAACGCCACATGTGCTCGTCCACCATTGCTTCTCAAGGGGCCGTCCTACCGCTCCCAAAGTTTTGAGCTGCACAAAACATTGCAAGCGGTGAGGAACAGTCCATTTCTGCCCTGGCCACGTTCACCCTCACTCCAAAAATGCCCAGTCAAAGTTTGGCACCACTAGATGCAAGATTGTGGACGCTTGGGTCCGCTAGGCCACTGGACCACCTCTACTTCACCAGCGTTATACTGGCGGTGACTAAACGTTGCACAAACTTCGGTGGAGAACTTGTAAGCATTTTACAAGCAGACATGGCATAGCTGGTCCAGTGTCTGGCGTTGAGGCAGTGATCCCTGGCAGCAATGAACCTTAGTTTGGTATACTTATCGAGGTGTTGAAGCAGCGTCGGTATTTGGTTATAAATTTGGGGATAATTGGACCAGGAATCCATTTGTAATGGAGCTGCTGTTGAGTTCAGACCTCATCGATATCGAATTTGCCCAAAATGACAGTAAAACTGTATCATCATGGATGCTGAGAGGCTTGCTGTGATTGGTGCTCTCGTCCAGCAGCAGAATCAGAACCCCCTTAGATTAAACCAAGCTTTGACAGAAAGAGGAGAGAACGATGATACCCCTGCTGAGCCAATGCCCGCATGCGCAGAGTGCCACTATACCAGCGCTTACATCACTGCTAAATCAACGCTTGCGACTGCTTGTTACCAAAAAATGACCCCATTTACGGTGGCGTAAATGGGCGTTATTAAAAGATAACGCCCATTTAGAATTTTTTGCCTATTTTGTGCTCCGTGACGAGCAAAATCAAAATTTGGCGCCCCTTCGTACCGTTGAAGGAACACTCCAGCAAAGTTCAAGCAGTATGACCGGGTCGTTATCTTGAGAAAATTATTGAACTTCATAATTAAAGGGCCGGTAATAATTTTATTTATTTTTCTTTTACAGTTTGACATTTTAAACTACATTTTTAATTGTTTTTATGAAAATATTTTACAATTATTTTAAAACATTTTTAAATATCAAATATTGAATCGATATTTTGATATCAAACAAAAATAATTTCGATTTGATCTAAGGTCGATATCATGCAGCCCCTCGTGTGAAGGAAAACCCACTGGAGTGTGTGAGAGTGTGTGTGTGTGGTGTATCTCGTAGATGTTGGCGCATTTTTATTGTTTTTTTAAATTGTTTTCTGACTGAGATTCAGACTGAAGGCAGCGCTGCATCCAGACAAACTGGAAACTGATCTGGTGCAGCACTGGGAGCGTGCAGTGCTCACAAAGTACTGCACCAGATCGACACCAAAATTAAACAAGTCCTGGTTCTGTTCTGTTGTCTTCCGCTTATCCGGGGCCGGATCACGGGGTCTACAGCCTCAGACAGAAACCCAGGCTTCTCTCACCCCCAGTTCGTCCTCCAGCTCACCCAGGAGGATACCGAGGAGTTCCCTGTCCAGCTGTGAGACATAGTCTCTCCAGCGGGTCCGGGGTCTGCCTCTTGGACTCCTCCCGGTGGGACGTGACCAAGACACATCACCAATGAGACGCTCAGGAGGCATCCTAATTAGATGCTCAAACCACCCCGTCTGGCTTCTCTCAACTCAGAGGAACAATGTCTTTATTCCGAGCTCCTCCCAGATGGCAAAGCTCCTCACCCTTCCTCTGAACCCAGTGATCCTGCAGAGGATGCTCATTTACCTTGCTTGTATCCGTGAACTCATTCTTTTGGTCACCATCCACAGCTGGTTACCATGGTGAGGGTAGGAACGTAGATCCTGGTTACCATGATGAGGGCAGAAACATAGATCCCAGTTACCATGGTGAGGGTAGGAACATAGATCCTGGTTACCATGGTGAGGGTAGGAACATAGATCCTGGTTACCATGGTGAGGGTAGGAACATAGATCCTGGTTACCATGGTGAGGGTAGGAACGTAGATCCTGGTTACCATGATGAGGGCAGGAACATAGATCCCAGTTACCATGGTGAGGGTAGGAACATAGATCCCGGTTACCATGGTGAGGGTAGGAACATAGATCCTGGTTACCATGGTGAGGGTAGGAACATACATCCTGGTTACTATGGTGAAGGTAGGAACGTAGATCCTGGTTACCATGGTGAGGGTAGGAACGTAGATCCTGGTTACCATGGTGAGGGTAGGAACGTAGATCCTGGTTACCATGGTGAGGGTAGGAACCTAGATCCTGGTTACCATGGTGAGGGTAGGAACGTAGATCCTGGTTACTATGGTGAAGGTAGGAACGTAGATCCTGGTTACCATGGTGAGGGTAGGAACGTAGATCCTGGTTACCATGGTGAGGGTAGGAACGTAGATCCTGGTTACCATGGTGAGGGTAGGATTGTAAACCAACTGGTTGATCGAGAGCTTTGCTTGTTGGCTCTGTTCTTTTTCTACCATCAGAGATCATCCTGATTTTTGCAAACGCTGCATCGATCGCTCTGTTTATCTCCCGCTCCATCCTTTCCCCACTCGAGAACAAGATCCCAGACTCATAACACGTACCACATCTGGTGTGGTAGGAGCTGCAGCTCCCGCATCTGCTTAATCCGCCACAACCAACGCTGCACCAGTAGATAGATATCCAGGTGTAGACTCCATTGTGTCTGGAGACAGAAGGATCCCAGTGATCATTCCCAGTTGGACCGTAGACCTGCTAAGCAGCGTTAGTGCAGCGTTTCCTTCAGTCTGACTCACTACTGTGTATTCAGGGTGGATGTGGAACCGTCTGGTCCAGTCTCTGTTTACGTTCTGATCTGGCAGGAGGAACAGAACAGCTTCAGGTTGCTTTACCTGATGGTTCCTCTATTGATGATGCCACGTGAGAATTCAGTTTCATCTGAAGCTCCTGTGATCCACTTTTTAACACCCGATGGACACCTAGAGAGAGATTGTTCTGGTTTTAACTGGTGCTTAACCCTTAAAACTCCACTTTCAGACTCATTTTTCTTCATAAACTGAGGTTTTTATTCCAATCTCAATGGGATAGGGAGGTTTCAGTCGTCTTATTGTGAAGTTAAAATGTTTTAAATCTCTGATTGGAGAAAAAAATAACAGGAAGTGGGTTATTTAGCATTTTTTAAAAGTTGTACCAACATATATTTTAATTTCTCTAGTTTCCTGTGATGATTAATCTAAAGCAGAGTGTGTTTAGTGAGTGTGTTTAGTGGAGTTTTAGGGGTTAAACTGCGTTTCTTTTTGACGATCAGTCTGAATTGAAGTTAAAATGCACTGAAATCTTAAACTGTGTGACTCAGTTCTTTTGATTTTTGACACGCTGGTGATTTTAAGTGTGTGATTCTGTTTTTTTATGATTTCTATCAGCATGTAAATGACCTGCTCCATCTGAAGTGTGTGTGTGTATTTAAGTGTGATGATGAGTGTGTGTGTGTTGCTCAGGATGCTGCTACATCTGCTGAAAATGTGAAACTCAGTGTGCAGTGAATGTAATAAAGCGGACATTTCTTACCTTCTTAAACCCGTTTCAGTCTGTTTTTACAGCGAAGCTTCACTCTTTAACGCTTTTAAAATAAAAACAAACTTAAAACGGACCGAGTCACTAAAATATGGACACAGATGGGCTTTAGATGCTTTGGCAAAGCAGCGGTTGCCGCGGCAACGTGTCACCATGGCGAGGTACTGAAGACTCTCTGACAATGATGTTTAAAATGGAAATGCAAACATTGTGATTTCACGGCTGAGTTTATGATTCAGGCCAGAAAAAAAAAACAATAAAACCAGTTTATTCTCTAAAAAATCAGCTCTAGAAGCTCCGCCGACAAGAACGGAGTTTCTTTATAGATACTAAATGTTTATCATCAGGTAACGACCGTGTCATTTTTAATAGTTACTGCTGTTTGTTTGCTGTGTTACCATGGAAACACTGTTATGTTATGATTAGGAACGTATTGAACTACGTTAACCCCTTCAGAGACAGCAATAAAATAAAATACTGATATAATCTAAATGTTTAACTGGGAGGAGATGCAGATGGAGGACCTGGAAAAAAAAGATGATGATGTGAATCAAAAAGTTTGCCCACCCCTGGGTAGGACCACAAATTTTAAAAAAGTATCTCCCATAAATCAGATACTATTCAAACACACGGCCAGAATCAGGCTTGAAAAGATTTGGAAACGATGTAAAAAATGTTGGTCATCGTTATTTTATGTACATTGTCGGTGAAAGTTTGGGTAACAGAACATGGATAATAATACAGAATAAGAGGGGAGGTAGGAGTGTAGAAGCAGATAGAAAGAGGAGAATGTGTCCATTCTGGGACTTTATTAATGAGGCTGGTGTTTATGAGTACAGCACCAGCTCTGTGGTTATTATTCTTATCCCAGAGCTTCACCAGTACATCCACCTTCCTCTTAGGGACTCCACTTCCTGTCCTCATGCAGACGGTGAGACCCAGCTGCTTCACAAAAAACTCCTGCTCGTTAGTCTGGAACAGGGAATAAAATCTGATGATTATTAGTTTTCTTCTGATAGGATTCAGATTTTTTATGTTTTTTTTTTTCTGAGGGAGATCCTCTCCTGGGACAGAGGGGCATGCAGATGTACCTAAAAAAGATTATATCATCATGTTTGTAGGATGGAGCAGATGGACTTCATTCAGCCAGTGGTCTATAGAAAAGGTGGACCAATTCAGAGTGATGTTAATCATAACATTGGCTCCATACAGATAACGAATGCCCCTGCAGGTCAGGGACAGGGTCCTGCCCCAAGTGGAGGAGTTTAAGAATCTTGGGGTCTTGTTCACGAGTGGGGGAAGGATGGAGCGGGAGATCGACAGGCGGATCGGTGCAGCATCAGCAATAACTAGGACGGTGCATCGGTCTGTCGTGGTAAAGAGAGAGCTGAGCCGAAAAACAAAGCTCTCGATTTACAAGTCGATCTACGTTCCAACCCTCACCATGATAACCAGGATCTACATTCCTACCCTCATCATGGTAACCAGGATCTACATTCCTACCCTCACCATGGTAACATTCCTACCTTTCTACATTCATACCCTCACCATGGTAACCAGGATCTACATTCCTACCCTCACCATAATTACCAGGATCTACATTCCTACCCTCACCGTGGTAACCAGGATCTACATTCCTACCCTCACCATGGTAACCAGGATCTACATTCCTACCCTCACCATAATTACCAGGATCTACGTTCCTACCACACCAGATGTGGTAACCAGCATCTACATTCCTACCCTCATCGTGGTAACCAGGATCTACGTTCCTACCCTCACCATGGTAACCAGGATCTACATTCCTACCCTCACCGTGGTAACCAGGATCTACATTCCTACCCTCACCATGGTAACCAGGATCTACGTTCCTACCCTCACCATGGTAACCAGGATCTACGTTCCTACCCTCACCGTGGTAACCAGGATCTACGTTCCAACCCTCACCATGGTCACCAGCTGTGGGTGGTGACTGAAAGAACGAGATCGCGGATGCAAGTGGCCGAAATGAGCTTTCTCTGCAGGGTGGCTGGGCTCTCACTCGGAGATCGGGTGAGGAGCTCTGCCATCATGGAGGAGCTCGTTGTCGAGTCGCTCCTCCTCCAGGTCGAGAAAAGCCAAATGGGGTGGTTCTGGCATCTGGTCAGGATGCCCCCCGAGCGCCTCTCTGGTGAGGTGTTTTGGGCACGTCCCACCAGGAGGAGACCAAGAGGCAGACCCCGGACCTGCTGGAGAGACTATGTCTCACAGCTGGCCGCGGAACGACTCGGCATCCTTCCTGGTGAGCTGGAGGATGCAGCTTGGGTTGAGAAAAGCCAGGGCTTCCGGTCTGAGGCTATTTCCCAGTGACCCGGCCCAGGATAAGTGAAGACGACGGAACGAAGCTGAAAACAGTTACGTCGCCATTTCTGCCTCATGGTTGGTGAACGGTTTAAGCACATATCTGATTTTCTCTCATTTTTGAGAAAACATAATTTGGTTCTGACGTGTTGTTAAAAACACGAGAAAGTGTGTCAAAAATAGTTGTAAATTACATTTGAGTGAAGTCGTGAAAACAACATTTGATAAAGAGTAGCTTCTTTTGGATTATTATTTAACACCCAACCGTAAGAAAAACATAGAGCCCAGACCTAGAAATATGGCCCTGGTGTATCGACTGAAACTGGATTAGCTGGTGTTGAGCACAAAAAGAAGATGAGGAGAATCCTTAAGTATCATCAGATTCTTAGAATTTGGCGAGTGAATGAACAAATCCACAACAGCAAAGTGGGCTGCTGCTGATTGCAGGCCAATTTCTATCGATGACGATAAGAACCAACCCTAACGAACTCTGACAAACCCTCATGAACCCTCACGAACCCTAACGAACCCTAACCCTGCACCTGGCCTCATGAGGAACAGTTCACCAAAAATAAATTGGATTTAAAATCTTCTCTTTTTACTGTTTTCAATTGATTAGTCATACAGTACATTTTTTAATATCCTAGAATTCAAATTCTTTGTCAGGAGACCTTTTAATATGACATTAAAATGTGATTAATTCGATTAATTTTTTTAATCGACTGACACCACTAGTTTAAACAGATGTCAGTTTTTGATTCCAAGTCTCTCCTCATTTAAAATGAGTTTAATCCGTCACAGCCCTGTCTGTAATGTCAACCTAAAGGAACATGAAAGAGTTCTGATCCGTGTGAACTGTTGGACATGAAAGGATAGAATCTAAGCCTGCCAGCAGCTCATAGGAGACCGAACGCATGCTTGAAAGGTCAGCAGCTTATTACCAATGTCCTCACCAACCAGACCTAAAAAAATCCCTGGATAATTCTTCTACTGGAGGTCAGAAAGAGAAGGTCTGAGCACCCAGTTGGATTTTTGTTGTTGCTAATCATCTCTCTCTCTGGGATTCATTATGCAGCCAGCAGAGCGTAATGAACGCGTCTGGAGCTTTGAAGCTCACCTTCATCATCATACTGAAGACTATTACTAAGCAACAGGAAGTCAGAGATGTCTACGGAGGATAGTGGGTGACGGAGGGTGACGGTGGGTGGAAGGATGTTCATCACACCTGAGTTATCACTGTCAGGGAATCCTGGAGAGGCCTCTGCTCGTTTACATTTCACACTGAGATAATCTGGTAGAGCGTCGAAAAACAGAGTTCGAATAATGCTACATATGCAAGGAACTTTAGTCTTCAAAAATCTTCCGTGCCGTTCCGTCATCTTCCGCTTGTTCTGGGGTCGGGTCGCGGGGGCAACAGCCTCAAATGGGTAGCCCAGGCCTCTCTCACCCCGGCTGCATCCTCCAGCTCACCCGGAAGGATCCCAAGTCTTTCCCCGGCCAGCTGTGAGACATAGTCTCTCCAGCGGGTCCGGGGTCTGCCCCTTGGTCTCCTCCCGGTAAAATGTGCCTGAAACACCTCGCCCGCGAGGCGCTTGGGGGGCATCCTGACCAGATGCCCGAACCAACCGCAAAAATCTTCAAACTTCAAAATCCAAAGATCATCACAGAGGTTGTGTCAGGAAGGGCATCCGACGTAAAACTATGCCAAATATAAATATGTTTGAGAAATATCATACGGGTTAACAACGACCGCCATCAGTACTGTTGACCAACAGGGTGCTGGTGGAAATTGGACTACTGGTGGTCAAAGAAGAAGAGGAGGAAGACGCGTACAAAGGAAGAGAGAGAAGAGAAACATGAAGAGTCTAGGACTTAGAGTGGGAACTTTGAATGTTGGGACTATGACGGGTAAAAGTAGAGAGTTAGTTGACATGATGCAGAGAAGGAAATTAGACATCCTGTGTCTCCAGGAAACTAGATGGAAAGGTAGCAAGGCTAGAAGTCTAGGAGCAGGGATCAAGTTGTTCTGTCATGGTGTCGATAGAAAGAGGAATGGTGTTGGAGTTATTGTGAAGGAAGAGTTTGTTGGGAATGTTCTGGAGGTAAAAAGAAGTTCACATAGGGTGATGAGCCTCAAACTAGAAATTGAAGGGGTGGTGTTAAACGTTGTTTGTGGGTATGCTCCACAAGTAGGATGTGACATCGAGGAGAAAGAGAAATTCTGAACAGACCTTGATAAGGTGATTCAGAGCATCCCTAGAAGTGAGAGAGTTGTTATTGGGGCAGACTTCAATGGCCACGTTGAGCTGATTGCCATCCTAGGACCGAAGAGTTGCTGGTTCGAATCCTGCTGAGCTCATGCCTAGGTGTCCCTGGAGAAGACACGCAATCCCCTGTTAGCACAGATGCATTTGGGGTAACGCCTCTTCTTTTGATTTCACCAACCAATGAATGAGTGGATAAACTCTACAGAACCAGTGCAAAAGAAGTTTAATCCAAAAGTTGTAAAAAAAAAAAGAGGGAATAAATTACCATGTGCGGTAAACCAGGTGGATGGACGGCCACAAGAGGAGGTAGGGTTTGTTGGTTTCTCAAGCTGGGTGGCAGAGCCAGCAGCAGACTTAGCTAGACTTTTCACTGCTGCTGTGGAGCTGCAAAGCCTGGATATCCTCCTCTAACTACACCTGAACACAGATTAAAAGTCACTCTGAGAGAAAGAGCAGAGTGCCTCTGTTAAAATAGGGCGGTACTTCCCTCACCTAATTAGACACGCCTTTAAAACCACACCCAAACAAACACCATACCAAAACAAAGAAAAGAGTGTCTGACACGGATACTTTCTTGCGATGGCACCTTACCTTTGATCGTCAGTGTTCCTGGGTAATTTCAGGAGCCACCGGCTTGTTTGAATATCATTCAATATAGATCATATGAAGGATTGCTCATCGGGTGGGGTGACTGTTCTGTAACCGGAGGGTTGCCAGCTCAATCCTCTGACCGGAGTTCATACCGAGGTGTCCCTGAACAAGACACCGAACCCCTAATGTCTCCTGATGGTGGTTTGCAGCTTGCATGTCAGCTTCCACCATCAGGTATGAATGTGTGTGAATGGGTGAACGTGAGCTACACTGGAAAGCGCTTTGGGTGCCATCACAGGTGGATAAGTAGAATCCATTCACCATTCACCACATCTCACCAGCAAGACATTTGGAAGGCATCCTAACCAGATGCCCGAATCATGACTTCTCTCGACCCAAAGATGCAACTCAAGGCAAACAAGACTCAGGAGAGGGGCCAGACAAAGCGCAGCTCAAAATGACCCTAATGAGGAATATTACAGAGGCCAAATTTCCCTTGCCGTGCGTCACGCCCATGAGGGGCCGAGGGTGGCGCTTGAGAGCAAGTGCCTGGGGGCTGGGCTTTTATCCATTGGGCTTGGCCAGGCTCAGCCCAAACAAGGGATATGGGCTGCCCTTTCAGTGGGCTCACCACCTGCAGGAGAGGTCATAGGGGTGAAGGAGGAGATGGGCAGCAGCCGATGGCTTGGATCCTCCGGTCTGACCCTCGGCGGCAGAGGCGAGTTCTCATTTTCATATGTGTAAGACATAAAATACTGCGACAGCTTCAAAATGAGTTCAAACAAATTTAACAATCGTTTCTTATGTACGGTCCTACAATGACAAGCATTTATGTGTGCTTTCTAATTGTTTCCTCGTTGCTTCAAATGCTTCATTTCACTGTACTCAGTTCTTCTTATTATTATTTCAGCTTCTGTCCACATGTCTCCTCTTTTACCCACGTCTTACTATTTGGCAGCTTCTGACTTTGCTTAGTTACAGTCCACGCACTCCCACATCTTTAGAGATCCCTCAATTGGCATAGAGTCTGGATCCATCAGGTAGACCTCAAAAAAGACAAAGGAACCCCAAAAACAATCCCTACAGTCTTCAGGATCTGCGAGCGGAACCTTTTGTTGCTTCATTGCTGTGTTTCTGTTTGGGTTTATTTATCACGTTCCACACAATCTAGAAACTTTCAAGTTGTTGTTTTTATTGGTTCAGAAAATGAAATGTGGGTCCCAGAGGGGACGCAAGGGGTAATTCTAGTGGTAGAATTACCGTCATTTGACCGAGAGAACTGGGTTCGAATCCCACTGGGCCAAAGCTCTTTCTGGGACTACAGGGCTGTAAACTTGAAGGACAAACTAGAAAAAAAAACAATATTAAAAAGAAAATGAAAGTGATTTAATAGGTTTTACTTTGAATTGTGAAGCTTAAAGAAGCCTTAAAAGAAAAAAACAGGAAGTACGTGTGACTCATCTGTAGTCACGGTGAGTTTCTTTCATTGGTTCTGTTTGGAGGTCCATTTAAAAACCAAACAAATCCCCCCAGCATCACGTTTAGGGATAATTTAAACTGTTATGGATAATTGGTGACTCTAAAACATCAAACAGTGGGTGTATTTATTTGTTTTAAAGCCGTTTTATTAGCTTTGAACTGCTTGGATCTGGTCGTTAATGACGACAATCGTTTGCAAACTCTCTCTCTCTAAGTGGTTCCTCCACTTACCTGTGTTATCCTCATCCATAAACCTGATGTTGTTGCTTGGCTAAAAGCCTAAAAGCATCCACGTTCGCACATAATGTCCTGATGGTTCCAGAAACTCTGTACGGCTGCCAAAACAGAACAGCGTTTTAAAAGCAAGCTGGTGTAAAGCTGCTGAAGCATCTGAGATTCTTTACTTCTCAGATTAGTTAAAGTGTAACCAGGGACAACCAGATGATGGATCCCATTCAGGAAGGAAGATGTTCTCATAGCAACCAGATGATCCAGAAACCTTCAAATGAAATAAGAAGAGTTTAAATCAAATAAAAAAAAAAAAAAATTATCATCAGGGTGAAAAATTTAGCTGGACGTTAAATTAATTTCTTTACATTTGCAAAACTTGTAGAAGGCGCTAGATTTATTATTTTCTCTAAATCTATTTACATAATTTTAACAACGGGTTTCACAATCTTTGACTCCTGAAAAAAAAGGGCGGGCAGAGGGTGCCTGGGGAGGCATGGGTCAGGAGTAAAAATGGCCAACTTTTGACCAAAGAGTTGCCGGTCCAATTCCCGCTGAGCTCATGCCTAGGTGTCCCATGAGAAGACACCTAGCCCCCGAGTTACTCCCACCATTGACACTGTCACTGGCTGCCTGCTGCGGTGCAATGCAGCACAGAAATTTTCCTATGAGGGATTAATACAGTGCAATGAATAAATAAATGAAAAATAGAAGCACAAAAAATCCAAACATGTTTAATCTTTGGTACTTTTTGATTTTGGCACAATTTTTTAAAATATAAAAGTCCATTTTATTTTGATTCATCTTTCTTCTTTTTACTTTTATTTTTGTTACTGGAGCAGCAGTTGGAAGGATCTGAGACAGGGTTGCAGGGCATAGCGTACACTCCCGGACACGGTGTGTGTTTGAGAACAGAAACTACAGACCAATAAAATAAAAGGTTAATAGTCATTCTGATGTCCCGATGACGTATTCACTCGAGCAAATTTTGTTTTACCCAATCCGTTCATCCTCCCGCGACTCAATATGTTGTGATACAAATATATACTAAATCTATTCTTTGCATCAGGAAGGCCGTGCATAAGTGGGCGTCACTGGATTTAAGTGCAGGTATTCACTACAGCCAATCAGGAACTGAAAAGATCGTAAAATGGACGAACGGATTGGGAAAAAAATATTGCGTCTGGGCGAGGCGATGCCCGTAGGCTTCGAACCGGATGAGGTGCTAGCAAGCAATGAAAAAGTCTGGACTCTGAGAGGACTGTTTACAGAATTGCTTTTTTAGTTTGATTAAATTTCTTTAAAAGGTTTTTATGGTGTGTGTCTCTGTTTACCACGTGCTCCCCGGCCATGCCTGACCTGCGTTCGGTTGTTGATAGGATCGAGCCTGGTGCCGTCGGGGAGATGAGGTACAGACTTTGTTTTTAGAGTTTTTACACTTTTTTAAAGGGTTTTTTTTCTTTCTGGTTTAAAGTTAAACGTCTTTCTTTTATTTTCATCAGATGTGGTTTTAGTCTTCATTTTAAACTTTTGTGTCTTTTCTTTAATAAATAATAATTTAACTGATGATGTGTTTTTTTATTTCCCTCTTGAGTTATTTTTGGATTTTAACCATCACCGCATCATCAGGTAAAACAGAAGCTTTTAAAAAGGAATATATTCTCGTTCAGATGAATCACGGTCTGTGGGTGGTTTTGGTTTAGAAAGAAATTCCTCCTGCAAACCTCGGCGGACGGCAGAAGGAACCAGGCCTCCACGAGGAGATGCTTGTTTCCATGGCAACGGGAGCATGTGTATGATGACCCGACGGAAGAGACTTCCCTCGGCCCCCACACAGGAAACACTTTCTACTGGGAACCAGTTCACATGATGGACTCCTGGCTGATATCTGATCGGTATAATGGGATGAAGGAGTTCTGATTGAACCCACACATTAAAAGACATCGACATAATTATTAATAGAAAACAACTAATGAATTAAAAAAAGGAACAAATTGGTGACAAAACGTAAAAAAAATGTCTGACACACTGTCTTAAGAATAAAAGGTTGAAACAGTTTTGTCTGTAAATTTTCTACATTTTCTCACTTGAACCTTTGGTCACATGGATGTGAAAACTAAATCAGTTATCTATAGTTGGTACTGAGTAACTGTGGACAGTCTCATCCAAACCCCTGCAATGGTTTGGAAAATATCACGTGACCTTTGTGAATAATTTCTGGTAGCTACGCTATACGGCTTCACTTAGTGCCTGCACTCAGTTTCATCTTCCTCCAGCTACTAGGTCAAGAACTGCAAATGTAAACAAACAACCAGTTCAAGACCGGGCGGTGAGCGCTAGGAAAGCAGAGGCACAAACCCTAAAAATGGTTTTAACATTATTTTCTAAAAATATATTAAAATAGCATTCCTCAAAAAGAGAGTTCACGTGTTGGGGCTCAGCCCACTGGTCCGTGGCCCACTGGCTCACCCGTTGTCCAGACCACCGCCTGCAGGAACCTCTCTGTGTAGTGGGATCCGTGACGGACGCCTTGTGTCTCTTTTCAGGGGGAGCCCCTTCCCTCGCCGCACGGTGGCGGGGGGCCCGACACGCCACCGTGCCACCAGCCCATAGTTCAACAGGAGGGCCCTTGTCTGTGTGTCTCTCCGCTGCTTTTTGCTTCACCCCCAGCTGCCTCGCAAATCCTCAGGGACTGCATCACTGATTAGTTACAGGTGAAGTCGATTAAACAATTAAACTAATTAAAACATGCAGAATAAAACTATAAAAACATGCAATAAAAAACTCCACCTGCTCCACAAACATTTTACAAGAGCAGCGATGAGGAAACGTCCTAACCAATCAGAGAACAGAAAGGACAGCGTGACATGTATACAAGCATCCGTCCGCCATGTTTGTAGTTCTGTAGCTGAAGAAAGAGGATCACCCATGCTGTAAGAAAAGTTTGTTTTTACACTCTGTTTTCCGGATTACACAGACTGCTCGGGTGCATCGCGTACGTCACGTCTGGTCGCCACCAGAAAGAAACGATTGGCTAAATTAAAAAAGTATCCGCCCACCGTTGAACGAGTGAATCCAACACTGCTACATCAGACTGTCTCCACAGAGAGAAAGAAACAGTCTGATGAGGTTAATAAACCTTCTGAACCACCTTTCATTGTCAAGGTCACGAGGAGTGCCAGAGCCTATCCTGGCAGGAGGCAGCGTACTCCCAGGACAGGTGCCAGTCTGTTGGGAGGCCAATTTCTCAGTGGCCAATCAACGTGACCTGCATGTTATAAAGAGAGTGGGGAAAAGTAAAGTACCCAAAAAACCCCCCAAATGTACACAGGGAGAACATGTAAACTCCACACAGAAAGGCCAGGGTTTAAATCTTCTCATTACTCAGGTCTCAAACACACACCCTTGTTGTAAGGTCTCAGTGCTAACCTTCACCTCTGCTCTGTTTTCTGGACACTAACCGTTTGGGTTCATTAAATACGTAACAGACAAGAGACAGTCTGATGGATCAGGATATAAACTACTTCTGGAATGTTTTTTAAAGCGAGAATAAAGTTAAAACATGATGAAAACCTCCAAAAATGAGATGTTTATATTAACTGGGTCAAAGTTTTAAACAGAAGAATGTCCTGAGTTCGATCCTCTGCGTTCACTAGTCTTTACTGAAGGACAGTCGCTGCCCTCTAGTGTTCAAAACAAAAAATGTTTTTAATATTTTAATGTGATCACGTTGTTAAATTCCTCATTTTATTATTCCTTTTTCAGGTTTATCATTTGGATTAAATTTTTAAATGTTTTTATAAAATAAGGCTCCTCGGCCATCTGGGTCATTGCTCTCCTCACGGTGTGCTTTCCGGCTTTCGACACCCCACGGGCTCGTCTGCTGCTACGGGGTACGGAAAGCCCATCTGTTCCAAAGCCTGGAGGTCCTGGTATTGAGAACGCTCATGCCCCTTGGTGCTCGTAGGGATACCTGTATGGGGGTCTCTTCTGCACCTGGCTGGGTTGGCGGCCTCCTCTGCTAAACCTCCTGGCATTGGGACTATGAGGTCATTTTTTTTAATTTAATCTTCTAAACCGTTTGTCCCTGATGGAGCCATAGGGTGCCAGAGCCGATCCCAGCTGATTTCAGGAGAGAGGGAGGATACACCCCGAACACGTCACCAGTCTGTTGCAGGGCCGCACACACAGACAACCATCCACACACACACACACACACACACACACACACACACACACTCATTCCGCACTTAGACCTCCTGCAGAAGTCCCCCCCCGCGGCACCAAGGGGCACAGGCAAAGCCAGTTTTAACCAGACATAGAGCTCAGCAGGACGAGGGACCAGAAGGAGGGCTTAGCAGGGCGAGGGACCAGAGGAATGAGCTCGGCAAGATGAGGGACCAGAGGTATGAGTGCAGCAGGATGAGGGACCAGAACAGCAGGGTGCACCAGGAGCAGGGTGAAGTACCAGACATGGAGGAAAACTGTCATGGCTGCGTGATAGCAGCACTGCAGACCAGAGGAGCAGGACTGCAGACCTGGGGAGTGGGACCAGGTGTGTAAACTTAGGGCAAAGGGCAGGATAAGGTGGGAGGAAGCACTCCAGATGAGAGGACTACTTCTTTCTCTCATGTGACACATTGTTTCTCACTCTTATATGAAACTGAATTTATGCTATTTTTGTGTTTTTTGTATTTCAACGGCTTCTTGTTTTAAAAAACATTCAGTCATTTCGGAAAAAAATGATGTGTGTTTAAGTTTTTTTGTCACCTTTTTCTTCTGAAGATCTTTTTTTAACCACATTAACTTGAACCCACACACTTGCTCATTTTGGTCAGGCCCCCTGATGGAGGCTGTGAACATGTGAACATTTTCTAAGCTTTAGTAGTCTGTGAATGAGGAAGAGACAGAAACCACAGGAAGTAAAAAACATTTTCAGTGGGTTAAACATTCTGCTTTAGACTCTCTGAGAGACGACAGCGTGAGAACAAGTCAGAGGAAAATGTTTGGATCCAAGTGTGTGAAATTCTTTCTGCTTGTGACATGGATGCTTCCATTTACAGGTAAGAAACCAGAAAGGAAAATGATCTGTACAGAGACAGTGTCATGATGTGGTGTGCAGGTGGAAAGAGGAGGACCCAAATGTAGACAGAAAACATGGTTTATTTTAATTTGGCTGTTTGTTAATACTGTGGAAAGAAAAACTAAGTTTCAGCGTCATGGTAAAAGGTTATTATCAGAATGTGTATTTGGTCAGGCAACCAGGGAGACCTGGCTGGAAGGGATTGTGTAATCCGACAGGGAAGTCTGGGGTTATTCCCCTTAAATAACTGGCTGGGTCTACAGATGTGGGGAATCTGCAATCATCCTAAGGTGACCCAATCAGGTTGATGAGAAACCTCCAGGGCTCCCTCTGGCGGCAGGAGAGGGGATCATGAAAAACTGGAGTTTACTGTGGGATCTTAAACAGCATTTTATCTGAAACATGTTTGTATTTTTCTCTAGTTTTCACTTATTTTTAAATCATTTTCTCCCATTAAATAAAAATGAGAATGTTTGAGAGCAGATTCACAGGATGAAGTGACATAGAAACAGATGTCTGGTGGTTAAGTCAGTCATTTATGAAACCAGGAGGCAGAACAAATTTATTCTCTCGCCAGTCTGGCTCACTGAGTGGCAACAAACAGAAATGTATATGTAAACGTTTATGTTCTGGACCGGGTGAGGAGCACCAGGGAAGCAGAGGCACAGGCCATAAAAACAGTTTAACATTCTGTTACGTTGTCTTCCGCTTATCCGGGCCCGGGTCGTGGGGGCAACAATTTTAGACTAAAGCTGAGGCTTCTCTCACCCCGCCTGCATCCTCCAGCTCACCCGGAAGGATCCCAAGTCGTTACCCGGCCAGCTGTGAGACATAGTCTCTCCAACGGAGCCATGACCGTCCTTAAAAAAGCTCACGTGTTGGGGGTTTACCCCACCGGCAACTCCTCGTCCCGGTCCGCAGCTTTTACCTGCCCATTCGTGGTCCAGATGGGAACCTTCTTTGCCGAGGGGATCTATAAAGGACACCCTGTGTCTCTTTTCAGGGGGGCCCTCGCCGCACGGTGGTGTGCAGGCTGACCATTCACTGCACCACCAACCCATAGTTCAACAGGAGTGCACCCCACTGTGTGTCTCTTGGCTGCTGCCTAGGGGTAGGCGGATCGATCCTAATATCGATAATATCGAAACCAACACTAGTATTGATATTGATCGATACTCCAACTAAAATATCGATACTTTGGTTGAAGTTTTACCCCTCGCACTTTGCTTCCGTTTTTTTTTTTTTTTTTTTCAAAAAGTTAACCTAACTTATCTGTCTGCAAAATATGCGTAAATGTTGTGTGTCGCACCTGTATGCTAAAGCGAGGCGGCCACGCCCACTCTCTCCTCTCATTCGCTTTGACTTGTCACATGATTCAGCAAGTCGGGGCCAGGGAACAAAAAAAAAAAAAAAACACAAGTTGGTAAAAGTGGAGAGAGATGGAAAAAAGAGAAGTATTGTGTGGCTGTACTTTGAGGCTACCTGTACCATTTGCAGAAAGGCTGTTAAATATAGGGGTAACACTACAAATTAAAGAATCACCCCAAAGAAAAACTTGAGAAACGGAGGAGAAAACCCTGACCCCTTCTGTTTCCCAGAGGCAGCGCTATTAACAGAGATGCTCCAATTTTAATTATGAAAGTACAACATAATCATCTTTAACATTAGTTAACATTTGTTTGTAACTGGTCACTTCTATGGATCTACCTACCAACCTGTGTTTATACATATACTTGGTCATACTATAAATATGACCCAAACCCTTGATGCAAAAATAGTCATTTAAAAAATTTAAATATCGGTATCGATATCGGTGATATTGGTCTGGTGTTTACTTGGTATCGGATCTATACCAAAACTTGCGGTATCGCACACCCCTACTGCTGCCTCTCCTCTGGGTCTCCTTTTCACCCAGTTTCCTCTTACATAATCATCAGGTACTGCACCACTTCTTAGTAGCAGGTGAAGTAAATAAAAGAAGACGTTTGAAACATGCAGAATTAAACTATAAAAAACCATACAATAAAATAATAAAACACCCCACCTGCTACATATAGATAAATCAAACTAAACTAAAAAGCAACAGCTGGTGGTCAGAACCCAGCTGTGGAGCAGGCAGGGGTTCAGAAGCAGCACCCAGAGCAGCTATCCAAAGATCCTTAAATACCCAGGTGAATGCATGAGGCCTGATTGGGCAACGCCCGACAAAAACCTGGGCACAAACAGAGCATCACTAAATAAAAGCATTCCCTCGGCCGTCACATCTTCTAACACGAACTTGTTTATAGTTTTTAATCCAAACATAACTTTTTCTGGTTAAAAAAAAGAACTTTTCTTTGATTGTGTTTCTGTTTTTTTTTTCTCTAGAAACTCTACAGCATTTTAACATTTCTGTGAAAGTTGGAGAGAACGTCACCTTGACTTGTGAAGGATGTAATGACACGTTTAAAATCAGATGGTCATTTGGAAACCCAAGAGACTTTGTGGATCTGTTTAAAGATGGAAAGATTTATAAAGAAGATAAAAGTAAATCAGAAAGACTGAGCTCTAAAAATCAATGTTCTCTGGTTTTAACAAACGTCATAAAGGAGGATGAAGGTGTGTATAACTGTGAAAAGGACGGCTCTTCAGAACCAGACTACGCTATTCATCTTTCAGTTACAGACGGTGAGTATTTTCATCAAAGTGTTTCACGTCTCCTTAAAAAACTATAGATGTTCAAACATGTTGAGTCTCTGTGATACATGCAGGACGTAAACATAGGACAAAATGGCTGAAGACGTCATTCTTATCTGAGCTTTAAAGTCATGAGTTTAAGATCCAGTCAGAAAGTTTAGTTGTTTCTTCTTTCTGAAAAACACCAGATTATTTCTCCATCTTCTCCAGGTCCTCCTCCTGCTCCAGGTCCTCGTCCAGCCGTGCTGATTGGTGCAACGGCTGGCCTCATCGTTCTCCTCTTAATCACACTGCTGCTCATCAGATATAAAATAACTAAAGGTGAGTAAATGATAACGTTCTGTTAAACTTGGTGGTGAACCATGTTTTTCACAACAAGGCGTTAAAAAAGTCCTCCATCAGACTCAATCAGACCCTCAGGAACTACTTAATGGTTATATAAACTGAATTAATGAAGTTGATTCAGGGCCAGGTCGTCAGGGGCAAAGCCTCAGACTGGAAGCCCAGGCTTCTCTCACCCTGACTGCATCCTCCAGCTCACCCGGAAGGATCCCGACTCGTTCCCCGGCCAGCTGTTCGACTGCTCTCCAGCGGGTCCAGGATCTGCCTCTAGGTCTTGTCCCGGTGGGATGTGCCTGAAACACCTCACAAGCGAGGCGCTCGGGAGGCATCCAACCAGACCCCCGATCCACCCCACCTGGCTTCTCTCTACTCTATGGCTGAAGTTAACTAAAAATATTAAGAAAATGAAAACAAAGGAAAAATAGCTAAAACTAAAAATCTGAAACATCAAACAGAACCTTTTCAAACACTCCCAGATCCAAAGAGTGACCCAGATTTTTAATCACACACACACACACACACACACACACACACACACACACACACACACACACACACACACACACACACACACACCCTTCCCATCACATCTCCATCCCCATCAACATTAAAAGATTTACTAAAAAAATCCAGTGGTGAAAAAAATCTCACATAAAACGATCCATAAAAAACTCAAACTTAAACAAATATAAATCCATCTTTTATTTCTTGAACCACGGGCTGGTCCTAAAGGAGTTTTATTAGAGCTTGCTTCCAGAAATCCTTCCACAGACCACCGGCACACCCCAGGGCTGTGTACCACGCCCCTTCATGGTTATTCTGCTGTCTTATTTTGATAACAGGAGAATCACTGAACATAAGGAACTGACTGCAAACATCGAATCAGAAAAAACATGTAAAACATAACAGGATGTGTGTATGTGTGTGTGTGTGTGTGTGTGTGTGTGTGTGTGTGTGTGTGTGTGTGTGTGTGTGTGTGTCTGTGACACACTGGTGGCCTGCTAACCAGCCGGGATGGGCTAGTTAGCGGTTACTCAGTCATTGACTGTTCTGTTCCGTTGATGAATGATGGAAATGAATTTATATTTATGTCCAAATGTTTTTGTTTTAGGAAGAAACGCACAGACGGAACTTTCACGTGTAAGTTTATAAAATAATTCTTTAAATAATTATAATGTAAATATAATCAGACTGTGTTTTTTCAGGAGTCGGACCTCCAACCTGCAGATTCTGGTCCAGAAAGCAGTCAGGACACGGTGAGATCACACACACACACACACACACACACACACACACACACACACACACACACACACACACACACACACACACACACACACACACACACACACACACACACTGTTTTCTTTGGTCTTTAAAGTGATGCTCAGACTGGTTTAAACTCTAAACCCTTTAACCTTCCAGCAGGTTCTTCCATCAAATTGAACGAATCTGGATACACGTCTGTGATCCGTCACACACACAGCACCACCTACTTATCGTTAACGTTTCCAGACCATACGTTTACATTCTAATAAGTATCATAAAAGGAAAACAGAGTGGTTTCATTCACTGGAATCATTGACTTGAAGTGTTTTCATATCAACTCGTTTAAACAATAAGATGTCATAAAATGAAAAACTGTGTTCTTTTTTTTTCTGATGATGAAAGGATTAAAAAACTATAGAATGTGAGAGTTAAAGAGGAAACGATCTCCTTTTAAAGAGTTAGTTCCTCTTTTATCTCTTCAGACTTCTTCGGACCGCAGACAGTCTGTTAGATCGTAATCTAGATCATCTGATGAGATCTAGACGGCGGTGGATGAAGTACTCACTATTTATACTTAAGTAAAAAAGTACAAATAATTAGGCAAAAAATTCACCTAATTAAAAGTAAAAATACCAATAAAAAGTCTACTTAAGTTCCGTTCCGTCATCTTCCGCTTGTTTTGGGGCCGTGTCGCGGGGGTAACAGCCTCAGTCGGGAAGCCCAGGCTTCTCTCACCCCGGCAGCATCCTCCAGCTCACCCGGAAGGATCCCAAGTCGTTCCCCGGCCAGCTGTGAGACATAGTTTCTCCAGCGGGTCCAGGGTCTGCTTCTGGGTCTCCTCCCGTTGGGACGTGCCCAAAACACCTCGCCCACAAGGCGCTCAGGGGGCATTCTGAACAGATGTCCGAACCCCCCATCTGGCTCCTCTCGATCTGGAGGAGGAGCGGCTCGACACCGAGCTCCTCCCGGATGGCAAAGCTCCTCACCCGATCTCTGAGTGAGAGCCCAGCCATCCTGCGGAGGAAGCTCATTCCGGCCGCTTGTACCCGCGATCTCATTCTTTCGGTCACCACCCACAGCTGGTGACCATAAGATTGGTGTAAATTTTACTTTTTAAGTAAAAGTATTTGACAGTAATTGAAATGTTATTTTTTGTACTGTAGTGCATCACCATGGTAACCAGGATAAATACTCTGTGTAACGATGGTTCAACTTTTTATTCAAAAGTAAACATAATGAACAACAATCTTCTGACTCTTTTTAAATATTTGTTGTTAGTTTTTTGGCGGTGAATGACTGCGGAAAATGTTTACTCTCGATTCTGATTGATTCTCGATTCATTATTTCTTCTCCCTCCTGGAGACCGCAGGCAATCAACTGCTCCGTCTACAAGTTGATTTTGGCGATGCGGCTTCAAAATGTACTAAATTCCGTTCCGTTATCTTCCGCTTGTACTGGGGTCGGGTCGCGGGGGCAACAGCCTCAAACAGGGAGCCCAGGCCTCTCTCACCCCTAAATTGAGTTGAATATAATTTATTTATCCTCAAAGGGAAATTTGAGCTAAAAAAAAACTCGTATTTTTTTCAAATTCCTGACCGAAAAAAAATACAAAACACACTTTCAAAAAGTAGCGGAGTAAAAATCAGGTCTCAAATTTTACTTAAGTAAAGTACAGACACACAACTTTTTTACTTAAGTACTGTAACGAAGTACATTTACTTCATTACGTTCTACCACTGGATCTAGATCTGATGAACTGGCCTTTCTGTGTGGAGTTTGCATGTTCTCCCCATGTACTGTAGAAGCCAGAGTTCAGAACTCTGGTCAGGATGCCCTCCGAGCACCTCGCTGGTGAGGTGTTTCGGGCACGTCCTCCAAGAGGAGACCCAGAGTATCCGGCTTTCTCCGGATACTCTTGTTTCCTCCCACCCTCCAAAAACATGCATACTAGCTTGATTGTCCACTATGACTCTGTGTGTGTGTGTGTGTGTGTGTGTGTGTGTGTGTGTACACGTGTGTGTGTGTGTGTGTGTGTGTGTACACGTGTGTGAGCCAGGATAGGCTCCGGCACCCCCCGCAACCTCGTTAGGAATAAACGGTTCAGAATGATGAAGGAAAAATCATTTAAAAAAGTTTTTTGGATTCCTCCACAGATTGTGGAGGAATTATTAAGAACTCATGCTGCTTGAGTTCTATCGTCATAGCTCCATAAACACTGAAGGGATTTTAATTAAACTGCCCACAGCTACTCAGTACCAACGATAGGTATGCTGTTTTCCTGGTCTGATTTTCCTGGTGTGTGTTTCCTCACTGTTCAGGAAGATCCTCCAGATGTTGTTCAGTACGCCTCCATCAGCTACACCAACCTGAACAACAGCAGGGTAAGACATCTGATTGGTTAATGATGGTTATCAGTTCCAGGTCTGATGGGGTTCAGATCCTCATGTCTTCTTGTTGTTCCAGGTTCACGTAGCAGATGATGAGGAACATACGGTGACCTACAGCACTGTTAGAGCTTCTGCTGATCCCAGCAACCTTTATGCTACCGTTCAAAGGAAACCATGAAACAATGACACTGTTTAACAATGAAAATGTTTTTCTCTTATAATATTATGACTTAGTCTTTTATCCATGTTAATCACTGTAAAACAACCAAAAAGTGTTCTTTTATCTCCTCCTGTTTATGGAAATCTTCATCTTCTTCTTCTTCTTCTATCATCTCCCCGCAGGGGGCGCCACATCAAGTCAGTTTCTTCCATCTAACCCTATCTCCTGCATCCTCTTCAGTCACACCAACTATCTTCATGTCTTCCTTCACTGTATCCATGAACCTCCTCTTTGGTCTTCCTCTAGTCCTCTTTCCTGGTGGTTCCAAATCCAGCATCCTTCTTCTGATGTACTCTCTCTCTCTCCTCTGCACATGTCCAAAATAACCCTAATAAAATATTTAACTCCTGATGTGTTTTTTTTTTTGCATTTTTTAAAATGTGGAAACAAAAAAATGAAATTAGGGATTTGCTAATTTTATGTTAATAATAAAAGTGTTTTTCTGTTTTTTAGTTTAATTTATCAGATTTATTTTAAATCTAAGATAAGATGATAAAAATTGGGTATTGTTAAGAACTGGCGTTACTATGGTAACCTTGTACAGTAAACGTAGGTCAGACTGTGACGAACAGAAATGCCCTGAAAGTTCGATGAAATATGACATGTTGAATTTTACACTTAGTTTTACTGTTTTTCTAATAAAACAAAGTCAACTTTAATGTAAACATCCATGTTTACAAGTTTCACACATTGAAATAAAATAAAACAAATATTTAAAAAACATAAAACACCGCCTGTGGGCCCTCGGTGGGGGCTCTGCTGCCTGGAGACGGTTTGGGCGTGCTGGACTTGGAAGCCAGTCATTTCTGTCTTTCACATTGCTGGGGTCAGAAGGCACCCAGAGATGTGGTTGTGTGTTTCTTTTGGGAGATGGGTCTGGGGCGGACTCGCTTGAGCCTACCGAGGCACCCCATCTCTAGCTGGGGTTATAAGAGGTGCACGGGGGTGAGCAGTAAGGGAGAGTTGGCAGGGCTACAGGTGAGGAACAAGGGGGTGATAAGGGATATCAGGGGTGCAGAAGTGGATGGACAGTGGTCTCTAGGCTGCCTGGGTCGGGCACCTGGTCGTGTTTTGGGCTGTGGTGATTGCATTTAGGGCGGCCTGGCTCTGCTGGGCCTAAGACTGAACCCCAACTGGGCGGAATGGAACGCCTGAGGCATTAGGGAGTCAAAACCTGGGGTCGCATGCAGCTGTGGGGTACGGATGGCATGTCTACCTGTAGCCTAGGAGTCCTGGCATTGGCCACGCCCGTGTCCCTTGGTGCCAGGGGGACTTCTGAAGGGGGTCTTTTCCACACCTGGCTGGGCAGGTGGGCAGCCCCCTTGGCTCGGCCTCGGGGTCCAAGGATCTGAGTGAGGGCTGGCCCGTGTTTCGTGTGTCTCTGCCTCCCTCGTTCCAGTCTTTTGGGGCTGGTGAGGATCTGTTGGTCCTAATAAGCACACGGTTCACATCGGCAGCATGCATGTACTTTCACTCACACTCAGGTACTGCATCACACTGTTTACTGTCCGATATGTTCCTTGCTCCCAACCAATATTATTACAGTTCTAGTAACATGTGTTTGTGTTCTTGTTTTGTTGTGTGTGTGTCAGCTTTATGGTTGGTCGTGATGCTGAATACTGTAAACTTCAGATTTTCTCTTTACTTTGTCCCCCTCTCTTCTTATTCTGAATCTCCCCACCCCCGCCCTCAGAGGGGGAGGGATATGGGGGATACCGGGAGATTGAAGGAGGATGACAGGGAGAGAGTTTAACACCCAAACAGCTTGATGGATGAAGCTGTCTTCCTGTCTGCTGGTCCTGGTTCGGAGGCTCCTCAGCCTCCTTCCTGATGGTAGCAGACTGAAGAGGTTGTTGGATGGGTGGGTAGGGTCACAGGCAATGCAGAGGGCTTTGTGGGTGAGGAGGGTTTCATTGATGTCCTCCAGGGATGGTAGAGAGACACCCACAACCCTCTCAGCTGAACTCACTACTCGATGAAGACATGGTGCAGCTGGTGAGGATGCTCTGACTCTAGAAGGTGGTCATGATGGGAGGAAGGGCTCTGGTCCTGTTATGCTTGTTTAAGATGTGTAACCATCTTAGTTCATCTAAAAAAGGTTGGTGTAATAGATCCATCAGGTTTAAATAACTTCCTAATTTATAGAAGACGGTGATATTTTAATCTAATCAGTCATGAAATGAAGAAACAGTGAGTTTTTATTTTAAAAAAACTCATCATATGTTTGTGGGTTTATTTAGAGAAACTCAGTGTGTTACTTCCTCTTAAACACTTTGTGAAAACAGGAAGGAAACAAAGTAAAAAGCAGCCAATCAGAAATAATTGTGACGACAAAAAGCTTCTCGTTAAACACTAAAATAAATTTACTCAGAAAAAAACCTTTGAGTTTCCTGTTCATTAGAAAACCACTGAGGTCTAAATGAGGAGGAGACAGAAACCACAGGAAGTAACAAACATTTTCAGTGGCTCTGAAGTTCTGCTTTAGACTCTCTGAGAGACGACAGCATGAGAACAAGTCAGAGGAAAATGTTTGGATCCAAGTGTGTGAAATTCTTTCTGCTTGTGACATGGATGCTTCCATTTACAGGTAAGAAACCAGTAAGAAAAATGATCTGGACTGATGCTGCTGCTTTTAGACAGGATTTTAATGCTGTTCTTTCTGTGTGGAGTTTGCATGTTCTCCCCGTGTCTGTGTGGGTTTCCTCCTACCCTCCAAAAACATGCATGCTAGGTTGATTGGCCGGTACCAAATTGCTCCTAGGAATGAGTGTGTGTGTGGATGGTTGTATGTGTGTGGCCCCGTGACAGACTGGCGACCTGTTCGGGGTGTACCCTGCCCTTTGCCTTAAATTAGCCGGGATGGGTTCCATCATCCCCCTCACAACCCTGAAAGGGACAGACGGATAAGAAGATGACTGACAGACATGTTTGGACTTTTCTCTACTTTTTTCCTTCTTTTTGAATCATTTTCTCCCATTAATTAAAAATCAGAATGTTTGTTGTGAGACGAGCTTTACAGGATGACGTAGAAACACTGATGGTTGGTTTTTGAGTCATTTATGAAACCAGAAGCAAAAAGTTCATTCTACTAACAGAAAAATGTTTGTAATAAGAATTTTTAATCCTAACCGGATTTTTGCTGGTTATATATTTTTCCGTTCCATCGTCTTCCGCTTATCTGGGGCTGGGTCATGGGGGCAACAACCTCAGATGGGAAACCTAGGCTTCCCTCACCCCGGCTGCATCCTCCAGCTTACCCTGGAGCATCCTGAGGTGTTCCCTGTCCAGCTGTGCGACATAGTCTCTCAAGCAGAGGGGAGACATATTCTCTTCTCTGGGTCTCCTGTTGGTGGCACATGCCCGAAACACCTCACCAGCGAAGCACTCAGGAGGCTTCTCCTGGATGGCAGAGCTCCTCCCTCTATCTCTCAGAGAGAGCCCCGTCATCCTGCAGAGGAGACTCTTTTCAGCCGCTTGAGTCCATGATCTCGTTCTTTCGCTCACCATGATGGACAGATGCAGCATTCTAATTATTGCAGACGCCACACTGATCTGTCTGTTGCTCGGTCTCTCCATCCTTCCCCACTAATCTTTTGCATTCGGGGCAGCACCCTGTCCCTGAACTGCAGGGGCATTTCACACTGGGCAGCAAATCGGTCCAGTTAATTAATGGTAAAAAAAAAAAAAAACAAACCCAAGAACTTTTCTATGATTGTGTTTCTGTTTTTTTTCTTTCTAGAAACTCAAAAGCGTTCTAACATTTCTGTGAAAGTTGGAGAGGACGTCACTTTGACTTGTGAAGGATGTAAAGAAACGTTTAAAATCATCTGGACATTTGGAGGCACAGGAATCTTTGTGGATCTGTTTAGATATGGAGAGATTTATAAAGAAGATAAAAGTAAATCAGAAAGACTGAGCTTTAAAAATCAATGTTCTCTGGTTTTAACAAACGTCATGAAGGATGATGAAGGTACCTACTTCTGTAGAAAGGATGACTCTTCAGAACCAAAAGAACACTATATTCATCTTTCAGTTACAGACGGTGAGTATTTTCATCAAAGTGTTTCACGTCTCCTTAAAACTATAGATGTTCAAACATGATGAGTCTCTGTGACACAAACAGGATGTAAACATAAAATTTTATCAGAGGTTTAAAGTCATGAGTTTAAGATCCAGTCAGAAAGTTTAGTTGTTTCTTCTTCTTGAAAAACACCAGATTATTTCTCTGTGTTTTTCAGCTCCTCCTCCAGCTCCTGCTCCAGGTCCTTCACTCCGTCTCATCCTGCTGATCGGTGCAACCTCTGTCCTCATCGTTCTCCTCTTAATCACACAGCTCGTCATCAGATGTAAAGAAACTAAAGGTGAGTAAATGATAATGTTTTGTTAAACTTAGTGATGAACCATGTTTTTCACACCAAGGCCTTAAAAAGTCCTCCATCAGATTCAATCAGTTCATTTAAAAACTGTTGAATCACTCAGAGAGGGTCTGTGGGAAGGTCTTTTTTCTGGCTGGCAGCCTTTGGGTGCAGATTACCAACCTGAACAGGTCCAGTGGAACAGTTTTTAGTGCCATGTGTGCCCAAAGAGAAAAGAAACTCTTATTTTATTCTCTTTATTCAGCAGAAAATGTGAAAGATCCAAAAAGAACCTGTAAAACTTTCCTGGGTTCAAACAGTGACCCGAGTCATCCTCAAAATGTGATCACCTCTGTATCTTCCAATTGTTAATATGAACCCCCCTATTTAACCCCTCATCCAATACACACGCTCACAACCCCCCAAGCAGACACACATACCCACCACAACACTCCCACACGCTCACAATTCTCTACACACTTACACCTCCCCACCACACACCACTGAAAAACACACAGATATGGACCCTACACACACAGCCCACGCTCTCTGGCTTCCTCCCTCACCCCACACACACATATATGCACCCCCCCACCACCACCACCACCACCATAGACACCACTACAAACACATGTACGTATGTGCACTCTAACCACACACACAGGCACACACACACACACACACACACACACACATTCTGCCCATCTCACGTCAATCCCCATCTACAATTAGATCGCAAAAAGGTCTTTTATACGTTGCTTAAAACCATTAAAGAAAACCTTATAAACTTTAGTAATATGTAAAAATTTATTAATTGAAACCTGGATTATTTGTAAAAAAAAATCCATCTTTTTATTTCCTGAACCAAAAAATTGAATGAACTGTAGTTTAAAAAAAAAAAAAATAGTTGTATGAATCCGTCCTCAAAATTAGGACGAAGCATTAAAAACTTGTGCCGTCCAACCTCTATTGTTATAGCTCCATAAACACTGAAAGGATTTTAATTAAACTGCCCACAACTACTTAGACAGACTGGCGACCTGTTCAGGGTGTACCCTGTCTCTTGCCTTAAATCAGCCAGGATAGGCTCCAGCACCCCCCGCAGCCCCATAAGGATAAATGGTTCAGAATGATGAATGAAGAAAGAATCCTTTTAAAAAGTTTTATGGATTCGTCCACAGTTTGTGGAGGAATTTTTAAGAACTCATGCTGCTTGAGTTCTATCGTCATAGCTCCATAAGTACGAAGGGATTTCAATTAAACTGCCCACAGCTACTCAGTAGTAACTATAGATGTGCTGTTTCCTGGTGTGTGTTTCCTCACTGTTCAGGAAGATCCTCCAGATGTTGTTCAGTACGCCTCCATCAGCTACACCAACCTGAACAACAGCAGGGTAAGACATCTGATTGGTTAATGATGCTTATCAGTTCCAGGTCTGATGGGGGTCAGATCCTCATGTCTTCTTGTTGTTCCAGGTTCATGTAGCATATGATGAGGAACATACGGTGACCTACAGCCCTGTTGGAGCTTCTGCTGATCCCAGCAACCTTTATGCTACCGTTCAAAAGAAACCATGAAACATCCCAACATGAATGTGAGAAGATCTTTCATCATGGACTCAGAGCAGACACCTGACTGTTTGACATCAGATAATCTGGAGCAGGTTGTTTTGATGTTTACAGGTTACAGTCACCTTGTTTTCCCATCTTTGATCCATTCAAACTCAGATCCACTTCCATCAGATCTTTTTACATGTTCTCTAAAAGCTTCAGTTTTAGTTTGTCACTCAGTCACCTTCGTAACCGTCTGTCCCTTTTGGGGGTGCCGGAGCTCATCCTGGCTGATTCAAGGCCAGGGGCAGGGTACACCCAAAACAGGTCACCAGTCTGTCCCGGGGCCACACACATACAACCATACACACACACACACACACACACACACGCACACACACACTCATTCCTAGGGGCAATTTGGCATGTTCTCTAAAAGCTTCAGTTTTATTTTGTCACTCAGTCACCTTCGTAACCATCTGTCCTTTTTGAGGTTGTGGGGGTTGCCGGAGCCCATCCCGGATGATTCAAGGCAAGGGGCAGGGTACACCCTGAACAGGTCACCATTCTGTCACGGGGCCACACACACACACACACACACACACTCACTCACTCACTCATTCCTAGGGGCAATTTGGCACCAGCTAATCAACATCAGCATGCATGTTTTTGGAGGGTGGGAAGAAACCGTAGTACCTGGAGAAAACACGGGAAGAAAATGCAGTCCACACAGAAAGGACAGTGTTCCAACCCTCGTCTGCACCCGAGACTTGAGCCCACGACCTTCTAGCTGTGAGGCCACTGTGCTACCCACTGCACCACCATGCCGCCCTGGTTTAGTGTGTAAAAAGCGTAACTTTTAAAGTTTCTCCTCTTTATATAAAACTCATCACTGAATGTCGTCCATGTTTTTTAGTTTGTAACTTTTTAGTTAAGGATCCCTCTGTCATGTGGTTCTCCATAAGGTTGCTTCTTTTTTTAAAAAAATGTTTTCTCATTGAGAAGGAGGGTAAAAGGTCAGGAATGCATCAAAATTGTTTTGTTTATTTTCAGATTTCTTTTTTTTTTTTTTTTTTTACTAATTTTTGTTTCTATTTTATGTTTGATGTTCTTTTCTTTATGTTTTTGATAAATTTATCTTGTGAAGTCTTTTAAAATTATTAGGTTGTGAAATTAAGCAAAACTTGTTATTTAAGATTAAAAGTTGCCAATTTATCAGAATTTTATTGAAAACTGTGTGAAAATTTATTTGTGAAAACTGGTAAAAATATTCATTTATTAGCTTGTTTTGCAGAACAAATTATTTCACACCTCTGTTGATTAAATGATTTTAAAAAATTTTTTTCAACATTTGCGTTTTATTTGTTGTCCATGTTTGTTTGAAAAAAGTGATTTTTGTGTAAAACTTTGAAAATGATCAAAAAAGAACTTTCTGACCGGAAGGAGTTTTAGATTCACTGACGTGATCAGACTGACTCTGGTTGTAGTAACAATCTGTGACCACTAGATGACAGTAAGTTAACATTCAGAGCTAAACGTTTATTAAAATTAAAAAGTGTTTAAATATTTAATCATTTAATTATTTTTTAACTTTAGCATTTCTTTCTGTAAAAATGTTTTATTTTGTAATTTAAGTATTTTAATTATTTTAATGGCTGTAAAACAACCAATAAAAGTCATTTTATTTCTTCCTGTTCATTGATGTTTATTTTTATCCAGGGCATTCTGAAAACTTTTGATCCCAAAAACTTTTTAACTTTTTTTAGCCACATTTCAGGCTTCAAACATAAAAATATAAAACTTAAATATTTGTGCAAAAATCAATTTTTTTGGATATTTTGAAACTTTTTAACAAATCTTCTTCTTCTTTTTTCATCATCTCCCTTCAGGGGGCGCCACATCAAGTCAGTTTCTTCCATCTAACCCTATCTCCTGCATCCTCTTCAGTCACACCAACTATCTTCATGTCTTCCTTCACTGTATCCATGAACCTCCTCTTTGGTCTTCCTCTAGTCCTCTTTCCTGGTGGTTCCAAACCCAGCATCCTTCTTCTGATATACTCTCTCTCTCTCCTCTGCACATGTCCAAACCATCTCAGTCTGACCTCTCTGACTTTAAAACCTCTGACATGTGCTGTTCCTCTGATCCTGTTCATCCTGGTCACTCCCAGAGAGATCCTCAGCATCTTCATCTCTGCTACCTCCATCTCTGTTTCCTGTCTTTTCCTCAGTGTCACTGTCTCTAGACCAATCAGCATGGCCGCTCTCACCACCCTGTCTCTAGACCAATCAGCATGGCTGCTCTCACCACGGTTTTGTACACTTTTCCTTTCATTTTATCTGAAACTCTTCTATCACACATCACACCTGATACTTATCTCCACACCTTCCAGCCTGCCTGCACATGCTTCTTCACCTCTTTTCCACACTCTCCATTGCTCTGGACTGTTGATCCTAGATACTTAAAATCTTCCACCTTCTTTATTTCTTCTCCCTGTAACCTCACTTTTCCATTTGGATCCCTCTCATTCACACACATGTACTCTGTTTTACTCTGACTAATCTTCAAACCTCCACCTCTCCAGCTTTTCCTCCACCTCTTCCCTCCTCTCACTACAGATCACAATGTCATCTGCAAACATCATTGTCCATGGGGATTCCTGTCTGACCTCGTCTGTCAGCCTGTCCATCACCACAGCAAACAGCAAATAAATTGGTTATGGATAATAATTTCAGACCTCTTGAATTAACATTCTGTGGCACTACCTTTACTCTGATGTCAGCTGTTAGTTGCTTGGGGCGGGGTCTCCATCAGATTCACATTTTAGACTGACATTTATCGTAAAAATGAGAAAAATAAACTCTGAACCACATCGGCCAGATGTGTGTCCTCTCACTGCCCCAAGTGGAGGAGTTTAAGTATCTCGGGGTCTTGTTCACGAGTGGGGGAAGGATGGAGCGGGAGATCGACAGGCGGGTCGGCGCGGCATCAGCAATAACTAGGACGCTGCATCGGTCCGTCCTGGTAAAGAGAGAGCTGAGCCGAAAAGCAAAGCTCTTGATTTACAAGTCGATCTACGTTCCAACCCTAACCTAAGGTCACCAGCTGTGGGTGGTGACCGAAAGAATGAGCTGCGGGTACAAGCGGCCGAAATGAGCTTCCTCTGCAGGGTGGCGGTGCTCTCACTCAGAGATCGGATAAGGAGCTCTGCCATCCGGGAGGAGCTCGGTGTCGAGCCACTCCTCCTCCAGGTCGAGAGGAGCCAGATGGGGTGGTTCGGGCATCTGGTCAGGATGCCCCCGAGCGCCTCGCAGGCGAGGTGTTTCTGGCACGTCCTACCGGGAGGAGATCAAGGGGCAGACCCTGGACCCGCTGGAAAGACTATGTCTCACAGCTGGCCGGGGAACGACTTGGGATCCTTCCGGGTGAGCTAGAGGATGCAGCCAGTGAGAGAGGCCTGGGCTGCCCGTTTGACACTGTTGCCCCCGCGACCCGACCCCGGAACAAGCGGAAGATGACAGAACGGAACATGTATCGTACAAATCAGCTCAAGTTCACTGAGGTTGGCTAGAGAGTGTTTGTCAGCAGTTTATGTTATTTATTTATTTATTTTAATTTTATTTATTTATTTTATATATTTATTTGTGTATTTATTTTATTTATTTATTTATTTATTTTCAGTTTTTCCACACATGCAGGATTGGATTCAGGACTGAACTTTGACTTTCAACATTCTAACACTCGGATTTATTTACTTGTGAATCATTTCATTGTAGATTTTTTTAATGTTTTGGATCATTGTCTTCCTGGTACACAAATCTCCATCCCAGCCTCAGATCTTCTCTAGACTCCATCCGTTTTCTTCCAGAATGGTCATGTATTTGGCTCCATCTAACTCCCCATCAGTTTCACCATCCTCCCTGTTCCTGCTGAAGAAAAGCAGGCCCAAACCATGATGCAGCCACCTCCATGTTTGACATTGGGATGATGTGTTTCACAAACACAATAATTTGCATTGTTGCAAAAAGTTCAATCTTGGTTTCGTCTGACCAGAACTTGTGCAGCGCTCCTGCGTATGTGCATGGACAGATTTGTTGATGACAGACATGAATTTTATTTGATTTTTTTTTCGCTTTTAGAGCCCAAAATCACTTTTTTTGTCTCAACGGGATTCCCTCAGAATCTCCTTCAAGGTGAGGAAAACCACTTAAAAACCCATCAGTGTGGAAAAAAATAACAAACCTCATGGAGATCCACACGAAAGCGAGATCCCACCGCCGGGACGAGCAGACTGTCAATTAAATATTGCTATTTCTTCGGTACAGCTTTATAACTGAAGAAATCAGCAGATGGGCTCCATCCTGATGGGAATGGGACGGTTACCATCCCACACAGAGGTGCAGCTGGTGAGGATGCTCCTACTCTAGAAGGTGGTCATGATGGGAGGAAGGGCTCTGGTCCTGTTATGCTTGTTTAAGATGTGTAACCATCTCAGTTCATCTAAAAACCTTTTCATCTGTTTCTATAAAACAAACAGAACAGGTTGGTTTAATCGATCCATCAGGTTTAAATAACTTTCTGTTTTATAGAAAAGAAGACGGTGGTATTTTAATCCAATCAGTCATGAAATGAAGAAACAGTGAGTTTTTATCTTAAAAGCAAAACTCATCATATGTTTGTGGGTTTATTTAGAGGAACTCAACATGTTACTTCCTCTTAAAAATCTTTCTGAAATCAGGAAGGAAATGAAGTAAAAAGCAGACAGAAATCAGACAGAAATAATTGTTTCAACATAAAGCTTTTACAATAACCTGGTTTTCTAAAAAAAAAAAAAAAACTACCAATTTTAACAAAGAAACATTTTACAGTTTGTTTGCTTATTAAACACTAAAAAAAAAAACCTTTGAGTTTCCTGTTCATTAGAAAACCACTGAGGTCTAAATGAGGAGGAGACAGAAACCACAGGAAGTAAAAAACATTTTCAGTGGCTCTGAAGTTCTGCTTTAGACTCTCTGAGAGACGACAGCATGAGAACAAGTCAGAGGAAAATGTTTGGATCCAAGTGTGTGAAATTCTTTCTGCTTGTGACATGGATGCTTCCATTTACAGGTAAGAAACCAGTAAGAAAAATGATCTGGACTGGAACAGGAGTTTACTGTGGGATCTTAAACAGCAGTAGCATCAACTTTGATCTCTTTTTCTGTAGAAACTAAACGTGTGAATGTTGGAGATGACGTCACTCTGTCTTGTAAAGGATGTGATAAAAAGTATAAAACCACCTGGTTATACAGCAACCCATCAGAGGCCGCAGTGGCTCTGTATGAAGATGGGAGAGTTCATGAAGATGCTGGAGATAAATCAGACAGACTGAGTGTTCCAGATGGATGTTCTCTGGTTATAAAGAAGGTCACAAAGAAGGATGAAGGTCGTTATGACTGCAGACAGTTTAACTCATCAGGACCCCCTGTCATTGACTCTTCAGTTTATCTTTCTGTTTCTAACAGTGAGTATCTCCATCGTATGTTTTCATTAAATGTCTCATTAAAACTCTGAAATGTTCCCACAGTGATGTGGCAGCATGTTTCATGTAGAGGCTCTGATATGAACACATGAGCTTTTTATGTTTGATGAAAACATAAAACAAAATTTCTGAAACTTTGAATAATTTTTTTGGGGTTAAAATTGATTAAATCACTGATTGAAAATAAGAAATTAAAATTTTGCTCTGTTTTTTGTTTGTTTTTTACAATCCAAACAAAAGAAAACATCCCATCAACCACCACAGTTTCAGAACAAACGACATTCGGTCCAACTGAACCTCGTTATTCTTCCTCTTCAACTCCAAAGCCTGATCTCTCAGAGAATCACACTCCTATTCCAACGGAGGTCCTGATTGGTGCAGCCGCTGGGCTCCTGGCTCTAATCATAATCATACTGATTATCATCAAATGTAAAACATGTAAAGGTGAGAAGATCCTTAAACAGTGTGTGGTTTTGATCTAGATTCTGATTTTTCACTATGAATATTTCTTTAATTTTTTAGGAAACAAGAAAACAAGCAGAAAATTCAATGTAAGTTTGCAAAAAACAGTTTGAATTTTTTTGATTTGGAAACAGAAAACTTTAACTAGAGTGTGTTTGTTCAGGAGTTGGACCTCCAACCTGCAGGAACCAGCCAGGACACGGTGAGATCACACACACACACACACACACACACACACACACACACACACACACACACACACACACACACACACACACACACACACACACACACACACACACACACACCGGTGTGTCTATGAGCTCATTTTTAAAGTTCATTCCATGATTAACAGTAAAATTTCTAAAACTACGTTTCCATTCTAAGTAATCGAAATGAAAACTGTCAGGTTCTTTTTTTTTTAGAATGTAGCGTCAGCAGGTTTAAATTTAACTAATGAAATGTTATGAAACGGAAAAACTGTTGTGTTTCTTTATGATGAAAGAATTAGAATAAATAGAGAAGAAGACAGTTTAAAAGGAAATGATCGAGAGTTAGTTCCTCTTTTTTTTCTTCAGACAGGATTAAATCCCTGTTAGACTACGTCATCCAGATCAGTGTTTGACAAACATTTTCACATCGACTGAAAGAATCCGGGGGTTTTCTTCTTCTCGGGCTTTGGTTAAATCCAATATTCGCTTCAACTATCGTTCATTAAATAATCTCACTACCCGGTCTGTCTTGCGTGTGCAGACTGAAGAGAGATAAAAACACTAAATATAAAGCATACCAAGCATTTAAAATACGACCAGGATTCAATCATTTTCTCAATTTCCGATATTTATTCCTAAACATAAAAATCTAAACAGATGCATTTGGGTTTCATTGTCCTCACAGAGCACACCTATGTCTCTCCGTGAGGTTACAAAAAAAGACAACGCCCAATACTGAGATTACCAATTTTATGATAAAATACAGTTCATAAATATTCATTAATTAAGGCGCCTTCTCTTTCTCCTGATTGGTCATTCGTTCTCCGTCTTCTCAACTTCTGTTCTTGCAACTTCTTGCGACTAGATTCCCACTGGTCTTATTGTACAATGGCCTTGACAACCTACCCATCAGACAACCTCACATTTAACACATAGCAAGCTTTTATTCTCAGGGGCTTCGCCTTAGCAAAATAAAACATTCAGAAACATATCTTTATTGAACAAAAGGTAAAACGTTAATTTTCTTAAAATGTAAAAAGATAAAGAGTAAAATATCAACTTTCTTCACAACGCACTTTTTCCCATTGAAAAAAAAAATCTTGAGCCACCACCAACATCCAAAAATGTTGAAAACAATTTCCCTTTATTGTTGTGATGTGGAACGAGGAGGACCTAAATGCAATGTGGTTTTTGGCAGCCATCTGAGTTTTCGTTTTAGTCTTTGGAACTAAAATTAATTTAAGTTTTAGTCACATTTTCATCATCTTTATACATTTTAGTTTTATTCAAGTTTTAGTCAAAGAAAACTAAAAAAGTTTTTGTCTAGTTTTAGTCAGGAAAGACTTAGAACGTTTTTAGTCTAGTTTTAGACTAAAAACAGAAACAAAAACAACAAATATTCTTACTTTAACAATCGTGGCGTTATTACTGAGAATGATGCAGGTTATTTGTTAAAAAAAAGAAAAAAGACAACCCGACTGAGCTTTAACTTGAACAAAAACAGCCGCAGTGTTTTTTTTTTCCCCAGACAGAAATGTGAAAGTCTGACGCTTATTTTGTTACATTTTCATCTCGTCAACAGAAACTTGCAAACGTCTCGTCACATTTTCGTCATTAAAAAGCTGCATTTATTTTGTTATCAATACGTCATCGTCATGAAAAAATGCTTCGTCAGCGAAACGATTTCGTTGTCGTCATCGTCGACGAAAACTACTCAGGACATAAACAGGATTTATTTAACAGAAATCAGGCAAGGCTGTAAGACAAAGGGCATAGGATTAATCCAAAGGAATGTTTTTAAGTCCAAAACTATAACAGTTCAATGAACCTTGGTCAGGAAACTAGGAAGATCTGGCTGGGAAGGATGGTGATGACCTAACATGGAAGTCTGGGGTGATTGCCTTTAAATAAGCAGCAGGTAGAATGATCCACAGGTGAGTGTCATCGGACTGATCACCCTCAGGTGTTTTAGTCCACGCTGGTTTATAAACTCCATTATGTACGTGTGGGTTTTCTCTGGTTTCCTGCCACGCTCCAAATACATGCATGTTAGGTTGACTGGCCGCTAAAAAAAAAAACCCCTTAAGATTGGGTTTGTGTATTATACCGACAGACTTGCGACCTGTTAGGGGTGTAACCTGCCTATCGCCTTAATTCCATTGGGATATGATCCGTCACCCCACGTCACGCCATTTGGGATGAACGGTTGATCAGGCGAAACGAAACTTTAGAGATTATCTTTTAAATAAGTTAATTTAAAATAAGTCTTTGTTTCCTGGTCTGATTTTCCTGGTGTGTGTTTCCTCACTGTTCAGGAAGATCCTCCAGATGTTGTTCAGTACGCCTCCATCAGCTACACCAACCTGAACAACAGCAGGGTAAGACATCTGATTGGTTAATGATGCTTATCAGTTCCAGGTCTGATGGGGGTCAGATCCTCATGTCTTCTTGTTGTTCCAGGTTCATGTAGCAGATGATGAGGAACATACGGTGACCTACAGCACTGTTAGAGCTTCTGCTGATCCCAGCAACCTTTATGCTACCGTTCAAAGGAAACCATGAAACGATGACACTGTTTTAACTTTAGTATTTCTTTCTATGAAAATTTTAATCTTGTAAATTTACAACTAAGTATTTTAGTTATTTTTAATGGCTGTAAAATGGAATTAAAGTCCTTTTATAATTTTCTGTCTATTGATGTTTACTTTTTGGATATCGTTCAGTGCATTGTGAAAACTTTCAGCTCACTAGATCCTAGCATCCTTCTTCTGATGTACTCTCTCTCTCTCCTCTGCACATGTCCAAACCATCTCAGTCTGACCTCTCTGACTTTAAAACCTCTAACATGTGCTGTTCCTCTGATCCTGTCCATCCTGGTCACTCCCGGAGAGATCCTCAGCATCTTCATCTCTGCTACCTCCATCTCTGTTTCCTGTCTTTTCCTCAGTGCAACTGTTTCTAGACCAGTGCTTCTCAATTATTTCCTGTTGCTCCACCCCTAGGAAGAAGAAAATATTTCGCGCCCCCCCCCTCCGCCGTGACTATAATTAGTATTATTTGTCCATAAAATTTTTCTAAGTACACCTTTGCATAACATTGTATCCTCATTAACATTAAAGAAAACAAAAACAAAAAATATAAAAAGCAATGTATAACAAAGAACAGCTTTTAAAAACATTGTTTTTAGTCTGTAACAGAAAAAATTTAAAGCAGTGGTCCCCAATCTTTTCTGCGCCACGGATCGGTTTAGTGTCTGACAATATTTTCAGGGACCGGTCTAAAGGTGATGAGATCAGCCTGAAAAAACTGCCTTTTTTAAATAAAAAATAATTAACTTAAATCCACTTTGTCTTCACGAGAAAATTTATTAGAAGCGTCTTTATAACGTGGAAACATTCTCTCTGCTCGAACGCACTGTTGTTGCCATGGTAACGGTAAATATGTACCTTCAAAATAAAACATCACAAAAAAAAGTGAATAAAAATAACAGTTCTGTGCGGCCCGCTACCACATGACCCGCGGCCCGGTACCATTCCGCGGCCCGATTGTTGGGGACCACCGATTTAAAGTGCATAAATTAACTTGGAAAAAAAAATAATTTAAAAAAAGTCAGAATTAGTGGCTAAAATGAGTACGTTTTGCAGTGCACAACTTTTCGAAGCGGGGTTTGAAGCATGATACTACAGAGAGATTATAAACCCACCTTATGACAAAATTTGTGATTGATGACCTAGAGAGGTCACAGGTCAAAAACTAAGTGTCAAAATCGTGATTGATATTGAAAACTTTGTGTCACCTGCAACCACCTGCAGCTAATGATGCCCAATGAATGACCATAGCGGTCATAGGTCAAAAACAAAATGTCAAACATGATTTGATGACGGTCAAACAAAATGTCAAGCATAAATTGATGATGGGAACTTAGGCTGTTGTTGAGCGTTGAATGACCATAGCGGTCATAGGTGACGAAACAAAGTGTCAAACGTGAATTGATGAACTCCGATCCTAAAAACTAAATGTCAATTTTGATTGAATAACCCTAAACTAAACGTCAAGCCAGATGGATTGATTCCAGATTCTCAATGAAGCCTGTGTGAGGGGGGACAACGAATGAATCTACTAGCGATGTTATCCCACGATTTTAAATGATTCTTTTTATTTTATTGTATTTGTTTGTATTTGATAGAATTGTATACAAAAATATTTTTATTTTTAAAAAATAAGAGTCGATCGTTACAATGGACAAGGATGTGTTTCAGCCAGGAATGTAAAACCTACTGCACGCATTCTCCTGCACAGTGAAGTGATAGTTACAGCAGACCCCCGCCCCCCCAACCTCCACCCCCTCCCCGCTCCCCACCACCACCACAGTTTCACACACACACACAAACACACACACACACCCACCCCACATCCAACCCCACCACACAACCCCCCTCTGCCCCTTCCCCCCACACACACAACCCCCCCCCCCCCACACACACACACACACCCACACCCACACACACACACCCCTTCCACCCCTCTCTTACTGAAAAGTGAAAAGTGTTCAAACTGACTTTGATTAGGTTAAACTAACGTGTGCGTTTAGTTCAAAACAAGAAAATGAGTGTTTTGAAACTTTTTCAAACGATGAGATTTTTAAAAAGTGTTCTACTTTCCTAGAATTTAAATAAATTCTTGAATATAATAGTATTCGTAACAAAAATAAAATAAGATTGTTTCTGAGTTCAGACCGAACACCGAACGTTGTAAGCATTGTTTCAGTTAAAGGTAAATAGCCGTCCAACGATATAAGCTAGACTTCAGACCATTTTTATTTTTGGCGTTTGCTTTTTACCTAACGATATCGTGTCTGAGATGGTGCAAATTTTTTAAAGCCGGATTGTCAGGAGACTGGAGAGGGGGAATTGTACAATCAATAGGTCCGTCACTCGTATGACTATAGATGAGCCACTCGTTTTGAGCCACGCGTAGAGGGGGGTGGCGCTAGCGTGTATATATTAATCGATAAAAGTTTTTGAAAATGACTTACAAATCTGAAGATAAATTTAAAAAAAGGATTAAACCATGGCTCACGTACCCACTTCTTCGATCATATGCGAGACTCCCGTCGTCGTTTTTGAACAGAACCGAACGCCGACTGCACCCCGGAAGGAGCAGATGTTTGTCTGCAGAACGCAGTGTCCTCCGAGCGAGGCTCTGCACGATGAGTGGTCTTTGGAGCCCTACGGATTTGAAGGGAGCTTCGGCTACTTTTTTAAGTACAAGGTGGGGGAACTTGTTCTGTACCAGAATGTGCCACAGGATGCGCCGGGGGTGACCCCCGAGCCCGTGCAGAATACGGCTTTCATGAGTTCGTCTGATTGGGGTATTATGAGACTGCTTCTACCTCGTACAGCGGAGGATGATGATGATGGAAAGCCCGAGATGGTGGAGAAAGAAGCCGAGGTGTGCGGTGATAGAAAGCTGAAACCCTGTCCTTCCGACCGCGAGATGTCTACGCTGAGAACCGTTTTCAGCGCGGTGTGGGAGACGGAGAAAAGCGGGCCCAGCCGGTGGTTTTACAGAGCCAGTCGACGTAGAAACAAAGACGAGCGTGCGGAGGAAGATATGCTTGTATTGGAGAAATTCAGCGCAGAATGCGGGCTTTTCCAACGACAGCTGGCGTTACCGTTGAAAGCTTGGGACGAGAAAATGGAGGAGGCCGGCGTTAAGATTTCAAATCTTTTTCGCAGCTGCAGAAACTGGACCGATGTTGTTCAGACAAAGAGAGCTTTGATGTTCTAAGCCCCGCCGACTTTGCACCTCCCACTCGTCTATAAAATAAGACCCCGCCGCTCTCCGAACCACGCCTTCATTCCGAGAGCATGTCTCCCAAAACAAGCAAGCAAAGAACTCTGACGAGCTACTGGGCCGGGCAATCGCCCTCTTCGGCTCCTTCACCACCACCGACATACCCCAGCAGTCCTCCTTCATCGCCCATGGTATCACCCTCGACGTCGGACGTGGATACGATCCTGTGGGGCCCTCCTACATCACCCAATGTAACGATCGAGGATACTCTACCCTACGATCGTCCATCATCACCCGGGATGGAGGTTACACTTACCTCCGCTACGCTATTGGCCCCGGAGATCTTGGTCGAGATCTTTGAAGAGCCCAAAGCAGCCTCTCTGCTACCGACTTCAACGACGGATGACAGCGGCGAATCGAGCCCATCGAGGGAGGATGACAACGGCGATTCATCCCTTTCGACGACGGATGATTGCGACGGGAAAAAACCCAGAGCGATTCCAACCATCGACGACGTTGGAAAAGATATGATCAGAGCCGTTAAAACCGTTGTTTATTATCTCTTCAATAGAGCGGTCTCTAAGCTCAAGACGTCTAGCTGCTACGGTTGTGAGGTTGATCACCCCAGCCAGACTCAACACCCTTGTTTGGACCCGGACTTTTTTCGAATAAACTCTGAAACGTTCGAAGACCTGCTTCGCACACCCTCTTTTCTTCCCGCTGTAACGCAGTATTTGCTTAAAAACCATTTGGAGGACTACATAAACACGCTGATTAACCGTTGCGTCAGCTTTCAAGTTGTTGAAGGTCCCCTCCCGGAGTACGACGACGGTGACGACGAAGACGAGGTGATTAAGCTCCGCGATAAAAATTGGAGATCTCTGCGTGAAGCGGAGCGGATGTGGAATAATGAATATCTCTAAAATGCTGTACCCTCGTTGTACCGACGACTGAATACTACCTACTTATAATTTTGATACGTTTCCTACGTGATGAAAACAAAATAAAAGGATAAAACGAATATATTTTTGTGTTATCATTGTTTGACTTATTCTAAACTCGAGCGTCATAGCAGTCATATGCATCATGACCGCCGACTTTCACAACGCATACTACACGGCTAGTCACGCGGGGAGCTACGGGGGTGTTAAGACTACATAGAGCATTAGAAAATGAAAGCGGCAAAAAAGTCAAACTAGAAAACTGAAAACATTTTTATCGAAACAGGATGCGTATACTTTACATAAACCTGTGAAAATACGCTTTCCTAGAAACAGGGTTGTTGTAACCAGACCTTTGATGCAATTTCAAGCAGATCTTTGTGACATGCGCGCTCTTTCGCAACAGAACGACGGTTTTAATTATTTATTAACGTTTATAGATATCTTTTCTAAAACGGCGTACGTTCGTGTTTTAAAGACTAAATCGGTCTCCGAGGTGGTGAAGAACCTTGATTCCCTTTCCACCGAAAGCCAAATACCGAGAAAACTTCAAACGGACGACGGGAAAGAATTTTTTAAAAAGAGTTCACCTTTTTTCTCATACTCAAATTGAATTTTATTCAATAATCAGTCTCCTGTGACATCCCACGATATACATAAACAAAGCTCACACCCAGCTAGTACGGGTGACCAAAAACAGGCTGAAGCAAGTACTGCTTGTGTGCCCGATAAAACTTATCTTTTACAACAAAGGTTGCCTTGAAAAAAAAAAAATACAAAACACAAAATTTAATAATCATCAAAATAAATTGTGACACTTTCTTTTCTTTTTTGTAGAGTAACACATTCTCAGACAGTCAGTCACCTTCTTAACCGTCTGTCCCTTACAACAAGCAACAAGACGATCTGTACGGGGGGTGTCGGAGCCCATACCGGCTGATTCAAGGCGAGCGGCAGGGTACAACCCGAACAGGTCGCAAGTCTGTTGCAGTGACACACACACACACACACACACACACACACACACACACACACACACACACACACACACACACACACACACACACATTCCTAGGGGCAATTTGGTGACACATTCTTTTATCTCAATATTTATAATATTATTCCATAATTGAGGTCCAACAAAAGACAGACAGCTTTGTCTGAGTCCTTTTCTGGCTTTAAGGAAAATAAATTTACAGTCATATCTAAAATTATATATTATTTTTTGAAGTTTAAAATATTTTTGTATGAATCACTTGAAGCAACGCAGGGTTAAACTTCTCTAACAAAATTTAAATTGAAGAAAAGCAAAAATTTCAAAAGCTCATGATGAAGAAATGTTTAAGATATCGATGTTTAGACATTTAAAAATGTCAGTGGAAAGACGGATTATGATCAGAGAGAGAGAGAGAGGTGACATTCTTCCCAACAAGTTTCTTCATAAGGGAAACTTCATTCAAGCTTCTTTGAAACCAACTTGTGAAACAGCATTGAAAAACAGAAAAGTTTACCATCTCACACACACACACACACACACACACACACACACACACACACACACACACACACACACACACACACACACACACACACACACACATCAACCCCCATCAGACACACACGCTGATGGGTAAGTTATTTTTAGTTTGTAGATGATCATTTCATCAGAACGGAAACAAATTCTTAACAATATGTCAAATGATGTTAGAGAGACCGGTGAACATCCGTATCAGTTTGATTCAGTTTAAGTCTAAGAGAAAGGTGGAGCTGTAGAGAGCTGCAGTGATTTTACTGATTCCTACTGTTTTTGTTTTTTTTACTTTTTTTTACTGATTGACTTTTTTACATTTTTTAGAAGCACTTTATCATTTTTAGTCTTTTTACTTGTTTTATTCTTTCTTATCTGTTTTAATCTTTTATTTTGAACTGTTGTTGTGTGTCCTGATGTGTGAATGGGAGCAACAGATGCCAAGACAATTTCCCTTGGGATTAATGAAGTATTTGTCATTGTCAGGTTTTCGCTAAGAGGTCCAGGATTCAAGTCCCAGATGAAGCCCACTTGTTAAAACCCCTGGGAGGGCTCAGCCTTCAGCTACTGGCACCAGCCAAAGAATTTATTGTGATGACATAAACTTTGTAACTTTTCAGCAAAAGACTCGCTTGTAAAAACTGAAGTGATCTATAGTGAACATTTTCAAATTTGATGGTAATTTTGATTTCTGTCCGTCGAATTTTGATGGTCCGTCGAAATTTTACTAAACTCAATGAGAGATGAGAGGGCCCTTATTATTATTTTTCTTTAGCAACTCAGAAAATTGGTTGAAATGAAAAAACTTGCGCTTGTTTGTCCAAAGAAGAAAGTTGAGCTTATTTATCAATAAACTTTTTTAACAGGTAATGTACCGACTAGAATTAATAACAATACGGTTTTTAAAAAAGAGGACTTACAAACTTGGCAAAAGAATAAAGACCGGTAATTGTGCTATGCTGAGGAAATTATTTTTTATCTGATTTTATCTTTCATTCACAGTAAAATGTCATGTTTATACATTTATACAGTTTTAATTCCAGTTTTGAGACGATGAATTTCCCCTCCTATTGGTTTTTAATCAGTCACAACCCATGAACACTTGCACGATACAGCGTAAATCTTGTTTAAGGCTGCAGTTCCAGAGTAAATTTCATCAGACGTTGGTATGCAAACATGACATGGAAAAACTATAGAACAGATCCATGGGCGCCTACGTATGTGTTTGTAGCATTTACAGCGAACGTAACAAACGTTTCTGTAAATTGTCGACGTAAACTTAAATTTTGTCTAGTTTTAAAATCAATGCGGTTGATAATCAAGAAATGAAACCACTCACTTATAGATGATAATAATAAAAAAGCTTTAAATTGGAAAAAAAAACTTAATCAATATAAATACATTTTCAGACTAAACAAAAGGAAACTTTTTTTTCAGTTTAAACCAGCACTTTACTATAAAAACCATTATAGCAGACAGTGTATGGTTTTTTAAACATCTGGGGAGAAAACAGGTAAGAAAACCCTCTTCAACACTGCATTTTAAAATTTAAAGGTTTCACCTCACTTCTTAAAACTTGCCGCGGACTTGAATTTATCCGCTGACATAGAATTAATCTGTCTTAAAACATAACCGTATAAAAAGCTAATTAATTTATGTCACTAAAATCGTTACAGTGACACATCAACAGCCAATCAAAGTAAAACTAGATCTCAGGTAGTTGTGTTCCTCCTTCTTCTTTTTCCATTTAGTTTGTCCCTCCATCAGGGAGCTTTATCACATCATCAAAGACAATTTTCTCAGCTTATATTGTGTACATTTTTTATTGTAAACACTGTTAGGAGTAAAACAAATACTACCTGCATTCATCTCGAAAACATTTAAATATCGCACAACACTTGTATATACTTCCTACCAATCATGATAAATGTTAAACAGCAATGCAGCAATCAAAACTCCGAAATGTGTGTTTTTAGAGCAGCAGGAGACAATTTATGGTACCCAGTGGTGCCATGAATTGTAGTGGAGGTGCAAACATGTGGACTATTGAGAGTTTTTTTTTTTTTTTTTTACAAGTTAAACAGCAGTTAGATGCCTTTTAAAAAGAATCATAAATGAGGTGTTTTCCCCACGCTTCTACACATTGCAGATTTGGTCAGTTTTAGTTCAAGTGACATAACGAATGTGAAAAGCAGATAGTTTTAAGATTTATGATTGTAATGGAGACCAAATCATATTTTAGTGATGCTTCAGTTTTAATCCATCAACCTTTATACAAATACATCCAAAGGTAGATGTCATCATATGAAAGTAATGAGAACTGAGACAGGAAATGAAACTTGATCAGTCAATTTGTTTCTGTCTGTTTTAAAAGATGAAACTTGACAGATGGCTGCATCTGTTAGCTTATCTACAAAACTTACTTTTTAAAAGTGGGTAAAATATCTATCTTTACACTATAAAGACAACTCAATTTTCAAACTAAGTAATTAATCGTATGGTAAATTAATAGTATTTTTTATGAAACTAACATGCTAAAATCTACATTTCGGTAAACCTGACGAGCAGTAAAGTCCAAGATTCAACAACTTTTTGTCAAAGGCTGAAATTATTATTAATGTCTCTTTTAAGAGTTGTTGTCACAACTTATTTTTTAAACCGCAGTATTGATTCCTCTATGGGGAAATTAATTTTGCTGTGTCTCTTTCTGTACTTGTTCAAGTTGTTATTTATTATGCTCTAAGCACACTCTTTATTTTGTGGCACGATATAAGAAATTGTTTGTAGTTTGAGTAGTAAAGGATAGAGGGAAATGAGTTCTTTACTATGTAATGGAAGTTTTATATTAACCGGTAGAATTTAGCAAAGAGAATTAGTTGAGTATTAAAATCTGGATATTTTAGTTTCTCTTGATGGTGTAACAATGATCAGGTGTCTTACTATGTTTCTTTGTTGTCTGGAATGCCAGGTGGTTTAGGGAGTGTGAAGAGACAGGCCACCAATCTCCCCATCCTCCACGTTTTATCAGATTCTGAGGTTGAGATTCCTCTGAACTTTAGTTGAACTGTTTAGGGGTAATAAACTGGTAAAGAAAGTAGCTTTGGTTCCACCACAACTTATATTTACATTATTACATTAAAACTGTGTAGAACATTTTCTGACAGCGTTCTTAAGACGCTGTAGCTGCGCTAATGCCTGTGTGGGCAAGATATACTTTTTCTGTGTCCTGGTGTACCCTGCTCATGTGAATTGCCGAGGAACACAGTAATTGCACCCTCCTGCTCATGACTGCTGTCACATTAATCAACTGTTACCCCTGCCTGGAAGAGACACCGAAAGAAGAGAAAATTCCATGAAGGACTGCTGCAGTTGTGGACTTTTGAGGGGTGAGGGGCACTCTGATGACAAACTGATAACAGAATAAAAACCCTGTGACTGAGCCTCGATGCCTCTTCAGCTCGGACGGGTGAAGGCATACATCATGTGCACCCTAAAGAGGTTGATAAGGCCCGGACGTCTGTATAATTTAATAAAATAGATTTAATGGTACCCAAGTTTCATCTTTTAAAACAGACAGAAACAAATTGACTGATCAAGTTTCATTTCCTGTCTCAGTTCTCATTACTTTCATACGATGACATCTACCTTTGGATGTATTTGTATAAAGGTTGATGGATTAAAACTGAAGCATCACTAAAATATGATTTGGTCTCCATTACAATCATAAATCTTAAAACTATCTGCTTTTCACATTTGTTATGTCACTTGAACTAAAACTGACAAAATCTGCAATGTCTAGAAGCGTGGGGAAAACACCTCATTTATGATTCTTTTTAAAAGGCATCTAACTGCTGTTTAACTTGTAAAAAAAAAAAAAAAACTCTCAATAGTCCACAAGTTTGCACCTCCACTACAATTTATGGTACCACTGGGTACCATAAATTGTCTCCTGCTGCTCTAAAAACACACATTTCGGAGTTTTGATTGCTGCATTGCTGTTTAACATTTATCATGATTGGTAGGAAGTATATACAAGTGTTGTGCGATATTTAAATGTTTTCGAGATGAATGCAGGTAGTATTTGTTTTACTCCTAGCAGTGTTTACAATAAAAAATGTACACAATATAAGCTGAGAAAATTGTCTTTGATGATGTGATAAAGCTCCCTGATGGAGGGACAAACTAAATGGAAAAAGAAGAAGGAGGAACACAACTACCTGAGATCTAGTTTTACTTTGATTGGCTGTTGATGTGTCACTGTAACGATTTTAGTGACATAAATTAATTAACTTTTTATACGGTTATGTTTTAAGACAGATTAATTCCATGTCAGCGGATAAATTCAAATTCACAGCAAGTTTTAAGAAGTGAGGTGAAACCTTTAAGTTTTAAAATGCAGTGTTGAAGAGGGTTTTCTTACCTGTTTTCTCCCCAGATGTTTAAAAAACCATACACTGTCTGCTATAATGGTTTTTATAGTAAAGTGCTGGTTTAAACTAAAAAAAAAAGTTTCCTTTTGTTTAGTCTGAAAATTTACTTATATTTATTAAGTTTTTTTTCCAATTTAAAGCTTTTTTATTATTATCATCTATAAGTGAGTGGTTTCATTTCTTGATTATCAACCGCATTGTTTTTAAAACTAGACAAAATTTAAGTTTACGTCGACAATTTACAGAAACGTTTGTTACGTTCGCTGTAAATGCTACAAACACATACGTAGGCGCCCATGGATCTGTTCTATAGTTTTTCCATGTCATGTCTGCATACCAACGTCTGATGAAATTTACTCTGGAACTGCAGCCTTAAACAAGATTTACGCTGTATCGTGCAAGTGTTCATGGGTTGTGACTGATTAAAAACCGATAGGAGGGGGAAATTCACCGTCTCAAAACTGGAATTAAAACTGTATAAATGTATAAACATGACATTTTACTGTGAATGAAAGATAAAATCAGATAAAAAATAATTTCCTCAGCATAGCACAATTACCGGTCTTTATTCTTTTGCCAAGTTTGTAAGTCCTCTTTTTTAAAAACCGTATTGTTATTAATCCTAGTCGGTACATTACCTGTTAAAAAAGTTTATTGATAAATAAGCTCAACTTTCTTCTTTGGACAAACAAGCGCAAGTTTTTTCATTTCAACCAATTTTCTGAGTTGCTAAAGAAAAATAATAATAAGGGCCCTCTCATCTCTCACTGAGTTTAGTAAAATTTCGACGGACCATCAAAATTCGACGGACAGAAATCAAAATTACCATCAAATTTGAAAATGTTCACTATCGATCACTTCAGTTTTTACAAGCGAGTCTTTTGCTGAAAAGTTACAAAGTTTATGTCATCACAATAAATTCTTTGGCTGGTGCCAGTAGCTGAAGGCTGAGCCCTCCCAGGGGTTTTAACAAGTGGGCTTCATCTGGGACTTGAATCCCGGACCTCTTAGCGAAAACCTGACAATGACAAATACTTTATTAATCCAGAGGGAAATTGTCTTGGCATCTGTTGCTCCCTTTCACACATCAGGACACACAACAACAGTTCAAAATAAAAGATTAAAACAGATAAGAAAGAATAAAACAAGTAAAAAGACTAAAAATGATAAAGTGCTTCTAAAAAATGTAAAAAAGTCAATCAGTAAAAAAAAGTAAAAAAAACAAAAACAGTAGGAATCAGTAAAATAACTGCAGCTCTCTATCCTTCCAGCTCCACCTTTCTCTTAGACTTAAACTGAATCAAACTGATACGGATGTTCACCGGTCTCTCTAACATCATTTGACATATTGTTAAGGATTTGTTTCCGTTCTGATGAAATGATCATCTACAAACTAAAAATAACTTACCCATCAGCGTGTGTGTCTGATGGGGGTTGATGTGTGTGTGTGTGTGTGTGTGTGTGTGAGATGGTAAACTTTTCTGTTTTTCAATGCTGTTTCACAAGTTGGTTTCAAAGAAGCTTGAATGAAGTTTCCCTTATGAAGAAACTTATTGGGAAGAATGTCACCTCTCTCTCTCTCTCTGATCATAATCCGTCTTTCCACTGACATTTTTAAATGTCTAAACATCGATATCTTAAACATTTCTTCATCATGAGCTTTTGAAATTTTTGCTTTTCTTCAATTTAAATTTTGTTAGAGAAGTTTAACCCTGCGTTGCTTCAAGTGATTCATACAAAAATATTTTAAACTTCAAAAAATAATATATAATTTTAGATATGACTGTAAATTTATTTTCCTTAAAGCCAGAAAAGGACTCAGACAGAGGTGTCTGTCTTTTGTTGGACCTCAATTATGGAATAATATTATAAATATTGAGATAAAAGAATGTGTCACCAAATTGCCCCTAGGAATGTGTGTGTGTGTGTGTGTGTGTGTGTGTGTGTGTGTGTGTGTGTGTGTGTGTGTGTGTGTCACTGCAACAGACTTGCGACCTGTTCGGGTTGTACCCTGCCGCTCGCCTTGAATCAGCCGGTATGGGCTCCGACACCCCCCGTACAGATCGTCTTGTTGCTTGTTGTAAGGGACAGACGGTTAAGAAGGTGACTGACTGTCTGAGAATGTGTTACTCTACAAAAAAGAAAAGAAAGTGTCACAATTTATTTTGATGATTATTAAATTTTGTGTTTTGTATTTTTTTTCCTCAAGGCAACCTTTGTTGTAAAAGATAAGTTTTATCGGGCACACAAGCAGTTCTTGCTTCAGCCTGTTTTTGGTCACCCGTACTAGCTGGGTGTGAGCTTTGTTTATGTATATCGTGGGATGTCACAGGAGACTGATTATTGAATAAAATTCAATTTGAGTATGAGAAAAAAGGTGAACTCTTTTTAAAAAATTCTTTCCCGTCGTCCGTTTGAAGTTTTCTCGGTATTTGGCTTTCGATGGAAAGGTAATCAAAGTTTTTCACTACCTCGGACGAACGTACGCCGTTTTAGAAAAGATATCTATAAACGTTAATAAATAATTAAAACCGTCGTTCTGTTGCGAAAGAGCGCGCATGTCACAAAGATCTGCTTGAAATTGCATCAAAGGTCTGGTTACAACAACCCTGTTTCTAGGAAAGCGTATTTTCACAGGTTTATGTAAAGTATACGCATCCTGTTTCGATAAAAATGTTTTCAGTTTTCTAGTTTGACTTTTTTGCCGCTTTCATTTTCTAATGCTCTATGTAGTCTTTTAACACCCCCGTAGCTCCCCGCGTGACTAGCCGTGTAGTATGCGTTGTGAAAGTCGGCGGTCATGATGCATATGACTGCTATGACGCTCGAGTGAATGAGTCAAACAATGATAACACAAAAATATATTCGTTTTATTCTTTTATTTTGTTTTCATCACGTAGGAAACGTATCAAAATTATAAGTAGGTAGTATTCAGTCGTCGGTACAACATGGGTACAGCATTTTAGAGATATTCATTATTCCACATCCGCTCCGCTTCACGCAGAGATCTCCAATTTTTATCACGGAGCTTAATCACCTCGTCTTCGTCGTCACCGTCGTCGTACTCCGGGAGGGGACCTTCAACAACTTGAAAGCTGACGCAACGGTTAATCAGCGTGTTTATGTAGTCCTCCAAATGGTTTTTAAGCAAATACTGCGTTACAGCGGGAAGAAAAGAGGGTGTGCGAAGCAGGTCTTCGAACGTTTCAGAGTTTATTCGAAAAAAGTCCGGGTCCAAACAAGGGTGTTGAGTCTGGCTGGGGTGATCAACCTCACAACCGTAGCAGCTAGACGTCTTGAGCTTAGAGACCGCTCTATTGAAGAGATAATAAACAACGGTTTTAACGGCTCTGATCATATCTTTTCCAACGTCGTCGATGGTTGGAATCGCTCTGGGTTTTTTCCCGTCGCAATCATCCGTCGTCGAAAGGGATGAATCGCCGTTGTCATCCTCCCTCGATGGGCTCGATTCGCCGCTGTCATCCGTCGTTGAAGTCGGTAGCAGAGAGGCTGCTTTGGGCTCTTCAAAGATCTCGACCAAGATCTCCGGGGCCAATAGCGTAGCGGAGGTAAGTGTAACCTCCATCCCGGGTGATGATGGACGATCGTAGGGTAGAGTATCCTCGACCATTACATCGGGCGATGTAGGAGGCCCCACGGGATCGTATCCACGTCCGACGTCGAGGGTGATACCATGGGCGATGAAGGAGGACTGCTGGGGTATGTCGGTGGTGGTGAAGGAGCCGAAGAGGGAGATTGCCCGGCCCAGTAGCTCGTCAGAGTTCTTTGCTTGCTTGTTTTGGGAGACATGCTCTCGGGATGAAGGCGTGGTTCGGAGAGCGGCGGGGTCTTATTTTATAGACGAGTGGGAGGTGCAAAGTCGGCGGGGCTTAGAACATCAAAGCTCTCTTTGTCTGAACAACATCGGTCCAGTTTCTGCAGCTGCGAAAAAGATTTGAAATCTTAACGCCGGCCTCCTCCATTTTCTCGTCCCAAGCTTTCAACGGTAACGCCAGCTGTCGTTGGAAAAGCCCGCATTCTGCACTGAATTTCTCCAATACAAGCATATCTTCCTCCGCACGCTCGTCTTTGTTTCTACGTCGACTGGCTCTGTAAAACCACCGGCTGGGTCCGCTTTTCTCCGTCTCCCACACCGCGCTGAAAACGGTTCTCAGCGTAGACATCTCGCGGTCGGAAGGACAGGGTTTCAGCTTTCTATCACCGCGCACCTCGGCTTCTTTCTCCACCATCTCGGGCTTTCCATCATCATCATCCTACGCTGTACGAGGTAGAAGCAGTCTCATAATACCCCAATCAGACGAACTCATGAAAGCCGTATTCTGCACGGGCTCGGGGGTCACCCCCGGCGCATTCTGTGGCACATTCTGCGGCACATTCTGCGGCACATTCTGGTACAGAACAAGTTCCCCTACCTTGTACTTAAAAAAGTAGCCGAAGCCCCCTTCAAATCCGTAGGGGTCCAAAGACCACTCATCGTGCAGAGCCTCGCTCGGAGGACACTGCGTTCTGCAGACAAACATCTGCTCCTTCCGGGGTGCAGTCGGCGTTCGGTTCTGTTCAAAAACGACGACGAGAGTCTCGCATATGATCGAAGAAGTGGGTACGTGAGCCATGGTTTAATCCTTTTTTTAAATTTATCTTCAGATTTGTAAGTCATTTTCAGAAACCTTTATCGATTAATATATACACGCTAGCGCCACCCCCCTCTACGCGTGGCTCAAAACGAGTGGCTCATCTATAGTCATACGAGTGACGGACCTATTGGTTGTACAATTCCCCCTCTCCATTCTCCTGACAATCCGGCTTTAAAAAATTTGCACCATCTCAGACACGATATCGTTAGGTAAAAAGCAAACGCCAAAAATAAAAATGGTCTGAAGTCTAGCTTATATCGCTCGACGGCTATTTACCTTTAACTGAAACAATGCTTACAACGTTCGGTGTTCGGTCTGTACTCAGAAACAATCTTATTTTATTTTTGTTACGAATACTATTATATTCAAGAATTTATTTAAATTCTAGGAAAGTAGAACACTTTTTAAAAATCTCATCGTTTGAAAAAGTTTCAAAACACTCATTTTCTTGTTTTGAACTAAACGCACACGTTAGTTTAACCTAATCAAAGTCAGTTTGAACACTTTTCACTTTTCAGTAAGAGAGGGGTGGAAGGGGTGTGTGTGTGTGTGTGTGTGTGTGTGTGTGTGTGGGTGTGTGTGTGTGTGGGGGGGTGTGGGGGAGGGGCAGAGGGGGTTGTGTGGTGGGGTTGGATGTGGGGTGGGTGTGTGTGTGTGTTTGTGTGTGTGTGTGAAACTGTGGTGGTGGTGGGGAGCGGGGAGGGGGTGGAGGTTGGGGGGGCGGGGGTCTGCTGTAACTATCACTTCACTGTGCAGGAGAATGCGTGCAGTAGGTTTTACATTCCTGGCTGAAACACATCCTTGTCCGTTGTAACGATCGACTCTTATTTTTTAAAAATAAAAATATTTTTGTATACAATTCTATCAAATACAAACAAATACAATAAAATAAAAAGAATCATTTAAAATCGTGGGATAACATCGCTAGTAGATTCATTCGTTGTCCCCCCTCACACAGGCTTCATTGAGAATCTGGAATCAATCCATCTGGCTTGACGTTTAGTTTAGGGTTATTCAATCAAAATTGACATTTAGTTTTTAGGATCGGAGTTCATCAATTCACGTTTGACACTTTGTTTCGTCACCTATGACCGCTATGGTCATTCAACGCTCAACAACAGCCTAAGTTCCCATCATCAATTTATGCTTGACATTTTGTTTGACCGTCATCAAATCATGTTTGACATTTTGTTTTTGACCTATGACCGCTATGGTCATTCATTGGGCATCATTAGCTGCAGGTGGTTGCAGGTGACACAAAGTTTTCAATATCAATCACGATTTTGACACTTAGTTTTTACCTGTGACCTCTCTAGGTCATCAATCACAAATTTTGTCATAAGGTGGGTTTATATTCTCTCTTACTACAACTCTCAGCTCCTGCTGAATGTTTAGCTGGGACCTGTACTTGGTATTCAAGTACGGCAAAAAAAAAAAAACCCAACATGTTCCACAGGGTCATACGCGCCCCCATTCCCAGGAAGGGAGGGATGGGGGGGGAGTCGCGGCGCGCCACTACTCAAATAGTAGCGCGCCCCACTATTTGAGAAGCACTGCTCTGGACCAATCAGCATGGCCGCTCTCACCACGGTTTTGTACACTTTCCCTTTCATTTTATCTGAAACTCTTCTATCACACATCACACCTGATACTTTCCTCCACTCGTTCCAGCCTGCCTGCACACTCTTCTTCACCTCTTTTCCACACTCTCCATTGGTCTGGACTGTTGGTCCTAGATACTTAAAATCTTCCACCATCTTTATCTCTTCTCCCTGTAACCTCACTTTTCCATTTGGATCCCTCTCATTCACACACCTGTACTCTGTTTTACTCTGACTAATCTTCATTCCTCTTCTTTCTAGTGCAAACCTCCACCTCTCCAGCTTTTCTTCCACCTCTTCCCTCCCCTCATTTCAAACCGATTTTTGACAACTTTACTTCCAGTGCAACAAACTCTCTCCAGATGTTCAGTGAGGATCTCTGAACGATCCAGTGTTGACCTCAATGGTCAATTATGATAAATGGAATCCATGTTTGTAATTTAAGTATCTCATTAGATTTACCTGCCTTGTGAGAGTGTCATAGTCCGTTTAGTGGAAAGCCTCGTGAAAAACAAGGAACAGAGCAGGGGTGTCTAAAATACTGTTCTAGAGAAATCTAAAGCTGGATTTGAATATAAAAAGATTTCCCAAGCTTTAATAATCAAATGGAAGTCATATCACACTACTGCAAATCTAAAAAGACCGGGCCGTCTATCTACGTAAACTTTCTGCTCAAACAAAGAGAAGACTGATCAGAGAGGCAGCCGAGATGCCCATGATCACTCTGGATGAACTCCAGAGATCTACAGCTGAGATGGGAGAGTCTGTCCGTGGGACAACAATCAGTGTATTCTAAACAAATCTGGCCTTTTTGGAAGATTGTCAAGTAGAAAGCCATCTCCTGAAGATATCCATAATAAGGAAGGTGCTCTGGTCAGATGAAACCAAAATACAACTTTTTGTCTGGCATAAAAGCAACACAACTCACCCTGAACACCATCCTCACTGTTAAACATGGTGGTGGCAGCATCATTGATTGTGAAGGTTGGTTAAGGACGGAATTCATATGGAATTATTCCAGAAAAAAACTTGATGGAGTCTGCAAAATACCTGAGACCGGGACGGAGGTTTCTCTTCCAGTAAGAAAATGATCCAAAATCTACAGTTGTTGAGGAGGGGTGTGATAGAATCCAAGCGGGGAACACAGGATGAAAAGGAGAAACATAAAATTAATTTCTAATCAGGTAAAAACAGATTCTTCGAAGCAGGCGGGTTCTTCTGAGGTAGGCGGGTCGTCCGAGGCTGGCGGGTTATCCAAGGCAGGCCAGTTTCACATGGAACTCAACAATGTGAAACAGGCTGGGGGTGGAGGATGGCTGATGTAGCTTGTTGATAGCTGATCATCTGCAGGTGGTGAGCAAGTTGCCACGGAGACAGACACCCTCTTAGAAGCAGGAGCAGAGATCAACAGTGACCTAATCCAGGGGTTAAAAGTCATGTCAAAATCCAGACATGAATCCAATCCAAAATCTCTGGAAAACCTGAGAGCTGGTGTAAACGATTGCTCTCCATCCAAACTCAGTGAGCTCGAGCTGTTAAGCAATAAATCCAGTCTCTCAATGTGTAAATCTGATAGACATCCCATATAACCTTCAGCTGTACTCACAGCTAGAGGCGGGGCTATGAAGTGTTAACGTAACAGGGACCAATACATTTTTGAGCCAGATTTTTTAGTTTCTCATTTGTCAGAAAAATGTGAAAATTTCAATAAATTTTCATTTCATTTTGTGATTGTTTATTCTCCACAAAAATGACAGTTTTATAGATTATGTTTGAAGCCTGAGCAGACTGTACTACCTCAGAAAGCTCAGGTCCTTCAACGTCTGCAACAAGATCCTCTCCATGTTTCACCATGCCATCGTGGAGAGTGTCCTGTTCTTTACTGTGGCTGCCTGGGGAGCTGGTATAAAAACAAAGAATGCCAACGGACTGAACAAGCTGGTAAAAAAAGCTGGACGTGTGGTTGGCTCACCCCTCGCCTGCGTGGAGGTGGCGGCGACGGACAGAATGATCATGCTAAATCCCTCCCACCCTCTCCATGAATCTGTGGACCATCTGAAGAGCAGCTTCAGCAACAGACTCCTGCAACCCTGCTGCTCAAAGGAACGGTACAGAAAATCATTCTTACCATCCTCCATCAAACTATTCAACCTGTAATTACTTAACATTCACAACGTTGTATGAGATTGTATGAACGTAACACTGCAACACTCAAATTTACCTTCGAGGAAAAATAAAGTGAATTCAATTCAAAAGGTTGAAAAGTTCAGGGTGACTGAACACTTTGGCAGGGACTATGGCCACAAAAATAAAAATGACTCTGAGAGAACCTCAGGTTGTTAAACTTTCAGACTAAATAAAAAATTCTTTATTCTTTATTTTCATCTTTTCACAAATAGTTTTTACACAAATCTCAGATATTTTGACTTTTCTACACAGATTTGTTTTTGTTGTAAGATCATTTTGTACAAATTTTAAAGTAAAACCGAGGACATGATGTTAGTTTAATGTGTGACCAGAAGAGAGCAGAATGGAGTCAATCAAAAAATGTAAAAACACTGAATAAAACTAGAAGAAAAGAATTAAAAATACCGTCCAATCAAAACAAAAACACAAACTAAACTAATATTAATATTTGAAAAAATAATTTATTCCTGATTTGAGTTAGGGGAGGGCGGGGATGGTTGTCACACTTTTTACTTAAATTAGATTTCTGATAAAACGGTACATGAGAAGAACACCATTTCTGTACATATTAATAGCTTAATGTGTCAGGTATAATTTGATATTCCTAGATCTGACAGAATCCATTCTATTCAAAATATATGAGCTGGCAAATGCAACTTGCGCATATGTTACAACCGACCCCATAACGGGGTTGGTTGTCCCTGTGTTATTCTAATGGAAAAAAATGAATTTTTTTTTTACATTTTTAGAAATGACAAAACTTTTTTATTTTGTCCAGCATATTACAATCTGTGACCTGGTTTATAAAAGCAAACATTCTGAATTAAGAAATAGAAGTTAAAGTAACAACAATGAACAAATGAAAAAGCATTTCAGTGATTGAAAACTTAAATTTTGCCACTGAATTTTTTTTGGTTCTGATTAACGATATTGAGACCTGAATAAACAATTTCCAAACAAATCTAGACATCCCTTTATGCAAATGTATGTAAGATGTCTCAATGTTGGAACATTTAACTGCGGCAAACATTCACTAATCACTTTCCCCTTCCGAATCACAATTCTGGCACACAAATATTGGCTGACCAGGTGTACAATCTTTATGTGCCCACCCCTTGCAGACAATGCATTGCAGCCAGGTTCCTTTAGATCGACTATTGGAGAAAGGCATGAGACAACCAACCCCCAAAAATTTGTGACAACCTACCCCAACTGTCCTTTTTTAGCTCTTTTGGAAGCTAGGCACCCACATGTATTAGCCTTACTAAGAAAAAAACTAAACAAATTGTAGCTTTCTCTTTATACTTTCAAATGGTAAAAAAGTATTTTCATGTCAGCTCATAGTGTTAGAACTGGGAAGAAAACATGAGAAGCCCTAAAATTTACTTTTGCAGTTAAAAAACAATTAAAATGGTCTCACCTCAAGATTGAGCTGCTTTCGCATCCAATATCATGGTAGGTGACCTGTGACACTAATTCTGAACATTTCTGTGTCAATGGTTCTGATCAGCGCCCTATAGTGACTGAGATATGACCACTGTGACAACCTACCCTGCTTTTTTGTAAAATGTGAAAACGAGAAAAAAAAAAAAGAAATGAGTGATTTGCTAATTTTATGTTTATAATAAAAGTGTTTTCTGTTTTTTAGTTTAATTTAAGAAAATTCTTTTTAAAAATCGTATTCTGATAAATTTATTTCTAAACTGATGAAATGAGTTTTTTTGTTTACTGTAACCTCCAGAAAAAAACCTCACCTGCTGTCATAATTCTGCTGTATTTTCATTCATTTTTTTAAATATTCACTCAGTTTAATAAAACATAAAGGAGGGCTGATGAAGATGAGCATGACTGTATTTTTTTTTTATGTCTCTGTGTAACGGCACGAGGTAAGTCTGTCAGTTTGGGATCGGGCGGGGGGCGCCCGGAGAAAGCAGAGGCACAGACCATAAAACTAGTTTCAACATTATTTATTAAAATACACACACACAAAAAAATATAAAAACACACTTTAAAATACTCTGTTAGTCCGTAAAATAAAGTTCTTGGTCTATCCCACCGGCATCTCCCAACAAGCCATGCTCCGACCCCTTGACGGGGGGCACTTACTCCGCCATGCTCCGCTTCCTTACCGAGCCACCAGCCCATATCTCAAAAGGAGGGCACCCCACTGCTTGTATCCTTCTGGTCTCTGGATCTCTGTCTGATCGCTTTTCAATCTCTCTCCTTCTGTCCCCAGCAGCATCTTATATTTCAATCAGGGACAGCACCCCTTCTTAGTAGCAAATAAAAGGATTAAAACAAGCAGAATAAAACTGTTAAAACCATGCATTAAAAACTCCACCAGCTACATCTGTATGGGCAAACTTCTTGTTATGTTACTGAATATCTGTCATGTTGCACAAACACCTTGTGTCACCTCCAAAAGGAACTGTGGTCATAACAGGACACATTTCATCATCTTTCTTACAGAAAGCTGTTTCACGCACATTCTAAGTAAAAACGTTCGTCTTTCCTGACATTTAAAACTTCCTCAGACAGTCAGGTTTTATACTTGGAGGCGACAGCATGAGAACAAGTCAGAGTAAAATGTTTGGATCCAAGTGTGTGAAATTCTTTCTGCTTGTGACATGGATGCTTCCATTTACAGGTAAGAAACCAGTAAGAAAAATGATCTGGACTGGAACAGGAGTTTACTGTGGGATCTTAAACAGCATTCTCATTGACTTTGATCTCTTTTTCTGTAGAAACTATAGATGCGAATGTTGGAGATGACGTCACTCTGCCTTGTGAAGGATGTGATAAAAAGTATAAAACTACCTGGTTATTCAGCGGACCATCAGAGACCAAAATAGTGCCTCTGTATGAAGATGGGAGAGTTCATGAAGAAGCTGGAGATAAATCAGACAGACTGATTGTTCCAGATGGATGTTCTCTGGTTATAAAGAAGGTCACAAAGAAGGATGAAGGTCTTTATATCTGCAGACAGTTTGACACATCAGGAAAACAAATCTCCGACCCTTTAGTTGATCTTTCTGTTTCTAACAGTGAGTATCTCCATCGTATGTTTTCATCATAAACGTCTCATTTAAACTCTGAAATGTTCCCACAGTGATGTTGGCAGCATGTTTCATGTAGGGGCTCTGATCTGAACACATGATGTTTTTATGTTTAATGAAAACATTGAACAAAATTCCTGGAACATTCATTAGGGATTAAATTTGGCATCACTGACAGAAAATTAAAAACTAAAATCCTTCTCTGTTGTTTTTTTGGTTTTTTTTAAAAATCCAAATGAACAAAAAACAATCCCTCAAACAACAAATTTTCAGAACAAGCAACAATCCGTCCTACTGAAGTTCCTCATAGTTCCTTTCCGACTTTAGACTCTGATTTGTCAGAGAATCACATCGCTTCTTCTGTTCCAACGGAGGTCCTGATTGGTGCAGGCGTTGGGCTCTTGGCTCTTATCATAATCATACTGATTATCATCAAATATAAAACATCTAAAGGTAAGAAAATTCTTAAACATAGTGTGTTTTTTATCTAGATTCTTTTTCTTCATGATGAATATTTTTTTTCTTTTTTTTTAGAAAAAAAGAAAACAAGCAGAAAATTAAATGTAAGTTTGCAAAACAGCTGTTTGAATTTTGAATTTTTGGAAACAGAAAACTTTAACTAGACTGTGTTTGTTCAGGAGTTGGACCTCCAACCTGCAGGATCTGGTCCAGAAACCAGTCAGGACACGGTGAGATCACACACACACACACACACACACACACACACGCGCACACACACACACGCGCACACACACACACACATACACGGACACACGCACGCACGCACGCACACACACACCAGTCTTCAAAAAGTCTCAAAGCTCATTTTTACGTTCACTTGCAGTACACAGAAGCCAGCACTGTTGATTCTGTGCTGGCGTCTTAGCGTCCTAGGGCAGATTTTATACAGCCTGGCGACACAACTTAGCTGAATTCTGATTGGATAAAAACTTTAACCGACATTACAACACTGGAAGCAGGATAACCAAATGGATATACTGTAATAATACATGAAGAAAACAGAATATGGAGAATAATTATATATATATATTTAGGAAAAATACGTTTAAAATGAAATTGACTTTTATTATAACTATGATAATGATGTCTGGTTAAGTTAGACCAGCAGAGAAAGCCTTGCTGGCCCTGACATCCTGCCACTGGTGTCAGCAGATTTCAATTTAACTAATGAAATTTTATGAAATGGAAAAACTGTTGTGTTTCTTTATGATGAAAGAATTAGAAAAAATAGAGAAGATGACTGTTTAAAAGGAAATGATTGAGAGTTAGTTCCTCTTTTGTTTCTTCAGAGAGGATTAAATTCCTGTTAGACTACGTCATCTAGTCCAGTGTTTGTCGAACGTTTTCATACCAAGGTACATTTTCCCATTGAAAAAAAATCTTGAGGCATCACCAACATTCAAAAATGTTGAAAACAATTCCCTGATATTATCATATAAATATTTAGATGATTTACCCAGAATGCAAGATAATCTGTTATAGGAATGATGGACTGCAGCATGCTACAAAAAGGAGAGAAAAGTGGGTTGCTATGGTTACAGGACAGTCGTGCCAGTCTAAAATGACAAGATTTCATTCTGATAAAACTTTTCTAAAGAATAGTTGGAATAAAATGAAACTCTGCCTTTAATTTAGCAAAAATTTAAAGAAGATGCAGATTTTAAATAAAAAACTTGAGAGATGTGGGTGGCATGGTGGTGCAGTGGTTAGCATGAGGGCCTTGCAGCAAGACGGTTAAGGTTCAAGTCCCAAGTGGAACAAGGCTTCAGACACTGTTTTTTATTGTGGAGTTTGCATGTTCTACCCTTGTACTTGTCGGTTTTCTCTGGTTTCCTGCCACGCTCCAAAACCATTCATGTTAGGTTGATTGGCCGCTAAAAATAACCACCCTTGGGAGAGGGTATGTTCGCCCAACAGGCTTGCGACCTGTTCGGGGTGTGTCCTGGCTCTGACTTTAAATCTGTCAAGATATGCTTCGTCACGCCATTCGGGATGAACGGTTAAGAAGATGAAACAAAATTTTAGAAATTATCTTTAAATTCTTCTTCTTTCGGCATTTCCGTCCAGGGGGCGCCACATCAAGTCAGTTTCTTCCATCTAACCCTATCTGCTGCATCTTCTTCAGTCACACCAACTATCTTCATGTCTTCCTTCACTGTATCCATGAACCTTCTCTTTGGTCTTCCTGTAGGCCTCTTTCCTGGAGGTTCCAAATCCAGCATCCTTCTTCTGATGTACTCTCTCTCTCTCCTCTGCACATGTCCAAACCATCTCAGTCTGACCTCTCTGACTTTAAAACCTCTAACATGTGCTGTTCCTCTGATCCTGTCCATCCTGGTCACTCCCAGAGAGATCCTCAGCATCTTCATCTCGGCTACCTTATTTAAAATACTCGTTTAAAATAAGTCTTTGTTTCCTGGTCTGATTTTCCTGGTGTGTGTTTTCTCACTGTTCAGGAAGATCCTCCAGATGTTGTTCAGTACGCCTCCATCAGCTACACCAACCTGAACAACAGCAGGGTAAGACATCTGATTGGTTCATGATGCTTATCAGTTCCAGGTCTGATGGGGGTCAGATCCTCATGTCTTCTTGTTGTTCTAGGTTCATGTAGCAGATGATGAGAAACATACGGTGACCTACAGCACTGTTAGAGCTTCCGCTGATCCCAGCAACCTTTATGCTACCCTTCAAAAGAAACCATGAAAGATCCCAACATGAATGTGAGAAGATCTTTCATCAAAGACTCAGAATTTGTGAACACAGAACACAAATCTAAACTCATTTAATTCTGTATTTTTGGTTCTTGGATCATTTTGACAGAAAAAGTCTTCTTAGATTAATACCATATTATTCCTGCTAGAATTGTTTTTTATTTTCTACAAAGTAAAGACATTGGTTTTGGTGATATTCGGCTTTACAAATAGAATTGAATCTAAAGCTCCACCTCCATGTTTTCATGGACGCCTACCACCGTTCCACTGACTTAGCCACCAAGCTTCAGAGAGAAAGAAAATGCTTTGCTGTGTTTGTAAAGCTCATGTCCTAGAGTCACTCCATCAACTAGCACAGCCACTGCATGTTGATCCTGACCGTTACCATCTCCTGTTGCACAAACAAATTTAATAATCAAGTCCAGAATTCTCTGTAAATATATCCCCAAAATGTAACTAGCAGATTTCAGGCTTGAACTGGTCAAATTTACACCAGTCGTCATGTTGCTCTTACAATTCAATTCAATTCAATTTTATTTGTATAGCCCAAAATCACAGAATGTCCGTCTCAATGGGCTTCAAAGACAGATTGCGCTACCGCGCATGTGCAGCTTGTGCTGGTACCAGTACTGTACCGAGAGTTTTTTTTTTTAAAGATTTTTTTTTTTTGGAATTAGATTATTTATAGACGCGCTCCCAATCAGTGTGGCCGCGCATGCGCAAGTATTGGGAATTGTAGGGGAAATAAAGTGTTTGGATTATTTAATTAATTCATCTTCTGAACTGCGCATCCACAATGGAGCCTATCCCGATTGATTACAAGTGAGAAGCGGGGTACACCCAAAACACGTCACCAGTCAGCTTCAGTTTTTAGATTATTTACTAATCCATAATCGTGAGACGGTTTGAATTTTTTTTCTCACGCTTGATGATTAATCACAAAATGTTTCAACCAGACTTTAGAAAGTCCACAGTAAAGATCACTAGTGGGAAAAGTTTTTTTTTTTACTTGTAGGCCACAAAGGCGCTCAAAGTGTGACCAAAAGGATTAAAACCGAGGACAGAAACAAGATGTGAAGCAGCAAATAATCTTACAAAGAAAAAAAAAATAATCAGAATGATAAAAACCAGAAATTTTAACTTAACTTTAACTTTGTTTAATAAAAAAACATTTTTTTCATTAACATTTATTCTTGTTTATTTCATTAATTTTTAATATGAGCTTCAATCTTATCGGCCTGCTTGAATAAAGCTGGTAAAACGATCTTGTGAGATTAGATGATGCAAACCAAATTAAATTAAATTAAAATGGAGCCTGAAAAAGAAATACTTTGAACCCAAAACGGTTTGATTTGATTTACTGACTTATTTTAATATGATGCTGAAATTTGAAAGAAAGCAGAAAAAGTCAGATTCTTTAGTTAAATTACAAAAAGCAATAAGAATATTAGAGAGAGTCTGTTTTTATGAACCTGCTCATTCTGAACAACCGTTTAAAATAAGATCAGAATATTAGAGTTTATTTAGAAAAGTCAATCAGAATGATATAGTTTCAAAAAGTAAACAAAGTTTTTTTAAATTGAGATTTGGTCTGGCAGCACGGAGGCCTCACAGCAAGAAGGTAGGGGTTTGAGTCCCAGAGTGAGGGAGAGGCTTGAATCACTGATATTTCTGTGTGTAGTTTGCATGTTCTCCCCGTGTATATGCGGGTTTCCTCCTGGTGCCTTGATTTACTCTTACCCTCAATAAACATGCATGTTAATTGGCCGCTCCGAAAGCCCCCCTAGGAATGTGTGTGTGTACATGGATGGTTGTCTGTGTGTGTGGCATCTCAACAGATTGGTGACCTGTTCGGGGTGTAGCCTGCTTCTCGCCTTAAATCAGCGGGGAAAGGCTTCAGCACTTCCTAATTTCCCATTAGGGATTAGCGGTTCAGAAAACAAAATGAAATAATATTTAAGATAAGTCACAAATCAAAAATTAAAAAGTTCCAGGAAGTAAACAAAGGTTTTTAAAGTTCAGAGCTGGTCGTTACATTTGAGGAGAGTTGAGGATGGGGTCGGTGAGGGTGGTACCTTTTTGAACTAAGGTGTGTTTCAGTTGTTGGGGTTAAACTGTGGAAGGAATTTAAATGATTTTCTTCTCTTTTAAATTTAAACAACTCTTAAAAATAAAAGCATCAATGATTAAAAAGAAATTTAGAAGAAAATAAGAGATAAAAGAGTTTGATATTTACACTGTTTTGGTTTCTTGTTTGAGTAAAGATTTTTTGTTGTTGTCGGTTTTTTTTTTTTTGTCTGAATAAAAAGTTTTTTCTGTTACATATGAAACTCATCAGCTCTGTTTTTTTCCCTTTGGTCTATTTTTTTAAAACAAAAAAATATGTAAAGATTGTGAATATTTGACCAAATAAATAAGTCTGAAATAAACATCTGAAAAAATTATTTTCCGCCTGGAAAAGTTTGTGAATTGTCAGAGTTTCTATGTGTTTGTACTTTTAAAACTTTGGTTGTTTTACTGACATTAAATGTTTACTTTTTGTTCCTCCAGAAGGGGGCAGCAGTGATGGTGGAGCATGTCAGTCCATCTGAAAACATCACCTGCCTTCTGAACCCCTTATCCATGACAGGGTTGAGAGGGGGCCAGAGCCTATCCCTGCTGGTTCAAGACAAAAGACAGGGCACACACCAAACAAGTGTCACAGGGCCACACACACACTCATTCCTAGGGGTAGTTTCATAGCAGCCAATCAACCTAACATGTATGTTTTTGGGAGGAAGTATACACGGGGTGAACATGCAAATTCCACACAGAAAGGCTAGTGTTCCAAGCCTCATTGCCACCCAGGATTCAACCCCTGACCTTCTTCCTGAGAGACCATTATGCTACCCACTGCGCCTCGGGGCCACCGACTTTGTTACATTTTTTTAAAATCTTTTGTGAAATAAAAAATTATCCTTCAGTTTTTCTTACTAATTGTGTTGGGGTTTTTTTTGCATCGTCAACCTCAGAAGCCAAATAATAAAATAAAAGCAGTTTTAAACCAGCTAAACCTCAACTAAACAATGATTTAAATAAGTTATTTTCAACATTTATCAATGAAATATTATGAGACTGTGGCTCGGTTAAAGGCCATGGAAGGAATTAGAATTTCTTTACCATGACGGTAGAGAGGACGGTCAGGGTTATCCATGATGGTAGAGAGGATGGTCAGGGTTATCCATGATGGTAGAGAGGATGGTCAGGGTTATCCATGATGGTAGAGAGGATGGTCAGGGTTATCCATGATGGTAGAGAGGATGGTCAGGGTTATCCATGATGGTAGAGAGGATGGTCAGGGTTATCCATGATGGTAGAGAGGATGGTCAGGGTTATCCATGATGGTAGAGAGGATGGTAGAGAGGATGGTCAGGGTTATCCATGATGGTAGAGAGGATGGTCAGGGTTATCCATGACGGTAGAGAGGATGGTCAGGGTTATCCATGATGGTAGAGAGGATGGTCAGGGTTATCCATGACGGTAGAGAGGATGGTCAGGGTTATCCATGATGGTAGAGAGGATGGACAGGGTTATCCATGATGGTAGAGAGGATGGTCAGGGTTATCCATGATGGTGGAGAGGACGGTCAGGGTTATCCATGATGGCAGAGAGGACGGTCAGGGTTATCCATGATGGTAGAGAGGATGGTCAGGGTTATCCATGATGGTAGAGAGGATGGTCAGGGTTATCCATGATGGTGGAGAGGATGGTCAGGGTTATCCATGATGGTAGAGAGGATGGTCAGGGTTATCCATGATGGTAGAGAGGATGGTCAGGGTTATCCATGATGGCAGAGAGGACGGTCAGGGTTATCCATGATGGTAGAGAGGATGGTCAGGGTTATCCATGATGGTAGAGAGGATGGTCAGGGTTATCCATGATGGTAGAGAGGATGGTCAGGGTTATCCATGATGGTGGAGAGGACGGTCAGGGTTATCCATGATGGCAGAGAGGATGGTCAGGGTTATCCATGATGGTAGAGAGGATGGTCAGGGTTATCCATGATGGTAGAGAGGATGGTCAGGGTTATCCATGATGGTAGAGAGGATGGTCAGGGTTATCCATGATGGTAGAGAGGATGGTCAGGGTTATCCATGATGTTAGAGAGGATGGTCAAGGTTATCCATGATGGTAGAGAGGATGGTCAGGGTTTGTCCATAATGGATACCTCCTCTCCACCATTGCTTCAAGTGTGTCCTGTTTGCAGCCAATGACAGAGCCAGCTTTTCCGATCAGTATATTCAGTCTATTGGCATCACTGGTTGCGATGCTGCTCCAATAGCAGATGACAGAGAAGAACAAGGTGCTGGCCACCACACACCAGTAGACGGCAGTGGCTTAAGTTCGAGTTCATTTTTAGGGGTCAAAATTTTCTATATTTTGATGCTAAATTTAAATTTGTAGCTGAAGGTGTCGTATCTATCATGCATCCTCGCCCATCTGTTCAACCCCGATGAAGTTGTGGAAACGGCAATAACCAGAGGATAGAGACTGGCTTTTGATAGCAGGCTTTATTATGGCAAGTTTACACGAACACACGCAGGGGGACAGATTGGACAGGTGAACCCAACTACCCACAATCATCTCCCTAATATACTGTCAGAGAGAACCAATATTCCATTTACTGTAGCACACCGTCCCAGCCACAAAAACCATGCTTCCTCCCCCTGAACCAGCCAGCCTCAACGCCAACACTAACAGCCACAGCCCCACTCAGGCCAACCTGACTCTACAAGGAAGAGGTGTCAGGTCTGCCAAAGCAGGAAAGACAGAAAGACAAATACTTCATGCTTCACCTGCAAGAAATATCTCTACAAGGAACTCAAATTGTTTTAATGATTGCTTGACCTTGAAATTTTGTGTTCATTGTAAAAATACTTTAATTACTTTTACTTATGTACCCACCACCCGCCAGCTATGGGTGGTGACCGAAAGAACGAGATCTTGAATACAAGCGGCCAAAATTAGCTTCCTCTGCAGAGTGGTTGGCCTCTCACTCAGAAATCGGGGGAGGAGATCTGCCATCCGAGAGGAGCTCAGAGTCGAGCCGCTCCTTCTCCATGTTGAGAGAAGCCAGATGAGGTGGTTTGGGCGTCTGTTAGGATGCTACCCGAGCACCTCACTGATGAGAAGCTTCGGGCACGTCACACCGGGAAGAGACTGTTGGGGAAATGTTTGTAGTTCTTCATATTAGGTGCATCTAGAGGACAACAGCTGTGTAAATTGTTTTTCTGAAGTAATTGTATTAACCCTAACAGATAGGTGTTATCTTTCTTAAGTCCTGGGGGGCCGGGTCTGTAAACGCAAGAAGGCCACATGTCTGTCAGAACAATGTGATGCCTGTGGTTTTGAGAAGATGAGGTTAGATTTGGGGTGTAGAGGGATTTAGAAGGGTAGGAGGGATTTCAGGTATAAGAATGCATGATTTTACTCTGTATTCAGACTTTCTGCATTTGTGACCGACAGAGGTAGAAACTCTCGCTGCAGCTAAATAAAATTGTCTGATTACTTCTCACCAAGTTTGGTCAATCTATTTCTTCCTCAACAAGACTTAGAGGCAGACCACGGACCTGCTGGAGAGACTATGTCTCACAGCTGGACAAGGAACACCTTGGGATCCTCCTGGTTGAGCTGGAGGATGCAGCTGGGGTGAGAGAAGTCTGGGCTTCCTGTCTGAGGCTGTTGCCCCACAACCCGACCCCGGATAAGAGGAAGACGGCGGAACGAAACAGAAATTAAAGTACTTTTTTGGCTCTTTCTCAGTGTAAATATTGATCAGTTGAAATCGACCCGTAACACCACAGATGTGCCTATAGGTGAGAACACAAAAATGTAAAAACTAGATACTAAATTTATTTTAGAGATGTCTTTTGCCCCTCAGTAACGATTAGAAAACACAAAATATTATTATTATACAGATAATACTTTAGTAACATTATTATCTTCAGGTTCATTCTACCTTTTTTTTTTGGTTTGAAAAATAGGGACATATTGACAAAAAAAGAGCTGAGGCTCCCACTAAAAATGAAAACTAACATTCTCAAATGAAAGGAAGGCTAACGAGATAGCGAAGAGATGAGAAAAAAAATATTAGAGATAATTGCTTTTATTACATTTTACAGTTGATTTAGGGCATGGGTCAAAACGAACCCGTTAACATTAAACGCAGGAGAAAGGTTAACAGCTCATGAAGTGGAAAAAAGCCACAGAATAAAACCTTTTTCAAGTAGTCTTTGTTTGAGTGGCTGTAATTCTTTATGCTCTTACTCGCCAGTTTTCACACACACCTTTCAATTTGATGCAATTTAATCTAAACAAACACGGATTGTTTGCTTGTGATCGATCTAACATCGATCCCCAGTTATTGTTTCCTCACAGCATCAGACTGAAAACAGATGCTTGTTTTTATTTCAGTTAAAGAGACAGTAGCTCGCAGTTCAGGTGAAAAGGTTGGGGAAGGATGGGCGTATGACGGGTGGGGTCGGGGGGCTGTGTGAACGTTGATGCATGTGTGCAGGGTTTTATGTGAGTGTGTGATTTTTTTTTATGGATGCTTGTTTTTTTATTTACTGTTTTTAATGATCTGGATTTTAATGTTGTTTAAGATTTTATTTGTTCTGGTTTTTTTTAGCACTTTGTGTGACTTTGTGTTGGAAAAGTGCTTTACAAATAAAATTTTATTTATCTATTTATTTTCCTAAATCTGCCACAAGATAGCAGTTAAACTAATGAAGCAGACAGACATCCATTTCCTGAATGAACAAACCATCGGTGATGGATGAACCAACTCAGTATTTTGAAATGCTTTGAGCTACGGGCATAATGCAGCAACGTCTTGTTACCAAACACCATGTTTACCATGTTGTGACATTTGATGTGTTGAAAAAAAATAGCTGTGGGTGGTGACCGAAAGAATGAAATTGCGGGTACAAGCGTCCGAAATGAGCTTCCTCTGCAGGGTGGCTGGGCTCTCACTCAGAAATCGGGTGAGGAGCTCTGCCATCCGGGAGGAGCTCGATGTCGAGCCGCTCCTCCTTCAGGTCGAGAGGAGCCAGATGGGGTGGTTCGGGCATCTAGTCAAGATGCCCCCCGAGCGCCTAATCTTTAGATAGACCCCGCACCCGCTGGAGAGACTATGTCTGACAGCTGGCTGGGAAACGACTTGGGATCCTTCCAGGTGAGCTAGAGGATGCAGCCAGGGATAGAGAGGCCTGGGCTGCCCGTTTGAGGCTGTTGACCCCGCGACCCGACCCCGGAACAAGCGGAAGATGACGGAACTGAAAAAAAAATAGTTAAAAAGTTAATTAAATAGAACATAACGTTTTTACAATCAGTAAAAAATAGTTTAAAGTCTGCTAAAAACACTATAAATAAATGTTTAATAAGAACGGAAGCCTCAGTGTTACTGACCTAAACTAAGGAAAAGACAGGAAACAGAGATGGAGGTAGCAGAGATGAAGATGCTGAGGATCTCTCTGAGAGTGACCAGGATGGACAGGATCAGAGGAACAGCACATGTTAGAGGTTTTAAAGTCAGAGAGGCCAGACTGAGATGGTTTGGACATGTGCAGAGGAGAGAGAGAGAGTACATCAGAAGAAGGATGCTGGGTTTGGAACCACCAGGAAAGAGGCCTAGAGGAAGACCAAAGAGGAGGTTCATGGATACAGTGAAGGAAGACATGAAGATAGTTGGTGTGACTGAAGAGGATGCAGGAGATAGGGATAGATGGAAGAAACTGACTTGCTGTGGTGCCCCCTGGAGGGAAAGGCTGAAAGAAGATTCCATTTCTGGAAAATCAGACTCCACCAAGCCTGCCCCTTTGTCACGGATTCTGTTCATTACTTTATGGACAGAATTTCTAGGCACAGCCGAGGTGATGGGGGACCTGGTTTATTAGTATTGGGTCTCTGCATAATGCAGATCTTATTGGCCTCATCGGGTTGTGATCTCCAACTCCGACTGGACCAATTTGCTTCCAAGGGTGAAGCAGCCAGGGTCAGAATGGTTTCTTTTGACCCGTCTGACATTATTCTGTAATAAAATGCTGAGCGCAACCAACAAAAACACTGTTTATTCCTCCTGATGATGCCATCTCTGGGATTTTAATCAGTATGTAGGTTTTCTCACCTTGGAAACTTGAGTGTAATATTTTCTTTAAAATGTGACAAAAACCATTTTCCTTTAGTTAGAAAATTGTCGTGACTCAATTCCCTTCAATTTTATTTGTATAGCCCAAAATCACAGAATGTCCGTCTTAATGGGCTTCACAAGAAAAAAAGGAATGAATAAACACAAATATACAGCAAGAAAAATAACTAACAAATGCTAACTAAACAAGACTAGCACATTTATGCCCTTAGACTCTCCTTCACGGTGAGGAAAAACTCCTAAAAAACCATCAGTGGGGAAAAAATAAGAAAACTCGGGGGATCCACATGAAAGAGAGATCCCTCCCTCAGGGCGAGCAACCAATGTGTCAAAGATTGTGCTGGTGATGGTGGTAAAGGTTGGGAAGTAGGACCCAGATGAAAAATAGGTTTTGACCAATTTTTGGAGGAGTGCAGAACCTGACATAGAGTTCAGCAAGATTAGGGACCAGAGGAAGATACTCTGCAGGATGGGAGACTGGAGGTAGGAGCTCAGCAGCGCGAGAGGACAGTTGTAGGAGCTCAGCAGGATGAGAGGCCAGAGGTAGGAGCTCAGCAAGATGATGGCCAGAGGTAGGAGCTCAGCAAGATGAGGGGCCAGAGGTAGGAGCTCAGCAGGATTAGAGGCCAGAGGTAGGAGCTCAGCAAGATGATGGCCAGAGGTAGGAGCTCAGCAAGATGAGGGGCCAGAGGTAGGAGCTCAGCAGGATGAGAGGCCAGAGGTAGGAGCTCAGCAAGATGATGGCCAGAGGTAGGAGCTCAGCAAGATGAGGGGCCAGAGGTAGGAGCTCAGCAGGATGAGAGACAAGAGGTAGGAGCTCAGCAAGATGATGGCCAGAGGTAGGAGCTCAGCAAGATGAGGGGCCAGAGGTAGGAGCTCAGCAGGATGAGAGGCCAGAGGTAGGAGCTCAGCAAGATGATGGCCAGAGGTAGGAGCTCAGCAAGATGAGGGGCCAGAGGTAGGAGCTCAGCAGGATGAGAGACAAGAGGTAGGAGCTCAGCAAGATGATGGCCAGAGGTAGGAGCTCAGCAAGATGATGGCCAGAGGTAGGAGCTCATGATTTTACTCTGTATTCAGACTTTCTGCATTTGTGACCGACAGAGGTAGAAACTCTCACTGCAGCTAAATAAAATTGTCTGATTACTTCTCACCAAGTTTGGTCAATCTATTTCTTCCTCAACAAGACTTAGAGGCAGACCACGGACCTGCTGGAGAGACTATGTCTCACAGCTGGACAAGGAACACCTTGGGATCCTCCTGGTTGAGCTGGAGGATGCAGCTGGGGTGAGAGAAGTCTGGGCTTCCTATCTGAGGCTGTTGCCCCACAACCCGACCCCGGATAAGAGGAAGACAGCGGAACGAAACAGAAATTAAAGTACTTTTTCGGCTCTTTCTCAGTGTAAATATTGATCAGTTGAAATCGACCCGTAACACCACAGATGTGCCTATAGGTGAGAACACAAAAATGTAAAAACTAGATACTAAATTTATTTTAGAGATGTCTTTTGCCCCTCAGTAACGATTAGAAAACACAAAATATTATTATTATACAGATAATACTTTAGTAACATTATTATCTTCAGGTTAGAGAGTAAGTAAATCCAGCTTATGTCAAAAATAATGATTGATGGCCTAGAGAGGTCACAGGTCAAAAACTTTATGTCAAAATCGTGATTGATGACATGAACTTGATATGAACTTAGGTGTAGATGAGCATTTAATGACCATAAGGGTCATAGGTCAAAAACTTAATGTCAATTTTGATGGATAACCCCAGGACTTTGTGTCAGAAGGAGCATATGATGGGGAATGAATGACCATAGCGGTCATAGGTCAAAAACTTTATGTCAAAAAATGAATTGATGACGGTCGAAAACTTTCAATGAACTAGGTTCTCTGAAACTTAATGTCAATTTTGATGGATAACCCCGGGACTAAACGTCAATCCTGATGGATGGGTCAGATTCTCTGAAACTAAGAAACTTTATGTCAATTTTGATTGAATAACCCAGGACTAAACGTCAAGCCAGATGGATTGATTCCAGATTCTCGAGGAAGCCTGTGTGAGGGGGGACAACGAATGAATCTACTAGCGATGTTATCCCACAATTTTAAATGATTCTTTTTTATTTTATTGTATTTATTTGTATTTGATAGAATTGTATACAAAAATATTTTTATTTTTAAAAAATAAGAGTCGATCGTTACAACGGACAAGGATGTGTTTCAGCCAGGAGTTTAAAGCACAGTTTCTCTCAGCTTACTGAAGCAACTCAACCTTTTCACACACGCACCCACACACCCCACAGTTTCACACCCCCACACCCACACCCACACACACACACACACACACACACACACACACACACACACACACGTCAACCACTGGTATGCAGTCTGCTAGTCACAGCAGACCCCCTCCGACACCAACACCACCACAGTTTCACACACACACACACACACACACACACACACACACACACACACACACGCACCCCTCCTGCTCAGTGGAAAAGTGTTCAAACTGACTTTGATTAGGTTAAACTAACGTCTGTGTTTAGTCCAAAACAAGAAAACGAATGTTTGAAACTTTTTTTTTTTTTTCTTTCCTAGAATTTAAATAAATTCTTGAATATAAAAAAATATAAGTAAAAAAAAAATAAGAGAGAGAAAAAAAAAGGAGCGTATAAACCTTGTGTCGGTTTTGTTTGACCATTTTTATTTCTGTGTCGTTTGCTTTTTACCTAACGTTAACGTGTCTGAAGATGGTGCAAATTTTAAAAACCAGATTGGCGGGAGAATGAGGGGGTATTGTACGCTGCAATTGGTCCGTCGCTCGTATGACTATAGACGAGCCACTCGTTTTGAGCCACGTCTAGAAGGGGGTGGCGCTAGCGTGTATATATATTAATCGATAAAAGTTTCTGAAAATACTTACAAATCTGGAGAAAAATCTAAAAAAAAGAATAAACCATGGCTCACATACCCACTTCTTCGATCATATGCGAGACTCCCGTCGTCGTTTTTGAGCAGAACCGGACGCCGACTGCACCCCGGAAGGAGCAGGTGTTTGTCTGCAGAACGCAGTGTCCTCCGAGCGAGGCTCTGCACGATGAGTGGTCTTTGGAGCCCTACGGATTTGAAGGGAGCTTCGGCTACTTTTTTAAGTACAAGGTGGGGGAACTTGTTCTGTACCAGAATGTGCCGCAGAATGCGCCGCAGAATGCACCGCAGAATGTGCCGCAGAATGGACCGCAGAATGGACCGCAGAATGCGCCGGGGCTGACCCCCGAGCCCGTGCAGAATACGGCTTTCATGAGTTCGTCTGATTGGGGTATTATGAGACTGCTTCTACCTCGTACAGCGGAGGATGATGATGATGATGGAAAGCCCGAGATGGTGGAGAAAGAAGCCGAGGTGCGCGGTGATAGAAAGCTGAAACCCTGTCCCACCGACGGCGAGATGTCTACGCTGAGAACCGTTTTCAGCGCGGTGTGGGAGACGGAGAAAAACGGGCCCAGCCGGTGGTTTTACAGAGCCAGTCGACGTAGAAACAAAGACGAGCGTGCGGAGGAAGATATGCTTGTATTGGAGAAATTCAGCGCAGAATGCGGGCTTTTCCAACGACAGCTGGCCTTACCGTTGAAAGCTTGGGACGAGAAAATGGAGGAGGCCGGCGTTAAGATTTCAAATCTTTTTCGCAGCTGCAGAAACTGGACCGAGATTGTCCAGACAAGGAGAGCTTTGATGTTCTAAGCCCCGCCGACTTTGCACCTCCCACTCGTCTATGAAATAAGACCCCGCCGCTCTCCGAACCACGCATTCATTCCGAGAGCATGTCTCCCAAAACAAGCAAGCAAAGAACTCTGACGAGCTACTGGGCCGGGCAATCGCCCTCTTCGGCTCCTTCACCACCGATGACCTTCCCCGGCAGTCCTCCTTCATCGCCCCTGGTATCACCTTCGACGTCGGATGAGGATACGATCCCGTGGGGCCCTCCTACATCGCCCGATGTAATGGTCGAGGATACTCTACCCTACGATCGCCCATCATCACCCGGGATGGGGGTTACACTTACCTCCGCTACGCTATTGGCCCCGGAGATCTTGGTCGAGATCTTTGAAGAGCCCAAAGCAGCCTCTCTGCTACCGCCTTCAACGACGGATGACAGCGGCGATTCGAGCTCATCGACGGAGGATGACAACGGCGATTCAGCCCTTTCGACGGCGGATGATTGCGACGGGAAAAAACCCAGAGCGATTCCATCCATCGACGACGTTGGAAAAGATATGATCAGAGCCGTTAAAACCGTTGTTTATTATCTCTTCAATAGAGCGGTCTCTAAGCTCAAGACGTCTAGCTGCTTCGGTTGTGAGGTTGATCACCCCAGCCAGACTCAACACCCTTGTTTGGACCCGGACTTTTTTCGAATAAACTCTGAAACGTTCGAAGACCTGCTTCGCACACCCTCTTTTCTTCCCGCTGTAACGCAGTATTTGCTTAAAAACCATTTGGAGGACTACATAAACACGCTGATTAACCGTTGCGTCAGCTTTCAAGTTGTTGAAGGTCCCCTCCCGGAGTACGACGACGGTGACGACGAAGACGAGGTGATTAAGCTCCGTGATAAAAATTGGAGATCTCTGCGTGAAGCGGAACGGATGTGGAATAATGAATATCTCTAAAATGCTGTACCCTTGTTGTACCGACGACTGAATACTACCTACTTATAATTTTGATACGTTTCCTACGTGATGAAAACAAAATAAAAGAATAAAACGAATATATTTTTGTGTTATCATTGTTTGACTCATTCACTCGAGCGTCATAGCAGTCATATGCATCATGACCGCCGACTTTCACAACGCCTACTACACGGCTAGTCACGCGGGGAGCTACGGGGGTGTTAAAAGACTACATAGAGCTTTAGAAACTGAAAGCGGTAAAAAAGTCAAATTAGAAAAAGTGAAAACATTTTTATCGGAACAGGATGCGTATACTTTACATAAACCTGTGAAAATACGCTTTCCTAGAAACAGGGTTGTTGTAACCAGACCTTTGATGCAATTTCAAGCAGATCTTTGTGACATGCGCGCTCTTTCGAAGCAGAACGATGGGTTTAATTATTTATTAACGGTTATAGATATCTTTTCTAAAATGGCGTACGTTCGTGTTTTAAAGACTAAATCGGCCTCCGAGGTGGTGAAGAACTTTGAATCCCTTCTCACCGAAAGCCAAATACCGAGAAAACTTCAAACGGACGACGGGAAAGAATTTTTTAACAAGAGTTTTCAGACCCTGATGAAAAAATACAATATCGTCCATTTCTCAACCTCGAGCGACGTGAAGGCTTCGGTGATTGAACGTTTCAATCGAACGTTAAAAGGTAGAATGTGGCGTTATTTCACGGCGAACAATACACATCGTTACATAGACGTAGTACAAGATTTGGTCAAAAGCTATAACCATTCTTTTCACTCGAGTATCAAGATGACTCCGGTCGAAGTCGGCTCTAGCAACGCTTTAACGGTGTTTAAAAATCTTTATTGCTCCACCCCTAAAAGAGGCGGTAAATCAAAGTTTCAAAAGGGGGATCTCGTACGTCTTTCTAAACTCAGGGGTGTTTTTGATAAAAAGTACGAACAGAGTTTTACCGACGAGGTTTTCAAAGTTACGGACCGTCTACCCCGCATTCCTCCCGTTTACAAAATCGAAGACTACGACGGTGAGCCGTTAAAAGGATCGTTTTACGCTGAGGAGCTGCAGAAAGTGAATCTACCCGCGGAACGCGCATATCCGGTAGAAAAAATTTTAAAACACCGTCGGATTAAAGGGGTCAAGCACGTGCTGGTAAAGTGGAAAAATTGGCCCGAAAAGTTCAACAGCTGGGTTAAAGCCAGCGAGTGTTATGAAATAGGAAGCCGCTAATCACTCTATCGTTCACTCTAACGATCACTCTGCGAGTCATGAAGCGAAGCGGACGTGAGGAGGGTTTTTACGTTACTCTTCCTTCAAACGCTTGCGTCGACGTGTTTAAAAATAACAACGCCGGCAGTTTTAGAATCGACTTAGCCCATCACATAGACCTCGAAGGTTCGTGGCAGGTGGCCTTAACTGAAATTTCTTATCCACACACCTGGTTCAACGTGCCGGATGAAACGGCGTTCTTTGACGCGGGGGTGAATGCGCGGATGTTGCTCGACACGCCGGATGAACCGGTACCGCTGGATGCGGAGATGAAACGAGCGAATCGTGTGAAAACGAGCGAACGCATAAAATTTTCACCCGGTTACTACGATACGTACGAGAGTTTACAAACGGAGCTGGAGAAGGTTATGAAGTCATCAAAGATCGATATCCAGCTTCCTCTACATAGTATTAAAAAAAAAATTGACTTTCGGACAAGCGGAAAATTTCCCGTACGTTTCCCCGCCCCGGTAGCCTACATGTTAGGAGTTCCTCCGATGAAGTGGATTAAGTTTGAGCAAAAGACGGCGCCGTATCCTATTGACATGAAAGCGGGTTTTTACCAACTGTTCTGTTATAGCGACGTGGTCAGCCATCAGATAGTAGGAGACGCTTACGCACCTCTCTTACGTACGGTGAGGGTGAGCGGCCGATACGGAGACATAATCACTCAAATCTTCAATCCTTGCGAATACGTACCTGTGGCGCGAAACCATATTGAAAACATCCAGATTGAAATTAAAACGGATCAGAACCAGCCTGTAAATTTTTCTTACGGGAAAACCATCGTCAAACTGCACTTCCGCCCAAGCATTTCTTAACGTTCTTAACAACGTTATTAACCCGTCATTGTGCCAAACAAGTCATTACCGGCCGAGTTCAAACAACGGCGGGAGCTCAGAAAGATGCCGCCTTACGTCGTTAAAGATGATCCGTACCGTTTTGTTCATTATTACGAAAATCAAGTCGGAGGAGCTCTACCGGGATTTTCGGGAGCGGCCGTTTCCTACGGGAGAGGAATAGGCTCAATTTTCTCGAGATTATTTCGTTTTGTTTCCCCTCTTCTGAAGAAAGGATTCAACATAGCGAAACCCCATCTCAAAAGGGCCGCCACCGGACTAGCGGCCGATGTAGCCGCTAAAGCGGTCCGTAAAATTTCTTCCCTCGGTCAAAATTCAGAGGGGCAGGAGGGTGCCGGATTGATGGTTTTGTCAAGAAGGTCCCGGAAACGACCCCCCGGAAATAGAATATCGAAAAGTCAAATAAGCGGGCGTGGTAAAAAACAAAAGTCAGTCGCTTCGAGGAGAGCGAGAGGAAAGACCGTCAAGCGCCGAGAGGATATTTTCAACTAAAAGAACATGTCTCTTTTGCATCAGAAATCGGCGGAATGCACGCTAGGAGAGTTGGATTTGTTTTCCGCGCCGATCGAGGATGAGATGTATACGGAAATCTCACCTCTATCCGCGCTGACGGATGGCGGACCGGTCGAATTTTTTTTACCCGGAGATGGCGAGAAATATCTGGATTTGAACGCCACGCTGCTTTTTATCCGTCTTAAAATTACCCAGGCCGACGGTAGCGATCTTGTCGCCGCCAGCGACGAAATAGGCCTGATAAACTACCCTCTTAACACCATTTTCAGCCAATGCGACGTCACATTGGGCGATAGGCTCATTTCCCAATCCAGTTCGACCCACCCCTACAGATCTATGATAGAGACGCTGCTGAATTATTCGGAGAATACGCTGAATACGCAGTTTACGGCCGGACTTTTTTACAAAGACACAGCCGGGGCGATGGATTCTATCGACAGCAGCGACGGTCCCAACCGAGGTCTGAATCAAAGAGCGGTTTTCACAGCCGAGTCTAAAGAAGTTCAACTCATGGGACCTCTGCACGCCGACATATTCTTTAGCGAGAAACTCCTGCTGAACTCTGTAGACATGAGAATTAAATTAACCAGGTCCAGCGATGATTTCTGTCTGATGGGGCCTCGCGCCAACAATTTCAAAATAAAACTTTTGGGAGCCTCATTGTTTATCAAGAAAGTTTCGGTCTCCCCCGCGGTTCGATTAGGTCACGCCTCCGCTCTCACCAAAGGGAATGCGTTATACCCGATAACGCGAGTCAACGTTCGAACTTACCTGATACCCCAAAACTCGCGAATATGCAGTCAGGAAAATCTCTTTCTCGGCACCATGCCCAAATATATCGTCATAGGAATGGTGCATCAAGAGGCTTTCACCGGCAGAAGAGACCTGTCACCGTTCAACTTTCGTCATATGGACGTAGAATACGTCGCTCTATGTCGAGACGGTAAACAGATTCCCGCTAAAGCTTTCCAGCCCGTCTTTAATCAAGGACTTTCGGTGAGAGAGTATTTTAATTTGATTCACACGACGGGGCGGCACCTAAAGGACTTACCGCTCAGCATAGACCGAAGCGATTATAATGCGGGGTATACTTTATTCGCTTTTAATCTCTCCCCCGTCGAGGACACCGAGGCCTTGTCGCCGATTATGAACGGAAATTTGAGGTTGGAAATGCGTTTTAGACAGCCGCTTCCGCACACGACGACGCTGGTGGTTTACGCCGCTTACGATTCGGTGTTGGAGATTAATTCCAAAAGAGAGGTGTTGGTGGATTTTTATTAAAAAAGTCATGAACAATCATCAGCTTGAGAAACTACTAACCCGCTGTCTGGGGGATTTGTTCTGCGGTGTTTGGGCGTCTGACCAACTAGAGCTTCTTTCGGAGACATTTCCCCGTCCGGCTTATTTCATCGTGAATACGCACCCCTCGACTAAACCCGGCGAACACTGGCTCGCTTTAACTTTGGAAAAAGGAGGAGTCGCCACATTTTTCGATTCGTACGGCTTCAGCCCACAGTTCCCTTATTACCCGCGAGAAATTGTGACTTTTCTGAACAGACGCTCGAACAAAATATTTTTTAACCAAAAACAACTGCAAGATATCTCTTCTGTAACCTGCGGTCAGCATTGCGTCTTCTATCTGTGTCAAAGAGCAGGCGGTCTGAGTTTAAACCGCGTGCTGCGACTCTATTCCTCAAACTTGTCTAAAAACGATAATATGGTTTCTAATTTTGCAAACAAACACCAGAAATGTGTAACAGGAGACGGTGAGACTTACGCCTTTCACAAAGTGTGTTCGTTAAGAATGTTTTGCGAATGTCATTCTCTGTTTTAATCTTCTAACTCGTTTGAATGTATGTAACTTTTGAAGACAAAAAAAAAAAAAAAAAAAACCTACGCCATAAATGGGTTAATAAACTTTTATTTCCAAAATCAAAAGAATTTGTCTACATTTCGTTTGTTACGGGGAGTAATTTACCCAACGGGGAGGGTGCACGGTTTTACGCAAACGGGATGTTATCCCGTCCTCCGGTCCCGGCTCGCTCCACCTGGGTGAAAGATTAAAAGTTTTTCTCTTCTTTTCCCCGTCCTCTACTCCCGGCTTGCTCCACCTGGGTGAAAGATTAAAAGTTTTTCTCTTCTTTACCCCGTCCTCAGATCCCGACGCGCTCCACCTGGGGGAAAGAATTAAAGTTTTTCGCTTCTTTTTCCCACCTCCCCCATCCTCGAGGGTTCCTCTTTGTTTCATGAGTTGATATTCCTGAAGCGCGACGTGGTTGCGAAAGAACGAATTGGGCACGTTGATCTCGCTCAGGGTTGATAAAAAACTCGTCCAACCGGCGGGTGTCGGGTTTTTGTTTCTTTTAAAAGGATGTAAAAGATGCTTTAGAAGATCGACCAAGTGAGAACCTTCGATAACGTTTCCCCGGCGAATAAATTCGCCTTTGGACGTCCAGCCGTGGTGATGATCGGTGAGTTTTTTTAAAATCAGCTCGCCGGTTTTACGGTCGCGATTGGGTAGCGAGGTTAACACTTCGGATTGCGAATCAGATCCGCTTTCCGGTTGAAAGGTCGGCGATTCTACTTGATCGGAGGTCTGAGGCTGTAGCGTCAAAGTTACGCGAGGTTCATCCAATTTACCCAGCTTTACAAGGTTGAGATATCTCTGAAGTAACGCGTCATACTTTTTAATTTTTTCATCGGAGGGGATGTCGGACGCATCCAGAATAGCTCTGATGTCGGCATCCAGGTCACTCTCGGCCGTTTGTCGGATGTTCGACGTCTCCGATTGAGTTAAACGTTTTAGCTGGTGGGGTGAAACTAGAAACATCTTTTGGCTCTCCATCCCGGTTATTTTTGCACTTTATCAAAGATTAGCCCCGCAATCACGGGCGCTAAAGCTCCTAATAAAGGCAAAAGGAATCCTCCGGTCTGATTTCTCAACGCCGATTGTTTCTTCTTTACACCCGCTTTCTTATCGGCGAGCAGACGGAGTATCTTCTTCTGTTTTTTCAACTTTTGAAACTGAACGGGCGTTAAAGGGATGTTTCCTTTTAAAATATTTAAAGCAATCTCGGACAGAGTAAGTAAAAAGTCCGGGGAACAGAATTTGAGAATCTCTTTACGCTTCTGCGGGCTGGCGTGATATAGCGCGCGCAGCAGAGGAGCGTTTCTTTTTAAACGAGCCGACATGACTTATTCCGTTTTCGGCGTGTAAACAACCGACCACTCGTGGGGTAGTATCCCAGATCGGAGTCTGAACCCGTCTGGGCAATCGTTTGTCAAATCCAAGATTAAATAACCGTGCGGTTCTTTTGTCGCGTCTTCGTAGCTCGACAAAAAATACTTTTTCCGAGAGGGAAACATCTGACAGGCCAAAAGTTTGATTTGCAGCTGATCGCGCAGATTTTTGAACAAAACGAGGTAGTTGCTATTTAGACTAATTGTACGGCTGTATTTTCCTTTGTGAAATATGTTTTGCGAAAGAAGAATCACCGACATGTTCCTATGGTGTCTAAATTCTGTAAATAGTCTGGCCACATTGGGATGATCCAAAGCTTGAAATAAGAGATCGTCTAAAATGATCAAATGTTTTTGATTGGGTGGAAATAGATCAAAATTTTCAAAAGAAGGAGGAAGTCCTTTAACAAACTTAATTTTTTTATTGATCATCATCAGTTCATTGTACAAGGGTTGAAAAGAAGTGTAAATCCACACAATATTTTCAGGAACATCGGTCATCACACTCTTACAATTTTTCAAAAGATTTTTACAAAAAAAAGTTTTCCCGCATCCGCTGGGTCCGATCACGAGACACGAAAAGGGGGTTTTGAATCTCGGATCGAAATCAACACGCTGCAAATCTTCCTGATGATAAGCAGCCATTCCGATTTTTTTTTTTTTTTTTTTTTTTTTTTTTTTTAACACTAATAGCCAAAAGGCAGCGACGTACCGTCTCGGAAAAGACGTCTTTTGTCGTACACCAGTCTGAATTTTTTCTGAAATGAGGTATTTTTCAGCGCAAACCCGGCTTTATTCCTCTTGATTTGCTCCTGACGAACCGTCAACACAGCCGCCTCTTCACCCTTTTGAAATCCCTCCACCAGATCTTTAACAGAATGAAAGTTGACCGTTTCAGAAGATTCGCGAGTCTGAGTAATCCCTTTTACTTTCAGAACAACCTTCTTTTTATTCCTGGTCTGATAGCCGTAGCTTTTAGGACCCGTGGCAACAAATTCCTGAATCGTGTCCGAGTCTAACTCATCCGTTAACTGACCCAGAAAGTTTCCGGTCGGTAGAGGAGTTTCCCCTTGTTTCATCACGTAGATCAAGCTGTCTGTATCGATGTACAGTATTTTGTCGTTCAGCCGCTCGAGATGGCTGTACAGTTTAAGTCTAGCCCAGGCGGTTGTAAACACAGCCAGAAAGACATTATTCGTCTTACAAGGTTTCGAAAAACACGGTTTGTTCCACGTCCATTGAAGCAAAACAGAACCGGTTGTCAAGAAGTGAAAATATTTCACCGAGTACTTTCCCGAAAACAGAAAGCTGAAAAATTCCTGCGGATCTTTCACAACGCTCGTCTGGGTGAGTTCGCTGCGCTGAGCAAATTTTCCCCAGAAGCTGTTTAAGCACAGTTTTGCCACCTGTCTCCTGGCCGGATTGGACGCAATTTTTTCCGGATCCAACCGAACGCCTTCGTGCGCAAAATACTCGTCAATGTATTTCTGTTTACTCTCGGCATCCGTAGCTTCCGGAGGATAGCCCGATGCTTCCTGTTTACCCTTCAGAAACGTGTGGATGTAGTCCACAAAGATCGTGTCTGACTTTTTCGGGAAATGCCACACCTCAAAGATTTTCTTTAACCCGTAACCGGATTGCAGAGCTTTTGCGAATTCGGGCGTCGCCCACACCCCGGTCAGCGCTCTTTGCTCGTCGTTATGCGAGCAGGCGTCGACCTGGTTGTTTTCCTCGGCACAAGTTCGACACAAAGTGAAAATGAGCTTTCCCCGCGTCGTTTTGTACGGCAGGACCGGGAAGAACAACCCACGCGGAGGATAAACAACGGCTTTAATAATTCCGAAATAAGACTCGGGATTTTTAAAATCCGTCGTTATGATCTCCGGGTGACCGAGGGGGTACTCGAATCGCGCATTTACATACGGGTACAGACTCGTGAAATCCTGATAAAAAACGTTCTCGTCAGGTTTAGCGCTGTAGCGAAGTCTAAGCGCGCAAGTACGACCGCCGTACAAAGCCTCGCGTGGGGCAAGAGGCTCCGGTGCTATGTAATTTGACATAAACTCTCTTACCGTCGGGTCGGTTTGTTTCAATTTGCGCCATTCGTGCTCCCACACCACTTCCACGTGTAATTTGTGCACGGCTCTCAGAACTTGCATTTTTTCCATCGTCTCCGCAAACATCTCTCCAAACGACCGTTTTGTCAAGGGAGAGATGTCTGTCGAGTTGAAACACTCGGGGCAGCCGTGGAAAAAACACCCGTGAAAAAAGAGCGCGGTTTTGACTCCGTCAATTTCGCTGTAACCGTCCAGAAAGTAGCGACCCACCTGCTTTTCCCCGCCTCTCAGAGCGTGCTGAATCGGGGTCTTTCTGGAGAACGACAACCACTCCAACCATTGTATGGAGCTGTCGGAGAACAGCTTTTGGCTCTGGCGATATTCTCGGGGGCACGGAATGGCTAGCGTTTCGGGCGGAAGAAACCGCGACGTGAACACTCGCATGCATGCAGACGCGATGGTGAGAGAACAAAACGGATCAACGCCCCCGTCTTTGAAATATTGATCGCGGAATTTGATGCAACCTTGACGCAGAATTTCCACGTCATTTCTGCAGTAATGCACGCATTCTTTTTTGAAGTCAAAGATCCCCGTTCTGACAGATTCGTACCAACCGACAAAAACTTTCTTTTCATCCTCCGACATCCTGTCGAGCGAGTAGCAACTCGCCGGTGGGTAGCTACCCACAAAGTTCAGGGTGGATTCGGATGAAAATTTGTGAGGAAAAAAACCTTTATTTTGATCCTCGAAACCTAAGGCCTTAGGCATGTTAGCCAATCTCATCGTCAGAAACGACAAAGAGTCGATGAATTTCAGTTTGTAATCTGTGTCGGTGAAACATAAAACTTTGTTGCCGTTCATCGTTAAAGCGGGGGTCATCCCGAGCTCCGTTAAGACTTTCAGAATAAGATAAGAATCAAACGAGCGTGAGTTGTGTGCTATGAATGTGTAGCCTTGAAAACGCGGTTTTCTGAAATAGAGCAGAAAATTTTTCACGCATTGCAAACCGTAAGACCACCACTCTGTACCGGTCAGGGTTTTTGTGCATACCAGAAAAGGAACGTGCTCGTTGTTTTCGTCCGGGAAGGTCTCAAAATCATAGAATATGATTTTTTTATGCAACTCTTTGTCCGGTTCTGTGGGTTTGATGTAGCAGAGATGCGTCTCTGCTGCATCAATGTTTTCGTCACAGATATAGCATTGTTTGACCCGACAGACGTGGGGTTTTTCAGCTCCGTCCATCTTGACGTAATAACACACGCCGCATTTTCGACAATTTTGCACAAGCTGGCACTGGTTGTACCATTTTTTGCTGATTGCGCTTAATTTCAACTCTTTGTGACTGTTGAAACAGTTTGTGTTTCGACAGATTCTGTTGCAATCTTTACAGAATACGGGATCGTCTGTGGGATTTTGTCGACAATCGGGTTTGACGCAGACGGGACAGTAAGCCGCGCAACTGTGCAAAAATTTGTTTTCAAACCCTTTAAAGCACGCGGGGCAGAAAAACTTTACACCCAAAAAACCTTTTGGGTCTTTAACACCGTAGTAATGCGAATCCAGTAACAGCAAGAATACTGTTTTAACCCCGCCGGAAAAGTCTGTCTGGAATTTAGCCATCGTTCTCTCGTTTGCATTTCTGTAAAAGACCACAATTTTGTGATTTAAGAGACGTTCAAATTTAGACACGTCGCTGAATGTAACGGGGGTTTGATCCGAAAGACCCACATTGGATTGCCACTCCCTCGCCATTCGTTCAGCGCGATCGTCGGTTAAACCAGAGTTTATCACGTGAGCCAGGCTGATGGCAAAACAGAGCTGGTTATTGCGTTGATAAGGCGCGTAAAGATGGCGTCTCTTTTTGTTAATTAATTCTGCATCTAGAGTTTTAGCCGCTTTTCTCCTCTTCCCGCCCCCTCTAGGATTTTTCACAATGTCGATAGCTGCAGTTGTACCCGCATTTCTCCTCTTCCCACCCCCTCTAGGCACAAGGTTTATACGCTCCTTTTTTTTTCTCTCTCTTATTTTTTTTTTACTTATATTTTTTTATATTCAAGAATTTATTTAAATTCTAGGAAAGAAAAAAAAAAAAAAAGTTTCAAACATTCGTTTTCTTGTTTTGGACTAAACACAGACGTTAGTTTAACCTAATCAAAGTCAGTTTGAACACTTTTCCACTGAGCAGGAGGGGTGCGTGTGTGTGTGTGTGTGTGTGTGTGTGTGTGTGTGTGTGTGTGTGTGTGTGTGTGAAACTGTGGTGGTGTTGGTGTCGGAGGGGGTCTGCTGTGACTAGCAGACTGCATACCAGTGGTTGACGTGTGTGTGTGTGTGTGTGTGTGTGTGTGTGTGTGTGTGTGTGTGTGGGTGTGGGTGTGGGGGTGTGAAACTGTGGGGTGTGTGGGTGCGTGTGTGAAAAGGTTGAGTTGCTTCAGTAAGCTGAGAGAAACTGTGCTTTAAACTCCTGGCTGAAACACATCCTTGTCCGTTGTAACGATCGACTCTTATTTTTTAAAAATAAAAATATTTTTGTATACAATTCTATCAAATACAAACAAATACAATAAAATAAAAAAGAATCATTTAAAATTGTGGGATAACATCGCTAGTAGATTCATTCATTAACCCCCACCCCTCACACAGGCTTCCTCGAGAATCTGGAATCAATCCATCTGGCTTGACGTTTAGTCCTGGGTTATTCAATCAAAATTGACATAAAGTTTCTTAGTTTCAGAGAATCTGACCCATCCATCAGGATTGACGTTTAGTCCCGGGGTTATCCATCAAAATTGACATTAAGTTTCAGAGAACCTAGTTCATTGAAAGTTTTCGACCGTCATCAATTCATTTTTGACATAAAGTTTTTGACCTATGACCGCTATGGTCATTCATTCCCCATCATATGCTCCTTCTGACACAAAGTCCTGGGGTTATCCATCAAAATTGACATTAAGTTTTTGACCTATGACCCTTATGGTCATTAAATGCTCATCTACACCTAAGTTCATATCAAGTTCATGTCATCAATCACGATTTTGACATAAAGTTTTTGACCTGTGACCTCTCTAGGCCATCAATCATTATTTTTGACATAAGCTGGATTTACTTACTCTCTCAGGTTCATTCTACCTTTTTTTTTGGTTTGAAAAATAGGGACATATTGACAAAAAAAGAGCTGAGGCTCCCACTAAAAATGAAAACTAACATTCTCAAATGAAAGGAAGGCTAACGAGATAGCGAAGAGATGAGAAAAAAAATATTAGAGATAATTGCTTTTATTACATTTTACAGTTGATTTAGGGCATGGGTCAAAACGAACCCGTTAACATTAAACGCAGGAGAAAGGTTAACAGCTCATGAAGTGGAAAAAAGCCACAGAATAAAACCTTTTTCAAGTAGTCTTTGTTTGAGTGGCTGTAATTCTTTATGCTCTTACTCGCCAGTTTTCACACACACCTTTCAATTTGATGCAATTTAATCTAAACAAACACGGATTGTTTGCTGGTGATCGATCTAACATCGATCCCCAGTTATTGTTTCCTCACAGCATCAGACTGAAAACAGATGCTTGTTTTTATTTCAGTTAAAGAGACAGTAGCTCGCAGTTCAGGTGAAAAGGTTGGGGAAGGATGGGCGTATGACGGGTGGGGTCGGGGGACTGTGTGAACGTTGATGCATGTGTGCAGGGTTTTATGTGAGTGTGTGATTTTTTTTTTATGGATGCTTGTTTTTTTATTTACTGTTTTTAATGATCTGGATTTTAATGTTGTTTAAGATTTTATTTGTTCTGGTTTTTTTTAGCACTTTGTGTGACTTTGTGTTGGAAAAGTGCTTTACAAATAAAATTTTATTTATCTATTTATTTTCCTAAATCTGCCACAAGATAGCAGTTAAACTAATAAAGCAGACAGACATCCATTTCCTGAAAGAGCAAACCATCGGTGATGGATGAACCAACTCAGTATTTTGAAATGCTTTGAGCTACGGGCATAATGCAGCAACGTCTTGTTACCAAACACCATGTTTACCATGTTGTGACATTTGATGTGTTGAAAAAAAATAGCTGTGGGTGGTGACCGAAAGAATGAAATTGCGGGTACAAGCGTCCGAAATGAGCTTCCTCTGCAGGGTGGCTGGGCTCTCACTCAGAGATCGGGTGAGGAGCTCTGCCATCCGGGAGGAGCTCGATGTCGAGCCGCTCCTCCTTCAGGTCGAGAGGAGCTAGATGGGGTGGTTCGAGCATCTAGTCAAGATGCCCCCCGAGCGCCTCGCGGGCGAGGTGTTTTGGGCACGTCCCACCGGGAGGAGACCAAGGGGCAGACCCCGCACCCGCTGGAGAGACTATGTCTGACAGCTGGCTGGGAAACGACTTGGGATCCTTCCAGGTGAGCTAGAGGATGCAGCCGGGGAGAGAGAGGCCTGGGCTGCCCGTTTGAGGCTGTTGCCCCCGCGACCCGACCCCGGAACAAGCGGAAGATGACGGAACTGAAAAAAAAATAGTTAAAAAGTTAATTAAATAGAACATAAAGTTTTTACAATCAGTAAAAAATAGTTTAAAGTCTTCTAAAAACACTATAAATAAATGTTTAATAAGAACGGAAGCCTCAGTGTTACTGACCTAAACTAAGGAAAAGACAGGAAACAGAGATGTTTGTAGCAGAGATGAAGATGCTGAAGATCTCTCTGGGAGTGACCAGGATGGACAGGATCAGAGGAACAGCACATGTTAGAGGTTTTAAAGTCAGAGAGGTCAGACTGAGATGGTTTGGACATGTACAGAGGAGAGAGAGAGAGTACATCAGAAGAAGGATGCTGGGTTTGGAACCACCAGGAAAGAGGACTAGAGGAAGACCAAAGAGGAGGTTCATGGATACAGTGAAGGAAGACATGAAGATAGTTGGTGTAACTGAAGAGGATGCAGGAGATAGGGATAGATGGAAGAAACTGACTTGCTGTGGTGCCCCCTGGAGGGAAAGGCTGAAAGAAGATTCCATTTCTGGAAAATCAGACTCCACCAAGCCTGCCCCTTTGTCACGGATTCTGTTCATTACTTTATGGACAGAATTTCTAGGCACAGCCGACGTGATGGGGGACCTGGTTTATTAGTATTGGGTCTCTGCATAATGCAGATCTTATTGGCCTCATCGGGTTGTGATCTCCAACTCCGACTGGACCAATTTGCTTCCAAGGGTGAAGCAGCCAGGGTCAGAATGGTTTCTTTTGACCCGTCTGACATTATTCTGTAATAAAATGCTGAGCGCAACCAACAAAAACACTGTTTATTCCTCCTGATGATGCCATCTCTGGGATTTTAATCAGTATGTAGGTTTTCTCACCTTGGAAACTTGAGTGTAATATTTTCTTTAAAATGTGACAAAAACCATTTTCCTTTAGTTAGAAAATTGTCGTGACTCAATTCCCTTCAATTTTATTTGTATAGCCCAAAATCACAGAATGTCCGTCTTAATGGGCTTCACAAGAAAAAGAGGAATGTATGAACACAAATATACAGCAAGAAAAATAACTAACAAATGCTAACTAAACAAGACTAGCACATTTATGCCCTTAGACTCTCCTTCACGGTGAGGAAAAACTCCTAAAAAACCCATCAGTGGGGAAAAAATAAGAAAACTCGGGGGATCCACATGAAAGAGAGATCCCTCCCTCAGGGCGAGCAACCAATGTGTCAAAGATTGTGCTGGTGATGGTGGTAAAGGTTGGGAAGTAGGACCCAGATGAAAAATAGGTTTTGACCAATTTTTGGAGGAGTGCAGAACCTGACATAGAGTTCAGCAAGATGAGGGACCAGAGGAAGATACTCTGCAGGATGAGAGACTGGAGGTAGGAGCTCAGCAGCGCGAGAGGACAGTTGTAGGAGCTCAGCAGGATGAGAGGCCAGAGGTAGGAGCTCAGCAAGATGATGGCCAGAGATAGGAGCTCAGCAAGATGAGGGGCCAGAGGTAGGAGCTCAGCAAGATGAGGGGCCAGAGGTAGGAGCTCAGCAGGATGAGGGGCCAGAGGTAGGAGCTCAGCAGGATGAGGGGCCAGAGGTAGGAGCTCAGCAGGATGAGGGGCCAGAGGTAGGAGCTCAGCAAGATGAGGGGCCAGAGGTAGGAGCTCAGCAAGATGATGGCCAGAGGTAGGAGCTCAGCAGGATGAGAGGCCAGAGGTAGGAGCTCAGCAAGATGAGAGACCAGAGGTAGGAGCTCAGCAGGATGAGAGACCAGAGGTAGCACATGTTGCAGAGGTAGATACTCTGCAGGATGGGAGACTGGAGGTAGGAACTCAGCAAGATGAGGGGCCAGAGGTAGGAGCTCAGCAAGCTGGGGGACCAGCGGTAGGAGCTCAGCAAGATGGGAGGGCAGAGATACCAGCTCAGCAGGATGAGAGACTAGAGGTATGAGCTCAGCAGGATGAGAGGTCAGAGGTAGGAGCTCAGCGGAATGAGACACCAGACATAGGATCACAGCAGGACGAATGACCAGAGATAGGAGCTCAGCAACACGAGGGGCCAGAGGTCAGTGCACTACGAGCCGGTTAAGAATCAGACATGAAGAGACTTGAGAAACAGAATTAAGAAACAGACATGGAGCACTGCAGACCAGTGGCGCATGATGCAGCACCCTATTGTAACAGGGGACAATCTAAAGTGGAAGTGAAGGACACCAGGGCTTAAATAACCCGAAAGAAGACAAGACACAGCTAGGGACATCAGGAAGAGGTCATTGGAAACAGGTGTGCAGAACTAGGGCAGAGGGAAGGATTTTGGAGGGACTGAGAGATGAGAGGAAGGTCACAACTAAAACAATTCCACTCCGTTCCGCTGTCTTCCATTTACCTGGGGCCAGATCACGGGGGCAACAGCCTCAGACGAGAAGCCCAGGGTTCTCTTACCGGCTGCATCCTCCAGCTCACCTGGGAGGATTTCGAGGCACTCCCAGTCCAGCTGTGAGAGACGGTCTCTTCAACCCGGGGTCGGGTTGTGGTCTGCCTCTGGGTCTCATCCCAGGGGCTGAACTCTGTAAAATGTTTTGACATTATTATCCTGAATTTCTAATTATGCTTTTATTTAATTACAGTTTGATTAATTGTAATATTTTGCAGTTGATCAAAACTCTGTTTATACGTAATACAGAAAGAGCTCACATCACTCTCACCTCCTCAGTGAATGCCAGTCTCTTGCCAGTTACAATTTAGAGTTTTAGTTCTATTTTTTATGTCTCTACATGATCAAACATCTTGTTTTGTTACTGAATATCTGTCATGTTGCACAAACACCTTGTGTCAATAAATCCAGACACAGGACACATTTCATCATCTTTCTTACAGAAAGCTGTTTTCCACACATTCTCACTAAAAACCTTCCGCTTTCCTAACATTTAAAACTTCCTCAGACAGTCAGGTTTTCTACTTGGAGACGACAGCATGAGAACAAGTCAGAGGAAAATGTTTGGATCCAAGTGTGTGAAATTCTTTCTGCTTGTGACATGGATGCTTCCATTTACAGGTAAGAAACCAGTAAGAAAAATGATCTGGACTGGAACAGGAGTTTACTGTAGGATCTTAAACAGCATTCTCATCAACTTTGATCTCTTTTTCTGTAGAAACTGAAGATGCAAATGTTGAAGATGACGTCACTCTGCCTTGTAAAGGATGTGATAAACAGTATGAAACGTCCTGGTTTTTCACCGAAACATCAGAGACCGAAACAAAGACCACAGTGACTCTGTATGAAAGTGGGAGAGTTCATGAAGAAGCTGGAGATAAATCAGACAGACTGAGTGTTCCAGATGGATGTTCTCTGGTTATAAAGAAGGTCACAGAGAAGGATGAAGGTCTTTACACCTGCAGACAGTATGGCGCATTAGACAACCAAGTCCCACACTCTTCAGTTTATCTTTTTGTTTCTACCAGTGAGTATCTTCATCATGTGTTCAGTTCTCTGTGAAAATATCATCATGTCCACATGTCTGGATTGTCAGTAAAGGAGCTTCACACGGTGTGAAGGAAGAAAACATAGAACACAATGTAAAAAAAATACTAGAGAAATTTATTTAAGGTTTTAAAGGTGTTTTCTTTGCTTTCTTTTTGTTTTTCAGAAACATCACCAACAACTCCATCTCTTCTGACTTCTACGTCTCTTCTGAATTGGACATCTCTAATGACTTCTATGTCTGTTCTGACTCCTCCATCTCTTCCAGAAGGTTCTGGTGAATCTGCTTCAAATCCAGGTTGGTTCTCTAACATCCAGACTCTGTCTCAGTTGGTGTGAACAGAAACCATTCTGTCGTCCTCTCTTTAAAGACGTCTGATTTTCACAGAGTCTCTCTGAGCTGACGTCTCTGTTTTCATTTGAACCCCAGCAGAGATTTTCCTCCAGTTAGCAGCTGCTATTTACAGTAGTTTAATAATCAGATTAAAAGATGAACAACAGTTTGTAATGTTTGAGAAACTCTGGAGAGAAGCGTCCTCTCTGCTCGGCCTGAATCATCAGCATGTTTCCTCTGTCTTTGTTTTGAACTGAATTCTTTGTCTCTTTAAAGCTTGTTTTTGGAGGAGGGTGTATGTTCCTGTGGTTGTGGCAGTGCTCTCAGTCATCGTGGTGTTCGTCACCTTGTGGACCAGGACTAGAGGTGAATGTTTCTGTTGTCCTCAAACATCCTCCCTGTTCATCTGTTCATTAAAGATCAAACAGTCTGGAATGATGTTTGAATGATAAACTGCAGGTAGATTTTAAAAATGGAGGATTTAATAAACAGATATTTTTAGTTTCTACCTGTTGCTGTTTTAATTAATTAAATATGTTGTCATAAATAAACATTAACCAGTCTGTAAAACCAGCTTTTAACATTTAAAGAAACCAAGACTGCAGGTTCTGTTGTGGTGTCTTCTGCTTATCCGGGTCGCGAGGGCAACAGCCTCAAACAGGAAACCCAGGCTTCTCTCACCCCAGCTGCATCCTCCAGCTCACCCGGGAGGATCCTGAGGTGTTCCCTGTCCTGCTATGAGACATAGTCTCTCTAGCAGGACCGGCCACTACCTCTGGATCTCCTCCTGGTGGGACAGAACGTGTCGCCAACACTGTGCTCCGGAGGCATCCTAACCAGATGCCTGAACTACCTCGCTTGGCTTCTCTCGACCCAGAGGAGGAACGGCTCTACTCCGAGCTCTTCCCAGATGGCAGAGCCTGAGGAAGAACCCTGTCTCTGACCTGCAGGGGGCACTCCACCCTCTTCCATGTGAGGACCATTGTCTCTGATTAGCATCCCGTCCTCTTCATCTCGTCTGTAATTCGGTCCAGTGAGGTTTACTTTAAACTTAGTGTTGATGAGTTTATAAAATAAATAAAGATCTCTGTGGTTAATGAGCTGCTTGTTGACCCTCAAAGCTCCACAGAGACCACCAGGCTCAGACACACCACAAGAGGGGGGTTTAGACCTGAACCTGTCAGTCTGTGTCTGTCAGAGAATCAAATACTTTTATGTTGTTTAAAACCTCAAACAAATAAGAAGTAGTCTATCTGTAGTGACAACTGATCCATCCAAAAATATCTAAAAGACATTTATAATCATTAAGATTCAAAACATCACTATTTTATATAAAACTACAAGAAACTTTTTTTGTTATTTGGAGTGAGTTTTTCTCTTTTTTAAACTGTTTTCTTTTTGTTCCTCCAGATGGGACCAGCAGTGAGCTTGAGGATGAATCCGGGGTGAGAGAAGCCAGGGTTTCCATCTGAAGCTGTTGATCCGATGACCTGGACAAGCAGAAGACGACAGAATGGAACGAAATGATAAATATTAAAAACATATTAGCAATAAATAAAAAAAAAAAAAAAAACCTAGACATATGATGCTTCAGTCTCACATACAACTCAAACATTCATGATTAATAGAGGTTGTGATCAGGACAGGTGAAGGTGACATGACACGGACTGCAGGGGGAAAGAGGAGGACCCAGTTTCAGACAGAAAACATGATTTATTTGAATTTGACAGTTCATAAATACTGTGGAAAGAAAAAACACAGTTTCAGTGTCATGCAACGTTATTGCAAGAATGTGTATTTGATCAGGCAACCAGGGAGACCTGGCTGGAAGGGATGGTATGACCCCACAGGGAAGTCTGGGGTGATAGCCCTCAAATAGTTGGCAGGGTGCACAGATGTGTGGAATGTGTGATCATCCTCAGGTGACTACAATCGGGATGACGAGAAACATCCAGGGCTCCCTCTGGCGGCAGGGGAGGGGATCATGACAGGAGTACTTTTAATTGATGCATTAAATTTAAAATAAACTGAAACACAAAGTAAAAAAACTCCATGAAGATATAAAAAACCTTAATCTGACCCACTGATGATCAGAACCAAAAGACCCTCATCGAATATAAAAAACTTTTAACACCTCATCTAACATTTTATTGTTTGTCAGATTAATATTTTATTAAATATTCTAGAAATATTTTTACAAGAAGCCACATTAAAATAAAATAAATTGTTTGTTTAAAACACAAAAACAAGACTGTTGTTAGAACAATTTAAACATCAGATTTAAAAACAGTAAAATAATAATAAAAAATGAGAATATGCATCTATAAACAAAAATACAGGTTCTTCTTTTTTTTTTTAGGATAATTCAGAAAATAATCCTAACTTTAACTGGTAAATAACTATAATTAAATGATTAAATATTTAAACATTTGAATTTTAATAAACGTTCAGCTCAGAATGTTAACTTACTGGCATCTAGTGGTCACAGATTGTTACTACAACCAGAATAAAATATTTCTTTTCAAACAAACATTGACAGCAATTGAAACGCAAATATCAAACAAAAACTAAATAATTTAATGAACAGAGGCGTAAAATTATTTTATTTTTTAAAACAAATAAGCAGCAATAAAAGACATTATTGCCAGTTTTTACAAATTAATTTTCACACACTTTACAGCAAAAGTTTAATAACGGGGCAACTTTTATTTTGAAAATCGCAAGTATTAAATTTCATTTGTGTATCCCAATATTAAAGCACCATCGTCTCAATTACTAATGAGTCATATTGTTGAGTTTTGATGAATCGTTCACCAACAAGCATCAGGGGTGGAAAAAAAAACTCAACATGAAAAGATATGCTGGATGTGGAAACAATGACGACCTCTCTTATTCAGACCAGTGCTGATTAAAGAACATCTGAAAAGGCTGAGTGTGACCACTCTGAGTTGTTGTTGCACACCAATGTGAGACAGCCAAGTCGAGGGAAACTCTGAAAAGATCTTGATAGCTTTTGTCTGAGATGGGGTTTTTCTGTGAAGGTAAACATGTAGATCCGTGTAGTCCCTCATTCATCCAGGAGTGATTCATAGTAGAAAAAGTTTCAAAAAAGTCTTCTGGACAGTTCAATTCTTCAACGAGACGTTTCGACTTCCATCCGGAAATCATTTTCAATCTGAATGAAATGGACTGGAACCTGGATCCATTTATACTAACCTGAGTAACAGGTAAAAAAAGTGTAAGAAGGGCTCGACCAATGAGAATGTTCCTTAAGATGGCCGTGAATGGCTCCTATTGTAGCCACAGACCAGTAAACAAACCTATTTGTATACCAGTGAGGTGAAGATTCTAAGTAGAGAGAAAGGTTGGTTTGAAAGAGGGGTGAAAGAAGCCATTTTTGTGATGAAAGAGAATCCCTCACTGAATCGGAATGGAGGCGTTAGATACGTTTTGCCCGGTATCTATAGCAGCCTTTTGAAGCCATGGACTAAAGATGACACCTTGTGACTCAGTTTCACGCCTCTCGTTAGCAGGTTTCTCTTTTCACTAGGCTTTTAGCATTTTTATAATAGGTTTGTTTACTGGTCTGTGGCTACAATAGGAGCCATTCACGGCCATCTTAAGGAACATTCTCATTGGTCGAGCCCTTCTTACACTTTTTTTACCTGTTACTCAGGTTAGTATAAATGGATCCAGGTTCCAGTCCATTTCATTCAGATTGAAAATGATTTCCGGATGGAAGTCGAAACGTCTCGTTGAAGAATTGAACTGTCCAGAAGACTTTTTTGAAACTTTTTCTACTATGTAAACATGTAGATTAAAAGACACTAGAACTGATGAACTTGGTCTTTTTAACTGATCTGAACATCATGTTGAAAAACTTTAATCTAGAGCTGAAAGAAAAGATAAACTTGTGCTCCAGGATCTACGTTCCTACCCTCACCATGGTAACCAGGATCTACGTTCCTGCCCTCACCGTGGTGACCAGGATCTACGTTCCTACCCTCACCGTGGTGACCAGGATCTACGTTCCTACCCCCACCATGGTAACCAGGACCTATGTTCCTACCCTCATCATGGTAACCAGGATCTACCTTCCTACCAAAAGAAATGATGAAACATAGGATGTTTCATCATTTCTTTTGAGCGGTAGCATAAAGGTTGCTGGGATCAGCAGGGATGGGTTTCAATAAGGATTTATCAGTACTAGTCCTCTTATTGATACTTTTAGAAACAAAACAACAAACAACTAAGTAATATGAACATCAAACAGGACTACAGTACTTCCATTACAGTAATCATTTCAGTAGGAAATGTTGGACCTGAGTGCTGCGTTTGACACTGTAGACCAAGAGATCCTTCTATGGAGACTAGAGAGAATGGGGTCGTTTTTTTGGTACTGCGCTTGATTGGTTTATATCTTTTTTAGAAGGACGCAGGTATTTTGTAGAAATTGGAAATTGTGTGTTAGATCACATGCTTTTGACCTGTGGGGTCCCCCAGGGGTCAATTCTTGGTCCCCTGTTGTTTAACCTCTACATGCTGCCGTTAGGGCAATTGATAGCCAGTAATAACGTGTCCGATCACAATTATGCAGATGATACTCAGATCTATGTGTCACTGACAGCAGGTGAACATGGACCTGTGGATTCACTCTGTCACTGTATTCAACAAATCAGAGTCTGGATGCAAAACAACTTTCTCCAGCTAAACTCAGACAAAACTGAAATCATTGTCTTTGGCCCACAGAAATTAAGAGAAAGTGTCATCAGTTACAGTGGTGGTCAAAAGTTTACATACACTTGTAAAGAACATAATGTCATGGCTGTCTTGAGTTTCCAGTTATTTCAACAACTCTGATTTTTCTCTGATATAGTGATTGGAACAGATCCTTCTTTGTCACAAAAAACATTCATGAAGTTTGATTCTTTTATGACTTTATTATGGGTAAACTGAAAATGTGACGAAATCAGCTGGGTCAAAAATATACATACAGCAACATGAATGAGCAATTTTGGAGACTTAGAAAGTTGTGTCAATGACATGAGCTTCATAGCATGACCTCTTAACTTCTTGTGAGTGATTATGAGTGACTACAGCTGGTGACTTCTCTGAGGCCATTTAAAAAGGGCTCATTGGATAAAAACACCCACAAACGCTACAATGGGAAAGTCAAAGGAGCTCAGCACAGATTTGAAAAAGAGAATCATTGACTTGAACAAGTCAGGAAAGTCACTTGGAGCCATTTCAAAGCAGCTGCAGGTTCCAAGAGCAACAGTGCAAACAATTGTTTGTAAGTATAAAGTGCATGGCACTGTTTTGTCACTGCCACGATCAGGAAGAAAACGCAAGCTGTCACCTGCTGCTGAGAGAAAACTGGTCAGGAGGGTGAAGAGTCAACCCAGGAGCACCAAAAAGCAGATCTGCCAAGAATTAGAAGCTGCTGGAACACAGGTGTCAGTGTCCACAGTCAAGCGTGTTTTGCATCGCCATGGACTGAGAGGTTGCCGTGCAAGAAGGAAGCCCTTGCTCCAAAAGCGGCACCTTAAGGCTCGACTAAAGTTTGCTGCTGATCACATGGACAAAGATAAGACCTTCTGGAGGAAAGTTCTGTGGTCAGATGAAACAAAAATTGAGCTGTTTGGCCACAATGCCCAGCAATATGTTTGGAGGAGAAAAGGTGAGGCCTTTAGCCCCAAGAACACCATGCCTACCATCAAGCACGGTGGGCCTGTTTTGCTGCCAATGGAACTGGTGCTTTACAGAGAGTCAATGGGACAGTGAAGAAGGAGGATTACCTTCAAATTCTTCAAGAAAACCTGAAGTCATCAGCCCGAAGGTTGGGTCTTGGGCGCAGTTGGGTGTTCCAACAGGACAATGACCCCAAACACACATCAAAAGTGGTAATGGAATGGCTAAATCAGGCTAAAATTAAGGTTTTAGAATGGCCTTCCCAAAGTCCTGACTTAAATCCTATTGAGAACATGTGGATAATGCTGAAGAAACAAGTCCATGTCAGAAAGCCAACAAATTTAACTGAACTGCACCAATTCTGTCAAGAGGAGTGGTCAAAGATTCAACCAGAAACTTGCCAGAAGCTTGTGGATGGCTACCAAAAGCACCTAATTGAAGTAAAAATGGCCAAAGGACATGTAACCAAATATTAGCATTGCTGTATGAATATTTTTGACCCAGCTGATTTCGTCACATTTTCAGTTTACCCATAATAAAGTCAAAAAAGAATCAAACTTCATGAATGTTTTTTGTGACAAAGAACGATCTGTTCCAATCACTATATCAGAGAAAAATCAGAGTTGTTGAAATAACTGGAAACTCAAGACAGCCATGACATTATGTTCATTATGTCAGATTAAGGTTTTTTTTTATCTTCATGGGGTTTTTTGTACATTATGTTTCAGTTTTATATTAAATTTAAAGCATCAGTTAAAAGTCCTCCACCTGTCCTGGATCACAACCTCTATTAAAAATGAATAGTTGAGTTCTATGTGAGACTGAAGCATCCTATGTCTAAGTTTTTTTTTATTTATTGCTAATGTGTTTTTAATATTTATCATTTCGTTCCATTCTGTCGTCTTCTGCTTGTCCAGGTCATCGGATCAACAGCTTCAGATGGAAACCCAGGCTTCTCTCACCCCGGGTCCATCCTCCAGCTCACCCAGGAGGATCCTTAAGTGTTTTCCTTGTCCAGCTGTGAGTGCATTAAGTAGATCAGGTTATTCTTCAGGTGAGATGTTAAAGCTACACGTTAAAGAAGAAAAAATATCCTCCAGCATTCGGTTGATCTTTATCTTCTGTTTCTATTTGTTCTGTTTTAGGTTGAATTTTGAACAAATCAAAAAACGACACAAGACAAGAAGAGTTGTGTATTTTTTTTTATTTGATATTATTTTTAAAGATTAAAATAAGTCAGAATGTGTTAAAATCTGATGAGGAGGATTGAATATAAAAATAAAGACTAATGTTGAAGAGAACTCTGGTAGACGATTAATTAATTACTTAATTAATGATTCATTCATTTGATTTAAAGCATCTTTTTAGAAACTCAAGGACAATAAAATAAAAAGAACAACAGATAAAAATATAAAAGACAACATGTGAAGAGACATGAAGAGAATTAAAGAGAGGAGACAGATCTGAAGAAAAGAAAGAGTCTAAGTTATGGATGTCAAGAGGAAGTGTGATCCAGAGTCGGGGAGCAGAGCTGCTGAAGGTCAGGATGGGGGGGACTGGAAGATGGATGGATGCAGACGACCTGAGAGAACGGGAGGAGGAAGTTTTCAGATGGACCGACATGCTCCACCATCACTACTGGTCCCATCTGGAGGAAAAAAAAAAAAAAAAACTCAGTCCAAACAAAAAAAAAGTTTCTTGTAGTTTTATATAAAATAGTGATGTTTTGTTTTTAATATCCGTTCTGTTACATTCTGTCATCTTCCGCTCATTCGGGGCCGGGTAGCGGGGGGCACAGCCTCAGACGGGAAGCCCAGGCATCTCTCACCCTGGCTGTATCCTCCAGCTCTCCCAGATGGATCCCGAGTCGTTCCCCAGTCAGCTGTGAGACATAGTCTCTCCAGCGGATCCGGGGTCTGCCTCTCAGTCTCCTCCCGGTGGGACATGCCCAAACCACCCCATCTGTCTCCTCTCGACCTGGAGGAGGAGCGGCTCGACACAGAGGTCCTCCCGTATGGCAGAGCTCCTCACCCAATCTCTGAGTGCCACACTGCAAAGGAAGCTCATTTCAGCCGCTTGTATCCACAATCTCTTTCTTTTGGTCACCACCCACAGCTGGTGACCACAGGTGAGGGTTGGAACGTAGATCGACTTGTAAATCGAGAGCTTTGCTTTTCGGCTCAGCTCTCTCTTTACACTGACAGACTGATGCAGCGTCCTAGTTATTGCTGACGCCGCACCGATCCGCCTGTCGATCTCCCGCTCCATCATTCTTCCACTCGTGAACAAGACCCCGAGATATTTAAACTCCTCCACTTGGGGCAGGTCCCTGTCCCTGACTCGTAGGAGGCATTCCACCCTTTTCTGGTCACGGACCATAGTCTCGGATTTGCAAGTGCTGATTCCCATCCATTTTATAAACTCATCAACACTAAGTTTAAAGTAAACCTCACTGGACCGAATTACAGCCGAGATGAAGCGGACGGGATGTGAGTCAGAGACCATGGTCCTCACCTGAAAGAGGATGGAGTGCCACCTGCAGGTCAGGGACAAGGTCCTGCCTCAGGCTCTGCCATCTGGGAGGAGCTCGAAGTAGAGCTGTTCCACCTCTGGGTCGAGAGAAGCCAAGTGAGGTAGTTCAGGCATCTGGTTAGGATGCCTCCCTCACTGGTGACGCGTTCCGTCCCAGCAGGAGGAAATCCAGAGGTAGACGCCAGTCCCGCTGGAGAGACTATGTCTTACAGCTGGACAGGGAACACCTCAGGATCCTCCCGGGTGAGATGGGGGATGCAGCTAGCAAGAGACAAGCCTGTGCTTTCCGTCTCGGACTGTTGCCCTGTGACCTGGCTCCAGATAAGCAGAAGACAACATAACAAGACCTGCAGTCTTGCTTTCTTAAAATGTTAAAAGCTGGTTTTACAGACTGACTTTTACAGACTGGTTAATGTTTATTTATGACAACATATTTAATTAATTAAAACAGCAACAGGTAGAAACTAAAAATATCTGTTTATTAAATCCTCCATTTTTAAAATCTGCCTGCAGTTTATCATTCAAACATCATTCCAGACTGTTTGATCTTTAATGAACAGATGAACAGGGAGGATGTTTGAGGACGACAGAAACATTCACCTCTAGTCCTGGTCCACAAGGTGACGAACACCACGATGACCAAAAGCGCTGCCACAACCCCAGGAACATACACCCTCCTCCAAAAACAAGCTTTAAAGAGACAAAGAATTCAGTTCAAAACAAAGACAAAGGAAACACGCTGATGATTCAGGCCGAGCAGAGAGGACACTTCTCTCCAGAGTTTCTCAAACATTACAAACTGTTGTTCATCTTTTAATCTGATTATTAAACTACTGTAAATAGCAGCTGCTAACTGGAGGAAAATCACTGCTGGGGTTCAAATGAAAACAGAGACGTCAGCTCAGAGAGACTCTGTGAAAATCAGACGTCTTTAAAGAGAGGACGACAGAATGGTTTCTGTTCACACCAACTGAGACAGAGTCTGGATGTTAGAGAACCAACCTGGATTTGAAACAGATTCACCAGAACCTTCTGGAAAAAATGGAGGAGTCAGAAGAGATGGAGGAGTTTTTGGTGATGTTTCTGAAAAACACAAAGAAAGCAAAGAAAACACCTTTAAAATCTCAAATAAATTTCTCTAGTATTTTTTTTACATTGTGTTCTATGTTTCCTTCCTTCACACCGTGTGAAGCTCCTTTACTGACAATCCAGACATGTGGACATGATGGTCCAGGATGGACAGAATATTTTCACAGAGAACTGAACACATGATGGAGATACTCACTGGTAGAAACAGAAAGATCAACTGAAGAGTCAATGACAGGTGGTCTTGATATGTTAAACAGTCTGCAGATGTAATGACCTTCATCCTTCTTTGTGACCTTCTTTATAACCAGAGAACATCCATCTGGAACACTCAGTCTGTCTGATTTATCTCCAGCATCTTCATAAACTCTCCCATAATCATACAGAGTCATTGTGTACTTTGATGGTTCATTGAATAACCAGGCAGTTTCATACTGTTTATCACATCCTTTACAAGGCAGAGTGACGTCATCTCCAACATTCACATCTTTAGTTTCTACAGAAAAAGAGATCAAAGTTGATGAGAATGCTGTTTAAGATCCCACAGTAAACTCCTGTTCCAGTCCAGATCATTTTTCTTACTGGTTTCTTACCTGTAAATGGAAGCATCCATGTCACAAGCAGAAAGAATTTCACACACTTGGATCCAAACATTTTCCTCTGACTTGTTCTCATGCTGTCGTCTCTCAGAGAGTCTAAAGCAGAACTTCAGAGCCACTGAAAATGTTTTTTACTTCCTGTGGTTTCTGTCTCCTCCTCATTTAGACCTCAGTGACTTTTTAATGAACAGGAAACTCATTCTAGATTCTATTAAAACATTAATAAATAGATTTTAATGTTTTGGAATCAAAGAGTTCAGATGATCATGTTTGATTTTAAAATAAGTATTCTTTAAAAAACGTCATGTTAAAATCTGTAGTTTTTTTTCAGAGACTGGGTTCAAGTTTTGTTTGTCTTCACACTCTGTTGTGGTTTGGGGGTGGTGGGGGGGCTCTTCCTGATTTCACACTGTTGTGTCTGTATGAACGTTTAGTAAAGCTGCTCGGTCTGACCTGAAACGATGATGAACAAACAAACTGCAAACACACTTTTTATGCCATTAATTTAGGAACCAATGCCTGGTGAACAGGTTGCTTTGCTCGGCTGGTTCAACATGAGATAGAAGTGAATGTAATCCATGCTCTTACAGACCAGCATGGAAGCAAGTCTGAAGATAAAAGCAATAAAATCTAATGATTTTAATGAGATCTTTATAGTTTTCACTGTGAATCTTCTGCTGACAGCAGAGTGGATTTTTAATCTGGAACACTCCTTCCTTCCTATCTTGCGCTCAGCCCTAATTTAGCACACCTGGTCCCTCATCGTCCCCCGGTGTGTCTTGTTTCCCATTGGACGAAATCAAACTCTGGTGACACTCACTTCCATGCTGGATCATTCCTCTCCTGCTTCCCATGCTGCACATGGCTCCACTGGCCTGCAGTGCTGCCTCTATAGGTCACCCTCCATAGCTCTGATCCTCATTGTACTGAGCTCGTTCCCCCTGGCTCCTGGGGCACCCTGCTTCCTGTGGAGCTCCTACATCTGGTCCCCCATCACCCGGCCGAACTCCAGCCTTCTGGTCCCTCGTCGCCCGGCCAGGCTCCAGCCTTCTGGTTTCTGATCCGCATCTCAAAAATGTCTGCGGCTGGTTCTCATTGGTGGTGTAGGATCCGAGAGGGAATAAAACAGCTTCAAGAAAAGACTGAGACTTTTTTCTCAGTTTAGAATATTTATTTAAAGAATAGCAACATAACAAACAGAGAAAAAATTACATTCATCCAATCCCCAAGTTAACCTGGTCCTCATTTAGTCTGGTAAGATCTGAAAAGAAAGTTAAAACCTCCCGTCCTGCTCTCCCCTTGCAGTATTAATACCCTTAAAACCTCATAAACAGGAAACCACCTGTCACCGCTATACATTTGAGCGCTTGTTCGCGACATTAACTTTAGACCCTTTGTCTCACGAAGCCCCCAAGCTCTTCATCTGTGACATCATCATTCCAACCACAGCACCCTATTATTCACACAGTTCTCAGAAATAATGTGATAAAAATATCAACGTAAACCGTATAGCATGAGAAACGTGTTAACACAAACAAGGTTTGACATTTTCTGAAACCACTTTTTTACACCTGACCAGTGTGGGTCAGAACATTGGTCACACTCTGAGGACATACTTGTTTTACTTGTTAAAATGTGGGTTAACATATTTTACTTTGCATGCCAGCATTTTAAGAGGTCACATCAGGACATTATTTCACATAAGAATTAGTCATAGTTTATATGAATAGTTCAACACTGTCTCGGTCCACGGGGATGACCTCCTTGATGTATTTCAGGACGATCCGTTTGAAGCACTTCATGATCACTGGGGTCAGTGTGACTGGGTGGTAATCAATGAGGCAGGGGTCTCATCCATGATCTACGTGTTCTACATCAAATACTTTCATGAAGACACAACTGTGTGAAATCAGAAAGAAAAAAAAACAACAAACCACAACAGAGTGTGAAGACAAACCAAACTTCAACCCATTCTATGACAAAAAAAAACTATAAAAAGTTTACTTGATAAAAAAGAGATTTTAATAAAAACACATTAATGTGAAGAGTTTTTAAATCAAACATGATCATCTGAACTTTTTGATTTCAAATATTAAAATATATTTATTAATATTTTAATAGAATCTAGAATGAGTTTCCTGTTCATTAAAAAGTCACTGAGGTCTAAATGAGGAGGAGACAGAAACCACAGGAAGTAAAAAACATTTTCAGTGGCTCTGAAGTTCTGCTTTAGACTCTCTGAGAGACGACAGCATGAGAACAAGTCAGAGGAAAATGTTTGGATCCAAGTGTGTGAAATTCTTTCTGCTTGTGACATGGATGCTTCCATTTACAGGTAAGAAACCAGTAAGAAAAATGATCTGGACTGGAACAGGAGTTTACTGTGGGATCTTAAACAGCAGTAGCATCAACTTTGATCTCTTTTTCTGTAGAAACTAAAGATGTGAATGTTGGAGATGACGTCACTCTGTCATGTGAAGGATGTGATAAAAAGTACAACACTACCTGGTTATTCAGTGAATCAAATACCACAGTGGCTCTGTATGAATATGGGAGAGTTCATAAAGATGTTGGAGATAAATCAGACAGACTGAGTGTTCCAGATGGATGTTCTCTGGTTATAAAGAAGGTCACAAAGAAGGATGAAGGTCATTACACCTGCAGACACTTTAACTCATCAGGACCCCATGTCTCAGACTCTCCAGTGTATCTTTCTGTTTCTACCAGTGAGTATCTCCATCATGTGTTCAGTTCTCTGTGAAAATTTTCTGTCCATCCTGGACCATCATGTCCACATGTCTGGATTGTCAGTAAAGGAGCTTCAAACACAGTAAATCAGACCCAATCAGAATGAAGACAGTCTGTTTGAGTCCTTTTGGTTTCAGTCTGACTTGATGTTGACTCAGATTCTTTTCAAACAAAATCACAACTGTTTATGATCAATATTTTCTGTGTTTTTCTTTAGAAATGTCACCAACAACTCCTCGTTCTCTTCCAGAAGGTTCTGATGAATCTGCATCAAACCCAGGTTTGTACAGAAAAAGATCTGTAATTTTCTAACACCTGTTTGTTTCTTTGTGAGACTCTGAAAGAGAAAAGTGTTTCAGATGAAGAAGAGAATGAAGCTGATTCTAATAAATGAAAGAAAACACAGAAGATATTTTCTTGTAAAAATATTGATGATGAATGAAGGTTAAATGTTAAAATGTTCAGATGCTGTAGACTCCATCGTTTTTATGTCAGCTGGTCCAGACTGAGAACTTTAAATCAGGTCCAAACTGAGTTTAGTTTATAATTCAGTATCAAAAGGACTTAAAAAATTGGATACAGTTTGAAGATTTATTAGTAGACAAAATGAAAGAAAATGTTGGCAATTTCTCTAAATATATGAATTTAAGTTCTACAGTAATTAAAGTCAGAAAGTTGAGTTTGTTCTCATAGTAAAATCTTTCCCCTAATTCTTGTTTGTTTTCAGAAAAAAAAACTCCTAAAATGAAACTTCAACCTTCAGTTCTTCATTCAACAACATCCACCCGTTCTACAACAACCCATAAACCTTCAGTTCTTCATTCAACAACATACACCCGTTCTACAACAACACTTCAAACTCCGGTTCCTCGTTCTGCAGCAACAACACCTCCTTACGGTCAAAAACCACTCCCTATAATCGTGCCAATCGGTGCAGCCGCTGGTCTGGTTACTCTCTTCATAACCACAGTGATCATCATCAGATGTAAAATCTCTAAAGGTCAGAAAATTATAAATTTTCTTCTAAAAATGTACAAAACAACAAAATTGTACAAACAGACCAAAACAAAACCAGAGACGTTTTAGTTAGTGAGAGAAGTCTGAAAGATTTTAGTCTCTTAGAGTACCCGTTTTCTTTGCATCCAGAGGTTCTTTTTTCTTAACGTGGAACGGGTCATCAGACATCCGAAGGAAGCCCAGACCTGAGAGGATTCTGAGGTATTTCTTGTCCAGCTCTGAGACATAGAGCTGGACATTAAGCATAGAACCTTGAGCAGACCACCGGACCAGCCTCTTGGTCTCTTCCCAGTGGGAAATGCCTAAATTTCCTCACCAGCGAGGTGCTTGGAAGGCATCCTAACCAGATGCCCGAACCACCCTATCTTTCTTCTCTCAAACTGGAGGACTAGTGACTCTACTCCCGAGCTCCTCACTCTATCTTTGAGTGAGAGCTCAACAACCTGCCAAGGAAGATTATTTCAGCCACTTGTTTCATTGTTCTTGTTCTTTTGGTCACCAACTCCACTGGTTACCATGGTGAGGGTAGGAACGTAGATCCTGGTTACTATGGTGTGGGTAGGAACGTAGATTCTGGTTACCATGGTGAGGGTAGGAACGTAGATCCTGGTTACCATGGTGAGGGTAGGAACGTAGATCCTGGTTACCATGGTGAGGGTAGGAACGTAGATCCTGGTTACCACGGTGGGGCTCGGAAAGGAAATCCTGGTTACCATAGTGAGGGTAGGAATGTAGATCCTGGTTATCGTGGTGAGGGTAAAAACATAGATCCTGGTTACCATGGTGAGGGTAGGAACGTAGATCCTGGTTACCATGGTGAGGGTAGGAATGTAGATCCTGGTTTCCATGGTGAGGGTAGGAATGTAGATCCTGGTTACCATGGTGAGGGTAGGAACGTAGATCTAGGTTACCATGGTGAGGGTAGGAACGTAGATCCTGGTTACCATGGTGAGGGTAGGAATGTAGATCCTGGTTACCATGGTGAGGGTAGGAATGTAGATCCTGGTTACCACGGTGAGGGGAAAATAGAGACTAAAAGGATTTCATTTGGTCAGAGTTAAATGTTTTGATGATGTAGGAAAAAAAAAAAAACATTTCTTTTTACTTTTTAGGAAATAAACAACCAACCGGAGACTCACATGTAAGTTTATAATCCAGATAATTGAGTTTTTAAATCAATGATGTCTTCAAGTTTAACTAGACTGTGTTTGTTCAGGAGTTGGACCTCCAACTTGCAGGTTCTGGTCCAGAAAGCGGTCAGGACACGGTGAGATCACACACACTGTTACTGGTTACTTTAGATCACATGAATGAGTTAAAACATGAAGCACATTATAGAGGTTTAAAGATAAAGACAGAGACCAGACTGAGACGGTTTGGACATGTGCAGAGAGAGAGGAACTGCCACGGAGGAGGTCTAGAGGAAGACCAAAGAGGAGGTTTATGGATTCACTGAAGAGATCCAGGAGACAGGACGTACATGTAGTTTTAGTCGGTGTTAGACCATCTAAAGAGGTTTGAATCTGTTGTTCCAGACTCTGATATGAACCAGATGGTTATTATTACATCCTTTAACCTGCTTCATCAAACTTGATGTTAATTAAAACCACAAAATAAAAAACAGGAAGCAGAAACTTTTATCAAGATGAGTCAGAAATTAATAAACACTGTTAACCACTTCTCGGTGGCTCAGTGCTTAAAAATGTCTCCTCACAGCAGTAAGGTTGATAGTTTGAGCCCAGGCTGCTGTTCCCGTGTGACGTTTGCATGTTCTTTCTGTTCTGGTTTCCTCAGAATGTAAAATCATGCTCTTTAGACTGAATGAGGAACTCTCGTTAGGGATGAGCGTGTGGTTGTTTGTGTGGCCCTGCAGCAGACTGGTGACCTGTACAGGGTGTACCCCTCCTCTCTCCATGAAAGTGTCTCCATGTTGTAAAAGATGTCTGGTTTAAAATCTGGTGTGATTTTCCTGGTGTGTGTTTCCTCACTGTTCAGGAAGATTCTCCAGATGTTGTTCAGTACGCCTCCATCAGCTACACCAACCTGAACAACAGCAGGGTAAGACATCTGATTGGTTAATGATGCTTATCAGTTCCAGGTCTGATGGGGGTCAGATCCTCATGTCTTCTTGTTGTTCCAGGTTCATGTAGCAGATGATGAGGAACATACGGTGACCTACAGCACTGTTGGAGCTTCTGCTGATCCCAGTAACCTTTATGCTACCGTTCAAAAGAAACCATGAAACATCCCAACGTGAATGTGAGAAGATCTTTCATCATGGACTCAGAGCAGACACCTGACTGTTTGACATCAGGAAGAGAAAACAAACAAACATCAAGTTTTTAATGAATATATACTTTTTTTTTTTTTTTTTGTAATACTGCATGTTCCACTTTGGGATCCATTGTCTTCCGCTTATCCGGGGCTGGGTTGTGAAACAGTTTCAGATGTGAACCTCCCACCCCAGCTGCATCCTCCAGCTCACCAGGCATGGGCAAACTTCAGCCCGTGGGCCACATGCTGCCCGTAAACGTTTTAATCCGGCCCGCCAAACTTTAAAAATTAAATAAATAAACCTTGTTAATATTTTATTTCCCTGTAATTCTAATGTTTTGTCACTAGATGGTGCCAAAGATACAACAACACTGCCTCCATTAAAATGTGTGTGTCTCGGTGATGTGCCCGGTTTAGAACGTCATCGGGGCCAATACATGCATGTAAACAAGCATGTTAGATGTTAAAACAAGCAAAATGTCACATCAAGCTCTTAAATTTCAAAACTAGCGCCGCTATATTTGAATTTTAACACTCTTGATCCCTGCCTTCAGGATCACTTAGGATCCCGAGGTGTTCCCTGTCCAGATCACAGGCTTTTCTTTTCTTTCAGCTCTAGATTAAAGTTTTTCAACATGATGTTCAGATCTGTTAAAAAGACCAAGTTCATCAGTTCTAGTGTCTTTTAATCTACATGTTTACCTTCACAGAAAAACTCCTTCATCTCAGACAAGAGCTCTTAAGATCTTTTCAGAGTTTCCCTCCACTTGGCCGTCTCACATCGGTGTGCAACACCAACTCAGAGTGGTCACACTCAGCCTTTCCAGATGTTTTTTAAAGAGAACTTGTTTGGTAGAAAATGTAGATCCTTATAAATTTCTTTATTTTATTATTTAAAAGTGTCTTTTAATCTGTGTTTTATTGAGGATGATCCAGACCCCTCTGATCCCTGAGGTCAGTTTATGAACTTTAGCTGGGTGACAGTGTTATCTGTTAAAATAATGAATGAGTTAACACCCTCCCCTCACCTTTGTTTACCCTCACCCCTTCTAAGCAGGGGTCTGATGCTGTTTCTTCTCACCATCTGTAAGTGGGGGTCTCTAACCCCTCGTTCTCCCACTACTCTGTAAGGACACACCTTTCTTTTCTCTACTATTGTACAAATAAAGCAGACATGATGCAGATTCTCTCATAGTCACTCTGGTCTGTCGGCTGGGTGGTCTATCCTTGTACATGTAAAACAGAGTCTCTGGTTTGTTCTCTGATCAGCACTGCTTTGTGATAAAGATCAATAACTTTTAGATCTACATAAATTTGGTCCTTCGAGCCCGGAACCGGATGGGACACCACCAACGCTGAAGCAACGCCAAATGTTTGTCGACAGCCTCCAGGTCCAAGGAGCGGAGCAGAAAGCCCTGAGACCCTGGTCAGGCTGGCGGAACGGAATTGCCTTTGAACAGGGTGGTGACCAGACGGTACCTGGACCTGGAGAAGTGCTGATCGAAGTAGGTGAGAACAAGATCGTTTTCTTATTCGCTGTAAAGAAATAAATGGTCACAGCGCAGGTTAGAATTGACCTGACACACAAACAACCATTGTATGTGTGTGTGTCTCGTCTTGTGTGTGAATGAAAGGACTGAGTGTTTTAAAGATTGTGTCAGAATCTCACCAGTTCTTAATTTTATTATTTTTCCTGTGAAGAAGGACGGATTGGTGACTTGGAGATAAAGGATGGGTTTTATCCCTGAAAACTGATTCCACTGTGTGATCAGCACACAGTAGAAGGCCGGATCAGTGTCCTCTCCACAGTCTCAGGTCAAAGAACTTATTTACTGGAAAAGTAGTGAAAAGAACATTAAAACAGAACTGGTCTAATTAAGAGAGGTGGTCTTTGTTTCTACATCCAGAATCTCTTTTCATGTTGAGATTTTTTTTTTCCCATAAATAATGACTCATTAGTAACTGAGATGATGGTGTTTTAATATTGGGGCTCAAAAATGATATTCAATATTTGTTATTTTCTGAGTAAAAAGTTGCCAATTTATTAGAATTTTGCTGTAAAGTGTGTGAAAATTAATTTGTGAAAAATGGAAAATATGCTCTTCTTTGCAACTTATTTGTTTTGAAAAATAAAATAATTTTACGTCTCTGATAATGAAATGATTTAATTTTTGTTAAATATTTACTTTTTAATTTCTGTCCATGTTTGTTTGAAAAGAAATGATTTTTGACTCAGGTTGTAGTAACACTCTGTGACCACTAGATGACAGTAAGTTAACATTCTGAGTTTATTAAAATTAAAAAGTGCTTCAATATTTAATCACTTGATTGTTTTTATGTACAAATTAAATGAATGATTATTTCCTGAAAGAAGGAAAGTTAGAAATTAACGCCTGTATTTTTGTTTATAGATGCATATGCTTATATATTTTTTTAATTATTTTACTGTTTTGGGGTAATAGCCTCAAACACCTTCTGTTTTGGGTTGAATTTTTAACGAATCAAAAAACGACACAAGACAAAAAGAGTTGTGTTTATTTTTTTATTTGAGATTAAAAGCAGAGAGAATGTGCTAAAATCTGATGAGGAGGATTGAATGTAAAAATAAAGACTAATTTTGAAGAGAACTCTGGTAGATGATTAATTACTTTATTAATGATTCATTCATTTGATTTAAAGCATCTTTCTAGAAACTCAAGGATAATAAAATAAAAAGAACAATAGATGAAAATATAAAAGACAACATGTGAAGAGACATGAAGAGGAGGATTAAAGAGAGGAGACAGATCTGAAGAAAAGAAAGAGTCTAAGTTATGGATGTCAAGAGGAAGTGTGATCCAGAGTCGGGGAGCAGAGCTGCTGAAGGTCAGGATGGGGGGGACTGGAAGATGGATGGATGCAGATGACCAAACATAATGAAAGGAGGATGTTTTCAGATGGACCGACATGCTCCACCATCACTACTGGTCCCATCTAGTGGAACAAAAAAAAAACAGTTAAAAAAGAGAGAAAAACTCACTTCAAACAACAACAACAAAAAAAAAAGTTTCTTGTAGTTTTATATTAAATAGTGATGTTTTGTTTTGAATTTTCGTTCCAATCTTCCGTTCATCCGGGGCGGGTAGCGGGGAGCACAGCCTTATACGGGAAGGCCAGGCTTCTCTCACCCTGGCTGCATCCACCCCGGATGCACAGGGTTTTTTACGTTTCCAAAGATTGATTTATTTTTTTTGTTTTTAGTACAACAGTTCAAGTCAGGTAACACCCAGGAGGACATCCAGCGAGTCCGGGGTCTGCCCCTTGGTCTGCTCCCGGTGGAACAGGCCCAAAACACCCCACCCGCGAGGTACTCGGGGGCATCCTGACCCGATGCCTGAACCACCCGATCTGGCTCCTCTCGACCACCCCATCTATTTTCTCTCGACCTGGAGGGGGAGTGGCTGTACACCGAGCTCCTCCCGTATGGCAGAGCTCCTCACCTCACGGTCCTCTCTGAGTAGGAGACCAGCCACTCTGCGGAGGAAGCTCATTTCGGCCGCTTGTATCCGCGATCTCATTCTTTTGCTCACCACCCACAGCTGGTTACCATGGTGAGGGTAGGAACGTAGATCCTGGTTACCTTGGTGAGGGTAGGAACGTAGATCCTGGTTACCATGGTGAGGGTAGGAACGTAGATCCTGGTTACCATGGTGAGGGTAGGAACGTAGATCCTGGTTACCATGGTGAGGGTAGGAACGTAGATCCTGGTTACCATGGTGAGGGTAGGAACATAGATCCTGGTTACCATGGTGAGAGTAGGAACATAGATCCTGGTTACCATGGTGAGGGTTGGAACGTAGATCCTGGTTACCATGGTGAGGGTAGGAACGTAGATCCTGGTTACCATGGTGAGGGTAGGAATGTAGATCGACTTGTAAATCGAGAGCTTTGCTTTTCGGCTCAGCTCTCTCTTTACCACGACAGACCGATGCAGTGTCGTAGTTATTGCTGACGCTGCATTGATCCGCCTGTTGATCTCCTGCTCCATCATTGCTCCACTCGTGAGCAAGACCCCAAGATACTTAAACTCCTCCACTTGGGGCAGGTCCCTGTCCCTGAAACGCAGGAGGTATTCCACCCTTTTCGGGGTGAGAACCATGTTCTCGGATTTGCAGGTGCTGATTCCCATCTATTTTATAAACTCATCACCACTAAGTTTAAAGTAAACCTCACTGGACTGAATTACAGCCGAGATGAAGAGGACGGGATGCGGATCAGAGACCATGGTCCTCACATGGAAGTGGGTGGAGTGCCACCTGCAGGTCAGGGACAAGGTATTGCCTCAGGCTTTGCCATCTGGGAGGAGCTCTGATTAGAGCCGTTCCTCCTCTGGGTCGAGAGAAGCCAAGTGAGGTAGTTCAGGCATCTAGTTAGGATGCCTCCCTCGCTGGTGATGCGTTCCGTCCCACCAGGAGGAGACCTAAAGATAGTCGCCGGTCCCACTGGAGAGACTATGTCACACAACTGGACAGGGAACACCTCAGGATCCTACCAGGTGAGTTGGGGGAAGCAGCCGGGTTGAGAGAAGCCTGGGCTTCCTGTTTAAGGCTTGTTACCTCTGCGACCCGGCACCCGAAAAATGGAAGACAACATAACAGAACCTGCAGTCTTGGTTTCTTTAAATGTTAAAATCTGGTTTTACAGACTGACTTTTACAGACTGGTTAATGATGACAGAAACATTCACCTCTAGTCCTGGTCCACACGATTATGAACGCCATGATGACTGAGAGCACTGCCACAACCACAGGAACATACACCCTCCTCCAAAAACAAGCTTTAAAGAGACAAAGAATTCAGTTCAAAACAAAGACAGAGGAAACACGCTGATGATTCAGGCCGAGCAGAGAGGACGCTTCTCTCCAGAGTTTCTCAAACATTACAAACTGTTGTTCATCTTTTAATCTGATTATTAAACTACTGTAAATAGCAGCTGCTAACTGGAGGAAAATCACTGCTGGGGTTCAAATGAAAACAGAGACGTCAGCTCAGAGAGACTCTGTGAAAATCAGACGTCTTTAAAGAGAGGACGACAGAATGGTTTCTGTTCACACCAACTGAGACAGAGTCTGGATGTTAGAGAACCAACCTGGATTTGAAGCAAATTCACCAGAACCTTCTGGAGGAGATGGAGGAGTCAGAACAGAAGTAGAAGTCAAAACAGATGGAGGAGTCAGAACAGATGGAGGAGTCAGAACAGATGGAGGAGTCAGAACAGATGGAGTTGTTGATGATGTTTCTGAAAAACACAAAGAAAGCAAAGAAAACACCTTTAAAATCTTAAATAAATTTCTCTAGCAGTGGCGGTTGGTGACGTCTGGCGCAGGGCCGCCGCCCCCCTTGTCCTGACCACCAAAAATAACAATAAAAAATATGTAAACATGTCTTTGTTTGTAAGTATATAAAACTGTCTTGTGTCAAGATTATATGCATTTTAACAACATTTTACACTGTTTTATTTTGTTTTATTTTCTTCCTTTGTGTGTAAACTGGAAGGAGGGCGCCCCCCGGATACGGCCCGCAAGGAAAACCATGAGTGTGTATGTGGTATCCGGTATTTCTGAAAAAAAACGTGACGTCAGCTCTGAATTTTATTCCTTTCATTTGTATTGCAAACCATAACCACGCCCGTGGGGCGCAGACCAGATGCGCCCAAAACACAGTGATAGGTTGTTCTCTCTGTCGGTCTGTTAAGTGAACCAATCAATTAGTTATGAGCTGACTAGCGACGTGCAGTCAGAGTAGGAAGTTCCTCTTCTGTCCTCATAAAAAAAAGAGGACACATAATATGTTCCACTGTTATGTGTTAAAAATCCATTTGGTGTGTGGCTGCACATTTCTGACATTTTATTGAGTAAAAATAGCCGATTTTTTTTTTCCCGATCCCGAAGAACCTGTCAGTTCTTCTGTTGACAAAATCTCCATTGAGACAAAAAAAGTCTCAAACTATGAAAAAATAAAGATGACTTCTACAACTTAGTCATAAAACTTTTCAGTGGATGGACTTCAGTAAAAGTAAGAAGACAACTGATTCTGTTTGTTTAAAAAAAAAAAAAAAAAAGGAAAAAATAATATAAATACATGTTTGTCCCTAAACATTTTTGCTTTTTTTTTTTTTTTTTTTTAAAAAGCAAACTTTATTCAAATTTATGACCAAAATTTAAATTTTGAAAAATAACAGAATTTTTTTACTATTGGTCAAAATGAAACCTCTGTATTTTCATTTGTTTATAGTATTGATGAATTTTTTAAAACTCTATCCATAGCTATAAAAGAGACAGATCTGTTCCTGTGTTTATGTTTGTGAATGTGACTGAAAGACGAATGCTGATTGGACATGAAGTATTATCAGTGGTTGGATGCTGTTGGATGAATGCTGAAATAAGATGTATTTTTCAGTTCTTACAATTATAAATCTAACTCTTGAGGAGTCACTGCCAGACATGAACCTCACTGCATGTCACTGAAGTTGGCCTATAATCTCGCCCACGGCAACGACCTACTCATTATTTGCTGAATCCATAGAGATTGTCTCCATCATGGGAAAAAAATGATCACAAATATGTGGGACTTTCATCAGAGAGTAATAAATTTTTTTATAGCAGACACAAAAAGGGCCAAATTCCTGTTCAAGTAGGGTGGATCATATACATGTGAAAATAAAACTTTTAAATATTCATGTACTGGCCTGTGATATCCTTTATATGGGTGATATTTCAAAATATAGTTATATTTTTTTGTGTGTGTTTGAAAAATGTGCGCCCCCCAGTTTTTTTTACCACCAGCTGCTAATATTCTATAGTATTTTTTTTTTACATTGTGTTCTATGTTTCCTTCCTTCACACCGTGTGAAGCTCCTTTACTGACAATCCAGATATGATGGTCCAGGATGGACGGAATATTTTCACAGAGAACTGAACACATGATGGAGATACTCACTGGTTGAAACAAAAAGATCAACTGAAGAGCCCGTGATTTGGTTGTCTGATATGGTAAACTGTCTGCAGGTGTAACGACCTTTATCCTTCTTTGTGACCTTCTTTATAACCAGAGAACATCCATCTGGAACACTCAGTCTGTCTGATTTATCTCCAGCATCTTTATGAACTCTTCCATCTTCATACAGAGGCACTGTGGTATTTGATTCACTGAATATCCAGGTAGTTTCATACCGATCATCACATCCTTCACAAGGCAGAGTGACGTCATCTCCAACATTCACATCTTTAGTTTCTACAGAAAAAAGAGATCAAAGTTGATGAGAATGCTGTTTAAGATCCCACAGTAAACTCCTGTTCCAGTCCAGATCATTTTTCTTACTGGTTTCTTACCTGTAAGTGGAAGCATCCATGTCACAAGCAGAAAGAATTTCACACACTTGGATCCAAACATTTTACTCTGACTTGTTCTCATGCTGTCGTCTTCAAGTAGAAAACCTGACTGTCTGAGGAAGTTTTAAATGTTACGACAGAGGAACGTTTTTAGTGAGAATGTGCGTAAAACATCTGTTTGTAAGAAAGATGATGAAATGTGTCCTGTTTCTGACCACAGTTCCTTTTGGAGGTGACACAAGATGTTTGTGCAACATGACAGATATTCAGTAACATAACAAGAAGTTTGACCATGTAGAGACATAAAAACTATATCACCACTTTTTCCACCAGCGATTTGGTGGATTACTCTCACAGCAAGACAGGCACCTTTCACGTTGTACAAACAGTTCCAGCTCACGGCCTCAACAATAGAGGTATGAACAGATAGATGCATGCAGACAGAAAAGAACTGCAGAAGAAAAAGACAACCACAGGCTCTCCTCTGCCTTTCATCCTCGCTTCTTTAACTCTCGCTGCATCAGCAGGAATAATTCAAAGGACCAGACCCACCCCACCTTCCATACCCTCATCCTGCAGGTCTTTTAGAACAAAAAGACTCAGAGATAGTTTCTTCTCTAAAGCGTCCGTTCTTAATAAACATTTATTTTTAGTGTTTTTAGCAGACTTTAAACTATTTTTTACTGATTGTTAAAACTTTAATTAAAGTTTCAGCTATTTTTTTCAACACTTCAAATGTTACAACATGTTAACATGGTGTTTGGTAACAAGGCGTTGCTGCATTACATCAGTAGCTCTTACTTTAATTTCCGTTTTGTTTCATCGTCTTCCGCTTATCCGGGGCCAAGTTGCGGGGGCAACAGCCTCAGATGGGAAATCCAGGCTTCTCTCATCCCAGCTGCATCCTCCAGCTCAACAAGGAGGATCCCGAGTCGTTCCCCAGCCAGCCGTGAGGCATAGTCTCTCCAGTGGGTCTAGGGCAGAGGTGGGCAATTAATTTTTATCAGGGGCCGCATGAGAAGCCTGAATTGTGTCAGAGGGCCACCAACTTTCTTTGATTGTAAAATACTTAAATATTTTGAATAGCTGGTACTGATAATCAGAAGAATGAAGCACTCTGTAAATATGTAGATTAGGTTGTGTCAAACTGGTTAAATAAGAAAAACAATTATTGAACCAGTACAATTTATTTTTTAACTTGTTAATCTCTACAAACAATAACTTGTGTACCACAAACTAAGCACACTGCTTCGCCTTTAATTTCTGTAAAGAAATATTTGGAAGTCCATGTTTTGTTGAAAATACGGCATTCGTTATCAACTTTTCTTATCTTGGGGTGTTCCGACATCTTGGGGATAACCTGGCGAACATTATCACGTAGCGACGTAACGCTTTTCAAAATAAAATTTCAAAATAAAAGTTAAAAAAAAAGTTTAATTTTATGGTGTTTATGATTGGCCTCACGCGGGCCGGACAGGGACGTACAAAGGGCCGGATGTGGCCCGCGGGCCTTAATTTGCTCAGGTCTGGTCTAGGGTCTGCCTCTTGGTCTCCTCCCAGTCGAACGTACCCAAAACACCTCACCAGCGAGGTGCTCGGAAGGCATCCCAAACAGATGCCCAAACCACTCCATCAGGCTTCTCTCGACTCAGAGGAGCAGCGGTTCTACTCGAAGCTCCGCCCGGATGGCAGAGCTCCTCCCTCTATTTCTTCGTGAGAGTGCTTCAATTGCTTCATTTCACTGTTCTCACTTCACTTCAGCTTCCGTCCACGTGTCTCCTCTTTTCTTCACGTCTTACCGTTGGACAGATTCTGACTTTGCTTCGAGTTACACAAAAGTCCATAAAATCCACCATAATTGACTCATTTTATGTATAATTTGGTATAAGCTTGGATTTGGTTGTAAACACGTTCATTAAATGAGGCTCCTGATCTACAATCACAACATTTATTGATGTAAAACTATATAAAAATTAGTGATCCAGTTACCTGCTGAGTTCATACAGCACACATACAGTATGACACAATGACTGTAAATAGTACCTGGATAGAACAAGCCAGTATCCACCTTGCAGCCCAAATAGGAAGTACCTGCTGGCTCCAGAAAACTCTCAGCATCCATTGACTTCTATTGAAAAATCAGCAGGTACGACTCACAGCCAGAATTGTTACCATGACAACTTCTTCTTCTTTCGGCTTTTCCCTTTAGGGGTTGCCACAGCGAGTCAGTTTCTTCCATCTAATCCTATCTGCTGTATCCTTTTTATCCTCCCCAAAACCTCTAACATGTGCTGTTCCTCTGATGTACTCATTTCTAATCCTGTCCATCCTGGTCACTCCCAGAGAGATCCTCAGCATCTTCATCTCTGCTACAAACATCTCTGTTTCCTGTCTTTTCTTCAGTGCTACTGTTTCTAGACCAATCAGCATGGCCGCTCTCACCACGGTTTTGTACACTTTCCCTTTCATTCTAGCTGAAACTCTTCTGTCGCACATCACACCTGATACTTTCCTCCCTCCACCTGTTCCAGCCTGCCTGAACACGCTTCTTCACCTCTTTTCCACACTCTCCATTGCTCTGAACTGTTGATCCTAGATACTTAAAAGGACAATTACCATGACAACAATATATTTATAAACATGGCAGAAAGTCAGACAGAGGGTCAGAAATGTCGGCTGCAGTTAGGGTCTCCTGTAGGAGGGGTGTGTACCTTCAAAAAGCTCACTCCTGGTTGTATGGTGGTTGCCACGCCAATGCAGACTGGACTATTGATGGTGTATTTCTGGCTCCGTGGATTCAACATGGCTGCTTCTTATTGTTATATAATGGTGACTGAATCAGAACTGGTCTGAATAAGAGAGGTGGTCTCTGTTTCTACATACAGTAGCTCTTTTCAGGTTGAGATTTTTTTTCCCATGATGCTTGTTGGTGAATAATTCATCAAAACTCAACAATAATGACTCATTAGTAATTGAGACGATGGTGTTTTAATATTGGGGTTCGTAAATGATATTTATTATTTGTTATTTTCTGAGTAAAAGTTGTAAATTTATCAGAATTTTGTTGTAAAGTGTGAGAAAATTAATTTGTAAAAACTGGCTAAAATGTTCTTTTTTGTTACTTATTTGTTTTGAAAAATAAAATAATTTTACGACTCTGTTGATTAAAAGATTTAATTTGTGTTTAATGTTTGCCTTTCAATTGTTGTCCATGTTTGTTTGAAAAGAAATGATTTTTTTTATAAAACTTTAATAATGATCAGAAAAGAACTTTCTGACAGGAAGGAGTTTTAGATTCACTGACGTCATCAGACTGACTCTGGTTGTAGTAACAATCTGTGACCACTAGATGACAGTATGTTAACACTCTGAGCTCAAACTTTATTAGAATTAAAAAAGTGCTTCAATATTCAGTCACTTAATCATAATAAGTTTTGTTTCGTCTTCTAAAGCACTTCTCCCTCATGGGGCTGGGCAGTGCTAGAGCCTATCCATGCTGATTTCAGGTGAGAAGCAGAAAGTTGCCCCTGTTCTGTCGAGATCTGCGGCCTCGTCGAGATCTCAAATCGGTCGCAATTGTCGATACATCGGTGTCCAGAATCTGCGAGCCATCGCGAGATGTGAGAGATGTGCCAGATTAGTCTTAAAGCAATGGATCGTAAAGAACGAAAACAACTTTGTTTAAACTCTATTCCACTTAAGAAATGACTGAATTACATTAAATAAGTTTTATAAAACTTTATTGGAAGGGGGCGGGGTAGCGGCAGCGTCACTGGTTGCTTCATGGGAGCGGTGTTTGGTTGCATCATGGTGGTCGCAGCCCTCACTCTCAACGGTTGCAGATCTCGACAGAACTGGAAGTGACTGGACGTGTTTCTTGTTTGTTAAGGATTCCCACTAACCAGTAGTTATTCATCCTGAGGTTCCACCTTCTCAAATGCACAGATACGACAACAGAGGTGTACATGTTCTGTAATATTCAGAAGTATTTGATAATAATACAACAACAAACACACAAAGTGAACATAATGCTCACAGTGATAAAACGTCAAAAAACAAACAAACAAAAACCACCTAAAACCCCTCTTTTAAAAGGGCCTTTTTATTTCTATTGTTTATCTGTTGGGATGGATGGTGGCCTCACAGCAAGAAGGTCAGGGATTCAAGTCTTGGTTCGGATGAGGCTTGGACCACTGGCCTTTCTGTGTTGCATTTGCATGTTCTCCACATGCATGTGTGAGAATACTCTGGATTCTACGGTTTCATCCCACCCTCTGAAAACATGCATGTTTGCCTGATTGGCCGGTTTATAATTATCCGTAGGAATGCGTGTGTGTGGATATTTGTGTGAGTGTGGCTATACAGCAGACTGGTGACTTGTCGGTGTGTACCCTGCCTTTCGCCTTAAATCAGCCAAGATAGGCTCCGACATCGTACCCCCCGCGCCCCTCCCATCCCATGTGCAGAGGAGAGAGTTTTAGAATCTGTACCCCTAGGGTAGGATACAGAACCCCAGGGTCTGTATCTCCTTCACCTACCCTAACCCCTGGCTTTCTCTCATTCATTGTTCTCTTTTGTCTGTTTATTTAGATTTACACTACTAGTTGGTGCAGTACAATTCACATGTTGTCCACCTCTCTCCCTCCTCTCTGGGAGAGAGCTCCATTTCAGATTCCTGATGGATACTCTGCGTTCCTGTCCTGGGCATGGCCACACCGAGGAGACCTCCGTGCTTCATCATCCCCGCTCCATCAGGATGAAATCCATCTACTCATCCCAGTACTGGACATCTCTGGGCTGAGGAGTCCCTGTGTTTCCATCAGGATGAAGAACATCTACTCATCCCCGTCCTGGACATCTCCGGGCTGAGGAGTCCCCGTGTTTCCATCAGGATAAAGAACACCTACTCATCCCCGTCCTGGACATCTCCGGGCTGAGGAGTCCCCGTGTTTCCATCAGGATAAAGAACATCTACTCATCCCCGTCCTGGACATCTCTGGGCTGAGGAGTCCCCCGTGTTTCCATCAGGATAAAGAACATCTACTCATCCCCGTCCTGGACATCTCTGGGCTGAGGAGTCCCCCGTGTTTCCATCAGGATAAAGAACATCTACTCATCCCCGTTCTGGACATCTCCGGGCTGAGGAGTCCCCCGTGTTTCCATCAGGATGAAGAACATCTATTGACTTCTTTAGATATTTAGCTGTAGAGTAGAATAAGTTAATATTTAAACAACAATCTTTGACACATTGGATGCTCGTCCCGGAGGAGGGATCTCTCTTTCGTGTGGATCCCCACGAGGTTTCTTATTTTTTCCCCACTGATGGGTTTTTTAGGAGTTTTTGTCACCGTGAAGGAGAGTCTAAGGGCAGGAATGTGCTAGTGTTATTTAGTTAGCATTTGTTAGTTATTTTTCTAGCTGTGTATTTGTGTTTATACATTCCTCGTTTTCTGTTTTTTTCCACCTGAATCGTTCATGTGAACCCATTGAGACAGAAATTCTGTGATTTTGGGCGATACAAATAAAATTGAATTTAATTAAAGGTGAAGGTTTTTTTTTTTAGTCCATAATTGAAGCTCCGTGAAGTTGGCCCGTCATAAAAAAAATATATAAACAAAAATAAACAAAAAATATGTCAATCGTTTGTGCTATAAAATTTTTTTGTTTGTGCTGCTTTACTTTTCTTTAATTTGAAGAAATAAAATTTGGACGATGACGTCATCCAGCCCCCCCTTCCACCTAAAAATGCGAGAAAACTCTCAAAAACGGTGTCAAAAACGGTGCTGCAAAATTTTTTGTTTGTGCCATTTTAGTTACATTTTAGTTTATTTAAATGTTAAGAAAAACGATTTGGATGATGACGTCATCCAGACCTTTATTTACTTTCGGACGTCGCCATCTTTGATTACGTCATGGTCCAAATCGTTTTCCAACTATTTAAATAAACAAAATTGTAACTAAAATGGCGCAAACGAAAATTTTTACAGCACATAACAGCACAAATGATTCCCACCATTTTTATAATTTTTTCTAGCATTTTTAGGCGGAAGGAGGGGCTAGATGACGTCACCGTCCAAATTTTATTTCTTTAAATGAAAGAAAAGTAAAGCAGCACAAATGAAAATTTTTACAGCACAAAACAGCACAAACGATTGATATATTTTTTGTTTATTTTTGTTTATATTTTTTATTTTTTTATTTATTTATTTTTAAGAGGGGCCAACTTCACGGAGCTCATAATTGACACACCTGGATGACTCAGGTTTATAGCCAATCAGCGCCCTCTGCTGGCTGTGCATTATAAATCCCAGATGTGACGTCACGCGGCCCGTTTCCCAGGATCAGTTCGGGAGAGAGAGGCTGCTGTCCTGGCAAACCAAACACCAAGCTGCCGCTGACACTTCCTAGCTCCTCTTGTCTCGGGATTCTAACACATTATATTCCTTCGTTCCACCGAGAAGCAGAGGTAAGCAGTACCGGCGTTTCCACCGGGACGAATCCTCACCTTCATCCCGGGATGGTAGCTAGCTGAGCGGCTACAGGTCGCAGACACATCCCGGTGTTTTAATCAGAGGCTTGTTTTCTTCTAATAATTTCTATATTTACTTTATTGTGATGATTTTCTGTTTTATTGGATGATCTGTGGGAGGGATTACTACTCATGCATCTAGTCTCCCCTTCATGGAATCCCATGTTTCTGTGGTTAAAGATCTCCAGGTGGTCAGCGGCTGGTCTGACTGATCCCCTCCCCAAAAGCAGACACCCATCTGCAGACCTCCACCCTGATGGAGGGAGGGATAGATGGATGCTTTTCTGCAGGGTGTGTGTTGTTATATAAGAGCTTTCATTGTTTGGATTGATAGAGCTGCTGCTCTGTGTGGGAACTCTTTAGATTTTTCTTCACATGAGAAGATTAATCTGCTTTAAATCATAAATGATTCATTTACTCAAAGACGAGGTCAGACAGGAATCCTCATGGACAATGATGTTTATAGATGACATTGTGATCTGTAGTGAGAGGAGGGAAGAGGTGGAGGAAAAGCTGGAGAGGTGGAGGTTAGCACTAGAAAGAAGAGGAATGAAGATTAGTCAGAGTAAAACAGAGTACATGTGTGTGAATGAGAGGGATCCAAATGAAAAAGTGAGGTTACAGGGAGAAGAGATAAAGAAGGTGGAAGATTTTAAGTATCTAGGATCAACAGTCCAGAGCAATGGAGAGTGTGGAAAAGAGGTGAAGAAGCATGTGCAAGCAGGCTGGAACGGGTGGAGAAAAGTATCAGATGTGACAGAAAAGTTGCAGCTAGAATGAAAGGGAAAGTGTACAAAACCGTGGTGAGAGCGGCCATGCTGATTGGTCTAGAGACAGTGTCACTGAAGAAAAGACAGGAAACAGAGATGGAGGTAGCAGAGATGAAGATGCTGAGGATCTCTCTGGGAGTGACCAGGATGGACAGGATCAGAGGAACAGCACATGCTAGAGGTTTTGGGGATAAAGTTAGAGAGGCAAGACTGAGATGGTTTGGGCACGTACAGAGGAGAGAGAGAGAGTACATCGGAAGAAGGATGCTGGGTTTGGAACCACCAGGAAAGAGGACTAGAGGAAGACCAAAGAGGAGGTTCATGGATACAGTGAAGGAAGACATTAAGATAGTTGGTGTGACTGAAGAGGATGCAGGAGATAGGGTTAGATGGAAGAAACTGACTTGCTGTGGCGACCCCTGAAGGGAAATGATGGAAGGAGAAGAAGAAGATTCATTTACTCTGAAAGCCTGACTGTAAACTCCTCTTTATGGTGGGACTTTGTTCTCTCAGGAAGCTCGTGCTGTCAGTTGGAAGTTGATCTTTAAACATTTTTAAGAGAGGTAAGGAGGATCTGGTGGGACGTACAGAGAGGAGTCATGTCAGGAAATGAGATAAGGAGGTGGCTGCATATTATCACAGAAGGAAGTGACCTCTGACTCTCTGCTCTTCCTGAGCTGGAAAAGCTTCAGGAACGTTCCTAAAGACTCGGGTTGTGGAGAGGAAATGAGGTCCAGCGTGGAACTACAGACCTCTGTGTGGAGTTTAAGTGCTCCCTCCAGATTTCATACCAGTTTTAACTCCACTAGTCTTTTAATGGAGGCCCTATAGGGAACAGGTGTACCCTGACCAGGGGTGTGAGTACGCCTGGTGTACATCCCCGTGTTTAATCCTGACTCTAGACACCAGCAGGAGGCCGGTCCTAGAGGTCCTCAGAGTTCTAGAAGGTTCATGTTTAGTCCTGACTCTAGACACCAGCAGGAGGCCGGTCCCAGAGGTCCTCAGAGTTCTAGATGGTTCATGTTTAGTCCTGACTCTAGACACCAGCAGGAGGCCGGTCCCAGAGGTCCTCAGAGTTCTAGATGGTTCATGTTTAGTCCTGATTCTAGACACCAGCAGGAGGCCGGTCTCAGAGGTCCTCAGAGTTCTAGATGGTTCATGTTTAGTCCTGACTCTAGACACCAGCAGGAGGCCGGTCCCAGAGGTCCTCAGAGTTCTAGATGGTCCATGTTTAGTCCTGACTCGAGACACCAGCAGGAGGCCGGTCCCAGAGGTCCTCAGAGTTCTAGATGGTCCATGTTTAGTCCTGACTCTAGACACCAGCAGGAGGCCGGTCCCAGAGGTCCTCAGAGTTCTAGATGATTCATGTTTAGTCCTGACTTTAGACACCAGCAGGAGGCCGGTCCCAGAGGTCCTCAGAGTTCTAGATGGCTCATGTTTAGTCCTGACTCTAGACACCAGCAGGAGGCCGGTCCCAGAGGTCCTCAGAGTTCTAGATGGTCCATGTTTAGTCCTGACTCGAGACACCAGCAGGAGGCCGGTCCCAGAGGTCCTCAGAGTTCTAGATGGTTCATGTTTAGTCCTGACTCTAGACACCAGCAGGAGGCCGGTCCCAGAGGTCCTCAGAGTTCTAGATGGTTCATAAGACACTAACATTTCACACTTCCATTTCTAACCTTTCCGTTTCGTTTTCTTTTGCTCATCCGAGGCTGGTTCGAAGGTACCCAGGCTTCTCTTACCCCGGCTGCAACCTCCAGCTCACCCAGCAAGATCCTGAGGTGTTCCCTGTCCAGCTGTGAGACATAGTCTCCCCAGTGGGTCTTGGGTCTGCCTGGTGGGACGTGCCCGAAACATCTCACCAGCTGCGGAGGCATCGTAACTAGATGCCCGAGCCACTCCATCTGGCTTCTCTTGACCTGGAGGAGCAACAGCTCCACTCTGAGCTCCTCCCGGATGGCAGAGGTCCTCCCTCTATCTCTGATTGAGAGCCCAGCCACCTTACAGAGGAAGATCGATTTGGCTGCTTGTATCCGTGATCATTAATCTAAGTTATTCTAACCTACCGGAAACATACGCATGGATAAGAACCTCTAAGTCTGGTTTAGAAACAAAACCTCTGATTTTGGCTGCTTTTAAGGTGGTAAAAGATGGTAGTTCAACCCGACCGAACACCGGATCACGCTTATGTCTGAATCAATCAATAAGGGCTCCAGCAAAATCAGGTACATCTCGTCCCCGTGCATTGAGATGAGCATACGAACTAAGTGTATCCAGTGCTGGCGATCTTGGGCCAGCTGTTCTGCTTCCTCAACAGTGACTTCGAGTTGTTGGAGGTCTCCCGCGATCACATCGAACCATCGGGTCCGGGGCTTACATCTTGGTCTTTTCCAGCCTGCGACCTTTGGGTTGGATTGAAGGATTGCTCTCGTAAGCTGGAGGCAGGCTGAATGTCTGAATGCTGCGACATTTCCAGGATGGACTGGACTCCATCACTTTGATTACTTTGTGGGTTTATCATTTGAAGTCATTTGGTTTGCAGTGATCCACAGCTTGTTGTTTCTGTGATGATGGAGGTTACTGTTTCGTGCTGCAGCATGGTTATCGCTCACAGTACACGCAAACCGCGCCCTGGTCTAACTGAACCGTGCTCTAGGACACCCCTTCCAAACGTACCGCGAGCGGCCTCGCTTCGGAGCACGCTTCAGAGCACTCACACTAGTCAAACGAACCAGACTTTGATAGTCAAACACACTCCGGCACAGTTCAAATTACCTGGTGTGGGTACATCCTGTGTTAGAGTACTCTGTTATTTTGTTTCCTGTTTGTTCCGTTCTGTCGTCTTCCGCTTATCCGGGGCCGGGTCGCGGGGCAACAGCCTCAGACGGGAAGCCCAGGCTTCCCTCACCCAGGCTGCATCCTCCAGCTCACCCAGCAGGATCCTGAGGTGTTCCCCAGCCAGCTGTGAGACATAGTCTCTCCAGCGGGTTTTGTTTTATTTTGTTTCCCTTCTCTTTGAAATTATGGAGGGTCTGAAATATTCATCTTAGATGCATGTTCATTGTGAGTGGTAATAGTGTAAAAAAAAATCATGGAAATCTCACTGCAGGGTTTTTAAATGATTCATGTTACTGCTGCAAATCAGATTTTGAATGCATGTCTTTGGGCTACAAATCTAACCTGTTAGTTTGTCTTTAAAAACGTCACCATTCCTTAAGTAGTAGCACCTCTTAGAGTGTGAACCATAAAGACATCTCTCTATCCCATAATAATCAGTAAGACTTAAACTACTAACATGACATAAAACAGTCCAGAGACGTCAGAGACGAAACCTCCACAAATGAAATTAAAGAACCGCTACCAAGCAGCTCGGTGAAAAACGAACCATTGTTGGAACAATTTTTAGAAAAAAGACACACGCCTAAAATCAAAATATGTCATTCCATCGTTTCTAAGTGCGATAAATTGTGTTCAAACTTGTTTACCTTCCTGTATCTATGCCACATGGTCATCAGCTTTAATAGATTTTTGTCACAGCACCGATGGGTTTTTTTGTATCACTGGAAACTGACATTTTTAAAAAAGAATTTTTATGCACAAATTTTTATTTATTTTTCACATAAAAAAATCTGCCCATATGTTTATTTCTTAAAATGTGTTAAAAAGCCTATGAATAGAAATAAAAGAGTGATTCTTTAAACCAAACAGATTTAATTCAGAAACTAATTCTATAAAGTTCTGTTCCATCGTCTTCTGCTTGTCCGGGGCCGGATCGCAGGGGCAACAGCCTCAGACGGGAAGCCCAGGCATCTCTCACCCCGGCTGCATCCTCCAGCTCACCCAGGAGGATCCCGAGTCTTTCCCAGTCTAGCTGTGAGACATAGTCTCTCCAGCAGGTCCGGGGTCTGCCGCTTGGTCTCCTCCCGGTGAGACGTGCCCGAAACACCTCACCAGCGAGGTGCTCGGGGGACATCCTGACCAGATGCCCGAACCACCCCATCTATTTTCTCTTGACCTGAAGGAGGAGTGGCTCAACACTGAGCTCCTCCCAGATGGCAAAGCTCCACACATGATCTCTGAGTGAGAGCCCAGCCACCCTGTAGAGGAAGCTCATTTCGGCCGCCTGTATCCATGATGTTATTCTTTCGGTCACCACCCACAGCTGGTGAACATGGTTGTCATTTCTTCGATTAGAGATTGAGTTTTATTTTCCTGCCAAAGAACAAAGTGTCTCTTATTTGGTGTTTTTTGGTTTTAAAATGACATGATTTTTAATTGATGTTGGTTTGAATTTAGTTTTATCTTTTATTTTTCAGCCTGAAGCATCCAGGATGTAGTTTATCCGTTAATTAAATGTTACCGCTAAGCCTTTTCCCCCCAAAGCAGACCGTTATGTAAAGTATCTTCCTTTCATTAACAACATAAGATAATGAGTGTTTTTGTTTCCATGTGAGGAGATGATGGGCCTCGTGTGTGAAGCAGATGGTGGAGGTTCTGGAATGGAATGGAAACTGTTCTGCTTTAAAGCTTCACCTGCCAGCTTTCAGACTCTAAACATTACAGAACGATGGCTCGGTGGGTCGGGCGAGCATCCTTTAACCTGTGGGTCACCGGTTCGATCCCCCGCCTGGAGTTCGTGCTGGGGTGTCATTCAGCTAGACCAGGCATGGGCAAACTATGGCCCGTGGGCCACATGCGGCCCGTTAAAAGTTTTAATCCGGCCCGGAAAAATTAAATAATAAACCTTGTTAAGTGTTTATTTCTCCTGCAATTCTGATGGGTTTTTCACTAGATGGCGCACTCTAGATTTATTGGCTTTGTTGCAAAAACAACACTGCTCCCATTAAAATTTGTGTGTTTTCGTGATGCACACATTGTCAAAATAGATTGTCAAGGGATTCCAAACATAGATTTTAAACCTAGTGCGCTAGACGCACGTTTTTTAAGCGCGAGGGTGCTTGATTGTTACGTTAGCACGCTAGATTACATGTGTGTAGTGGCCCCAAGCGACCCTAGCTTTCCATATCTAGCGTGCTTGTTTACCAAAGCATGCCATCCCTCTGCTCCTTTTATGGCCCCTTGGTCAAATGTTAGAACCCAAAGTGGCCCGCAAGCCAAAAAGTTTGCCCACCCTTGAGCTAGACACTGAACCCCCAATGTCTCCTGATGGTGGTTTGCAGCTTGCGTCTCAGCTTTCACCATCAGGTATGAATGAATGGGTGAATGGGAGCTACGATGTAAAACACGTTGAGAAACAACGCCGGTAGAAAAGAGCTGGAGAAGTGGAGTCTATTTACCGTCACAGAGAGAATACTTCTCTTTCTGTGGAGACGTGTTGGAGCAGGGAAACATGGAAAACCTGTGTGTTCCTGGTCAGAAAGATGGACATGATCCCATTCCTCTGAATAGCTCAGTTGTTTTCATGAATAATGAAGCAGAATTTCTTGGATGAAAAATGTTCCAGAACAATCTGTTTCCTCTGACCGGTTTTCTTCTTTGCCCCAAAAACAACAACAAAAAGAAACCGAGGGTTAATTCAGATTGGTTTTAACACTAAAAGACCAAAACGTTCCACTTCTCCTGTTCTCCACAACGTGACACTGTGAGTGTTGGTTAGGAATGTTTAGTCTTCATACTGTACGTCAGAGACTTGGATGATGCTGCATCAATCATGGTAAAGAAGGAGCTGAGCTGGTGACCAGGATTTACGTTCCTACCCTCACCATGGTAACCGGAATCTACATTCCTACCCTCACCATGGTAACCAGGATCTACATTCCTACCCTCACCGTGGTAACCGGCATCTACGTTCCTACCCTCACCATGGTAACCAGGATCTACGTTCTTACCCTCACCATGGTAACCAGGATCTACGTTCCTACCCTCACCATGGTAACCAGGATCTACGTTCCTACCCTCACGATAGTAACCTGGATCTACGTTCCTACCCTCACCATGGTAACCAGGATCTACGTTCCTTCCCTCACGATAGTAACCTGGATCTACGTTCCTACCCTCACCGTGGTAACCGGCATCTACGTTCCTACCCTCACCATGGTAACCAGGATCTACGTTCCTACCCTCACGATAGTAACCTGGATCTACGCTCCTACCCTCACCATGGTAACCGGGATCTACGTTCCTACCCTCACCATAGTAACCGGGATCTACGTTCCTACCCTCACCGTGGTAACCAGGATCTACGTTCCTACCCGCACCATGGTAACCAGGATCTATGTTCCTACCCTCACCATGGTAACCAGGATCTATGTTCCTACCCTCACCATGGTAACCAGCTGTTGGTGGTGACCGAAAGAATGAGATCACAGATTAAAGCGGCCGAAGTGAGCTTCCTCCACAGGGTGGCGAGGGTCACACTCGGAGATCGGGAGAGGAGCTCTTCCATCCCGGAGCAGCTTTGTGTCGAGCCGCTCCCCCTCCAGGTCAAGAGAAGCCAGATGGAGTGGTTCGGGCATCAGGATACCTCACCTCGCTGGTGAGGTGTTTCGGGCACGTCCTCTGATCCGCTGGAGAGGCTATGTCTCACAGCTGGCCAGGGAACGATTTGGGGATCCTTCTGAGAGAGCTGGAGGATGTAGCTGGGATGAGAGAAGCCTAGGCTTCCAGTCTGAGGCTGTTGTCCCCACGACTTGGCCCGGATAAGTGAAATACAGCAGAATGGAACCCCAATGTACCATACCATCCCCAGCTATCTAGCAGCAGCTTAATGTCTCTGTTTCTATCTGGCCTGGTGATAAGCTTGTTCAAACAGGAATGCTTTAAGTCTCCCTTTAAATGTAGGAACACTGTCTGCCTCTCTCACTTGAGCTGGGAGCTTATTCCATAAAACTGGAGCTTGGTGGCTAAAGGCTCTACCTCCAACTGTACTTTTAGAAATCCTAGGAACCAATAAGAGCCCTGCATTTTGTGAGCGGAGTGTTCTGATTGGTTGATAAGGTACCATAAGTTCACCAATGTATGATGGAGCCACGCCGTTTAGGACCTTGTAGGTTTGTAAGAGGATTTTAAACTTGATTCTAAACTCCACCGGGAGCCAGTGGAGAGACGCTGACACGGGAGTACAATGGTGGAGTATGGTCCTGGGTTTGAAAAGGCAGGAAGAGGAGGAAGGAAGGCTTGGTGTGGTGGTGTGGAGCACCAGCAGTTCAATGGATACTCGGCTGGGTTTGGTATTGATTCTGTATCGAATAGTCAGCCAGTGGAGGGATTCGAGTATGGTGGTGATGTGGTCATCAGAAACCGGGCAGCGTAGTTTGGAATGTGTTGGAGCTTTTGCAGGATCCTCTCAGGGATCCTGACAAGAAGGAGATTATAGAGTTTCAATCTGGAGGAGATAAAAGCACGGATCAACTTCCGCATCCGGCTGGAAAGAGAGGGGCAGAGTTTGGCATATTATTAAGGTGGAGGAAGATGCAGGATATGGGTGCTGAGATGGAGAGAAGGGTGTGGGTCAAGTATGATTCCAAGATTTTTAACAAATGAATATTCTGACCAAAAATGTCAACACTGCTGAGGGGAAGTGAGTGGGTTTAATGTGGGAAACTAATTAAGATTGTTTTAGTTGAGCTGTTTAGTTCCACACGCGCCGTAGTGAAGCCGGGTATGTTCAGACAGGAATCACCTCTGATGTCGCTCAGAAGGTCCTGTCTTCATTCCTTCTGATTCACTCCAGCACGGAACATCTCCACACATCCATGAAGACTTCACATTCCTCACTGATGAAGGAGATCAGCTCTTCAAACTACGATTAAAAAAAACTCAACAGAAATGTTTAGAAACCTTCTGCCATCACAAGAGAAGAAAATATCCTAGTTCCTTTCGGTTTTAAGTCACAGAATTAAAGAAACTGAGCATCATTTGAGTTTTTCTGTGAATCCTCTTTGGTAAAAGCAACATGATGCCAGCAGAAAGACTGACGGAGAGTTTCTAGTTCTACATCTTTGTAGGTATAAATAATCTGTTAGGATTTTCCAGGTGTGTGACACAGCGGCCCAGCTGTTTTCATGGTGTCACAGTGAAAGGATCGCAGCGTCTGATCCTTCTCATGTGTTTAAAGTGGATAAAGATGCGTGTAAACTGCTTATCCTCTCAGTCAGGCTTCTGGACGGAGGCCATTACCCAGCATGCTCTGAGGTCAGTCATGCAGCAACAACAAACCATTTGATTGGTTTTTAAAGAGTTTTAAAAAAACTTCTGATCAGGAGAGAAACCTGTTATAATCTGTAGTTTAAAGATGTAATAAGTTTATCAAATCTAGGATAAAGTTTTGTTGAATCTAGAAGAAAATGAGTAAAATTTAAATTAAAGTTAATAATTTCATTCCGTCGTCTTCCACTTATCCGCGGCCGGGTCGCGGGGGCAACAGCCTCAGACTGGAAGCCCAGGCTTCTCTCACCCCAGCTGCATCCTTCATCTCAACCAGAAGGATCCCGAGTCGTTCCCTGGCCAGCTGTGAGACATAGTCTCTCCAGCGGGTCCAGGGTCTGCCTCTTGGTTTCCACCGGTGAGACATGCCCGAAACTCATCACCAGCGAGGCGCTCGTTGGGCGTCCTGACCAGATGCCCGAACCACCACATCTGGCTTCTCTCGACCTGGAGGAGGAGCTGAGCTCCTCCCAGATGGCAGAACTCCTCAACCGATCTGAGTGAGAGCCCAGCCATCCTGCTGAGGATGCTCATTTTGGCCGCTTGTATACGCGAACTCATTTCTTTTGGTCCCCACCCACAGCTGGTGGGTAGGAACGCAGATCCTGGTTACCATAGTGGGGGTAGGACCATAGATCCTGGTTACCATGATGAGGGTAGGAACTTAGATCCTGGTTACCATGATGAGGGTAGGAACATAGATCCTGGTTACCATGGTGAGGGGAGGAACGTAGATCGACTTGTAAATTGACATTAACAATAATTCATTTGATTTAAAGCGTCTTTATAAAAACTCAAGAACAACAAAATAAAAAGAACAATAGATAAAAAATTAAAGACATCATGTCAAAAGACATGAAGAGGATTAAAGAGAGGAGACAGATTTGAAGAAAGGGAAGGAGTCTAAGTTGTGGGTGTCAGGTGGAAGTGCGTTCCAGAGTCTGGGAGTAGAGCAGCTGAAGGCTCTGCTCCATTGTGCTTAGACGGATGAGGGAGGGCAGTTAGATGGATGGATGCAGACGACCTGAAAGAACGAGAGGAGGTAGCAACATGGAAAAGATCCGACAGGTATGAAGGAGCAAGATCATGGATGCGTTGAAAGTGAGAATGAAAATTTTGGAAATGATTCCGGATTCGATTTGAAGCCAGTGAAGTTGCTGAAGAACCGGTAATGATGTGATGAAAAGAAGGGGTTCCGGAGGAGTGTGGTACTAGCTGAAGTTTAGAAAGATGTCCGAGGGAGACCAAAGTGGAATGAATTACGATAGTCAAGAGGAGAGGTGACGAGACTGTTGACAAGGATGGCAGCGGTTGTGGGCATGAGGGAAGTTAATGAACTTTAATTTAATCCAGAATAAAGTTTGTATGATTCAGTTTGAGTGCTGGTAAAAATGTGAGAGTTCAGAATAATAATCATTTTATTTAAAGGTCACCTGAAGTTTTTAGAATTCAAATAAAAAAGCTCTGAATGTTTCAGTTTGTAACAAATAAAATGAACTCATTGTTCAGGTTAAAAAAGAAACTTTTATCTTTAACCCTCGTGATTATTTTTAACATCAAACAGACTTCAGTAACTTTTTTTTTTGTCTCAGTAGTTTGATTTGCTGAGATCACGAGCCCAACTGATGGTAACCATAGCAACCCAGTAGATGTTCTCATGTCTATGACCTGTCTCCTCACAGAGACCCCTGCTGACCACCCAGGTGGATTGTTCTTGTTGCTGTGGTTCAACACGTGCCCGTACGGTGTGTGTGGCCTCGCTCCAGCAGGACTTTGACCTCAGCTAATCCGGTTCTCTTTACACGATGACACTGGAATTCTTGTTTCTGGACCTCAATCCTCAGAAACCTGTTGTTTTGTTTAGAACCTTTATTCTTTTTTTAAAACTGAAAGGACATGTTTGTCCTGTCATTAACATGACACGTCTCATGTGGGCTGGGCTTTTTAGAAGAGAAAGTTTAGAAACCCTGAAATTACAGTCGGCTTCTTTCTAACAGCAAATACAAAGCAGGGCAGATACTTGAACATGAGACAATGGGTTAGAAGCAGTGTCCTAGAAATGAATTAAAGCATCCTCAAAATGAGTGAAAGTGTTCTAAGAATGAAGAAAAATGTCCTAGAAATGAGGAAAAATGTCCTGGCAAAAAGTCGCAAGAATTATTTAGAGGTTTTATGGAAGGAGTTGGTGTCCTGGGAACAAAGGAAGCTCGTTTATGTCTTAGAAACAGGGTTGGATTTGTTGGCGGAAGCCTGCTTCTGTCTTTAAGAACCATTAAAGCGTCTTTAGTAACATGAAATCTTCCCTAAGAACCAGTTTATGAAGCCTCCTTAGAAAAGATTAAAGCATCCTTAAGCAAAGAGTTTTAGGAACAAGTAGCAGTTCTTAGGAACGAGCGAAGCGTCGTTGGGGACGAGCGAGGCGTCTTTGGGGAGGAGCGAAGCGTCTTTGGGGAGGAGCGGTGTGGATCAAGCTTCTTTGGGGAGACGCCTCCCCAAAGAAGCGAGGCGTCTTTGGGGAGGAGTGAAGCGTCTTTGGAAGGAGTTGGTGTCCTGGGAACAAAGGAAGCTCTTTAATGTCTTAGAAACACGGTTGGATTATTGTTGGCGGAAACCTGCTTCTGTCTTTAAGAACCAGTAAAGCGTCTTTAGTAACATGAAATCTTCCCTATGAACCAGTTTATGAAGCCTCCTTAGAAAAGATTAAAGCATCCTTAAGCAAAGAGTTTTAGGAACAAGTAGCAGTTCTTAGGAACGAGCGAAGCGTCGTTGGGGACATGCGAAGCGTCTTTGGGGACGAGCGAAGCCTCCTTGAGGACGAGCGAGGCTTCGTAGGGGACGAGCGAAGCGTCTTCACACCGAGACGTCATTTGGGCCTTACTCTGAGATTTTATCTCTTTATCAAGAATGTTGACAAATCCATGATCGTGTTGACGTCATCCTTTCCGACTACAGAGAGCAGTCATCCAGATCCGAGCAGTGAAGCATCTTTATGAACCGCTAACGCGTCCTTATGAACCCCTAAAGCGTCCTTTTGAACCACCAACGTGTCCTTATGAGCGAGCGAAGTGTCCTTAGAAAAGATTGGATCCTTTATCCACGAGTTCTTTGAACAAGTCGAGTGGTCCTTGTAAAACGTCCTCTGAACAAGTTGGTGTCCGAGAAGTGATGAATTCTGTAAATAATGAAGAACAACCGTGTCCTCTTGTTGAACCAACATGCTGAGATCCAACATGGCGGACGACAGGAAGAGAAAAACTACACTATAAACTTTATTTCATCTCCATGGAGACCATCATTATGAGTATAGTGATTGGGTCGTCGCTCAGAGTTTCGGTCCTGGTTTTAAAGGAACATCTTCACTTCTTTCTGTAAACCATGAAACTTTCCAACATATCAGCATGTTTATCTCTGTTCAGTTTAAACAGATAAGATCCAAGGCTGCTGGTTTTTAATGTCCCCGTAAAAACACGCCGTGCACATTCTTGCATCTTGTGATCTTTTATTAGGTCGTCACCTTTCGGCATGGTAAGGGATCAGGAGGTTCATGGGAAATGTAGTTTTACTCCAGCTATTGGTGCGTTACTCAATACCAACAATAGATGAACTTAAAGGGATAACCTCCACGTTGTCTAACAGAAAGTGAACTACAGTGGTTTAAACTCTGTTCTAAAAATCTAAACTAGCTCCACCTTCTGACCTGCTTCTAGAAATTCATACAATGAGGTCACATGAAAAAAATTTAAACAGCAGAAAATGTAAAAACTTTACACATCTGACTGATTTAACCCGAGATCCCAGAGACTTCACATGATTACAGGGCAGGCAGAGGCAGATAGTTTGAGTTATTCTTATTAAAACTCTTCCGTGTTCGCTGACCTGGAGATAAGCTTGTTTTTCTGTTTGGATTTTTCTCTGATCTCATCTCCTGCTTCTGATTTACTTCACATTCAGGCTGAAACAGCTGATTTGGGTCGAGTTGTTTCATGGCTCCAGCAGCAGGTTTTACTCTCCGTTTATATTTAGCCCTTCTGGACCTTCACGCTCTGCTGCTGCGACAGCTCTTACGTAACTCCTGCCTGTTTGTTCAGCCCATCGTTTCAGCTCACGGAGACTGTGAGTCCTCATAGAAACACAGAGTTTCAGGAACATCTGAGTCAGTTTCCTGTTGTTTGCAAACGGAAAAAACTCAGTTCTATCAGACTTCACCGGTCAGGTCCACCTCTCTGATTTTAAACTCAAGTTAAAGGAAGAGCTGGAGTCTGAGCTGCTTTGGGACATGTTCTCATTACATTAAAAAACCATGACTCTGATGGAGGATTCAACCGAGTGTCCACCACAGAGATGCATGGTTATCGTTTGCAGACTCACTTTTAGTTTCACCCACTTTATCAGTCAGTCACATTCTTAACAGTCCATCCCTTTCTGGGTTGCAAACAAAATAGTGTAAATATTAGTTGTGGACAAAAATACTCCACAGGGGCGTGGCATTTCTGAAGAGAGGTGTACCTGTAACTTTAAGGTGTGATCTTGATAAATGCGATGCCTGAAAAGAAGCGTAATTATAAAGTAAACGCCAACGAAGGGTGTAACGGTCACAAAAGTAATTTCAGGCACGGTGTTGGTTTACAATGTGGTATAATTTCCCCACAGTTTACCTTTGTGTGTTTTTTTTAAACCGTGGCAGCATCCACCAGCTCACCCGGGAGGATCCCGATGTGTTCCCTGTCCAGCTGTGAGGCATAGTCTCTCCAGCAGGTCTGGGTCTGCCTCTGGGTCTCCACCCGGTAGAACATGCACGATATACTTCACCAGCGTCCGGAAAGCATCCTAATTACCATCCTCTTAGATGGCAGAGCTCCTCTATCTCTGAGTGAGAGTCCATCCACCATGCGGAAGAAACTTTTTACGGCCGCTTGTATCCACGATCTCATTCTTTTGGTCACCATCCACAGCTGGGGACCATAGGTGAAGGTAGGAACGTAGATCCTGGTTACCATGGTGAAGGTAGGAACGTAGATCCTGGTTACCATGGTGAGGATGGGAATGTAGATCCTGGTTACCATGGTGAGGGTAGGAACATAGATCCTGGTTACCATGGTGAGGGTAGGAACATAGATCCTGGTTACCATGGTGAGGGTAGGAACGTAGATCCTGGTTACCATGGTGAGGGTAGGAACGTAGATCCTGGTTACCATGGTGAGAGTGGGAATGTAGATCCTGGTTACCATGGTGAGAGTGGGAATGTAGATGCTGGTTACCATGGTGAGGGTGGGAATGTAGATCCTGGTTACCATGGTGAGGGTGGGAATGTAGATCCTGGTTACCACGGTGAGGGTGGGAATGTAGATCCTGGTTACCACGGTGAGGGTAGGAACGTAGATCATGGTCACCATGGTGAGGGTAGGAACGTAGATGCTGGTTACCATGGTGAGGGTAGGAACGTAGATCCTGGTTACCATGGTGAGGGTAGGAACGTAGATGCTTGTTACCATGGTGAGGGTAGGAACGTAGATCCTGGTTACCATGGTGAGGGTAGGAACTTAGATCCTGGTTACCATGGTGAGGGTAGGAACGTAGATCCCGGTTACCATGGTGAGGGTAGGAACATAGATCCTGGTTACCATGGTGAGGGTAGGAACGTATGGAGTTTGCATGTTCTCCCCGTGTATGTGTGGGTTTTCTCTAGTTTCCTCCAAAAACATGCGTGTTAAATTGATTGGCTGCTATGAAATTGCCTCTAAGAAGAAGTGGGTTTTTGTTTGGATGGTTGTCTGTGTGTGTGGCCCTGCAACAGACTGGCGACCTGTTTGGGGCACCCCCAGTACCAATTAGGGATAAGCGGTTCAGCGGTTCACCCAAACAAAACAAAACCATCTATACGTCTAAATTCTGCTTTACGAAGCTTTACCATCATCGGGCTGAACTTAATCCACCTAAAAGTCTTTGATCTTTCTGGTTTTATAGCAGTTTATTTTTCTAGGTAGTGAAGGAGGACCTGACGCCCGCTGCTTCAAGGTTAGGAGAGAAAGAGGAAACTGTGACACCAACACCTCGGAGAAGACAAGGCTAGGTTTGTTTAGAAGGTTGTTTGGAAACAGAACTGAGCCGTTGGACTTAACGTTAGGGAACATCATCTGTACGGAGTTGTGTGATGGGAAATATAATTTTGTTTGTGAACTAGTGCATTTTTTTAACCAAATGTCTGAACTTTAGTGCAGGTTTTCTAAATATGAAGGTTGATCTCTGAAGAGAGATTTAGTTCCTTTGTTTTCGTGCCGTCTCAGACTCATCACCTGCACGCTTTGTGATGAGCATGTGACACGGTTTTATTGGGGTTAGACTTCGACTCGAGGAGAATAACCGTCATCAATCTTTAAACTGGATCACAGGGAGTTTGTTACAGATTAGCACTTCAGAAAATCCAACATCAGCTGAAATCATCACATTGTTGTTCCGGTCTCTTCACACCATCACCAGCCCACAAAGATTTAGTTATTGTATTCAAACACAACGACCAGGTGAAGACGTGAAAATCACAAATGGATGTTTGGACTTCGGTCCACTTTGGATCCTTTAGGTTCACAGGATTCTCCAGCGGTTACTGAATAGATGGTCTCCTGTGTTTTGTTTCCATTATTTGAACACAGATTATTTTAAAACAACAATCTGAGCTCTACGTGAGCAAGCACCTGCTCTCTGGGTGTTCACCTGATCTTTGAAGCTGTGAGGAGTGTGTGTTTGCTGGGAAGGTTGGTTTGATTATTCTTCCAGTGAATGGATGAAACCCTGAACACACCCTATTCTGGGTTTGGGTGCGGCAGCAGCTTCAAAGCTGCAGAGTGACACGGGAACAAACCTCAGACTACGGAAGATCAGGTTTGTTTGTGGCTTCTGATGAGGTGCTGTGTGGTTACCGCCTCCTAAAGGTGAGCGGGGGATCGTGCAGGTAGCGCCTTCCTGCTGGGTGGATCACGAGAAGGTAAATCAGACTGAGTTGATGATTGATACTCTGAAGGACTTCGGTTAGGGTTGGTCTTTGCTTTTTTTATAGTCTTATAAAATCAACTTCCTGGTGCTAATGCCAGTAAAATCACTTGGAGGATAAAAACATTACCTGTGCTTCTTACTTTCAATGAGATAAATTTGCAGGAAATTCTTTCTTCAGTTCAGATCCAAGTTGAGGTTTAATCTGTCCGAACCTGGAAGTAACCTGAGCTCTGAAGACAGGTCTTTGCTTTTGAGCACCATGATATTAAACTTAAATTTAAAGGAGAGAATTTTCAAGGTATTGAATTTTGGATCGGCGCGGTGTCAGCAATAATTAGGACGCTGCATCAGCAATGCTATGATGATAGACAGGCTGACGGACGAGGTCAGACAGGAATCCCCATGGACAATGATGTTTGCAGATGACATTGTGATCTGTAGTGAGAGGAGGGAAGAGGTGGAGGAAAATCTGGAGAGGTGGAGGTTTGAAGATTAGTCAGAGTAAAACGGAGTACATGTGTGTGAATGAGAGGGATCCAAATGGAAAAGTGAGGTTACAGGGAGAAGAGATAAAGAAGGTGGAAGATTTTAAGTATCTAGGATCAACAGCCCAGAGCAATGGAGAGTGTGGAAAAGAGGTGAAGAAGTGTGTTTATAGAGGTGTGATGTGTGATAGAAGAGTTTCAGCTAAAATGAAAGGGAAAGTGTACAAAACCGTGTTGAGAGCGGCCATGCTGATTGGTCTAGAGACAGTGGTACTGAGAAAAAGACAGGAAACAAAGATGGAGGTAACAGAGATGAAGATGCTGAGGATCTCTCTGGGAGTAAGCAGGATGGACAGGATCAGAAGATCCTGTCCATCCTACCCTCACCATGGTAACCAGGATCTACCATCCTACCCTCACCATGGTAACCAGGATCTACCATCCTACCCTCACCATGGTAACCAGGATCTACGTTCCTACCCCCACCATGGTAACCAGGATCTACGTTCCTACCCTCACCATGGTAACCAGGATCTAGGTTCCGACCCTCACCGTGGTAACCAGTTGTGGTTGGTGACCGAAAGAACGAGATCGTTTATACAAGCATCTGAAATGATCTTCCTCTGTCGGGTGGCTGGGCGCTCACTCAGTGACAGACGGAGGAGCTCTGCATCCTTGAGTAGAGCCGTTGCTCTGACTAGGTCGGGTGATTTGTGCATCTGGATAGGATACCTCCCAACTGTCTTGCCGGTAATGTGATCTGGAGATGTCCCACCGGGATGAGACCGAGAGGGAGACCCCGGACGTACTGGAGAGACTATGCCTCACAGCTGGACAGGGAACACCTCGGGATCCTCCAGGGTGAGCTGGAGGATGCAGCCGGGGAGATGGAAGACTGAGCTTCCCATCTGAGGCTGTTGCCCTTGTAACCCGGGAGATGATAAAACAAATTTTATAGGTTTCCATCATGTTTGAACAAACATTCCTGAAGAGATTAGTGCTATTACTCTGATCAGGCTGCGCCCCCTTCTCTTTATTGGAACGCATCAAAATAACAGATAAATAAATATAAGTTTGATGTTCGTTACAGATTTACGCTTTATGTTGCATGTGCTGCGGGCAGAGCGCAGAAGGAGCGGGTTTTAAGAGTCAAGAAGCTTTGTATCAGTCTATGCTGTAAGAAGTATGACCTCGTGACGGCACAGTAGTCCTTCCTTAAGGTTCAAATTCATGGCAGTTATTATAAATCCTGTTTTTCGTCTTGTTTGGGTCATTTTAAGCATGTTTTATTTGACAGTTTCATTCTGTCTCTGTTCACCTGCAATGTGTGTAGCAGCTATCTCTCGGCCTGCAGGGCGTATGCAGTGCACGTGACCCGGCACAGTGAGCTCTCAGTCATCCAACAATCGTCTGTTTGTGAGCCGACGCACATATCTGCAGGCCGGCCCGCACAACGTGTCGTCCTCTCACATCACACAAAGGAACAGACGCTGCCGCTCGGATACGGTTAACCCTGAAACTACCAAACATTTTATGTAAAGAAGATGAACTCAGATTAAAATTCCTTCATTCCTCCATTAAAAAGAATGATTCTACTTTTAGAGCCATAGCTTGAATGTACCTTTAAAAGATGGGCCGTCATGCTGCAGTGTGAAGGGAAGCGGCTGCTCTCACTCAGACAGAATGACCAGAACCAAAAGGGCCCAAAGTGTCTGAATTATTTTTAAGTAAATGCGAGAATGAATTGCTGATACAAGCGGCCATATTGAGCTTCCTCCGCAGGGTCGCTGGGCTCTCACTCAGAGATCGGGTGAGGAGTTCTGCCATTCGGGAGGAGCTCGGTGTCGAGCCGCTCCTCCTCCAGGTCGAGAGGAGCCAGATGGGGTGGTTCAGTCATCTGATCAGGATGCCCGACGAGCGCCTCGCTGATGAGGTGTGTCAGGCACATCCCACCGGGAGACCAAAATCAGTAACGCTGAATACACACTGTGTGATTTCAGAATGTTTTAAATCAAAACCTCCCCACGTTGTGAGACGAAATCAATGGAGTCTTATAGTAATCAGAGCCTCACAGTGTGCACACAATCTGATAGTCTGTTGTGAGTGAACCACTCACTGTACTAGCTAAATTAAACAGAGCTTCTTCGACAAGTACTGCCTCCATATGCCTAAGTGCAACCATGGTAATTTTGGGTTTATGAGCAACATAATGATGTCTGAACCAACCAATCAGGAGAATGGATCCAAAGTGCTGCTTCTACAGTGCCATGTGTCCATGAGCGGCGACAGAAATTCATAGGCATATCTCAGTGGTAAAATGCCATCTTTGGACCGATGAGTTGCCTGTTTGAATCCTGCTGAGCTCATGTCCAAGTGTCCCTGTTGAAGACACCTAATGCCCTAGAGGGGAGGTGATAGCTCAGTGGTAGAACGTTCGCCCGTGGACCGGAAGTTCGCAGGATCGAATCCCACTGAGCTCATGTCTAGGTGTCCTCGGGGACAACACCTAACCCCCAGTTTCTGCCACCAATGAAATTAAGCCCCATTTTAAAACGGTCATGTGATCTGAATTTGGGTGAAAATCGGGCCAAATATTTAGCAGTGTATGCCCAGCTTAACGTGTTCAAACGTCTTTTAAAATAGACCATATTGTAACAAGTATTCATACCAGCAGCACACGCGTGGGGCTTATAATTAGTATTGCCAGTCAAAGATAAGTGCATGGAATTTCAAAATAAGTTTGCTCCTGATTGGTTGAAAGTCTGACAGGAAGTGGTTCCATCTCTTGTTCTAAACACCAGTGTCACCAGCCTCTCCCAGTCCCTGTCAGACAGTGGGATCATTAATTTAAACACAAACAGTGGGACAGCAGTAGATCCTTGTGGAACTCCAGAAACATTTTTAATGGAGACACACTTCTGTATGGTTAGTCTGAGCGTTTTGATTGGACTTCATCATTTCCAGGTCAGAATAGATGTCTCCTAGCAACATGGCATCCTTTTATCCATCCATCCAACCAGCTGCGGATTGACGATTGACTGTAAATTGATCTCCTTTCTCTCGTGCTTGTTTTAAACCACTTTACTGGCCGAGCAGAGGCAACCAAGGTTAATCCGTTTATTCTTTTTCTCTCTTCACTTGAACTCCATTATCATAATGGAGTCCAGTTTCTGGACTGGGAGTTCTTATTCCACCTTATGGGCTGATGGAGGAGCACGCGGGCACATTATCAGTGAAACAATAACAGGCTGATTCTCCACTTTTATCCTGATCCATCAGACTGTGGAAACGGTCTGACCTCGCAACATTGGGGTTCACTCGCTCCACAAGGGGCGGGAACTTTTTTTGTCTTAACCAATTGCTGCTGGAAGTGATGTTTGTGACGCGCTTTGACGCAAGCTGAAAACTTGACCCAAATTCCATCCATTTCAATCATGTCTTTCCCCTGATTAAACTTTCTGGTTTTAAATTCTTAATTTTAGGAACCATTGCAAACACTAAACGGCTAAGGCGTTGCTCTGGGCGGCTACCTGCTGCAGTGCTCTCTGTTACTTTAGTGTTTAATCGCCAACTTTTGTTGACTGTCTGTCCCTTCTTCTGGTTATGTTTTGTCTCGTTCTGAAGATTTAATTTTGAGCGCACTTTGAGCGTCGTTTTGGACTTTGTTGGTTTGTGTCGGACAGATGATTTTTCCGAAATCGTCCGGCTAGCTCCCAGCGCCAACTCCTACCGGCGAGCTCCTAGCGGATAGTTCCCAGCGACTAGCTGGTTATGGAGTCATTCCGCTGTTGACCCGCGCGACAAGCTGCTGGCTCTCGGAGCCACATCCGTCGTCGCTGGAGGAGTGGGTTCAGTCCTGAGGAAGCTGAAGAGAAGGAAACTGTCTAGAGGAGGTGCTTCCTGTGTTTTTGCGGTTTCCATGGAAACGTCTGGTTGCTCGCTTGAGGATCAGGAGGCATTCACTCGGACCCAGTGAAATACAGAGAGACCAGTTTGGTGTTCTTCACTGTGGCCTGGTTTTGTGACCCATTCTGGACGCCAGCTTTTGGGTTCCCAGGTTGGACACAGTGCGACCGGACTGGGACGCCCGTGGATAGGGGCGAATTTACCTTTGAATTTGAAATGAATATACTTTATTCATCCCCAAAGTGGGCTGCTTGGTCGACCTCCACCTTTAACTTTTGTTCGTTTTGTTATTGTCCTTTTATCTCTACAAACAAATGGATTCTGTTTTTCTGGATACTTATCTTTGTGCAGCTTCTGCTGTGGCTGATTAAGTTGTTGCGGGAGCTGCAGCTCCTCCCACATATGCTGTAAATGGTATGAGTCATGGGGGAGCAGTGGCAGACTGACTTCATTGCTGTTTCTGGGTCTTTTTAGCCTCATGATGGATCTCTTTGTTCTCCTCGGGCTGCTTGATATCGTATTTGACAGTTGCACGCCACCTGTAGTGGTCAGAGGTCACTGACTTGAACCCTGATGTTGCACAACTTCAGATCTCTCTTGCAGGCATCTTTGTACCGCAGGGCAGGTCGTCCAGGTAGCTTCGTTCCAGGGGCGAGCTCCCCAAGTGTAGTGTTCAACTACTGAGGTACAACCAGATCATCTCTTATTGGTTGAAGATTTTCAGGGCTTTTAATAGTAAGCCTTTGCTTGTTATCCCTGACCTAGTAGCAGGAGGTAAATTAAATTGAGTGGAGACAGTAGGTGGCGCCAACCTGGCTGACGGATTTTACTTTCTTTTGGCACAAAAATGAGGGCCTTTTTTCTTTTTTTAAATCAGTTCCTTTTTTAATAAGATGTAGAATTTTTTCTTTTTTTGAAGCATTCTAACCTGTGTGTGTGTGGGCGCGTGTGCATGCGTGTGTGCGTGCGTAACCCCGCATCACGCCGGTTGACCTGCTTGGGGTGTATCCTGTCTCTTGGGATAGGCTCCGCCCCACTACAGGACAGAACTTTTCGTAACGTATCTAGAAGTTGTTGGTTTTTTTTCTTTCTAAAACAAAGAATAAAAAATATTTAGCTGTTAACTTGATTTTTAATATATTTTTTGTGTATTTTTCACAAGAAATACTTAAAACAATTTAATAATCAATTTAAATCTATTAAATAGTTTGTTATATTCACACGTCGTCCACCTAGATTTTTTTTTCTTATTGGAGCTAAATTTAGTCCTATTTTCCCATCATGCACTCTGGTAGGTCCTGTAAAGTAGACCGAAGTGTGTTTTGATTCCAGATTTAGTTCTTTAGATGTAAAAATGTTTAAAAGGAGAACAAATCAGGACGATAGAGAAACGGATCTCCGTGGGGAAATAAAATAATGACTATAAACTCTCTCTAGTCTGATTAAACCGGCCGGGCGGCTCTGGTAACCAGAGAGGTGCAGGTTAGATTCCTGCAGGGTCCATTCAGGTGCTCGATGCTCTCAGGTTCCATTCCGATATGATGACGATCACATGCTTCCCAGTTTGGCTCTGATAGATTTAAATACATGCAAATAGTTCAGAATCAGAAAGACTTTTATTTTGAAGGTCAGTGAACAAGATAAGCATGGTAATAAAAATAACAAAAGTAGCAGATGAAAACTATGATAAAAAAAATAACAAATATTAACAAAACTAATTTTAACAAAACTAAGAGTGGAGTGGATCCAGGTTATAAAGTCTTCATAAGTCCATAAGGGACGTTCATAAGGGAAGACGCTGTTTCTGTGGTGGGACGTTCCGGTCCGAATGGACCGGAGCCTCCTTTGAAAGAAGTGGCTCAAAATGTCCATGCCCACGGTGGGAAGGGTCAGCTGTTATCTGACCAGCGTGCCCCCGAGTTTTGGAGACGTATAGTTCGTGGAGAGATGGAAGGCTGTAGCCAATCACCTTCTACGCTGTAGTCTGTTTGTCCCTGACTGTGGCTCCAGTGTACCACACGGTGATGGAGGAGATGAGGATGGACTTTAGATGGCTGTGTAAAACTGCACCAACATCTGGGCAGCTTGGCTTTCTTCATCCTCTGATCAGAGAGCTGATGGATGGCCTCCACATCTTCTAATCCTTATAAAATTCTTACAAATTAAACAGAAATAACTAATTCTATATTTTATTGATAAATCAATACAGAACAAATTAAAGTTCAGATAGAAAATAAAAGATTGAATTAAAATAAACATCTAGTTTATAAAGTGTATCTTGTGGTGAGAAGCTGGACTTTTAAAACCTGTGGAAACTAAAAGGAAACATTTTAAATCTGATTTAAAAAAATAGAATCTTATGCAAAATAAATAAAACAGCTGTTAAAGTTGAGCGGATTGTGGTGGGTTTCTTTTCAACAACTAGGTCTTAAAAGTCTGTTTCAGATCAGTTTTGTGATTAATTTAATCTGTCATGTCTATGGATTTAATTGTATACGAGGGTTTGGGAATTTGAAAATTGCAACTTTTAAGTACTTAGGATCAATGGAAAATGTGGAAAATAGGTGAAGAAGCGTGTGCAGGCAGGCTGGAACAGGTGGAGAAAAGTATCAGGTGTGATGTGTGATAGAAGAGTTTCAGATAAAATGAAAGGGAAAGTGTACAAAACCGTGGTGAGAGCGGCCATGCTGATTGGTCTAGAGACAGCGTGGTGAGAGCGGCCATGCTGATTGGTCTAGAAACAGCGTGGTGAGAGCGGCCATGCTGATTGGTCTAGAGACAGTGTGGTGAGAGCGGCCATGCTGATTGGTCTAGAAACAGCGTGGTGAGAGCGGCCATGCTGATTGGTCTAGAGTCAGTGGCACTGAGGAAAAGACAGGAAACAGAGATGTTTGTAGCAGAGATGAAGATGCTGAGGATCTCTCTGGGAGTGACCAGGATGGACAGGATCAGAGGAACAGCACATGTTAGAGGTTTTAAAGTCAGAGAGGTCAGACTGAGATGGTTTGGACATGTGCAGAGGAGAGAGAGAGAGTACATCAGAAGAAGGATGCTGGGTTTGGAACCACCAGGAAAGAGGACTAGAGGAAGACCAAAGAGGAGGTTCATGGATACAGTGAAGGAAGACATGAAGATAGTTGGTGTGACTGAAGAGGATGTAGCAGATAGGGTTAGATGGAAGAAACTGACTTGATATAGCGCCCCCTGAAGGAAAATGATGGAAGAAGAAAAATTGCTCACAAAATCAGGCAATTTAGACCAAAAAACGACTAAAAATGCTGTGAAATCCTGAAGGGTCTGGCCAATCACTTCTCGGAGTCCTAGAAAATGGCTTCATGTCAGAGGATTTCCAACACTTTTCTAAATCAGAGAGCTTAAACTGACGATTCAAACAGCGATAAAAGTTTTATAATCAAATATTTTTCTTTGGAGGAACAAAGCTGTTTAAAAGAAACCTTTTTTTTGTGTTGTCATGGTTACACTGAGAAAAATAAACTGACTTCTCTCAACCTTGCACTCTAAAACTAAATTATTAATCCTGTTCTTTAAAGATTGAAGATAAAACTATAAATAAGAAGGTTTTACAACAAACTGCAGCAGATGAAAGAGACCAGCTTACTGAGCAGAAACCAGGACTCCCAGTTACTCCCACTTATGTACTAAAGGAACTGACTGGATCACTCTGCGTGCCAAATAGGAAGGCTCATCTAATCCCCCCAAAAAAATCTCAACTCCTTAGACTTGTTGTCATGGTGATCTTGATGACTCATGAGACATTAGCAGTCATGAAAGACATTGTTAAGAGTTTTATTTTTTGCCCCAAAGCACAAGTATTCAAAATTAACAAGCAGCCAATCAGATGCAGCGATTATGACTGTAGTATCAACGAATGCTTGAACCACTTTTTGTCATGACGTGAGGTGAAGCTGGAAGAAGGAGGACCCAAATGCAGGACAACATACATGATTTATTTTGAAAAGGCAGTCCAGTAAAGCTGTAAATAAAAACAAACGAGGATCAATGGATGGTCTGAAGTTATTGTTTAGGATTGTACATCGTGGTCCTAGAGGGTGTTGGCCTAGTGACTGAGTTGCCGTCTATCGACCGAGAGAACCTAGTTCGGTTCCTCCTGGGAGTGCTCACACTTCAACACACAAAAAAAAGGAATGTATATCTTGGTCAGGCACCCAGGAAGACCTGGCTGGAATGGAAGGTGATGACCTGACACTGAAGGGAAGGCAGACTGCCTTTTTAAAAACCTTCAGGTGTCTGAAATCAGGCAGATGTTCACCACCCTCTGGTGGTGAGTGAGGGAACCATGACACTTTTTACCGTCTCAGCAGTTTAACTAGTTCCTACAACCACATTACGAACCCAGGAGACCAATATCAACAACAGCTGTCTGGATCGTTTTCTACTATTTAGGCCAGGGATGTCTAAATCCGGTCCTTAAAGGGACGGTGTCTTGAAGGTCTTTCACGTGTTCCTGGTTCAATACAGCACATTGACTCACTAACCTGGATCAGGTGTGTAGATGCAAGAACACATGGAAAACCATCAGGACACCGGCCCTCGAGGACCGGATTAGGCAGTTCCTAGAATCACTATTGTGCTTAGGATCACTATTGATCAGTTCCTGTGCCATCAGCTCACTCCTGTCGTCATTCACATTCTGGTAACCCTCTTCTCAGTTCTTATTCACAATTTAATACGTTTATTTGTGCAGTTTTTTAGCTCCTTTGATGACCATTCACCTTTAGAAACACTATGGACCCTCCGATTAGTTTATGAGGGTCATCATTCAACAGACCTTTAACGTGGTTCTTATTTGAGTCATTAAATCCACCTGAATGTAGATTAACTACAGAACCTCTTCCACCTTTTCAAGCCCTAAACTAATTGTTTGGACCACTTGGCTGGTTTCTAGGACCTCCATAGTAAACCCCTGGTACAGGGGTGCCCAAACTTTTTTGTCCCAAGATCTACTTTTCAAGTGTCGAACCTCCTGAGATCTAACAGTCCAGAATTAGCATCGCAAACCCCCCAGAGATGGTGTCCAGCCTGAAGTAAAACTACCTTCACGACACGTTTTGTTGTTGTTACACAACCAATAGACATCACAAACACACACACAAGTTCCTCTCTTTCTATCTCTCTATCATACAGCTCTCTCTCCCGCTCGCTCTATTTTTCTTTCTCTAACACACACACTGACATTTTCCGCGCACACGCAGATGATGGCCACAACAGCAGGCGCTTTCACGTCCCAAACCCCAACAATCTCCAATCTTCTTCCATCATTTCCCTTCAGGGGTCTCCACATCAAGTCAGTTTCTTCCATCTAACCCTATCTCCTGCATCTTCTTTAGTCACACCAACTATCTTCATGTCTTCCTTCACTGTATCCATGAACCTCCTCTTTGGTCTTCCTCTTGTCCTCTTTCCTGGTGGTTCCAAACCCAGCATCCTTCTTCTGATGTACTCTCTCTCTCTCCTCTGCACATGTCCAAACCATCTCAGTCTGACCTCTCTGACTTTAAAACCTCTAACATGTGCTGTTCCTCTGATCCTGTCCATCCTGGTCACTCCCAGAGAGATCCTCAGCATCTTCATCTCTGTTTCCTGTCTTTTCCTCAGTGCTACTGGTTCTAGACCAATCAGCATGGCCGCTCTCACCACACTGTTTCTAGACCAATCAGCATGGCCGCTCTCACCACGGTTTTGCACACTTTTCCTTTCGTTTTAGCTGAAATCTCCAATAACACTAGGAAAAAGCTGCCAGGTTGAAGCTTGTTTGAAAAAAAAAAAAAAGAGTTGCTAAACTTTAGCGACTAACTTCATTTAATTTTTTCCTCCCTACACACCTGGCGGTCAATTTGGAAACAGTCCACGGGCTACCAGTCAACCGCGATCGACTGGTTGGTCACCCCCACCCTAGAGGCAGTGTGGTATATGTGATGTAGTAAAGCGTGCAGTGTGGATCTGACCAATAAGAGGAGGTGAGATTCCCACTGGGAATCCACTCAGGATGCATCCACAAGAGACAAACGGTTCTTTTAATATCTATGTTATTGTTATAAAACCAACTTCCCTGTAGTCTCTCATCCATCCAGGAGTGATCATCATAGAAAAAGCTTCAAAGTGTCTTCTTGACAGTGTATTTGATCCTATCAGCCTGTCATCACTTCATTAGTTTCTACTCGTCAGGTTTTAAACCAGGGGTGGGCAAACTTTTTGACTCGCGGGCCATATTGAGTTCTAACATTTGACAAGCGGGCTGGAACCAGGGGGGTAGGATACCAAAGCATGTTGGGGTTAATGCCCCCGGCATGCTTTGGTAACCGCTAGATTAGACCGATAGAATGACGCTAGATTTTAAACAAGCGCTAAATGTTACATCAAGAGCGTTAAATTTTAAATCTAGCGGCGCTAGGTTTGAAATCTAAGTTCTTGATGTAACATTTTTCTTGTTTTAACATCTAACACACTTGTTTATGTGCGTGTATTGGCCCTGATGGCTTTCCATATTTGTGCGGGGAGACGGTGGCCGTGTGGTTAGAGCGTTCGCGCGTGGACCGGAAGGTCGCGGGTTTGCGTCCCACGGAGAGCACGTCTAGGGTCCTTGGAGAAGACACCTAACCCCCGCTTCTCCCACCATTGGCGCCGTTGAAGGGCAGCCTGCTGCGGTGCAAGGAGTGCAGCAAACAAATTTCCCCGGTGAGGGATGAATAGAGTAATTCATTCATTTATTTATTTATTTATTTTGAAAGTGTGTGCATCACGGAGACGCACACATTTAATGGGAGCAGTATTGTTTGTATTTTTGGCGCCATCTAGTGACGAAGATAAAAAAAAATTAAGAAAAATCAAATTAAACATGGTTTATTTCTTTTATTTTTTCTAGTTTGGCGGGCCGGATTAAAACGTTTAACGGGCCGCGGGCTGTAGTTTGCCCATGCCTGTTTTAAACGATGCTTCTATGATGTCACAAGTATTTACTAAGATTATAAAATTATGAATATTTAACCAAATGAGATGGAAGCGTCTTAACGAGGCTGGTCTGGCGTACTGTTGAAGCATGTGTGTGTCACAGTTCACCCATAGAATCTAAGTTTAAAGGTCTCTCTGAAGCTGTCGTCTGACTGCTTTGTGTTTTCCAGAGCGGCGCCATGGAGGATGGGAAGCCGGTGTGGGCGCCCCACCCGACGGACGGGTTCCAGCTGGGGACCATCGTTGACATCGGAGCGGACAGTCTGACCATCGAACCTCTCAAACAGAAAGGAAAGGTGAGCTCCTGGTGAAGCCAAACTCTTCCGGACCTCAGATTCTCTGTTAATCATTTAATGGGTCTTAAGTAGAAGATGGGCGACAGAATGTTTACCCAGAACCTGCAGGTGGAACATGTTGGAGAGTAGAATAAATCAGCTCCACCTGACGTGCTCACAGCGAGAGCAGGCGGTGTCCATGGTTACCCCTGAAACAGCCTAATGATCTGTAGCGTTTCTATGGAGAAGTCTGGCAGTTCTTCTGTTTGGACGGTGATAAGTTGGACTCTAAATGGACTTCACCTGTCCCCCTGCATCAGTATTCAAAGTGCTTTACAACGTAGTTCACATTCAAGGTGGTAACCACCATTCATCAGGAGCATGAGCTCCAGGTGCGGGATCAAACCTGTAATCCTCTGGCTACAGGAAGCTCTCTCAACCCATTGAGACATACTTCCCCAGATGTCCTGCTCAAACAGACCAAATCTATCTGTAAACACATGAGGGATCAGCGGTCTTTGCACCTGTCCTGTGATTAAACACGACTCTGTTGCTTCCAGAAAGATCCGTCTGATCACTAACAGGTGATCAGAAAATATAACCTAAACTTTTACTCTACAAACCCTGACTTTAAACGACCATGTTTGGAAAAGTCTTTCAAAACTTTTATCAGTTTCTCCACAAACACTTTCTACGACTGGGAAATCATTCTTTAGGCTCACTTTTACTCATTTCTGAGACTCTTTACTTGTTACTCTGAAAACTGTAACCTCTGAGGCGCGCTGACTGGCTCCCTTTGCGCGCTGACCGGCTCCCTTTGCGCGCTGACCGGCTCCCCGGACGCGCTGACCGGCTCCCCGGACGCGCTGACTGGCTCCCCGGACGCGCTGACTGGCTCCCCGGACGCGCTGACCGGCTCCCCGGACGCGCTGACCGGCTCTCGAGACGCGCTGACCGGCTCCGGAGAGGCACTTTGACCCCGTCCCCCATCCCACCCCGTCGCGAGACGCTTTGACCCCTTCCCGAGACGCTTTGGCCCCTTTCCCGGGACGCTTCGATCCCTTCCCGGGACGCTCTAACTGCTTTAACTCGTTCGTAGGACCAGTTTGAACCAGTTAAATACTTCCTGTGATCCCTTACCAGTTCCAGTGACCACTTCACTAGGATGAGTTCAAACTATTTCACTGTGAATGAGAAGCAACCCGCTGCCTAGCAACAGACTAACATGATTAAATATCATAAATCCTTGAAGGAGTGGTTTATTATGGGCTGTAAGGGATCATTAAGGCTGTAAAACTGCAGCAGAAAAAGTCAAAGTTTGCACATGTAATGATTACAGATAAAGTTAACCATTACAGTGTGTAATCTGGGCTATGAGTGTAATCTGGTGTCTACAAGAAGCAGAGACATGAGAGATTAGACTCAGAGCAGAGATATGTGTTACTATGTCAGAAGAAAATAATCTGGAGCTCAGAATTTTATAAGAACAGAGGAATAAGATCAGTTTCAATGAACAAGGAACCATTCAGATTTCTGTGTTTCTGGTTCATAAAGGTCACCGGAGTATAAGCCACACCCACTATATTTTAAAATGAAAACACATTGTGTACGTACACAAGCCACACCTGGAGTCCACTGCACTCGGACCAGGGACCTCATTTATTTAGAACTGCATAGAACTTTGGTTGAGTGAACTCGTTTCTTCCTCCACTCAGCAGCGTTGCTTGCGCCAAACAAACCTGAGCTTCATCAAAACCATTGTAACTCTTTTTAGGCCTCATAGAGCCTAAGCCAACTAGGTCACCATCCCACCCCAACCACAACTCTTGCACTCCCTGTTTGGATCATCTCTTTGATTGGTTCCTAATTTCTAAGCATTTATGAAAATGGGTATTTATGGTGGTATGGGATTCCACCCTTTTCGCCTGAAAAAGGCTGGAGTGCCTCCCTGCAGGTCAGGGACAGGGTTCTGCCACAATTGGAGGAGTTTAAGTATCTTCTCCTCCAGGTCGAGAGAAGCCAGATGGGGTGGTCCAGGCATCTGGTCAGGATGCCTCCCACCGGGAGGAGACCAAGAGGCAGACCCCAGACCCGCTGTAGAGACTATTTCTCACAGCTGGCCGGGGAACGACTCGGAATCCTTCTGGGTGTGTTGGAGGATGCAGTTGGGGTGAGAGAAACCTGGGTTTCCCATCTGAGGCTGTTGCCCCGCAACCCAGCCCGGATAAGCCGAAGACGACATAACAGAACATTTATGGGACGACCCCTGGTGTAGAAGCTTGTTAATAGTTAGTTACAAGTACTAGGGTTAGCTGTTAAAACCTTCTTTACCTGCGTGTATTTGACTCGATGGCCTTCCATATTTGTGCACACTGTTTATTTTGACAGCGTGCACGTCACGGAGACACGCACATTTTAATGGGAGCAGTGTTGTTGTTTTCTCAGCTAGTGATGAAACATCAGAATTGTAGGGAAAATGTTTATTTAAATTTTTCAAGTTCAGCGGGCCGGATTAAAATGTTTAACGGGCCGCATGTGGCCCACGGGCCATAGTTTGCCCATGCCTGATCTACACTGACAATAAAACTAGTTCTTAGGACCCTCTGGGTTGGTCCAAGCACCACTATTCAACAGCTAATCAGTTGTTATTTTGACTTTTCACTGTTTCTCTGGTTCCACTTTCACATTTTCAGCAGTTTGTAATCCGTTTCTTAGAACCACAATGGGCTCAGTTGGCCACTGTCAACATTTAAGCAGTTTTCTGCACCACCTTTTAGACAGTTTTAATGGTCAAACGGACTATTGATTGTTGACAGTGCTTAGGACTATTTATTATTTTTAATGGTGTATCCTGCCCTTCGCCTTGAATCAGCCGAGATGGGCTCAGGCACTTCCCGCAACCCCGGAAGGGAAAGACTGTTAAGAAGATGGCTGACTGACTTTATACAATTCCATTTGTTCTAAGGACCACTTAGATGTTAGCATAGCCGCTCCCGAGATAATTATTGACCAGTTAATTGGTTTGTAAGACCACTTGTTGGTTCCCGATGGAGACTGGAGAATGTGGTTCCAATTAGAGTCCTTGGAACCACCTGAAGATGGATTCAACCACATCGTTCTTAGGACTGATTTCCTCCTTTCAGTTTCTAGGAGCAACACCTGCTCTGCTCCTACCGGTCCTGGTTCATCTATCACTACCTTTAGCTGTGATGGTCACCGTTGGCCTGCTTCAGAGGATGAGAGAACTTCCTGTATGGAAGGTGCTCCGGTCTGTGTGAGAGCAGAACAATGTTTGGTCTGTGCAGTCGCAGGCTGTTGGTGCCAGTGTCTGACAACGTGCTCCAACACCAGCCGGAGAACTCGGTTCCTGCTCAAACAAGCAGCCAGAGTTTAGAGTGGAAGCAGAATCATGCAGAAGATCTGAAAAGAACTCTAAAGCATTTGTCAGCTGAGAAATGTATTATTTACCAAAAAAAAAAAAAAGCTAGTATTACATTTATTTAGTTTAATTTCACCCCTCCTCTCGCTCTCAAATTAGCCCCGCACCCTTGGCAAGTGCACAACACGGTGTAAATCTTGTTTGAGGAGCAAATACAGTGTAAATTATCACGTTAGTAAAGTATATATACTGCTGGAAAAACGCTTGGTTTAAATGTGGGTGTTGCCGGAAACAAGATCCACACCATTCAGACTAGGGAACGTGGGTGAGGTGTCTTGTCCAGGGACACAGCGACAATTTAATTTCAACGGCCGTTCCATTGTGGTACCTCGGGTTCCAGGAGTCTCCCATCCAAGTACTGCCCAGGTCCAGCCTCCTTAGCTTCTGAGGTCTGACGGGATCAAGCGTTGACGGGCTACATAAAATCTCATATTGCCCCATTCACACACAAGCTGCCATGCAAGGTGCAGACTACCCCACTTCAGGGGCATTTAGGGGTCAGACTCGGATACCGTATTTTCCAGTCTATAGCGCGTGCTTGAGTATATGCCACTTATCCGGGGCTAGGTCACAGGGGCAACAGCCTCAGACGGGAAACCCAGGTTTCTCTCATCCCGGCTGCATCCTTCAGCTCACCAGGAGTATCCCAAGGTGTTCCCTGTCCAGCTGTGAGACATAGTCTCTCCAGCAGGTCCAGGCTCTGCCTCTTGGTCTCCTCCTGGTGGGACGTGCCTGAAACACCTCAGCAGGGAGGAGCTCGGTAGGCATCCTAACAAGATGCCTGAACCACTTCATCTGGCTTCTCTCGACTAGATGATCTCTGGTCATCTCTTTTATCTCGATGAGATATTTACAAAGAAAGACGGTCCACAGAAAGAGTTTTAAATTTTAATAACATAACTTTTCTTTCTGTAACGCTGCTGTAACACAGCATCACCACGGCAACGTCTCACGTTCCAAACGTCTCACTATTAACACAAAGTTTACGTTCAGCAGCTCTGTTTCCTTCTTTATCAGCAGATCCATTACTTTTAAATTAAAAGCTGCTGCATGTCTTCTAGAATTTTCCACGATGAGTGTGTGTTTACGTTTTCATCTACAAGTGTAAAAGAGGAAATGCTGAGTTTTATTTGTAGTTCTTTAATTGTGATAAGTTTAGAACAGGAAGTGGTGGATGGTAGTGGTGTTCAGACGGTGGATTGTTTCCTGTTGTTCTTCCTGCTTCCATCCATCAGTGCAATTACAAACACCCGGCTACACCAGCGTCTCACTCGTACCGTTTCCTCTCGAGAGCCCGCTGGCAACCGTTAGATTAGACACTGTATAAGCCGCAGGGTTGAAAGCATGTGAAAAAGGTCGCGGAAATGACAGCATAGGAACTAAACTTACACACAAAGCATGACACTTCATCGTCACATAGATTTCAACCACACTTTGAATCTCCTCATTGTGGGACCAATTCAAAGTTTTCTTGATCCTTATTATTACAGTTTGTCATACAGAGCAGGAAGGCATGTCATTCATCACCTTGGCAACAATTTATTCTTGTTTTTACTGGTTTGGTTAAACTAAAAAAAGCACAAAGCTGGTTCTTTTTTGTCTATCTGGTCTCAGGACGGGTTCTGGTCTAGATCCATCCAGTCACCACCTGGATTGTGGTGATTTCTGATCTGTTCCTGTAATCCTACCTTTTTTTTCTCCAGACGTTCCTGGCTCCCATCAACCAGGTCTTCCCAGCAGAGGACGATGTGGACAAACATGTGGAGGATAACTGTAAGTGTAACCATCTTTTAGATGGAGTTTTCCAGATGTTTGAACTGGAGAACGTAGAGAAGCTGCTGCAGCAGCTTTTCATGCTTCAACCAGCTCATCATGCTGATTGTTTTCTCCTTCAGGTTCTCTCATGTACCTGAACGAAGCCACTCTGCTTAACAACGTCCGGGTCAGGTACAGCAAAGACAAAATCTATGTGAGTACGCCCTCTGCAGGGCTTTGTCTGCTCTGCATGTATCACACATTTTCTGATGCCATTAAAAGTGAGTTTGGTGAGAGTGCTGCCTCTGGTACCGAGAGGTGTTCAATACGCTTCCACATGAGAGCTTATATGTAGATGTTTAAAGAAACAAGTAGAATTTTTAACCATAAGGACCTGTATTTAAACCATCTGCCTGCTGACTGTAAGTGAACATGACTCAGTGTGATAACTGTACATAAAACTGGGCTGCACAGTGGCCTCGCAGCAAATGGTTGGGGTTCGAGTCCCAGAGTGGGGCAGGGCTTAAAACACTGGCCTTTTCAATCCAAGAAGAGGAGAGTCGATATGATCTTTAAACCTGCTGTCTGTAAGACTCTTTGAAGCCTTCCTATGAGTTATTAATACCTGTGAAGGAAATTTGAGGCAATGCAATCACCTTCTAAAACACACAGACACACACACACACACAGCAAACACAATGATATACAAACACAGATGAATAAAAAAAAATAAATAGATAGGAATTAAATATTAAAAAGTAAAAGAGCTCAGACAGAGTTTAAGAGCCTAAACTGCAGATGATATCAAATACTTAGATTTGTTTTGATCGATAGTAACTTCCTGGGCGTGTTGTTTAGTGTCTCAATAGCTCCGCTTTTCTTTCTGCAGACATTTGTGGCGAACATCCTGATCGCTGTGAACCCGTACTACGACATCCCAAAACTTTACTCTGCAGAAACCATAAAGCAGTACAGAGGACGCTCGCTGGGAACGCTGCCCCCGCACGTCTACGCCATCGGTGAGACGCTCCGCCTCCTTATGTCTGTTCGGTTTGACGACCTCTCTTTCTGGTCTGGTCTGACGTCTGTTTGTTTTCCAGCCGATAAGGCGTACCGGGATATGAAAGTCCTGAAAATGAGTCAGTCCATCATCGTTTCTGGAGAATCTGGAGCTGGAAAAACAGAAAACACAAAGTTTGTTCTCAGGTGAGAAAATCTGTAAATTGTTAACAATTGGAGGGGGGGGATCAACAGACAGATCGGTGCGGCATCCGCAATAATCAGGAGGCTACATCGGTCCGTCACGGTGAAGAAAGAGTTGGGACGCAAAGCTCTGGATTTACTAGTCGATCTACGTTCCTACCCTCACCATGGTAACCAGGATCTACGTTCCTACCCTCACCATGGTAACCAGGATCTACGTTCCTACCCTCACCATGGTAACCAGGATCTACGTTCCTACCCTCACCATGGTAACCAGGATCTATGATCCTACCCTCACCATGGTAACCAGGATCTACATTCCTACCGTCACCATGGTAACCAGGATCTACGTTCCTACCCTCACCATGGTAACCAGAATCTACGTTCCTACCCTCACCATGGTAACCAGGATCTACGTTCCTACCCTCACCATGGTAACCAGGATCTACGTTCCGACCCTCACCATGGTAACCAGGATCTACGTTCCGACCCTTACTGTGGTAACCAGTATCTACGTTCCTACCCTCACCATGGTAACCGGGATCTACGTTCCTACCCTCACTATGGTAACCAGGATCTACGTTCCTACCCTCACCATGGTAACCAGGATCTACGTTCCGACCCTCACCATGGTAACCAGGATCTACGTTCCGACCCTTACTATGGTAACCAGGATCTACGTTCCTACCCTCACTATGGTAACCAGGATCTACGTTCTTACCCTCACCATGGTAACCAGGATATACGTTCCTACGTTCTGACAGTTTCCACTGATTTTAGACGTCAGAAATATGTTACTGCCAAGATGGTAAATTCCAAATTATTTACCACCATGTGGCAAAAAAACATGCAACCCTGCCAAATGCAGGTGAATGAATATCTGGTGGGACTGAATTAGTTTTTATTTTTGTCGTATTAACGGGATCCGGTCCTCCTTGCAGGTATCTGACCACGTCGTACGGGACGGGTCAGGACATCGATGAGAGGATCGTAGAAGGTAAACACACACACACACACACACACACAGAGCTCTGTGTCTTTCTGTAGTTACCCTGCTGATTCTCTGCTCCTCGCCCCACACAGCGAACCCCCTGCTGGAGGCTTTCGGGAACGCCAAAACAGTCCGAAACAACAACAGTAGCCGCTTTGGGAAGTTTGTGGAAATCCATTTTAATGCTAAGGTAACAAAAATATTCACACTTTTTTTTTCTCATGCAAACAAGTTTAACAGAGTTGAAAAGCTGTGGTTTGATGGTAGATAATAATCATAATTTAGGAAATGACTGTCAGGAGGCAGCCATGACAGCACCAGTGGTGGGGAGTATGTGGGGGTTAGGCGTCTTCTCCAGGGACACTTGGTGGGAATTTCTTTGGTTCAAAGATGGTAATTCTATCACTGATTGTATTTTAAAGTTGATAAAGGCATGTAGTCTGATGCCTTAACGTCAACTTCTTCTAAGTTTCCTGTATTAATATAATTTAATTAGATTGTTTTATGAAGATCAAACAGTTACTGAGAGCCTGATTGATGTAGATGGAGCACTCCTGAAGGTCCAGGTGTGAGATGTATTGGTACCTGATGATGTCCTCCTAGTTAAACATGGAGTGGTGTGTAGTCCCGTCCTCTCAGACCCACAAGTAAAAAAGCATGTTTCTGTTCAGAACGCCGTCGTTGGCGGCTTCGTGTCTCACTACCTGCTGGAGAAGTCCAGAATCTGCAGGCAGAGTCCAGAAGAGAGAAACTACCACATTTTCTACAGACTGTGTGCCGGAGCTCCTGAAGACATCAGACACAAGTTCCACCTCAGCTCTCCGGACACGTTCAGGGTAAGAGCGCCACCTGCAGGCATCACTGTTTCAGTTCCACTCAAACAAAAAGCATTAATTGATAGAAAATTCTTCCAACTACGTAGAATCAAAGCCCTCAACAATAAGCTTAAAAAACTAAGTATCAATATGTCCAGGTTTTTATTTGACCAAGTTTTATGTCTTGAATGTCTAACCAATTTCTAAACATCTGGGCAGCATCATGAAGTTTTTCTGTTGCTCAGATGTTGTTATTCCTTAGAAATAGATCTAAATTGATCGAGGCAGTACGGTGTCTTCATGGGATAATAATTCTTACCTCAAAGGAAATAAACAGAAACAGGCACCCCCAAGAGTGACCCCCAAACAAGTCGCCAGTCTGTCGCGGGGCCACACACATACAATCACACACACACTCGTTCCTAGGGGTAATCATGTAGTGACCGATCAACCTTACATGTATGTTTTTGGAGGAAACCAGAGAAAACCCACACATACACGGGAGAACATGCAAACTCCACATAGAAAAAAAACAGTGTTCCAAGCCTCATCCCCACCCTGGACTTGAACCCACGACCTTCTTGCTGTGAGGCAGCACTGCGCCACCGTGTTGCCTAAACATAAACATTTGTTCATAAATATTTTTTTTTCATTCTGTTTTACATTACTGGGAATTCCCCTCTCCTCTCGCTCCACAGTTAGTCCCACGTATGAAGGGAGAAACTGAGCATGAGAAGAGCGTGCATGGAAAAGGTCCGTTTTAGGTTGGAATATGGGGAGGGGTGTAACCCTAAAGAAGAATCAAGGTTCAGCTTGTACCTCAGTTTTGAGCTCATGGTTCAGTTCATTTTCGAAACAATATTGAAGCAAAATTCAAAATCCTTTACCTGTTGTTTTTGTGTGTTTTTAAATCAACTATTTTTTAAACATTAAATAAAAAGGAGAATAAAATCATTTTATTTTCTGGTTTAGTTTGTTGTTTCAGACAGCAGAGGGCAGCAGAGGATCATTTGTTTTATTCCTGCATACGGGTTTTAGTTAGTCACCTTCTGAACCGTCTAGCCTTTTTGAGGTTCCGGGGGTCTTCCAGGGTTTTTTTTTTGTTTTGTTTTTACTAAAGCTGTAAAACTTGACAAAGCTTGTAAACTTTAGAAAGTTTCTATTTTTTGTTTTATTTTTTACAACCACTGAACCTGGCAGTGAAACGGACAGTAATCCCTCATGTTGCGGTTGTGCCGCAGCTTATCCTGGCTGATTTTCAGGTCATCAGTCAGTCGCGGGCCACACACACACGTACACACTCTTAGAGGCAATTTTGTGGCAGCTGATTAACCGAACATGCAGTTTTTTGGAGGTTAAGAGGAAACAATTCCAAACTGAAAATGTAACAAAAAAAACAGACTTTTAAAAAGTGAAAAAATAAAAGTATGGGTTTTAAAATTTAATTAGGTACAGAACAGATACCTGATTTTTTTTTTTTTACATGGGTACATTTAGAAAATAAATGTTCTCCACTGCTGTTTTTCAGGATACATTTTAGTATCCTGAAATGTATTTCCGTTGAGGCGTTACGTGGAACTTTTGTATGTAGAGACGTTCATAAGCAGACATACCCAGGGGCAGATCCAGAGGAGGAGGGGACCCCTGTCCTTTTGGTCCACAAATAAAAGAAGAAAGGAAAGGGGACTAGTTAAGCTATCTCCTTGCAGGGCCAGTGAATGGGCACCAAAACCAGTGACATGCGGTGAGGTTCATGTCTGGGGAGGTACTGACTCTTCAAGAGTTAGATTTATAATTGTAAGAACTTATTTCAGCATTCATCCAACAGCATCCAACTACTCATAATGCTTCATATCCAATCAGCATTCCTCTTTCAGTCACATTCACAAACATAAACACAGGAACAGATCTGTCTCTTTTATAGCTAGGATAGAGTTTTAAGAAATTAATCTATACTGTAAACAAATTAAAGAACAGAGATTTTATTTTGACCAACAGTAAAAAATTTCTGTTATTTTTCAATTTTTAAATTCCAGTGTTTTAATAAATTTTAAGAAAGTTCACCCTTTAAAATGATCAGGAAAAAAGAGGAAATCTTTAAGGACAAACAAACAAAAAATTTATCAAATACTATCTTTTTCTAATTACTCCCATCTTATTTTTCAAAAAAGCAAACACCACAGCAAACCATTTTTGATCTTACCTTCACTTATAAATTAAGTCCATCTGCCGGTCCGTCGTCCTTATTTTCTCTTAATTTTAAGACTCTCTCTGTCTTAATGAAGATTATGCAAACAATTCTCTGCTGAATTTTTGTTCTGCGCATGCGCACTTTCCAGATCTGGCAGAACACCAGAACTACAGCAAAGAAGGAGCTGCCAGTTTGCATGCGCCCCCTTCTTTGGAAGCAGAGTACATACCTGCCTCCCCTGACAATTTTTCTATGAGTTTTCTAACACACACACACAAAATACATTATATAGATGCAGAAAGTTGTGGCGTTTCATAAATATTTCTGTAAAGTTTGTACTGGGGATTTGCTGAGGAACAGAAACTAGCACGCATCAAGCCACCCAGTTTGTATTGACTAGCACAGCTTGTCTCTGCCTCTCTTGGGTTTTCTGACCTGGATTTGATTGGAAAAAAAAAAAAATCAAAATCATCTATTTTTACTAAATAAAGTAGAATAAATGTGTAGCCACACTCCAAATGCATTTTTAACACATAACAGTGGAAAATATTACACTTTTATTTATTTTTTTTTTTTGTCATCAAAAAAATAAATGATCACTGACCATAATGCAGGAAAATGACTCCTATTTTTCAAAATGTCCTGAGGCCCCCCTATACTGGCTTTGTCAATAAACTCATGCTCCCCTCCTCGTCCCCCCTAGAAAATCCTGGATCCGCCCCTGGTACCACGTATTCTAGTAGAAAATGTTCCAGTTGTTCTTTTCACTAATAAGCTTTTCCAAAAATGGATGTTTTAATCCTAGAAACTGTTTCTGGGTCTCTAAAATGAGCTGGGAGCTTATTCTATAAAAACTAGAGCGTTGACTCTTTAGAAATCCTTGGAACCACTAACAGCCTGCACAATGTGAGCAGTGTTCACTTTGTTTGGGGATCCAATAATACAAGATGAGACCATGTAGGTGAGCAAGAGGAAAAATAAAGCTGCTGCTAACATGAAAGGAGTGTGTTCTGTTAAAATTATTTTTATTTTATTTTTTTTGCACACCTGTATCAAAGCAAGTTCCTAGTCTCTGATATTCTTCATTGACATGGCAATAAAAGCATTCTGATTCTGATTCTCTTCCTCCTGATAACATCATGCTGGTGCCATCAGTGTGCTGGATGTTTTCTAACAGCAGGAGGCAGCAGAGGTTCAGGATCCTCTTCCTCTCTCCTTCGTCCTTCATTCTCTCCTCCAGCTTGAGGAGCAGATTTATTTGAACCGTTTCCTGTGAAAGGTGCAATGATGTGAATGGCTTCGGGAAGTTTGTAAAAATGATTTATAATGTAGGGAAGAAAGGGAGAATGAGATTTAGGAGCCATCCCAGCTGAATGTGTTCATCTTTCAGAGGATGGAGGGAACCCGAGAGAGAGGAATGATTAAACAGGAAAGGAAGGATAGTGGAAGATGAATGAAAGGATTCATCAGATGGAAACAAACATGATCAGTCCTGTAGATGATCTTTGCTGTTCCCTTGTTTTCTGAGCAGCTGGTGGAAACCATTAAAGTCAGATAAGAATCCATCATGGAGACTGAATCAGAACCGCAAACTCAGCAAAAAATTCAGTCTCTTCTATGTGAGCCAGAAAAACATGTTTTATTCTGAAAAGATCAGATATTTTTTTATTCAGTTGAAATTTGCATCTTTTATCCCCTCCCCGTAACATGGAGGGGGTCTCCGTGTTCTACCGGTCCATCACAGAGAGGGTCTCCGTGTTCTACCGGTCTATCACGGAGAGGGTCTCCATGTTCTACCGGTCCATCATGGAGAGGGTCTCCGTGTTCTACCGCTCCATCATGGAGAGGGTCTCCGTGTTCTACCGGTCCATCACAGAGAGGGTCTCCATGTTCTACCAGTCCATCATGGAGAGGGTCTCCGTGTTCTACCGGTCTATCACGGAGAGGGTCTCCATGTTCTACCGGTCCATCATGGAGAGGGTCTACGTGTTCTACCGGTCCATCATGGAGAGGGTCTCCGTGTTCTACCGGTCCATCATGGAGAGGGTCTCCATGTTCTACCGGTCCATCATGGAGAGGGTCTCCGTGTTCTACCGGTCCATCACGGAGAGGGTCTCCATGTTCTACCGGTCCATCATGGAGAGGGTCTACGTGTTCTACCGGTCCATCATGGAGAGGGTCTCCGTGTTCTACCGGTCCATCATGGAGAGGGTCTCCATGTTCTACCGGTCCATCATGGAGAGGGTCTCCGTGTTCTACCGGTCCATCATGGAGAGGGTCTCCGTGTTCTACCGGTCCATCACGGAGAGGGTCTCCATGTTCTACCGCTCCATCATGGAGAGGGTCTCCGTGTTCTACCGGTCCATCATGGAGAGGGTCTCCATGTTCTACCGGTCCATCACGGAGAGGGTCTCCATGTTCTACCGCTCCATCATGGATGAACCTGGATGTTCACCAGGTTCATCCAGTCTGAACCAGCTGAGAGAAACCATCAAACCTTCATGTCATGTTTTTTTTTCTCCACAGTACCTGAACAGAGGATGCACTCGATTCTTCGCCACCAAAGACACGGACAAGCAGATCATGCAGAACCGGAAGAGTCCTGAGGTACGTCAGTGATCAGATTCTATTTCCAAACCATCCAAAGAATGATGGAAAATAACCCAAAACAGCACAACTTATTTGTACAGATTGAAAAATATCCTCAAAAAACCCAAAGTCTTCCCATTTTTAATCATCCATGATTCTTATTTTGTAACCAAATTAAGTAAAAAAGAGACGTTAGAAACATGAGCTGGAAGAAGAATAAAAATAATTAGAATATTAAATGTCCACACACACACACACACAACGGGACGCTCGAGGCGACATTTAAAAGTTTTTTTCAGCAGTTTCAGGTTTTCATTTCTTCTTAAAGAGAAATGTTCCGTATTCATTTAAATGAACCCATGGCCGGCGTTTCTTATCGTCCCAACACGCTGAAATAAAAGCAATTAATTACCAATTTGTCTTCAATTTACAGAAAACTCATTAAATTAAAAGCTTCTGGCCTTTAAAAATCCTGCAGGAATGTTCGTGTTCGTCCGATAAGAAGTGAGAAAATTCCGACTTTATTCTCTTCATAATGAACTCTGATTAAACACGGTGTAAACACGTCATCAGTACAGCTCCAGATGAACTGATCACTTAGATTGATCTCCATGGAAACCATCTTCATGATTCACTTCAATAGCTCCGAGTCTGTCTGCACCTCTGTAATCATTTTATAGACACATTATCTTCCTTCAGCATTGAAGGAAATCTTAATGAAACTGTCCACAGTTAGTCAGCGCCAGCTATCGATGAACTGATTAGGTGTAAGGGTCATGCGACCAAAGGTAAAAAACGGTAGAAGTAATCCGGATGAAGTAGAATCATTCTACTTTTCCCTTTTTCTTTATTTCCATTGGATTTCTTTACTCGATATGCCCAGAGACCATCCGCGGCTTACGCTGCGCACTTGCCCAATAACCTTGTCATTAGTTTAGATTTAATGTGGGTTGGTTTAGTCAGAAAGTAGAAACGAACAGAGACACGTAAAGGAGAGCTGGTTGTCAGGAGAACCACCTCATACAGCTGGGTCATTAAACATATTTGGTCCAAATTAAGGCAAGGTTTCCCACCCTTTTCATTCCTTTGGGGAGGCAGTGGCTCAGTAGTAGAGCGTTCGTCCTCGGACCAGAAGTTCCTACTGAGCTCATGTCTAGGTGTCCTTGGAGAAGACACAGAACTCCCCGTTTGTCCCACCATTAGTGCCAGCGTGGTAGCCTGCTACGGTGTAATGCAGCACACAAATTTGCCCGTTGAGGAATCAATAGAGTTCCGTCATCTTCCGCTCATCTAGGGCCGGGTCGCGGCGGCAACAGCCCCAGAATGGAAGCCCAGGCTTCTCTCACCCCGGCTGCATCCTCCAGCTCACCCAGGAGGATCCTGAGTCGTTCCCTGGCCAGTTGTGAGACATAGTCTCTCCAGCGGGTCTGGGGTCTGCCTCTCGGTCTCCTCAGTGGGACGTGCTCGAAACACCTCACCAGCCCCAATGATCCTCGGAGCTATGTTGTCCGGGGCTTAATGCCCCTGGTAGGGTCACCCAAGGCAAACAGGTCCTAGGTGAGCGGCCAGAGAAAACGTGGCTCAAACACCCCTATGAAGAGATCAAACATGGCCAAGTTGACCTTGCCCGGACGCGGGTCACCGGGGTTCCCCCATGAAGCCAGGCCCGAGGGTGGGGCACGAGAGCGAGCACCTGGTGGCCGGGCTTTTACCCGGTGCCGGCCTGGCCGGGCTCAGCCCGAACAGGGGACATGGGCCCTTCCAGTGGACTCACCACCTGCAAAAGGGGCCATATGGGTCGGGTGAAGGAGGAGATGGGTGGCAGCCAACAACGGGGATCAATAGAGTATACATTATTATTATTATTATTATGTGGTGGCGAGCCGTAGCAGCAGGTCCAAGACCTTCTGAGCCTCCGGTTGGTAGGGGGAAGATTCTTTGAAGAAAACAAGAGAAATAAAAAGATAAGATCTCACTTCAAAGGTTAGACTTTCTAAACAGATTTACTGAAATAAAAAAAAATCAATCTTAATAAACTGTGGAACTTAACTTGAGGTTTTTAATTTCCTGCAATCATTTTGATTGGTGAAAAAAAGCCACGCCCCTCCAAAGCGGTCGTTTTGACTACTAAGAATTTCTTTAGTTCAAGACGCAAATCCAGAAGAATCTAGAAAAGACAGAGGGTCAAAATGCTGATCCGGTCTTTACAAGAATTTGACATATTGACTGTAAATTTTTTGGTGCAAATGTTACAGAAAATAACACGATTCAGATTCTTTATTATTCCTCTTGCGGGGAGATTCATGTGTCCGGTAGCTCCAAGCAGTCCGAGAGAACTCCAAAACAGCTTCAGAACAGCTGGTACGTGGTGCCAAGATGGGTGGGGTTTAACTAGAACAACCGTTTGGTGGTACAAACAGCACTTGACTCTGTATGTGGTGGTATGTACATCGTTGCACTGATGTGATAACGATGTTTGAAGCTCCAGTGAATCATAATAGCCGGTAGCGTAGCAAGCGTTGGGTCAGGTCATCCCTGTGCTGTGGACTGAGAGGTGATGGAGAAGGTTAATTCAAACTGTTCTGGTTCCGTAGCACGTGAAGTCCGGCCCTCTGAAGGACCCTCTGCTGGACGACCACGGAGACTTCAACCGCATGTGCGTGGCCATGAAGAAGATCGGCCTGGACGACACTGAGAAACTGGATCTGTTCAGGGTGGTCGCTGGCGTGCTCCATCTGGGGAACATCAACTTTGAGGAGGCCGGCAGCACTTCAGGTAGGATTAGTATTAATGTATACTGGTAGCGAGAGGAAGAGGGAACTCCCCGAATGAATCACAAAATCACACCACTGCTTCTCGTTGTCTTGCAGGCGGCTGCACCATCAAGAACCAGTCCAGCCAGACTGTGGAGCACTGTGCAGAGCTTCTGGGTCTGGAGGAGGAGGACCTGCGGGTCAGCCTCACCAGCAGGGTCATGCTCACATCAGCAGGAGGCATCAAAGGAACGGCCATCAAGTAAGAAAGATTCCTCAGACATGTTAACATGTTAGCTCTCACTGACCTGGTGGATTAAGAAGTACTTGGATTTCAGTCTAAAATGGATAAAAACATCCATTTTATAAACGTGTGAGTGAGGTCCGTGGATTTTGCTGCGTTCAATTTCTGAATTGAGAATTCCAAAATTGGAAAATGAGTTTGCAAACAGAAAAACGGAAATCGGATTAAATCTCGTTCTTTGTTTCTTATTTTATTAGTTTCACACATAAACGTAAACAAGTAAAAAACCCAAACATTTTATCTGTTATTCAGTATTCTTTATTAATCTCTCACTGGGGGAGGGGGGATCATGTGTCCGGTAGCTCCAAGAGAGAGAGCTCCGTCCCTCTAAAACCCGCTGCTAGGTGGTGCTGAGTTGGGTTGGGTGGAGCTTGAACAGCTGTTTGGTGGAATAAAACTGGAACACACAGTGTTCAGTTGGCTCTGTGCTAGTTAGAATGTGGGTTACCGTGGTAACGATGTTTGAATCTCCAGTGGATCATAATCAGATCTTAAACTGTCTCTAAAAGCTCCACATGTTGATCCTTCACTGTGATGGAACAACAGCAGCAGTCCACCATCTTTAGTTCCATAGTGAAGCCGGGTATGAAGACTCCACATGAAGACTCCACATTCCTCACTGATGAAGGAGATCAGCTCTTAAAACTCTTAATAGAACCTTCAAAAAAATCCAAAAAAACAGTCGTATGAATTTGAGATGTTTCACTGTTCGTTTTGATCCCTGTTTGTGTGGAACATACTTCCATGTAAGAGATGCTTCGTCCACGTGTCCTCCCAGTCTGACCAGCAGAGCTTCTTTGTGACCACTGGTCCTCCTGATGTGGTCCATCAGATAGAGGTGTGAACATCGGGGGTCTCCGCCTCGCTTCTGAGGTTCAGATTAAAGCTTGTGAAACTCATCTCCTCCTCTGAGTGGCCGGACATGTTTTTCCGCTGATAAAACACGTCCGTGGAGCCTGAAATCGATTTGCATTTAGCTTTTCTGCTTCGGCTAGTTTCTGCACAGCTATTAATATGTAAATATTTCCGTTTTTCCCCTGGTGCCCCCGCTCCTCGCCGCGATGCAGCGGCACGTAGGAACGCAGCTCAGAAACATTCTGCTCCATCTCTGCTCATCAGATTCACACAGAAAAAAAATCAAGATTCTTTAGAAATCATACAATCATTTAACAATTATTTATTGTTTAGGGGGCACGGTGGCACAGTGGGTAGCACAGTGGCCTCACAGCAAGAGGGTCGTGGGTTCGATTCCCGGGTGGGGATGAGGCTTGGAACACAGCCGTTTCAGTGTGGAGTTTGCATGTTCTTCCCTGTGTATGTGTGAGTTTTCTCTGGTTTCCTCCCACCCTCCAGAAACATGCATGTTAGGTTGATTGGCTACCCTAGGAATGTGTGTGTGTGGGTGTGTGGGTGGGTGTGATTGTGTGTGGGTGGCCCCGCAACAGACTGGCGACCTGTTCGGGGTGTACCCTACCCCTCAAATCAGCCGGGAAGGGGTCTGACACCCCCCGCAACCCTGAAAGAGTTGGTCGGTTAAGAAGGTGTGAGATTTATTGTTTGGCTGATTTTAATCGTCATTGATTGGCTCCGGTGGATTTCGGTCTGCCCGACACTCAGATTTAGAGTTTCTGTAAACACACCAGCATGAGACACCACTGCACAGTGAGACAGAGGAAGAAAGCAGAGACAGATCTTTTTAATCTTCAGTGTTCTTTACGTTACGTGAACAAATAAGGTTTTTTTTTATTCAAGATTCAAGAAGTTTTATTTTCATTAAGTTTCGTTCTGAACCGACAATCCCGATGGGATCTGAGGTGCTGCGGGATCCATCCCGACTGATTTCATGCAAGAGGCAGGATACACCCCGAACAGGCCGCTGCTCAGTTGTAGGAGCACACACACACACAGACAACAATCCACACACAATGTGTGTATTGTCATGGTTAAAAAAAAAGGACAATTGAATTTTGTTTGGTGTCGTTTCAGTTATTAAATAAACTATAAGTCGCTCACACTCACTACACTCACTTAGATATCTGCACACACACACACAAACACACATGAATTTACACATACAGTACAAAATAAAAACACACACTTAATAAAAAAATAAAAAAACAATAGAAGAGGTAAAAGTTTATTTAAGTTTACAAACTATTTGAACAAAGAGAGATGCCATCTTGGAAGGCGAGTTATGTGACCGTCCAGCGCCTCTACGTCAGACAGCAAAACTAGTTCCAAGTCTGCTGCCAGGTGTGTCGGGGAAAAAAAGGAAGTGAAGTCACTGTTGCCAACTCGGCGTCTTTGACGCTCTATTTAGCGAGTACTCAAACCCTCAGGTCGCTAGAGTCACTACAATTTAGTGTTTAGCGTTAGTTTTCTTTTTTCCAAAAAAGCTTCAATCTGGCGAGTTTTTCTAGTGTTATTGATAAATTTTGTAGTTTGTGATGTGAAATCACATTAAGTCTGAAATCAATGCGCAGCGCCTGTTGCTGTTGTGACCGCTATCCTCTCCCAAAGTGCTGCGTGTGCGAGAAAAAGTTGTTTGCGATGGTAGCACCAGACTGGTAGATCTCAGGAGGCAGATCTTGAGACCAAATAGGTTGGGCCCCCCTGGTCTGCCTTTTAGCTCACAATAAGGCGTTCCTGTTACTTTGTGATTTTAAGAGTCGTCCTTACAGGTTTCCCACTCACTCTAACCCCTCATTCATCTCAGAGTGATCCATCATAGAAAAGGTTTCAAAGTGTTTTCTTATGAAATGATTGAACTCGATGTCTGGATTGAAGTCTAAACGTCCTGATCTTCATACACACTGATGAAGACACTTTGAAGACGCCTTCGTTAAATTCTGGTCCTGAATTAAATTTAATTTACTTTATTGATCCCTGAAGGTAAATTTGAGTGTTGCAGTGTAAACACCTCGATGCCCCCTCGCCCCTATCCACAAACGTCCCAGTCCGGTCGCACTGTGTCCAACCTGGCAACCCAAAAGCTGGAGTACGGAATGAGTCCACAAAGCCAGGCTGCAGTGAAGAACACCAAACTAGTCTCTCTGTATTTCACTGGGTCCGAGTGAGCGCCTCCAGTTCCTAAAGCGAGCAACCGGACGTTTCCATGGAAACTGCAAAAACACAGGAAGCACCTTCTCTAGACCGTCTCCTTCTCCTCAGCTCCCTTGGGTCCGAACCAAGTCCTCCAGCCACACACGGATGTGGCTCCGAGAGCCAGCAGCTGGTCGTGCATGTCAACAGCAGAATGACTCCAGAACCAGCTAGCCGTTGGGAGCTAGCCGTTGGGAGCTAGCCGTTGGGAGCTAGCCGCTGGGAGCTAGCCGCTGGGAGCTAGTCGTTGGGAGCTAGCTGGACGATTTCTGAAAAACCAGCTGTCCGACACAAAACATCAAAGTCCAAAGTGCGCTCAAAATAAAATCTTCAGAAAGAGCCAAAACATAACCAGAAAAAGGAACAGAATCTCAGAGAAAGTTGGTACTTAAACGCCTCAGTAACAGGGAGCACTGCAGCAGGCATCCGCCCAAGGAAGCTCATTAGTCGAAGTCCAGTATTCTGAAAGTTTTCCATGTGTTCTTACATCTTATTAGTCAGTGTGTCACATTTTTTTGACTGATTTCACTTTCTGTGCATCAGGAACAGAATAAAAACGGTCTGATCACTGGGAGTTTGACTCTCTTGGTGTAAGCTAAGGTTTAACTGGAGGAGGCTCCGGCCCTCAAGCAGCCGTCTGTGAAAGGATAGTTTGTCACTTTTAAGTCTCTTTGGAGTAAACGTTACAGAAACAGCCAACCTATGAAAGGAGTGGTCCGGAAAATATGGAACTTACTTTTTATTTTCAATTGAAGTTAATGGTCGCTTAAGTATTTTAGAGAGGTTGGAAGCTTCCTATTTGGCACGCAGGGGGAAGCATCTTCCTCTGCTTCTCAGACGGTCTGTGGTCCAGCCCACCTAATGAGCCGTACCACCTGAACGCATCATCAGTTCTCAGAGTGGGACTGGTGTGTGTCTCCGTCGCTGGTCCAGCAGTCCGTCCTGCTCCGTGTGGGGATGTAAAGCCGTTCCTGTGAGCTGAGAGGGATGACTCTGCTCACAGCACAGAACATGTGAACTGTGTCGCTGCATAAGCAGGCGTGAGTAAAGATGGAGCAGATGGTTGATGCGTCGCTGATGGCTGACATTCAGAGCGGCATAACGAGGCTCTGAGGAGCTCATTTCAATCCGCCGTCCCTCCTCCTCACACCGGACACACAGATCAGATGTTCTACCATGAAGTGGCCAGCCATCTGGACCCGGTGCCGATCTGAGAAAGTCAGAAAGGTCGCTGAGTGCTGCGTGAAGACTGACTTCCTACGTTTCCCAGAAGGCCTTGCAGTGTGTGTGTCTGTGTGTGTGTGTGGATGCAAACAGGTGGTGGAGAGCTTGCGAACAGATGGTGAGAAAGAACATTTCTGCTTTTAGAAAAGTCCTCGTTGTTACGTGAAAATCTGCTCCAAATTTTTATGGCTGATCCCAAGATTTAGTTTCTGATTATTGAGAATGATTTAATCAGATTATAATCCAACACAATCCAGTCTGAATGAAGCCCGTCTCCTACCTGCAAACATCAACTGTGTAGATGATCTAACCTGTACCCCTCATCCTCGATACATGGGCTCCAAACTGATGCCAATATTAGCCGTAAATAGAATACACTGTTGTACCCGATTCTAACACAAAGCATATGTCCTGGATGTACAGCACATGTGTGCCTGCCCAGTTCCATACACGAGTCACCCACTAACGTTTACAGATTTCGACTGATATTGTGTGAGCATATCAGAGGAACAGCACATGTTAGAGGTTTTAAAGTCAGAGAGGCCAGACTGAGATGGTTTGGACATGTGCAGAGGAGAGAGAGAGAGTACCGTATTTTCCGCACTATAAGGCGCACCTAAAAACCTTAAATTTTCTCTAAAGTCCAGGGTGCGCCTTATAACCCGGAGCGCCTTATATACGGATTAATATTGAGCTACAACAGGTGTCGCAACTGCGGTAAGCAGCCGCCGACTCCATTTCCTCCATAGAAGAAGTAGTGCGCGGTGCATGCCCGGATATATGAAAGGGCGTCTCATTTCCATTTGTGTGTTTGTGTAAAGACCCGGAAATGGTTTCTACCAAGAGACACTGTTACACCGCAGAGTTTAAACTCAAGGCGATCGGTCACGCAGTAGAACACGGGAATAGAGCCGCAGCCAGAAGTGAGATCGGGCCTAAAAAAAATCCAGCCCGACCCGAGCCCGCGGTATATTTTATAAATATATCATTTATAAAAATTTATAAATTGGAACATTTTCAAGAACACGCTTTTTTAATTAAAAAATAAATAAAATCACACTATCGGACCCCTAACGCACTTGTCTGTGATGGCCTGCTTAGCGCGAAGAGGAGGGACGGTCTTTGAAACAAATGATAAAATAGCGATCATTCCTTTTGCCAGTCCAGCTGTTTAAATGCCTGCTCAGCGTCGAGGTGCCAGTCTTTTTGGTGTCGTATGAAAGCAATTTAGTTTATCCTTAACTTCTTCCTCCTTCATATCGAGGTTACCAGTTCAAAATAAATAAAATAAAGACGTGCGCAGGAGAGGATTATCAAATTAAGAGGAGGCGTTCACGCGCGCAGAGCATGAGCTGGCTCTGCGGATCTTGTTAGTAGTAAAACATTACTTCTCTGTTTGATCCAAATTATTAATTTTATAACAAGTATTCCTTAGTTTAGTACACACACGTTGTTTTAGTTTACATTTTATAAACATTATTTATTTTAAAAAAAAGAAAGAAAAAAGTCAGCGAGAGAGAAGCCCGACCCGACGTAATGATGGACATTTTTAGGTCCGACCCGAATTTTGGGTCGGGCTTAAGATCTTACCTCTGGCCGCAGCGACAGAGTTTAACATCAATGAATCAATGGTGAGGAAGTGGAGGAAGCAAGAGGATGCGCTACGCCAAGTAAACAAGACAAAACAGAGTTTCCGCGGAACAAAGCGAGATGGCCACAGTTAGAGGACAAAGTTGAACAGCCTTTACGGTAGCGCCTTATAATGCGGTGCGCCTTATATATGGAAAAAGTTTTCAAAAATGTCATTTACTGAAGGTGCGCCTTATAATGCAGTGCGCCTTATAGGGCGGAAAATACGGTACATCAGAAGAAGGATGCTTGGTTTGGAACCACCAGGAAAGAGGACTAGAGGAAGACCAAAGAGGAGGTTCATGAATACAGTGAAGGAAGACATGAAGATAGTTGGTGTGACCGAAGAAGATGCAGGAGATAGGGTTAGATGTAAGAACCTGACTTGCTGTGGCGCCCCCTGAAGGGAAATGATGGAAGAAGGAGATCGTGTGTCTTTATTCCGATTGGGCTTTCTTAATTTTGTCCACCAACAGAATCAACGAAACGTAGACGCGTTGAAACCGCAGGCGTGTCATTCAATTTGTTTGCTGGTCCTTAATCACATTTTGTGATTGTGTTTTGACTTTCAGCAAATCAGAACCTGACGTTCAACCTGGTACAGAATCAGACAAAATGTACCTCATAACAGCAGCCGATGGAGACTCTAGAGAGTTAACGTCTACAGCTGGGCATACGCAGACATTCCTGCTTCTTCCATTAGTCTGTGTGTGCTGTGTGTGGGTGTGTGTATCTGTCTATGTGTTTGTTTCCAAGTGGGAGACCAGTCTGCACTGACTGGTCTGGATGGGATGTTGTCAGATGTTTGTAGAATCTGGACGTTAATCGAAGCGGAACGGCAGTCTGACGCCAGCTTGACGCATTGCCTTAATGAGTCAGAAAAACGTGCACGTTCAGAGCATGTGCACGTTTTATTCCTGCACTGATTCAGCCTCAATTATTAGAGAGTTAAATTAGAAAATAAAACTAAATGAATTAGAAAACCTTCATCAGGTTTTTCAATCAGATTTTTTGTCATTGTTTCCTCTTCGGTCTGAATCAATCACTTGTTAATAGATTATAATTTTAAAACCATCTCGTTCTGCAAAAATAGACTTCAGATAGTTGCTGCGTAACAGAGAACATCTCCATCTGTTGTGGAGATGGTCCCGTCTTATGGGTTCTTGGGCGTTTATGTAAACAGTAAACTGGTCCACCAAAAAGGGCCTGAGTAGACTGGACCACCTCAGAAAGCTCAGGTCCTTCAACGCCTGCTACCAGATGCTCTACATGCCATCATGGACAGGGTCCTGTTCTTTGCTGTGCCCGCCTGGGGAGCTGGTATAAAAACAAAGAATGCCAACAGACTGAACAGGCTGGTAAAAAAAAAGCTGGACGTGTGGTTGGCTCACCCCTCGCCAGCGTGGAGGGGGTAGTGAGGGACAGAATGAATCCTAAATCCCTCCCACCTCCTCCATGAATCTATGGACCATCTGAAGAGCAGCTTCAGCAACAGACTCCTGCAACCCCGCTGCTCAAAGGAACGGTACAGAAAAACCTTTCTTCCATCCTCCATCAAACTATTTAACCTTTCACTTTCAAACCTTTAAACTTTCACTTACAACAGCTTAAAAAATGTTGTATGATTCTAACACTGCAGCACTCAAATTTCCCTTCAGGGATAAATAAAGTATCTTCAATTCAATTTGATAACAACAGCCTTTTATTCAAGAAACCAAATTGGATGGACAGGTGTGTTTTTCCTGCAGCTTCAGCTGCGATACGTTTTAATCATTATTTAATCTCCATCTTCTTGTGTTTTTACTTAAACTGAAAATAAGATGTTCATAAAAATCTGCAGACAAACTTAGAAAGATTTTCTCTGGGAAAAGTTTGTTTTGCAGAGTTCACAAACAGGTTAATAAATACAGGAGTAAACAGATTATAGAATGTATTCGTGGGGAAAAAAAATCTACCGCACTGCAGAGTGGACAGCAAGGGTGGAGCTGCATAGAGCCTCTATGCAATGTAATGTTTCTACAGCAACTAGGTCAGGGGTTACAGGCATTATCTTACGATTGGAGTGATTGGAAAACATCCCACCCAATCAGAGAAGGGAGATGACGGCTTGACGTAAACACAAGCGTCTCTCCGCCATGTTTGTAGTTCTTTCCATTTCGTCATCTTTCGTTTCTCTGAAGGCAGGTCGAGGGGGGTAACAGCTTCAAACGGGAAACCCAAGCTTTCTCTCAGCCCGGCTGCATCCTGCAGCTCACCCGGGAGGTTTCTGAGGTGTTCTCTGTCCAGCTGTTAGGCAGTCTATCCGGCGTGTCCAGGGTTTGCCTCTGGGACTCCTCATAGCAGGAACGTAGATCCTGGTTACTATGGTGAGGGCAGGAACTTCGATCCTGGTTACGATGGTGAAGGTAGGAACGTAAATCCTGGTTACCATGGTGAGGGTTGGAATGTAGATCCTGGTTACCATGGTGAGGGTAGGATTGTAGATCCTGGTTACCATGGTGAGGGTAGGAATGTAGATCCTGGTTACCATGGTGAGGGTTGGAATGTAGATCCTGGTTACCATGGTGAAGGTAGGAACATAGATCCTGGTTACCATGGTGAGGGTAGGAACATAGATCCTGGTTACCATGGTGAGGGTAGGAACGTAGATCCTGGTTACCATGGTGAGGGTAGGAACATAGATCCTGGTTACCATGGTGAGGGTAGGAACGTAGATCGACTGGTAAATCGAGGGCTTTGCTTGCTCAATAAAGTGATTGTTTAGTTTTCTAAACTAAACCCACAGACACACAGAAAACAGAGATGAAACAATGAGTGCTTCATGCACAGCGGCGCTGTGTTCAAGGACACCTCAAGCCCAAAAAATTCAAGTCTTTTTACCTCTAAAGGATTTTTTCTCAATGCTTTTATGTTTTATGATATATTTAAAGCACTTTTTGAAAGGTTTTGCTTGTTAATTGTGTTTAAGAATAAAGTGGGTTTTGATTTTGAAAAACTAAATAAACTGAAAGATTTATTGTGAGGATGAAAGAGCTGTTCTGTAGCTCCACACAGTCCAAGACAGAGCTACATACAGTTTCAGAACAGCTGCTAGGTGGTGCCAAGTTGGATGGAGTGGAGCTGGAACAGCTGTCGGTGAAACACAACACAGTTTGCTCTGTATGGGTGGAATGTGGGTTACCGTGGTAACGATGTTAGAAGCCCCAGTGAATCCTATTGAGATCTTAAACTGTCTCTCAAAGCTCCACATCTTGATCCTTCAGTTTAAATAAATAAAGCAGCTGTTCTTCCTGTGTTTGGATGTCTGACAGGTTCTATTTATTGTTAGATTATATTTAACCAGCAGCAGCTCCCAGTGACCTAACCTGTACCTCGATCCACATCCTCCAAAGCATGTGCTCGGTATCAGATGGATAAATCTTTTTTTAATGTTTCTGGTAATTTTAGCAGCTACATCGAGCGAAAATCTGAATTAAAACTTTAATTTCACGCTCGTGTTAATCCCAAACACAACGTCTCGGTTCCAGATGCTGTTTTATCAGATTTAAAGTATGAGTGGATTCTGTTAAATGTTTCTTCTACCATTTAGAATGATTTGTTTAATCCAATGCAGGAAGCTTGTTGTACATTTATGAGACGAACCAGAAGCAAATGAACTCATTAAAACAACATAAAATAATAATTATTCTGCTTTAAGATAAAACTGTTCCGCTTTCTGAGTCTGAGAAACAAATTTACATCAAAACGCCTGAAGAGAACAACGTAAATTTGTTTTGTTTTAACAGAGAATTGAGTGTTTACTGGATCAAAAGCAGACGTAATGTTCAGGTTCAAAAAGAATGAGACCGTTTTCTTCTATTTTTGGCTGAGAAAAGTGTTCGTTATCCTCTCTGAAGACACGGCGAGTCAGAGATGGTTTGGAAAATAAACCAGGACGAGTTTTTAACCTGTGGATCAGGAAGCCTCGGGGTTTGCAGATCTATCTCAGCGGGTCGGGATAAATCTGGGGCACCCTGGGCGTTTAGACCCGCCGGTTAGGCAGATGAAGAATTTACGAGCTTAGCTGAATCCCACATGTCATCTGAAGAGATGAGGAGGACCTCCTTTTGTGAGTTTGTTGAAGTTCACCGTCCGTCACGTGATCCCATGGTTATTTCCTTTCCATGGAATCAGTGGATTCTTTATTTTTGTGTCCATCGGCTCCAAACGGTCCAGAAGAGCGGTTCAGAACAGCTGCTAGGTGGTGCCAAGTTGGGTGATATGGAGCTGGAAAAGCAGCTTGATAAATCAGAGCTGGAACAGCTGCTTGTGGGTTACCATGGCAACAATCTTTAACTGTCATAAAAAGCTCTACATCTTGACAGCAACTCCCACCCCTCACTGTGGTGGAACAACACCAGCAGTCCACCATCTTTAGTTCCATAGTGAAGCCGGGTATGTTCAGACAGGAATCACTGATGATGTCACTCAGAAGATCCTTCACGGCAGACCTGCTGCCATCACAAGTAGCGCATTTAAAAAGAAAAACATCAGTCTGACCTCGCAGCATTGAGGTTCGTTCGCTCCACGGTGAGCGGGTACTTTTTTATTTGGCCAATTGTTCCTCTCTGATGAGGACTGTACGTGACGTCTGTGCACCCGGACACTCTGTCTGGAAAACGAGAACTCAAGGTGTAGAATGTGAAAAAAATACTTCATTAATCCCTGAAAAGAAATTTGAGCGCTGCAGTGCACACCTTGATGCCCCTTCCTTCCAGTTTACTGGCCGTGATGGCATCCCAGACCCCTTGCACAGGGTGAAACCTGGCGACTGAACAACTGGAGTCCTGGATGAATCCTTGAAGCCAGGTTTCAGTGAAGCACATTAAACTGGCCTCTTTTATTCTCACTTGGGTCAGAGTCAGTGCCTCCAGTTCCTCCATCTTGTTGGCGAGCGACTGCCAGGACACAGGGCTTGAAGCTCCTCTCTTTCCTCTCATCTCCGTAGGGATTGAACTGATTCCTCCAGTCACGGTGGATGTGGTTCCAAGAGCTAGCAGCTTGTCATGCATGCAAACAGCGGGGCGACTCCATGACCAGCAAAGCAAGCTAGATAAAAAAAAAAAAACCAGCCTTCCATGGCAGAAGAAGGGACCAAAATTCAACAAAAAAAATCATCAAATTAGACAATTTAACGCTAAACTATCAGGAAACACTTCTGTTTCTGGCTGTCCAGGGAAGCACTAAATGGATTAAGAAGGACATCAGTGTACCAAACTTTACCTAGACTCTAGTTTCCAGCAGCCAACTGGCTTTAGATGCTGCATTAGATGATCACATCTAGATTGATGGGACCCTGTTTTCTTTCTGTCGGCATGGTGATAGATTTATGTGGAAATCTAATCCATCACCAGCACGCAGCGATGGAAAGATAAACATGAGGAGTTTGAAAAGATCTGGAACAGAAAAGCTCAGCTGGATTACAGCGTGAACAAGTGGAGATGCTTTACATCCGTCACACACAGATTAATAAACTCCAACCTTTACTGTCAGAATAAAAAACAGCACTTCCTGTTTTCTTTTTTATTCTAAGTAAAAGAAAACAGAGGAAGATTTTTTTGTTCCGTCTGAAGAGAGAAAATAACTGGTCTCTCGGGGCCTACCAGGTCTAGCAGAATGACTGGATTTATTGGAATTACTCGGATGGACTGTGTAATTTCCATTGGAACCTCCATCCATACTTTGTGACTGACTCACTGTATAATGTGATAGTCTGCTGCGAGTGAACCACACATGCTGTTCCAGCAAAATTAAACAAACAAACAAACAAGGTTCCTGATAACACCGTGTACACACAGACACGAAGGTGCACCGTTAAGATGAAATTCATCCTGATCTTAAAGTGATTATCCAACCTGAAATCAGGCTGAATTCAGGACAAATATCGCTCATTATTGTTGCACACTATGGAGAGGTGGAGGTTTGCACTGGAAAGAAGAGGAATGAAGATTAGTCAGAGTAAAACAGAGTACATGTGTGTGAATGAGAGGGATCCAAATGGAAAAGTGAGGTTACAGGAAGAAGAAATAAAGAAGGTGGAAGATTTTAAGTATCTAGGATCAACAGTCCAGAGCAATGGAGATTGTGGAAAAGAGGTGAAGAAGCATGTTCATGGAGACGGTGGCCGCGTGGTTAGCGCGTTCGCCCGCGGACCGGAAGGTCGCGGGTTCGCGTCCCACGGAGAGCACGTCTAGGGTCCTTGGAGAAGACACCTAGCCCCCACTTCTCCCACCATTGGCGCCGTTGAAGGGCAGCCTGCTGCGGTGTAAGGAGTGCAGCAAACAAATTTCCCCGGTGAGGGATGAATAGAGTAATTCAAAATAATCAAATAATCAAAAATAATGTTCAGGCAGGCTGGAAGGTGTGGAGATAAGTATCAGGTGTGATGTGTGATAGAAGAGTTTCAGATAAAATGGAAAGGAAAGTGTAGAAAACCGTGGTGAGAGCGGCCATGCTGATTGGTCTAGAGACAGTGTGGTGAGAGCGGCCATGCTGATTGGTCTACAGACAGTGTGGTGAGAGCGGCCATGCTGATTGGTCTAGAGACAGTGTGGTGAGAGCGGCCATGCTGATTGGTCTACAGACAGTGTGGTGAAAGCGGCCATGCTGATTGGTCTAGAGACAGTGTGGTGAGAGCGGCCATGCTGATTGGTCTAGAGACAGTGTGGTGAGAGCGGCCATGCTGATTGGTCTAGAGACAGTAGCATTGAAGAAAAGACAGGAAACAGAGATGGAGGTAGCAGAGATGAAGATGCTGAGGATCTCTCTGGGAGTGACCAGGATGGACAGGATCAGAGGAACAGCACATGTTAGAGGTTTTAAAGTCAGAGAGGTCAGACTGAGATGGTTTGGACATGTGCAGAGGAGAGAGAGAGAGTACATCAGAAGAAGGATGCTGGATTTGGAACCTCCAGGAAAGAAGACTAGAGGAAGACCAAAGAGGAGGTTCATGGATACAGTGAAGGAAGACATGAAGATAGTTGGTGTGACTGAAGAGGATGCAGCAGATAGGATTAGATGGAAGAAACTTGCTGTGGTGACCCCTGGAGGGAAATGCCAAAAGAAGAAGATTATGGCACAGTTTATGCCCATCTTAAGACCACTGGGTCTACCTGATCTATTGGGTTTGCTGTTGGTATCTGAGTAAAAGTTTTAGGTTTTCATCTGCTTTCTTTTGGACATGGTGATGTTTTAATCTCTCTGAATGAATCCGCGTCCTTGCTGCTGACATGAAAAACCAAATGGAATCATTAGTTAAAGAAAATCTTTCTCTTGAAAACATGTTTTTTTTTAAAGGTCAAAGTCCAGACGATAAAAGAGGGAAAGGTGTGAAAGTAGAACCTGTGTGTGGACAGAAAGTCCTCAGAGGTGAGCTTTGTGAAGCGGAGTGAGGGATGAGAGGCAAAGCGAGTAGGAGGGCAAAGACAAAATGCTGCGTTCATCATAGACCAGAGAGGTCAACTTTCTACCAAACATTCTAAAAGCTCCTCCTGCACCTTTCTGCACACAGACTCAACATTTCACACTCTACAGAAAAAAAAAACATGGCCTCCTCAAACCTTCTGTAGCTTTTAAAACTCCTTATTTAGAAATAAAACGCTGCATCAGACGAACCAAATCAATGGAACTCTGAAGGTTTCAGGAGTCGTTTTAGTAAACATCTCCAGCAACCATCGACTGTTGGAGTTTGGGTGTAACATCGTCCGTATTGTTCGGCTGAATTAAGTCACCTACTGCACCACGTAGTGCCTCTGATCAACTTTATAGTTTTCCAGCAACTAGGTCAGGGATTGCAGGCATTATTTTATAATAGCAGGAATGGAAAAACGTCCTACCCAATCAGAGAACGAAGATGATGATGTGAACACAAGTGATCGTCCTCCATGTTTGTAGTTCTGTACTTGAAAAAATTAGAATGAACCATGCAATACGGTCTGTGTTGGCAACAATTCCCCAGATTGAGAATTTAAAGACTGTCGTGGTGAAGAAAAAGCTGAAAAAAGCAAAGCTCTGAATTTACCAGTAGATCTATGTTCCTACCCTCACGAAAGAACAAGATCATAGATACAAGCGGCTGAATTGATCTTCCTCTGCAGGGTGGCTGGACTCTCTCTCAGAGATAGATGGAGGAGCTCTGCCATCTGGGAGGAGCTTGGTGTCGAGCTGTTGCTCTTCCAGGTCGAGAGAATCCAGAAGGGGTGGTTCGTGCATCTAGTTTAGGATGCTTCCCGGAGACCTCACTTGTGAGGTGTTTCAGGCACATCCCAGCGGGGGGAGATCCCGGACCTGCTAGAGAGACCAAGTCTCACAGCTGTATAGGGATCACATCGAGATCCGTCCGGGTTACTGGAGGATGCAGCCGGGGTGAGAGAAGCCTGGGCTTCCCGTCTGAGGCTGTTGCCCTCGCATCTGCATAAGTAGAAGACGACAGAACGGAAAGGAAATTATGCAATGCTGATGCAATGATCCTAAAATGATCCGGCGCCGCCTGGCATTACTTATGAACGAGGGTGAGGAAGTTTAGTTTTACCAACTCAGACACCTTCAGGTGTTTTGTTCTTGTCTGTTTTCTACAAGAATGAAACAGTTTTTACGTCACTTTAAACTTTGGAGTTTTTATTTGCTTCGAATGGGTCTCCTGTCAGCTGAGCTGGATGGAAATCCTTGTGGATGTGTGTGTGTGTCTTTGTGTTTGTGTGTGTGTGTGGATACAAGTGCTGCTTTAATGAGGCCTTCCGTAGAGCTGAAGTATCTCTCTCGCTCTGATGTTTAAATTTCCTGATTTAAATGCATCTTTCCCCGCGTGCCACCATCAGTAATTACATGGAGAGAGCACTGGGAATACATATTAGTCTACGTGTATGATTAGCCCTCTAGCGTGGCATTTAGCCCTCCTGATGGAGAGGCCGGGGTGAAGGTCAGCAGCTGAATCGCAGTTTAGAGCCACTTTGTGCCAAACAGAAGAAACACATCCATCTTTTCTTTATTTCCCCACCGGGGCTGAAGCAGTGTCTCAGATCAGAGTGGGACTGATGCTGAAGTTTCTGTCCCTGTTGATCTGAAATTGAGCTGAACGCAACTGGTTGAAACACTGACTCACGGCATCTCTGCAGATCTGAGCAATGCTACGTATGTCGATAGCTGGTAGCATAACCTACCAACCGGCTGTTTCCTGGCATTACATTATGGAATTAGCAATCGTATGGTAGGGATCTGTAAAGCTCAATACTCTTTGGTTTGGGATCAATAAAGTATTCATAAAACCTAATCTGATCTAATGTATTTCTTAAGTGAAACAAAGCTCACCTCATTAGATGCTCCAAGGCAGTTTTAGACTCAGCAGTGTGAATCGATAGGCGAGGGCAGCACATTTCGACAGAACACCGGATGATTAAGACAGAAACTTTCCCGGGTTTAATAAGGTCTAGTTAAACAGAAAGCTGCATCTTAACAGTAACTGAGCAGGACGTTTGTTATCCCAGCTACTAAGAGGCAAGAGGCGGGGTACAACCTGAAAGGTTGGACAGTCTGTTGTGAGACTCTTTCAGCCTGCTTGTGTTTCACAGAAGGTAGCTCAGAAGTATCGAGGCAGCCTTCCGCGGCGCCATCTGGGAGTGATTACCTGAAGACGTTTTAATTTTCTCTTCCTTTTTATCAAAGTTAATCGTACTTATCTTTAGTAAACACATCAGTAACTAGCTCCATATGTGTGTACCCGTACTTACATCACACAGACCTGATGCTATACGAGCTTAAGGTGGTGCTACACGTCTCATTCAGACAATAGAACACTAAAGTTTTTTGGATGGAACATTTTATTGAGGTGCTTATTGGCGGCACAGTGATTAGAACAGTGGCCTCACAGCATGAAGGTTGTGAGTTTGAATCTCTGGAGGAGGATGATGTTTGAAATACCGGCCTTTCTGTTTGGACTACGCATGTTCTCCCTGTGTATGCGTGAGTTTCCTCCCACCTTCCAAAACCATGCGCGTTAAGTTGAGGCCACCCCCGGAAATGAGACGTCTCATCTCAAGAGTCTTGTCCTTTAATATAAAAAAAAAAAAAAGTTTAAGGACAGCTTACTGGTCTTACCGTCCCGAGACCAGAGTCACACCGCCTGGACTTTCCTGGAGCCTTCTTGTAGCGGTGAAAAAAATTTGTCACAGTAGATGTTCATCCCCGTTTAACAAAAGTTGGCTCCAATTAAAGCAACGCCGCATACGTACACTCGGCCACCGCTGATGTTTCTTAAGGAGGGGGTTCCTCCGACCGCTCCCAAAGTTTTTAGCGGCGCTGAATATTCTGAGTGGTGTGGAGCAGGTAATTTTCAGACCTGGCAAAGTTCACCCGCTCTCCACCAACGTCCAGTCAGTTTGGTACCGCTAGATGCAAGTTCATAGATGCTTGGGTCCGCTAGACCAACGCTGGACCACCGCTGCTTCGCCTACGTCACACTGGCGGCGACTAAACTTTGCTGGAGCGGTTGCAAGCGTTTTTCAAAATGGCGTTGTTGGAGCGCCGTTGGATGTTGAAGCAGCGATGAACTTTTGTCTGGCGTTGTTATCGAGGTGTCGGAGCGGTGCACCAGTCGCTACTGCTAAACCAACACTAAGCCAACTTCACCTTCGGCGGTGCACCACTGAGCCAACGCCTGTGTTTTCAATCTTTATCCCCATTTTGTTCGCAGTGATGAGCGTTAAAATTAGGCGCCTCCTTTCAAAGAACGCTCCTGCAAAGTACGGGCGGTGTGATCAGAAGAAACACGTTGATTTCATTTAGACAGAGTGTGATGTCTGTATCACACCCTGGCATCCTCAGAGTGAGACATGAGGTGCCCCTCTCCTTTACACAGCAGCAGTGAAGCAAAGAAAAAGATGGTCAATCTTTTAAGAATTGTTTGAGACGCTCTAAAGTCCCTCTTTTAACATGTTATAAACCAAAATTCTTCCTGAAGTCTGAAACTTATCTGTCTGGCAAAAAAAAAGACAAAAATCCTGTGTTTGTGTGTCCTTACCTGCCCTCTACACGCCGGTTACCCTGTCCCAGAAGCTTCTGCAGAGTCTGTAGGGATCATCCCCCAGATACCTGGCTCTGTGAGGTGTGTGTGGACCCACATTCTGTCACTCTGAGAGGTGGAGAAGGATTTAGGAAGTTGTTATTTGTGGCTTTAGGTGTCTGTGCGTGCCTCTCGTCAGGAGTTATTTCCCCAGCGTGTCCTTGAGCAGCATCCTGCTGAAACCCAGAGGTGATGTGTTCATAAGCCTGCAGTAGATCAGCGTGCTGCTGCCAGGCAGAGAAACCTCCCAGAGTCCCTGCCACTTCTCATTTCTAACTTCCGCCTCTCTCCATGGCTGCCAGTAATTATCTACTGGGAGAGGAGTCCTGCCAGACAGCGAGGCCATTAGGAGCCTGAGAAGGAAACTTTGTCATTATTAAAACACAAAGCGGGATAAACTGAGAAAATGAGGGGAAACTGGAAGCTTGATGTGAAACTTCATCGGTTAATTAGACGACCAGTGAAAGTTTAAACTGAATATTTAGTTACTTATAAACTCGTTTGTGGGTTTTATTGAAAATATTTCTGCTTGTTTTCTTTCCCACCGAAACTTAATGGAATCTATAGGCAGTCAAATCAAACTGGAAGGTTTTCTCCTGCAGATCAGAGTGTGAACACTGCAGGGATGCTAGTGGATTTCTAAAAGTCCAGTTGGAGGTAGAGCCTTTTAGCCACTGAGCTCCAGTTCTATGGAATAAACTCCCAGCTCATACTTTACATCCAAGATTAGGATTAAAACTCTGACCTGCTTCCTAGCAGGTCAGTTAGAGTGGGGATGCCCAACCAGTCGAACGCGGGCTACCAAGTCGACCGCCAGGTGTGTAGGATTTAGAGAATATTCAGATCCTCGAGTCGCTACAGTCGCTCAAATTTGTGACTTTTTTTTTTCAAAGAAGCGTCAATCTAGCAACTTTTTTTCTTGTATTATTGGAGATTTTTTGAGTCTGTGACGTGAAAGCACATTGTTAAGCCTGTAATCTGGGAGAGCCAACCAGTCTAACGCGGGCTACCACTGATTTAAAGTCGACCGTCGGGTGTGTAGGGAAAAAAAAAAGTCAGTATTGTCAACTCAGCGGCTTTGATGCTTTATTTAGCGAGTCTTCAGACCCTCTAGCCGCTAGAGTCACTAAAATGTAGTGACTCTTTCTTTTTTTTTTTGTTGTTGTTGTTATTTCAAATAAGCATCAATCTGGTGTTCTTTGATTTTTGAGTCTGTGACATGAAAGCACGTTGTCAAGCCTCAAATCAATGAGCAGCACCTGTTGCTGCTGTGCCATTGTTCCATACCGAAGCACTGTGTGTGTCTGTGATGTCTAATGGTTGTGTAACAACAACAGAACGTGGTTTGAGGGTTGTTTTACTGCAGACTGGAAACCATCTCTGGGTGTATCTGATGTTAACACCAGACTGGTAGATCTCAGGAGGTTTGATACTTGAAAAGTAGCTCTTGGGACAAATAGTGCACCTGTTTTGTTTACTACCTTTTGTATTAAGCGCCTGTCCCACAAGCATAAAAATTACCCGATCTGTAATCCTCACCACATCGTGTGCAGACTGCTTTAAAGGATGGTGTATCTCACAAATTAAAACCTGGTGTCGACGTTCCAGCTGAACTTTAACCAAATGCTTTAATCTGAGGCCTCATTTATAAAGTCTGGTAAAATCTTAAGACTGATTTTACTTCAATTCACACCACACACACTTCATAAATCCCACCTGCAACAAATCTCAGAAGTAAACAAACTCGATCTCCATCCCGCCCCAACCGCGCCTCTAGGACTCCATATATGGACCATGCAAATGATGTGATGCATCAGCAGGTGGTATTTAGATGAGGCGGGGCTTTTTTTTTGGCATACTAAAATAAAGTATGGCTCCTGATGGTGGTCTGTATCTTGCATGTTAGCATCCCCATCAGGTATGGGTGAATGTAAGCTACACTGTAAAGCGCTTTGAGTGCCAACGCAGGTGGAAAAGTAGAGTCTATTTACCAAAGTAATTACACATCTGCTACAGTAGCTGGCAGGGCTGCTCTCACTGTCAGTCAGTCAGTCACAGTCAGTTTCTTCCATCTAACCCTATCTGCTGCATCTTCTTCAGTCACTCCAACTATCTTCATGTCTTCCTTCACTGTATCCATGAACCTCCTCTTTGGTCTTCCTCTAGTCCTCTTTCCTGGTGGTTCCAAATCCAGCATCCTTCTTCTGATGTACTCTCTCTCTCTCCTCTGCACATGTCCAAACCATCTTAGTCTGGTCTCTCTGACTTTAAAACCTCTAACATGTGCTGTTCCTCTGATCCTGTCCATCCTGGTCACTCCCAGAGAGATCCTCAGCATCTTCATCTCTGCTACAAACATCTCTGTTTCTCACTGCATTAGTGAGATGTGGCCGTTGTGCAGCCGGGGTGGCGTTTCCCACAAGAGAAAGACAGTGTAGTGGGAGGATTGGCACACAGTGATCTGTCAGTGAAAAGAGAAATATTCCAACCTCACAGTAGTGACAAAAAGAAATCATCTGCCCAGAGAATCCATGTCAAGGATCCACTGGAGGCGGTCTGAGTGATTCTCAGCTCGGTGTTTTTTGTTTTATTTATTTTTCTTAGGACTGAATCCCTTAATCTTGACTACAGGGCTGGTTGGGAGGGGTCCATTGGCTTCATTCTTTAATATTCCCCACTGTCATGTCTAAATATGTGCTTGTTGGAACCGATAGGCTGTTTTTCTTTCCTCATGTAGAAGCTGGATCTCTGGTAGAACAAATCAGAGCCAACTCATATTACTGTGTTTGTATCTTCTGTTCTTCCAATGGTTCGTTCCAAGATGGCAGCAGCCTGCTTTAAGTCTTTCCAGATATAATTCTGTGCCCGATAGTAACTCTGCTCGGGTTCTATTGGAATTTATCTCCTGTGTTTGGGCTGCAAACGCTGACGTTAAAGCTGTCCATGTGAGCGCAGTAATGATTTGATTTGTTTCTGTGTTTCCATCAGAGTTCCTCTCAAAGTGGAACAAGCCAACAATGCGCGGGACGCTTTGGCGAAGGCCGTTTACAGCCGGCTGTTTGACCACGTGGTGACCAGGGTCAACCAGTGCTTCCCCTTTGACTCCTCCGCCAATTTCATCGGAGTCCTGGACATCGCCGGCTTCGGTCAGTGGGACCGTGTGTTTCCTCCACACTGCTGATCGGCTGCTTTAACGACGTGTTTCTGTTTTCCAGAGTACTTTGAACACAACAGCTTCGAACAGTTCTGCATTAACTACTGCAACGAGAAACTGCAGCAGTTTTTCAACGAGCGCATCCTGAAGGAGGTGAGAGTTTTCCTGCTGAGTTTCCTTCTCTAATGAAGGCAAATACCTGGAGATGACACCATCTGTTCCTCTCATCGTGTCACTGCATCTAACGAAGGAAAACACCACCTTAATTAAAACGTGTTTTTATTTTATTATCGCTGCATACTTCAATTAAAATCAATTTTAATCAGAGATAACATCCCATTAAATGAGGATATGAGTGATCGTCTTCACTATTTTTAAACTAATGCAGTGAATGAACGCAAGCGAAGAGTCCTAGATTTCATTAATTTAATCATTTTAGAGCAAAAAACGAGAATTATTTGGTCACAGATTGTAAGAACCACCCAGTTATGATAGGACCCTGTTTAGAAGGGGGAGAGACAACGGAACGATGAGGTTGTAGTTCCAGTGCAGCCAACTCAAAATTGAATTGAATTGAATATACTTTATTAATCCCCGAAGTTGAAGTTTATGGAGGGTCACTTTCTAAAAAGAAAGAGACCAAACAGAAAAGAGTTCCAGTAATCCAGACTGTGAGTGAGTACAGCAGCAGACTGAGGAGCGAGGGACGAAGTAAGCAGAACGGGTCATGGTGTTTATATGAGAGGTGAAAGAAAGACTACTGTAGAGGATGACACCCAGAAGGGAGGGAGAGAACTGATCGATCTTGTTTGGGGTGGATTTGGCGCCGATCAGGACTTCAGTTTTGTTGCTGTTGAGTTTGAGAAAGTTTAAGATGAACCAGGATTTAACTTGTTTGATACAGTCAACCAGAGCTGATGAGGGCAGTGTGGAGCTGGGTGTCATCTGCATAGCAGTACATGATGATGAAGAGGCAGGGCCCAATGACGGAGCCCTGAGGAACACCAGTTGTGATGGGGTCAGAGGGAGAAGTGAGCAAGCGGAGTACGATCAGACAGATAGGAATGAAACCAGGCGAAGCTGGTTCCAGAGATACCGATTAAAAAAAGTCTATTCAGGAGGCTGGAATGAGAGATGGTCTCAAAAGCTGAACTCAAATCAAGTCGAAGAAGAATGGATAAAAAAAAAACAGAGTCAGCAAAGTGGAGAAGGTCATTAGTGATTTTATAAAGAGCAGTTTCAGTTCTGTGAAGGAGACGAATCCATGCAGTTATTGGTCTAACCTACGTTCATAAAGTAACCACCTTAACATCAGGGAGCGAGCATGTTGAAGGGACTCACCTCTGGCACTGGAGACCCTAACCACGGTAATCCACGGTCTTACGGTCTGGTTTCTTGCCGTCATTGGTGAGGTCAAATTTGTCAATGAAACCTGCAGCACATTTTTTTTAATTGCCACACCTGATTGGCCAGTTATTAACTTGAATAACTTAATAAAACAAAGAAATGAGAGCCGTGAAAAATGTGTTATCACTATGGTAACAAAACCAGAAGGGTTATCGTGACTGAGTATAAGCTGCTAGAAGTCTACGGGCGCTAACAGAACAGATACGGCTCGCTATGCCAAGTTTATATCTCCAGTAATTAAGTGTGACTCTGAAAAAGAAAGGGGTGATTCTGACCCTCACTGTCTGCTAACCTGAGCAGCATGTCATCTAGTTCCTGGTAAACACATCTGGACTCAGCAGCAGAAGAAACAGAGGATTTACAAGCTCTTGTAACAAAGACGCACTTCTACGGGTCTCATAAAATCCAGCATCCGGATGGAAACCAAGGCTTTTATGATCTTTGACTTCGAGAAGGATGAAAACAGAAAGGGTTTTATTTTTTCATCCCAGAGTTCCACATTAACACAGTAAGATAAGATTAGACCACCGCAGCTTGAGGGCTGTAACTGTTCCTGCTCTCTGATTGGCTCCTTCTTTCCTCTCATTCTCGTTAAACGGAGAGATTACGTCCGACTCTCCAAACGGCGATGATGAGTTTAACCACTGCTCCTCTGTTTATGATGGATGTTTAGCTGCTGCTTCACCAGCTCTCACATGTCCATTAGCCGGCGTTGTCATGGTGACGGTGATGAACTGGAGTCCTCCAGTGAAGTGCGAGCTGCTGGTTTTCTGCAAACCTGTGGAAGTGATGTTTTCAGGCTTGTTTTAAATCTGAGAAAAGGCCACATGGAAGAACTCGTCGGTCCCGCTGACATTTCTTTAATGATTTCATCAAATTTCGCTCCATTTGGAGGCGTTGAGCAGCCAAACATCTGTTAACAGGATCCAGCATGAAGGTCAGAACCTTTTCCATCCTCAGAGTGGATGAAAGTGTAACGGCAGAAAACCTGAACGAGGAGTTCTCGTTAAGAGTCTGAACGTCCTCCAGGGACACGCTCGTCCTCATTAGACACATTGTGGATGGCTCCTCATTAGAAATGTCTGGATTGCTTTGCAGGAGCAAGAGTTGTACCAGAAGGAGGGGCTCGGGGTGAACGAAGTCCACTACGTCGACAATCAGGACTGCATAGGTATGAAGACTCTACAACACACACAGTTTAAAATACAAACACTGAACATTAGGTCCTACCGACACGACACCACGGGTCAACCACAGGGTTTTTATTCAAGAGATGTTTGTGAGGTTTTTTTTCTTCTTCTGGAGATAAAAGACACACAAATAGTTGTCTCCAAAATAATTAAACTTTCATTCATCTTCTGAACTGATTCAATTCAAATCAAACTTTATTTATGAAGCACTTTTTAAACACTGAAGTTACACAAAATGTTAAAAAACAGAACAAAAAAAACTCAGACAAGAAATAAAATCCAGGTTATTAAACAATAACAAATTAAAAATCACGCACTTCCACAAAACACTGCACGCATGCATCGACATTCACACACACACACACACACACACACACACACACACACACACACACACTTCTCCCAATCCTCCCACCACCCAGTGTCACCCTCCTCAACCCCCCACCATTTCCCTGAACCGCCTGCTACTGTCTCTTTAAATAAATTAAACATCTGGCCTGGATTGATCCCATGACTGCAGCGGTCACAACCACAGATCTGGAGAGACTATATCTCACAGCTGGACAGGGAACACCTCTGTATCCTCCCGGGTGAGCTGGAGGATGCAGAAGTCTGGGTTTCACATCTGAGGCTGTTGTCCCCCGGCCCCAGATCAGCGGAAGATGACGGAACTGAACTAATTTATTACAACTGTGGGTACAAATGAATAATTCATCCTACTCCCTACAAAGTTTCGTCAAGATAGGCACAGAGCTAAAATTTAAAAGTTGGACGGGTGATTCATGGGGCGCCTACATCAACACAGCAACTGATGAGGCATTAAGGGGTCTCTGAGTGACTTCATTCTGACGTAAATGATCATCTCTGGTGTTCCAATCCCAACCTATAAATTCACAAGAGCTGCTTTTTATGGACAAAGAGAGTTTGAGTCGTGCTTGGGTAAATAAATCCCTCTGTTCTGCTGTAGGTGTAATGAAAGCTTTACCTCATGGGGAATCCTGAATGAGTAGAATACATATTTATTTGTGAGATTTGGTCACCTCGCTCTCAGAGCATGTACTTAAATAACTTCCCAGCTGAGATTATTCCTGCTGAAATCCCCCGCGGCAGCATTGTGAGGAGCTCTGCTTTATGCCAGACAGGCTCCAGCCGGGCGAGTAAAAGTTTTAATGCAGGAGGAAACTATGACTGGGACGTCTTTCATTCCGGCGTCATTCGTTTCCCTGCAGCAGATAGAAAAATAAATCCATAAACCTCCAGTTGTTCTTTATTCCTTTTGCTGTAGAAGTTGTTTACAACGTCAGCCTGCTGGTGCCAAGCACAATGCCCGTCTACAACGCCCTTTTAGAATGCCTGTCTGAGTAGAAAACAGGTGGAGGGGGTTCAGTCTGAACGAGGCTGCACCAGCAGACATTCTTACAATATGTCCTACAAAATGTAACCGAAATATTAATAAAAGAAACTGGCCAATCATGATCGTTGATTTTCCTGTTTCTTTATCATTACTGACAAATTACCAGGTCTGAGGTGATCGTTCTTATCTCATATTGATAATTATGGTACATCATGGGAAAGATTTCAAAGGGTCTTCTGGACAGTGTGTTTGCTTCCATCTGGAAATCCTTTTCAATCAGATAGAAGAAACCTGAGAACTGGTTCTATTGAAACTTAACTTAGCCAGGACATCCATTTTTGAGAATCCAGGCATCCTGAACTGTCCCGTTTCATGCACATGTGGAGCCAAACTGTCCAGGAAACTTTAAGCTTTCTTTTCTTTCCTCTTTATCTTTATTTAAACTGAATAAAAACTCACTGAGGTTAAAAATAGCTTTTTGCAAGAGAAAAAAAAAAACATGCACTGGATAGAAACAAACAGGATGTAAGCTGAGTAAAACTCCCACAAAACATCTGCTCAGCATGCATTTATCACAAAATAAAGCTGCAGCCCTGATTGGTTCGTTTACAAATTGATAGTTTCTTAAATGAGAGTATTTCTGCAGATCATTAGAGGACTGAATTTTCCCAACTCGGTGTGACTCAGAGAGACGGTCCTCTAAACACTGCTGAGCTTTATTTCTATGAGCGGTGGCATCGCCTCCTTCCCTCCAGCAGCTTCTCTGCAGACCAACATGTCAGCCTTGGCACCGTTTCATATGCACACAGTGATGAAGTCTTGAGCTGGTGAACTCTCTGCCAACTAAAATATGTCTTCATTACTCGGTAAGCATGTGCAGAGAGATGGATGCAGGCCAATTACAGGGGAAGCAGGGTAATTACGCCGTACTGAGCAGGACATCCATCCCAGCAAGAACTTCTTCCACAGAGCAGCACCAACAGCCTGTCTAAAAATGTGGTACACCCTGAACACATCACCAGGCTGTCACAGAGAACCAAGCACACACTCGTACTAATAAACCCAATGTGTGTGTTGTCGGAAGGTATGTGGAAACTGGGGTGAGGGATGCCCGCGCATACACAGAGAAAACATGGAAACCCCCTCACTGCACCTTTCCAAGCAGGGCTCACAACTATAACCACAGCACCACGAAATATTTAATCATTTGAGGGCGGGGCTAAACATTTTTAAACTTCTGAGTTCTACTTCTGATTTCCGTCCTTCAAACTCTGGGTCAGATTTTTTATCAGTCACAATGTGACGCACCTTCTTTGTAATTCTCCTGCAGACCTGGTGGAAGCAAAGGTCCTTGGCATCCTGGACATCCTGGACGAAGAGAACCGCCTACCTCAACCCAGTGACCAGCACTTTACTGACACGGTCCACAGCAAGCACAAGGACCATTTCCGCCTCACGGTAAGTTAAGCTGGGAATAAACTGTGTGATATCGGAATGTTTCAAATCGAACTCTCATCCACGCTGTGTGACTAAATCACCTACAATCTGAGCCTCACAGTGCACCCGCAGTACGATTCGATAGTCTGCTGCGAGTGAACCACTCACACTGGCCCAGCAAAATTAAACAGAGCTTCATCTATTTGACGTGATGATGTAAAATATAACTTCAATTTAAAATGACCTGACAACCAACCAATCATGAGCCTGGGTTCATAGTGCTGCTTCTACAACGCTGTGTTTCTACAAGTGACGACAGAATTTCAGACATGCCAAACACTCATCTGACCAGCTGATTACTAATTGGGAGCAACAAATCATAATCTTCTTGTACACAGAGACGCTACGACTCACCATTGAAGTTGTTGTTCGACCGAAAGAACAAGATCACGAATAGAAGCGTCTGAAATGATCTTCCTCTGCAGAGTAGCCGGGGTCTCTTTCAGCGATAGAGGGAAGAGTAAACCGTTGCTCCACCGGGTTGGGAGAAGTCAGATGTGGTGGTTCAGGTATCTGGTCAGGATGTCTCCCGAACTACTCGCTGGTGAGGTGTTTGGGCATATATCACTAGGAGAAGACCCAGAGGTAGACCCCGGATTTGATGGAGAGACTATGTCTTACAGCTGGACAGGGAACACCTCCGGATCTTCCCGGGTGAGCTGGAGGATGCAGCTGGGATGAGATAAGCCTGGGCTTCTCGTCTGAGACTGTTGCCCCACGACCTGGCTCCAGTTAAGCGGAAGATAACTGATGGATGAATCTGAAATCTGGCTCAATCTGGGCTGAAAATTGTACAGAGATTCTCCAGCTTTACAGATTTTACTCATCCCAATTTGGTCAAGACACATTTAGTTTTGTTTTGTCAGTAATACCCTAATTGTGTTTTCATTACTATAATGCTACTAGTTTTTCTGTCCAGACTCTAACCCTCGGTTTGTGTCTCAGGTTCCTCGGAAGTCTAAACTTGCCGTGCACAGGAACGTGAGGGATGATGAAGGATTTATAATTCGGCACTTTGCGGGAGCTGTTTGCTACGAGACGGTAAGTCAGACCTCAGGTCAGGTTAATCAGTCACCTCGTCACCACATCAGGGTAACGGCTTTCCCTTTCTCAGACCAAGTTTGTGGAGAAGAACAATGACGCTCTGCACATGTCCCTGGAGTGTCTGATCAGCGAGTCCAAAGACCGCTTTGTTCACGAGCTTTTTGAGAATTCCAATAACAGCAAAGACGTGAAGCAGAAAGCCGGAAAACTCAGCTTCATCAGCGTCGGGAACAAGTTCAAGGTGAGTCCTGAGGTCAAGCTGCACACCAGAATGGTTGTTCACCTTTTCTAGTTCCGCCTTGAACCTGCAGATGCTCAAATGTTCACAATTCATGCCGTATAGGCAGGCTGGCGCCACCTAGTGCCTCTGCTTAATTTCAATTTACGCCTGCAAAAACAAGGTTCCTGAGTTTTTCACTGAACAGTTACTTTTTGTCACAAACAGGTCACCAAATGCTCAAGTAAACCGTTTATAAAATGCATTCATAAAATTCTTCCACTCTGCAGTTTTGCGTGTGGAGGAATCTCATTTTCCTCCAGTAACTAGGTCAGGGAAAGCTGGCTTTATCTTATGATTCCAGCAATGGGAAAACGTCCTATCCAATCAGAGAACAGAGATGAGAGTGAGACATGAACACAAGTATCCATCCTCCATGTTTGTAGTTCTGTAGATCCACCATGCTATACAGTCCATGTTGGGAACAATTCTTCAGATTGAGAATTTAAAGACAGAGTTTAGAAAAGTTTATTCTGGAAAAGTTTGTTTTACTCTCTGTTTTCTGGGCAAAACTGACTGTTCTAGTTTATTACATAAACGTCCAGTCCCACCAGAAAGAAACGATTGGTTAATTAAACACTACCCGCCCACCGTAGAGTGAGTGAACCAGTCTGATGGATGACGTTCACATTGTGGTGCAACGGTTTGACAATAAACACGAAGGGGGTTGCTCTCACTGAGCACAGCTAGTCCATCACTGTGGTAACTGTAATGTTTGGAAGGCGGTGGTCCACGACCTTCGCTCACAGCCTGTTGCTGAAAAGAGATTTTAAAATGTTGTATAAACATAAAGTTTATCACAAAATAAATTATTGTTACGATATGTTATTGTTAAGTGTGTATCTGAAGGGAGCAGTTTGGAGTACAGGAATGTAGTCCTGGACTTTTTTTGACTGATGTTGATGTTGCACAGTTTAAATTTGTCCATCTTGTTGCTAAAGCAATGGTGGTGAGCTAAACTGCTTGGAATTGCTGTTTTTTTTAAGGGGTAGCGATTAGCCTGCTGGCTTGGTTGTCCAGTTTCTTTAGTCTTTCACAGCACTGTCTTCACCTTTTCTGTCTGTAAACATTCTGGGAACAAATCCCGCCGCTCTGGAGTCCAGTCTGTCTAGTATTTCTGTAAATTTATCCTGTTCCTGTTGTGTATAGGTTTGTTTTTGACGTTTACCAAGGAGCACCGGGTCACTGCGTCTACACGCGACGCCATTTTGGTTCAAAAAAGAAAAAAATGGGAAACATCAGAACAACATGAGAAAATTAACATTTAGAAAGAAATGTTTAGATGCTTTTTATGACAAAAGAAAACAATGGAGTGTTGTCATGGGAAGAGACGCAGCGGCAGACCCCAGACCTGCTGCAGAGACTCTGTCAGGGAACATCTTGGGATCCTTCCGGGTGAGTTGCAGGATGCAACCGGATTGAAAGAAGCCTGGGTTTCCCGTCTTAGGCTGTTGGATAAGTGGAGGACGATGTACGGAACTGAGTGCTGCCATAAAAACCTTACAATTAACCAGCATAAGGTTCATGGTGCATCTTAAGACCTGGAACTATGCCGTCATTGGTCCAGTCTGTGTTCCCGTGGTAACCATCTTATATACTGGTACCTCTATAAAAAAATTGAGAACAGTGAAGAATGTTTTCTAACCAAGGTAACCGAGTCAGAACGGTTACCTTGACAACAGTGCCTGCTGATCTTTTCATTAGAAGTGAACGGGTATACGTAGTGTGTGTAAGCGTGTACAGTTACTGGTGGCATTGCATTGAGTCAAAACCGTAGCCTAAGGTTTGTTTTCTAATTCTAAAAAGTTTATTTTCATGTTAAATCTGGCCGGTGTTTTCAGACAAATTGGACAGAATCTTTGCTCTGGGCTTTTTTATCAGCAGATTGGAATAATGGAAGCCTCCAGCGTGTCCTCACTCACCCCTTTAACAAAGAGATGTTTCACAGCGTGCAACGTTTTCTTCCTAAAATCTTATTTTCCTGCATGAATATGCAACATAACGTCCACACTCGGTTCCGGTCCACAGATTAAAGAAGGCGAAGCTTCTCGTGAGCAGTGTGGTTTCATTCTGAAGTCATTTCCTGCTCGGTGTTATCATCAACACATCACCGCTTCACGCCAGCAAATTCAGCTTCTATTACAGCCTGGAAACACTTGGTTGTGTTAAGCAGTCAAAAGTATTTACTCAATGAAGGGATCAGGTGGTTCATCCACAGCTGGTGGACATTAGGACTGATTTATAAACACCTGGGTTAGAATGGATGGTTCTAGGATTGGACGCTGAAGTTTCCTGGTTCCTAAACATTCCACATTCAGCTGCTACGTGACCAAGTGGGCGGCCAGGTGAACTGATGGAGCAGAGTGAGAGTGGACTTGAAAATACTTTCTTAATCCCCGAAGGATCAAATAGAAAGACAGGATAACGAGAGGATGAAAGACCTTTTAAAGAATCTGATGGAGGGCGGCAGAAATTCCCTGCACAGCTCCTCCGAGCAGAGGGGTTGCAGGAGTCTGTCAATGAAGCTCCTCCCAAGCTGGAGCATGTGGAAGGGGTTCCAACCGCAGATCCAGTCCTCCCGGTGGACTAGTTTAGTTCACTGGCGTTCTTTGGTCTTTACACCAGCTCCCCAACTGATCACAGAGAAGAACAGGACATGGAGACCCTCTCCATAATGAACCCCCAGAAGACAGAGACCCCGTCCATGATGAAAAGTTTGTTTTCGCGCTCCGTTTTCTGAACAAAACTGAGTGTGTGGGTGCATTACATACGACACGTCCGGTCCCCACCAGAAAGGAACAATTCAGAAGTTTCCACCCACCGTGGTGTGAGGGAACCCGAATGCTACAAGGTCAGACTGTTTCCACAAAGTGAAAGAAACGGTCTGGAGCATCAGGCATCTTTGGGGCTGAACCTGGTCCGGAGTTTCCCGTGTTAATGAGTTACAGCTGCAAAGCATGGACGGAGATGTTTTCCAGTCTTTAGATTTGGAATGGGAGATCAGTTAAGACCGATCATCAGTCCTTCTCTAATGTGCATGCAGATAGTCTCTGGTTGGAATTGCACCACCCAATTGCGCTGCAGCTACCACCAGCTTATTTTCCCCCGGCAAAGACGTACTATCCGTCAGAGCACCAGTGAAGGACATGTTCCATGCCAAGGGCCTTGTAGCAGGTGTACCCACCTCATTAACCTCAGCAGAAGAAAGTTTATTGGGTAGAGCACAACATACAGAAAAGTCACGTTTGGAAACGCCGAACAATCAATACTAAAAGCCAGGCGCTCTTAATCTAACTCAGAAAAATCAATGTCTAATGACGGCTGGACATAAAATTGAGTTTGAACCAGTTTAATTAGTGATTAATCAATTAAACAAATACGTAATATTTTTAACAGAGGTGAGGTGCAAAACTCGATCAGAAGCAAAGGCTGGTGGATGGAAGAGCAGGACAGAAGTCTGAGCAGAAAAAAACAGCAGGAATTCTATTAGAGGGACAAAAAGATCTCTGGGAACGAGAGGCGCTCGTTGAAGACAAATCCAACGCTCCCTGCAACAAGCAGAAGAAATGAAAAGCAAAAGCAGCTTGAACAAGATGAGCAAATGGCCAATGAGCTGGTCCGCATCCACCATGAGAAGGAAAATGATGAACATTGAGGAAGTGCTTTAAAGACAGCCACTCAAAAAAGAGCTGCTTGGTCCGCTGAGCGTTAAACTAAAAGGAAGAAGAGGAAACCTTCTCTTTTATGATGAAGAACGACTGTCCAATCCATCCACTTACACACTCATCCATCCAGTTTTTATCAGGAGTGATACAGTATGTACATACGAGCCGCTGGGATGGGGCCCAACGTGCATAACGTGGGAGGTGTTTGTTAGTCTGAAGATGAAAGACAGTGTTTCCATCCAGAGAACAGAAGATAAAAACATCTGTTTAATATCACCATCTGCCTGAAAGTGTGAAGATCTCAGCATCACATCAGGGTCGCCATGTGAGAAACAAACCAGGATGTTCTTCAGAATCAGTTGCCTCAGCGTTCCCTCACTGCCATCTTCTTCTCATTCCATCGTTTCCCTTCAGGGAGCGCCACATCAACTCAGTTTCTTCCATCTAACCCGATCTGCTGCATCCTCTTCGGTCACACCAACTATCTCCATGTCTTCCTTCACTGTATCCATGAACCTCCTCTTTGGTCTTCCTCTAGTCCTCTTTCCTGGTGGTTCCAAACCCAGCATCCTTCTTCTGATGTACTCTCTCTCTCTCCTCTGCACATGTCCAAACCATCTCAGTCTGACCTCTCTGACTTTAAAACCTCTAACATGTGCTGTTCCTCTGATCCTGTCCATCCTGGTCACTCCCAGAGAGATCCTCAGCATCTTCATCTCTGCTACCTCCATCTCTGCTTCCTGTCTTTTCCTCAGTGACACCGTCTCTAGACCAATCAGCATGGCCGCTCTTACCACGCTGTCTCTAGACCAATCAGCATGGACGGTCTCACCACGCTGTCTCTAGACCAATCAGCATGGGTGGTCTCACCACACTGTCTCTAGACCAATCAGCATGGATGGTCTCACCACACTGTCTCTAGACCAATCAGCATGGCCGCTCTCACCACGGTTTTGTTGTTTCCCTCACTGCATGTCTCCTGATTTCAAAGCATTTTAGGGCCTTTAAACTAGAACTTGTTTAGATTCTCTTCATTGGCTACATGACCCTGTAATCCTTCATCCATCCAGGAGGATCCATCATAATTGAGGCGTTTCGACTTCCATCTAGAAATCCTTTCAATCTTTCAAAAATAAACGGTTTGTAAACAGACTTCTTGGAATCAAATCCCTCCATCCATCTGTCCAGAAGTCAACTTTGAAGCTTTTTGTATGATTCATTTCATTGATAAATGAACCACATCTCGTACATAGAAACCAATCCATCGTAATGGTCTCCAAAAGGATGTGAAACCGCTGCTGCGTTCAGGGACCGTTGGTGAACCCACGCACCGGGCGTGTGTTTAATACCTATTAAAATGTTAAACTTTACAGAATTGAAACGGTATTTTTTCTAATTTGAAGAATAAAACAGTCGACTTTAGATTTTTAGCAGAATTTCTGATGAAAGTTTGCTTTCATTGGTTCAACTTTTCTCTGCTTTATTTTCCACCAACCTGCTCAACAAGGCTTTGCTATCAGAATTTAAAAAAAATATGAGTAAAACCGGACAATTGTTTTTGGAGTGGATCCTCTGCAAGCTGTGCAATGAAATTCATGGGATTCCAAAGAAAGAGTCTTTGATGTGGAAGTGTTTCAGCCTTTTCTGGTTTCACAGAGCTGATTTATATTCATGATGCCGTGCAGATAGCGTCCACGATGCAGGCCATCGCATCCACACATCTAAAGCTCTTTAATCATCTTTTATTAGCTACGCATTCTTTGCTTTTAGTTTCTTTACTTTCCAGCAAAGCGTTTGATGCTTGTTAGTCCTGTTCTGTCGTTTCCAACCGGATCCCACGCTGAAGATAAAAGCTGGAGCTTTTAAATCATTTTAACTATCAGAAACCTTTTTGTTCAAAGAGATTCTTTCTTTTTTCTTCTTCATGGAGCTCCTCAGAGGTCTGAACTGGGACCAAACCTATTTACCTGCTTTATGTTACTGTGTTTATTCTAAAATTATTTGGTTAAATTAGACTTTATTTCTTTTAAATTTTAAAAAGACAGTCAGATGTTTTACAAGCTTAAGAATAAAAGTTAACGTCTCTCACAGAATGTGGAGGTTGTCACCTTCACAAGTCGGTCTGTCTTTTTCTCAGTGCCACTGTCTCTAGACCAATCAGCATGGCCGCTCCCACCACACTGTCTCTAGACCAATCAGCATGGCCGCTCTCACCACGCTGTCTCTAGACCAATCAGCATGGCCGCTCTCACCACACTGTCTCTAGACCAATCAGCGTGGCCGCTCTCACCACACTGTCTCTAGACCAATCAGCATGGCCGCTCTCACAACACTGTCTCTAGACCAATCAGCATGGCCGCTCTCACAACACTGTCTCTAGACCAATCAGCATGGCCGCTCTCACCACGCTTTCTCTAGACCAATCAGCATGGCCGCTCTCACCACACTGTAACACTTTATCCAGACGCAATATCTCCCACAACACTTAAACCAACTACCCACATTTACTCAGTACAACTATATATGAACAACTTAGTCTTTTATGGTCATGCGACCAAAGTCCACAAGGACAAGGGTCAAAATCACAATTTTAAAACCTCACACTGTCCTCAAACCTTCTGTGACGTCGAGTTCTCAATCTTTTCAAATCGTGACCCCCGTTTTTAGGCTGATGACTAACCGTGACCTAAACACTGTCATACCGTCGCCCTGCCTCACTCTGTTCTCCAACCATCTAGCTGTGCGTTATAAGTCCGTTTTACACATACTGTTCATGGCACAGCCGAAGCAAACAAAACTGCGCGGAATGTGTGAGTGAATACATCCCATAACTTTGATAGAACACCCCAGAGTTTCCTGGCTGGTGAATTGAAACAGTCATTGCATGTAAATAACTGCTATTTACATGTGATGGATAGACGCTGTGGAAGGAGCAAAGCGGGTTCATTCCAGCTTTTATTTTGAAGTCCTGCAGAGTTAGAGCAGAGAAACTCCTCTCTGACTACCTTCACATACTCTGAGTACCTTCCTTTCTTCTTACTATTGTCTTTAAATACTCCACAAACAAGCATTTAACATTTAAAACATGCCGATAGATAGATTCACATACTTCATTAACCCCCTACTTGGGAAATTGGTGTGTCCAGTTGCTCCAAGCAGTTCAAGAGAGCTGCCATCACGATTAGCGCATTTTAAAAAACATGCGACTGCAGAATGAAGAAGATCCACCAAAGAATCATCCTTACCAGACGTTGGTGCCTGAATCTTTAATTCCGTTTTTTTTTCTTGTACGTGCTTACGGTCTTGTGATCATCTCTTGGACCTAATCTGGATGTAAAGAGGTTTCTGGAAACGTGTTAGGCCATGTTTGCCAATAAGATTTAGACGTAAAATGAGAGAAATATTTATTTATTTATTTTTAATCCAATTGAACTTTTTTAAAGATTGGGATCCAGAACCGAACTGAAGCCACCGTGTTTGTTTTTCCTGCGGAAACTCTTGCGATGGGTTTTAATCAGCATATGCCAGTCCTTTAGATGAGAGCTCAGAGAAGATGTCTGGGAATGATGAGGTGCCATGTCATCATTCCCACACTGCTACCGGCACATGTCAGGCTGTTCCATGTCCTGCACGTTCATTCACTTCTTCTTCTGGGCTTTCTCTGCGGCCTTGGTCGTCTTTCCAGAAACCTCCTTGGTGTCCATGGGTTTGATTATGCCGACGGCAATGGTCTGCCTCATGTCGCGCACAGGAAAGCGACTGAGTGGTGAGTAGTTTGAGAAGGGCTCCTCCACCATGGGCTTCCGGGGGATCAGTTTGACAATGGCTCCAGATTGATCCAGACTTCACAAACTTGGGGTTGTCCTCCAGCTTCTTACCAGAACGACTGTTGATATGGAGTTGTTGCCAATCCAAAAATGAATTCAGTCGTAGCCAAAAACATTCACGTGTGAATCTTTAGAAACCAGCGGCGCAGAGTTTAAGGTGTGAGACTCACCGGAGATTCTTCTGTAACTTTGACCTCTTCAATAATTAGCTTGTCAGAGAGGTTTGATCATTTCATACACACACACACACACTCCATCACCATGATTCCTACTCTATGAACCACTGATATGAGGCGGAGGCATTTCATTTGTAACCTTGGTCTCAACTTTTTTTTTGTTTAGTCTGGTTTTGATTTAGTTTAATAAAAACCGTATGAAATGTTTTTCTGATGTTTCAGAATCAAACCGATGCTGCTCGGTCGGACATGAGCTGGTTGTAGATTAAGATTCAGTATCTTTTATTACCTAACAGCTCAGATATTTGTATCGTCCTCAGACCAGCAGAGCATCTGTCCTCTCTATCCGAGCTGGGATTACACTCTAAAAGCTGCACAGGACTCAGATATTTCATCTCAGAGGATGAAACTTTAATCAGTGCAGGTAACGGGCACGCTGCACAAACGGGTTCGGAAGCCAGATTTTTATGGTTGTTTTCGCACTTAAGAAACAGTTCTTGTCCTATTTTTCTTCCTCTACTCTCGATGAGACAAAATGTCTCATTTCTGTCTGACTGCAGGAGAAATAAATGAGGTGGAGTTTCTAAACATCCGACGCAGAGCATCTCGGTCCTAAAGACCTGAAACATAAGAGATCAACGCATGAACGTCTTGTCGCAATATGTCACTAAGTCAGAAAAACTGGGTTTACAGCAGGAAATGAAAACCAAGAAAATCCTAAAAGACAGGAGGTGTGAAAGTGTCCTAGGAGTGGTTGAAGGGTCTCAGGAATACGTCTGATGATTGATCGGATGTGTCCCAAGATTGACTTACAGATTGACTGAATCGCTTCTCTCTAATGCGGTAGCGGATAGCGGAGTCTATCCCGGTTGATTTTAGTCAAGAGGCAGGATACACTCTGAACAGGTCGCCTCACACACAAACAGCCATCCACACACATGCTCATTCCTAGGAGCAGTTTCTTAGTGGTCAATCAACCTAAAATGTATGTTTTTGGAGGAAACCAGAGAAAACCCACACATACACAGGAGAACATGCAAACTACACATAGAAAGGCTAGTGTTTCAAGTCTTGCCACCACTCTGGGACTCGAACCCTGACCTTCTTCCTGTGAGGATTGCCTGAAAGTGTCTAAAAAAATCAGTTCAAGTGTTTAAGGATCGACTCTGTGTCTCAGGAGTGGGTTCAAATGTCTAAGGGTTGACAAGCGGCTGGAATGATCTTCCTCTGCAGGGTGGCTGAGCTCTCACTCAGAGATAGAGGGAGGAGCTTGGAGTAGAGCTGCTGCTCCTCCAGGTCGAGAGAAGCCAGATAGGGTAGATCGGGCATCTGGTTAGAATGCCTCCGAATGCCTTGCTGGTGAGGTGTTCCATCCCACTGGGAGGAAACCCAGAGGCAGACCCCGGACCTGCTGGAGAGACTATGTCACACAGCTGGACGGGGAACACTTCGGGATCCTCCTGGGTGAGCTGGAGGATGCAGCTGGGGTGAGAGAAGCCTGGGCTTCCCGTCTGAAGCTGATGCCCCCGCGATCTTGTTCAGGATAAACAGAAGAGAACGGAAAAGAAAGATCGTTTCATCCTAGATGTTGATTTTATTGAGCTAAACAAACTTTTATCACAGATTTTCCATAAACATGATTTTTTTTCTGAGTAGTTGTACTGTTGCTTTTAAATTTTAAACGTGTTTATACGATAATTTAAAATATATTTTATTATTTTTAACTGGACCCGAGAAGACTAACGGCAACCATTTTTTAAGCGAATGAAAATCCTAATAAATAGACTTAAAAAAAATGAGTTAAAGTGTCTTAAAAACCAGTAAATTATCTTTGGAACAAAGAAAGGTGTGAATATTCCAATCAGAGCTTCAGCAGGTTGGTGAAGATCCTAAAGAGGTTTATTTGTTTCCAACATGTAGATTAGATTTTTCTGGTAAAACGAGGGTGATTTTTAAAAATGTGACTGTGTGAGCGTGATGTTAACATGACCCAGCTCCTGCTCAGCTTTATAGAGCTCCTGATGATTGTTCTCATCTTGTCTCGTGTGTTGGAGGACAAAAACTACTTGTGGGTTTCCATGGAGACCATTTCTGTCTGTATGATTAGATGTGTGACAGACTGGGCTGTTAGCAGAGGCTGGAAAACATCTGAGAGGAACGAAGTGATGCTGAAAAACTAGTTAAAAAATCACAAGAATAAGTCGACACCAGGATGTCAAACTGAATTCCTCCACCTGCCGGGTTTAACAAGCTGTTTTAATAATGAACGTTAAATAACTTGGTTTTTACATGTTTTTCTATCATGTTACTGATTTTATAATGTGTAAAATTAATGTATAAATTTCCAAAAACAGTCAGGAGTTAGTTTAAATGTTTATTGTAGAGCTCTAAGAAGCTGAGGATCTCTCTGGGAGTGACCAGGATGGACAGGATCAGAGAAACAGCACATGTTAGAGGTTTTAAAGTCAGAGAGGCCAGACTGAGATGGTTTGGACATGTGCAGAGGAGAGAGAGAGAGTACATCAGAAGAAGGATGCTGGGTTTGGAACCACCAGGAAAGAGGACTAGAGGAAGACCAAAGAGGAGGTTCATGGAAACAGTGAAGGAAGACATGAAGATAGTTGGCAGTTCCGAAGAGGATGCAGCAGATAGATGGGTGACGGGGTTTGGGGGGTTAGGTCACGAGGGTTAGATGGAAGAAACTGACTTGCTGTGGCGCCCCCTGAATGAAAAAGTCGAAGAAAGAAGGCAGAAGTTAGTATAGATCTTTCTATTAAAGATCTAAGGCCTGTAATTTACATGCTTCTTTTAGTAAGAAGTTATGACCCCTTCAGATTCCGATACCTTATTAATCCCTGACTGGGGAAATTAATGTGTCCGGTAGCTCCAAACAGTCCAAGAGAGAGCTCCTAACAGCTTCAGAACAGCTGCAAGGTGTGATGCCGAGTTGGGTGGAGCTGGAACACCATCAGTTGGCTCTGCACTGGGTGGAATGTGGGTTACCGTGGTAACGATGTCTAAAGCTCCAGTGAATCCTAATAAGATCATAAAGCTCCACATCTTGATTCTTCACTGTGGTGGAACAACACCAGCAGTCCACCATCTTTAGTTCCATAGTGAAGCCGGGTATGTTCAGACAGGAATCACTGATGATGTCACTCAGAAGATCCTGTCTTCATTCCTTCTGATTCACTCCAGCAGGAACATCTCCACACGTCCATGAAGACTCCACATTCCTCACTAATGAAGGAGATCAGCTCTTCAAACTACAATAAAAAAAAAAAAAAAATAGCCATGGATTAACACTGACCTGCTGCCATCACCAGAGGCACATTTTAAAACTAGTAACGTCATGTGTTAGAAAAACAGCTGCTTGATGCTTTACAGCTGTCTTGTTATGCTGAAACGCTGAAAATGGACTACAACTCCCATCAGGCCTGTGTCCTACCACTCATGTGTAGAGTGGAGCTCTGCTCTGTAGATGTAATTAGTTAAATCTTTCCCAAACTAAATATAGAACAAACACAACCCCTCCGTGGCATACACATGCATCCTTTTAAAGCGCTAGATAAATAAAATCTATCATTATTTTATAGAAGATTTTTGTAAATCAGTCCTTTTTTTTGTCCTTCAGCATCTCCACGCTGCAGATGTCCTGTCCTTTTTGTCCTAACCTGTAGATCCTAATCTCGCCATCAGTCGCAGATCTCGATGAGGCCTCACATCTGGATAGGCTTAGCTGTCAGTTTACGTGTGACCAAGAACGGTACGCTAAGACGAGGTTAATGAAGCGTCCCAAAAACTTCGGAAAAATCGGGAGATAATGTGTTACTCTAAATTTTTGCACCCTTGACTCTTAGTCACATGACCCTAATAACCCAACCAATTCATCTATAGTTGATGCCAATCATGTGCTGGCAGCTTCATCAAATTTTTGAAGTGGTTTGAGAGTCGTTGCCTTCATAAGAATGTATGACCTTGAACTTGCTTGATCATGAAAACACAAACAGTTCATCCATAGTTCATACTGACTAACTTTAAGCATGTTTACTCATATGGATGCTGTTTTTGGAATATTGGGTTCACATAAGTGTTGTGGAAGCACTGTCAGTTCGAGTGTTTAACGCCTCCCACACAGTTTGTGTGCTAAGGCATAGAAATATAAAAAAAAAAGGTAAAAGTTGCCATAAAATAAGGTCCACAGCCCAACAATCCTCTTCTCTTTAAACACGTACAGCTGTGTGCTGTAGTTAACCATGGTCACCAGGAAGCACATGTTTTAGGTTCATGCTGGGTAAGAAACAGCTGAACATCTGATGTTTTCTCTCCATCTTCCTGCAGACCCAGCTGAACATCCTGCTCGAGAAGCTCCGCAGCACGGTCAGTGTTAGATTATTTACACCCCCACTCTTCTGCACAACGTCCCGCTAATCCCTGCTCTCTCTGTTCTCCTGCAGGGCTCCAGTTTCATCCGCTGCATCAAACCCAACCTGAAGATGGTCAGCCACCAGTTTGAAGGAGCTCAGATTCTCTCCCAGCTGCAGTGTTCTGGTCAGTGTTTCATCTGGTTCCTACGTTCCTCTTAGGGATCTACTGATGCCGATTTAAACGATCCACGCAACGCCCTTTTCCAAAAAAAACAGTTGTTTAAAAAACAACGTTTGGTAAAACGTCCTACCCATTCAGGCTAGTAGTGTTCAAGAATAATGAAAACACGAATATACCGTACTGTTCCGTCATCTTCCGCTCATCCAGGGCCGGGTCGTAGGGGCGACAGCCTCAGACGGAAGCCCAGGCCTCTCTCACCCCGGCTGCATCCTCCTGCGACCTAGGAGGATCCCGAGTCATTCCCCAGCCAGCTGTGAGATATAGTCTCTCCAGCGGGTCCGGGGTCTGCCTCTTGGTCTCCTCCCGGTGGGATGTGCCCGAAACACCTCACCAGCGAGTCGCTCGGGGGGCATTCTGGCCAGATGACCGAACCCACCCCATCTGGCTCCTCTCGACCTGGAGGAGGAGCGGCTTGACACTGAGGTCCTCCCGGATGGCAGAACTCCTCACCCAATCTCTGAGTGAGAGCCCAGCCACCCTTAGGAGGAAGCTCATTTCGGCCGCTTGTGTCCGTGATCTCATTCTTTCGGTCACCACCCACTGCTGGTGACCATGGTGAGGATAGGGACGTAGATCGACTTGTAAATTGAGAGCTTTGTTTTTCGGTTCAGCTCTCTCTTTACCACGACGGACCGATGCAGCGTCCTAGTTATTGCTGACGCCGCACCGATCCGTCCGTCGATCTCCTGCTCCATCTTTCCCCCACTCGTGAACAAGACCCCGAGATACTTAAACTCATCCACTTGGGGGATCCGATCCCGGCCGCTTCACACTCTGCAGCAAATCGATCCAGTGAGAGCTGGAGATCACGGTCCGATGAAACCAACAAGCCCACATGATCCGCAAAAGCAGAGATCCGATCCTGAGGTCACCAAACCGGATCCCTCCAACGCCTCTGTTGCGCCTAGATAGTAAAGGTGTCCATAAAGGTGATGAATAGAATCGGTGACAAAGGGCAGCCTTGGCGGAGTCCAACTCTCACAAATAGACCTTCAGACAAAAATCAATCGGCAACATTTTCACTCATTTCTGATGTAAGACTGAGATATCGTCTGATTCAATAACCCAACCAATAAATCGGTCTGATTCCGACGCTTACCCATAGTCAACAGCTGTACATGTCAACCCAAAGAATCAGATCATAATCTAAGCATCCTAAATAAGAGAGGAACGCTCACCCGTGACCCTCGTACGTCTCCAGCAATCAGAAGTTGTTAGGTTAAATGAAGGATGGACTCAGCCGACGTCATCTTAAACATGGTGGTCTTCCTGCAGGTATGGTATCTGTGTTGGACCTGATGCAGGGTGGCTTCCCGTCGAGAGCTCCCTTCCATGAGCTCTACAACATGTACCAGAAGTACATGCCCCCCCGCCTCACCCGCCTGGACCCTCGGCTCTTCTGCAAGGTGAGTCTTCCACAGAAACCCAGGTCCTCTGAAGACTCGTGAGACCTGATGTTTGCTTGTGTTTCAGGCTCTCTTCAAAGCTCTGGGACTGAATGAGAACGACTACAAGTTCGGACTGACCAGAGTCTTTTTCCGGCCTGGAAAGGTGAGATCTGAGAGGGAGCTAGGGGTTAGAGATCTGTTCATCTGTGGCAGGAACAAGTATCACCAACTGTCTTCAAACTGTCAGACTTCTGGAGCCTCATTATAAAGACTTGTGAAAATCCAAGTCTAAATAATTCCCGCTTTGTTGTGTAAATTATACACAGGTGTTGTGTTTTCACGACGTCTTACCGTTTGCATCTGGAAGTTTCTGACTTCATTTAAAGTTGGCCAGAAGTGCTCACATTTTTATATGTACCTCAATTCTCGCCCACTTTATAAACGAGGCTAATGCTGTAAAGAAGGTGGAGCCAGTGGGAGAAGCCAATCACATCATGGCTCTGGTTTGCATCTAGTTTGCAGAGTTTGACCAGATCATGAAGTCTGACCCGGACCACCTGGCGGAGCTGGTGAAGAAGGTCACCAAGTGGTTGATCCACAGCCGGTGGAAGAAGGTCCAGTGGTGCTCGCTGTCTGTCATCAAACGTAAGCAACAGAATAAAGGCTGAAGAGGACACGGTTTGGTTCTGACCTTCTCATGTCCTTCCAGTAAAGAATAAAATCCTGTACCGGGCGGACGCTTGCATCAAGATGCAGAAAACTGTCCGCATGTGGCTCTGCAGGAGGAAACACAAACCTCGGTAGGTTCATCCTCCTCCTCCATCTTTAACCTGCTCCATCCTCCATCATCCCACCTGTAAGCTCCTTCTCATCCACTGCTTCTTTTATCCTTTTCTCTTTCAGTTATCCGTCTCTTCCTGCTTCACGTTCCTCTCATTCTGTCATCACCTCATCCCTTCATCCTCTCATATTCCTGCCTTTTCTTTTTCCTCCTCTCCTCGTTATGAGCTCGCTTCTCAGCTCAGCAGCTTCCGTCTCACACTCACTTCACCTTGGAGACGGTTGCCTGGAGACACACCGCTCTGCTAATTACCTGTGATGTTCGGTGTGTAAACACCTGCGACCCCCGGCCAGGTGAGGGGGAGGAGCATTTGTTCTCTGACATCTGGCAGAGAGACCTGGTTACCGGGCAACACGGAGTGAAAACATTAAAAATAAAACTTAATCAGACATATTTACAAATTGTGATAAATTGCCTTTTAATCTAATTTATTCTTTATAATCTGTAACGTCTTCTTAATTAAATAAACGGAAACATAATTTATGGTAATTATTAGTAGAAAAAACTTTGTTATGAAATCAGTTTATTATTAGACGCAGACAATAAAGTCATTAGAAAGAGGAGTCGAAGCTAGACTAAGAACAGAAGGGAGATAAACAGTTCTACAGACGCAGTCTTTGACTTGAGGATGCTGATAGAGAAGTACAGGGAAGGTCAGAGGGAGCTGCACTGTGTCTTTGTAGATCAGGATACCCAGAGAAGAACTCTGAGGAAGTCTGGTGTGACAGAGAAGTATGTTAGAGCGGTTCAGGACGGGTATGAGGGCTGTAAGACCGTGGTGAGGTGTGCTGTAGGTGAGACAGAGGAGTTCAAAGTGGAGGTGGGACTGATCTGAGTGCCTTCATGTTCGCTCAAGAAGGTTCAGAACAGAAGACTTTATTGCTATTAAACCACAAGAGAAGAACAAAACTACAGCTCAAGGACACTCGAACCAGATGAAAACACAAGTTACAGACGCTTCCTTTTGTAGAGAGACTGAAAATCTACGTCATGTTTTTTGTTTGTTTTTCGCCCTCACCACCAGAAGACGGTGAAAATAAGCAAAAAAAAAAAAGGGAGTAGATTTACATGCAAATGACAAAGAGGTAGGGAAACAAGATCGTATGTAAGTTAGTGACTCTCGGAGGCGGCTGAGAGTTGGATACCAAGCTCTGTTGTGCGGTGCCTCCTGAGGGAGACTGGTCAAGGACATAACAAGACAACATGATCAGCATGTCCAGTATGTTCTCCATCCTCTCCTAGAGGCGCCTGCGCTGGTTAGGACATGTACGTAGGATGGACGATGGCCGCATTCCAAAGACATTGTCTATGTGGAGCTCACCACAGGAACGCAGCCAACTGGACGACCTGCTCTGTGGTACAAAGACGCCTGGCAAGAGGGATCGGAAGTCGTGGAACATCTCGCAACCGATCTCGAGTCAGTGACCTCTGACTCGAGGTCACTGCAAGCAGGCCGAGGAGAAGAGAGAGATCCAGCGTGAGGCCACAAAGACACGTAAACAGCAGAGAAGTCAGTCTGCCACTGCTCACCCCCATGACTCATACCACCTATCACATCTGCATTAAATGTGGTAAGAGCTGCAGCTCCCGCATTGGCTTATTTAGCCACAGCCGTCGCTGCACAAACAGATAAGTGTCCAGATGCAGACTCCATCGTCTCCGGAGACTGAAGGACGCCAACAAACAACCTCTCATGACATGTCTTCATTGGTCGTTTCTTTTGGATGAATTTTCCCATGTTTTCTGTTTATTTTATTCTAAATGTGTTTTTAATGTAATTAATGATGCAGAGGAGAGCCTGGTGTTCGCTGTGGGAGCTTCACTAGAGCATGAAAAGCTTGTAAAGTGACACATTTCAGCCTCTCCGGAGACACCAAACTTCTTTTCATCTGTTTCTGGCTGAAAGAAAGTTTTGATGCGTTAATAAAAGAAAGGGATGTTTTAGGAGGCGTACGTGTCTCCACCTGGAATCACCTGAAACTCTCTCTGGTCCAAAATGTTCAGATCTGAAGATTTAAAAATCCCTCCTCTGAGACGCTTCCTGTTTGTTTTATGTCCCTGTGATTGGTGGATTCCGCTCCGTACCTACACGCAGGTATAAAACGTTCTCTCTGTGTTTCAGCATCGACGGCCTGGTCAAAGTACGTAACCTCAAGAAGAGGATGGGCCGCTTCACCGAGGTGGTGAACGGCCTGAAGGAGGGCAAGCAGGAGATGAGCCGGCAGGTTCAGGAGCTGGAGGCGACCATCGATGGTCTGATGGTTAAAATCAAGGTGGGTCGTTCATGACGAATAGAAAACATCTAAAAACATCCAAGAAGACCAGAGCACTCATTTCAAATTATATTCAAGACTCTTACTCCCACCCTAAAGGCCATTCAGACCCTTCCTGTAGCTTATCTGTCTAATCTCCTTCATGTAGCCCCCTCCTCTCGCTCCCTCAGGTCTTCCTCATCCATCCATATCACTGCACATGACTGAATGAGAGGCAGAGTTTTCAGTCGCTCTGCCTCCCGTCTCTGGAATTCACTCCCACCTGCCATCCAGAACATTGACGTCTTCCCCTCTTCAAATCCAGACTCAAAATCCGCCGGTTTAAATTTATTCTCAGTCTAACTCCCACATCACACCTTCACACCTGCTCTGACATTTGTGTCTGTTTTGAGTACCGTGTATCCCCCCCCATTCGTTCAGGAGTGATCCATCATAGATGAAGATTCAAAATGTCTTCTAGACCAGTGGTCCCCAACCACCGGTTCCCGGACCGGTACCGGGCCGTGGGTCATGTGGTACCGGGTCGCACAGAAACAAGAAATAATTTCCATTATTTCCATTTGGTTTATTATTTGAGCCATGATAATGTTTTAATTTGAAAAGTCATCGGATTTTCTTCCTTATGTTCATCAATGACTCACCAATGACGCATCATCCCGTTAAATTTAAACCCATAAACTAGCAAAATGAGTAAAAAAAACAAAGACCTATAGGAAGTTTCTTTAAGAGGAGTTCCAGAGTTACGAAGCAGACTGGACCTTAGAAACACTCTTCAGGTTTCAGGTCTAGATGGGACTGTCTGGTTCCAGCAAAACAAACTCACAACTCTGATTGATCTGGTCTTACTGGGAGGAGACTAACTGGTATTTTTATTCACTTGGTTTTGTGATGTCTTTTATTTTGAAGGTATGTTTACCGTTACCAAGGCAACCAGTAGCGTTCGAGCAGAGAGAATGCTTCCACGTTATAAAGACGCTGCTAATAAATTTTCTCGTGAAGACAAAGTGGATTTATAATTATTGATTTAAAAAGCCAGTTTTTCAGGTTGATCTTATTTAATTTTTCTGCTACACCTTTAGACCGGTCTGTGAAAATATTATCAGACACTAACCCGGTCCGTGGCGCAGAAAAAGTTGGGGACCCCTGTTCTAGACAGCGTATTGTTTTTTTTTTTTTTTTTTTTTTTTTTTTTTTTTTTTACCTGTCCTGTCCGGCGTTGTGACAAGCAGAATAATGATCTGTATGTCAAGTATTGCTGGGCAGTTTTGTTCTACCAGGGTCAGCACAATGTGCCGACCCTGACAAGCTTTATTTGTTTATTTTAAATGCTTTACAATCAAAATATATATGCTTTCTGCGCTGGACCTGACAGGAATTACTAAGGAGAGGGGCGTGGGTAGGTGGGGTGAAAAAGAGGAGGGATAGGGTACAGAAGAAGAAGAAGAGAGGGGGAGAAAGTAAAAAGAAAATCTGAAGTTGTAGTATTCTGCATCACAACCAACCTGCTGAATTATCTGAGGGGAAAAAAAAAAAAAAAGTACAAACAAGAGTTTAAACCAGTGATAAAACTGACACACACAACAAAACCTTCTATAGCAAATGATGTACAACACAAACACATGTTACTAGAGTTATAATAATAATATTGGTTGAAAGCAAGGACCATTGCGGACAGTAAACAGAGTGATATAGTGTGCGAGTGTGAGTGAAAGTACATGCATGCTGCCGATGTGAACCATGTGCTTATTAGGACCAACGGATTGTCCCCAGCCCCAAAGGATTGGAACGAGGGAGGCAGAGACACACGCTACCCGGGCCCACGCCCATCCAGATCCCGGGACCCCGAAGCCGGGCCGAGGAGCCACCCACCCACCCAGCAAGGCGCATAGAGAAACCCCTGCCAGAACCACTCCAGCACCAAGGAGCACGGGCCTCCCCGATGCCAGGACCCACAGGCCTCGGGGCAGACGCGGCAACCGTACCCCACGGCCCTAGGCGAGCCCAGGGGTGACAGAAGTCAAGGCCCGGACCGAGAGGGGAGCACTCACCCTAAGGGTCCAGGGACCCGACAATCCCCGAGCCGGGGCTCAACCGGGGGCCCAGCAGGGCCAGGCTACCCCACATGCAGCCGCCACAGCCCAACACACAGCCAGGTGCCCGACCCAGGCAGCCCAAAGACCACCTCTGCACACCTAATGTCCCTCTTCACTACCCTAGTCCCTCAACTGTAGTCCTGCCAACTCTCTAGTGATGCTCACCCCAGTGCACCTCTTAACCCCAACTGGTGACGAGGGGCCCCGGCAGGGCCAGGCGAGACCGCCCCCGGGCCCGTTTCCCCCATACAAAACCACACAACCGTATCTCTGGGTGTCTCCCGCCCCCCGGAGGCGGGCAACACAGAAGTGACTGGCCTCCAAGTCCCGCAAACCCAGCCCCCCTCCAGGCAGCAGAGCCCCGAGATCCCGGCCGATCCGAAGGGACACAGACGGGTGAAGACCGGCCGCCCTCCCCCGGTCCCACCTGTGTATGTATGTGCTGCAATTGAAGTGGGCGAGAGAGCGCTTGCAGGTGGCGGGCCCTGTCGCTGCCAAGCGGCATTGCCCCCCAACCCGAGGACCTCTCTGTGTGTAGTTTAGTTTGGAATGTGTGTGGTGCCATTGTGCCATGTTCAGTGTCTAAGGTGGGATTTAAAATTGAGGGGGAACGGCATGGGAGGGAGTGCAGGTGTCCCCACTTGGCACTCCCTCTCCGAAATACCCCTCAAGACCCTATATGAATATAAATGACTAAGATGCAGATAAAAGTGGAGTGGAGGATGGGTGCAGACGGGGACTCAGAAGGGGGATCACCCTCCCCAAGCCTCGTCAGCGTGCCCCACCCATCCAGACCCCGCGCCCTAAGTGACAGTGAGCATGTGGCAGTGTGGGACCGGGAGAGAGCAGGCGGATGGGCACAACCGGAAGGAGGGAAACATCCCCCCGGGCGACCGGCTCCCCAGCCGGACACGGTAAGCGCCAGGGGCCCTCCGAACCAGCCAGGCAACCACGAGGCAAACAGCACGCTCCAAAAAGAGGCAGCCATGCGGGACACAGCCACCGAGGTAGTGTCCTCCGCCACACAAGAGCAGCAGGAGACCCCAGAGCCATCAGAAACAACCTCCAACAAGCCCAAGGACCTGGGCCCACCCCACCCTCCGAGGCACCCTGTCACCACACAGCCTCGTCTTACCTCTCCTTTCTTTCTGCTGCACCCTACTTCCTTCCCTGGTGACCCCTGTTCTAGACAGCGTATTGTTTTAACGAGACGTTTCGACTTCTAACCGGATCAGATTGAAAATTATTTCCAGATGGAAGTCAAAATGTCTCGATCAAAAACATCCTGTTCAGAAGATACTTTGAATATTTTTCTACGATCTGTTTTTAAAATTTTCATATTTTGTGTATTTTTATGTCGTTCAGAGTTTTTTTAAAGACGTTTATAAATAAAATGTATTCTTTATAAAAGATGCTTAATCCCAAATCTGAGCTACGCAGACATCTAAATCATTTTTAAAAGTAGGGGAGTGTTTTGACTTTGCTTAGGGCCTGGGCACATCGCCCAAACTTTTCTGGTGCGTTCCATGAACAGTAGGAAGACAACACTTGTCATCATAGACAAAATTTTAAAAAGTCAAAACCATTCCAACTACGCCATGTTTGCTCGTGAAACACTTATAACAGCTCCTCCGAAGTTTGTGCAACGTTTAGTCGGCCCAAGTGCAACGCTGGTGAAGCAGCGGTGGTCCAACGTTCAACATTTCTGCGTTGACCTACTAGACCCAAGCGTCTACAAACTTGTGTCTAGCTTTGACTGGTTATTGGTGGAGCGAGGGTGATGTTTGCCAGAGTGTAAATCGACCACTCCCCTCTCCTTGCAATATTTTATGCAGCTGAAAACTTTGTGAGTAGTCGGAGGGCCCATGGAGAAACATCAGCAGTGGCCGAGCGTATGCAGCGTTTCTTTAACGGGAGCCAACTGTTGTTAAACGGTGATGAACGGTTACGTCACCGCTACACGAACGCTCACCATGGGTGGTGTGACTGTGGTCTTAAAGTAATGCTAAAGTCCATGCAAGCTGCCATCCTTACAGCTCGCTTAGCTTACGTAGAAGTTGGCGTACTCAATGATTTTAGTTTAAACAAGCTTTATAAATGACGTCATAGACTAGGGGAGATTAACGACCCGCCTTCTAAGAGTCAGGAATCTATTATTGAATCAAAGTAAAACCATCTGAAGCAGTTCTTGTTTCCCTTCACCTGTTATTGGTTTAAATAATCAGATCAATAAACGGAACACAAAATGAAACAAGGGGAACATGAATGCACCAAACTTTTATCACCGATGTTCCCTAAACATACCGGACGGAAGCTGCTGGTAAATGAGATCATTTCCTTCTCAGCTTTGATGTGAGAATAAACATGTAAAATGAACCAGCAGGCAGGTCAGCCAGGACGGCCTTCATCTCTGACTTTGCTGAAAGCTAAATGACGTTTTGAGGAGAAAGGTTGCCGTGACGACAGATGCTAATAAATATAAATGAGGTGTAAGGTGACAGTGAAGTGCTCTTCAGACAGAATCCTGCACCATCTCTACTCTGTGTGCTAAAAAAAATTTAAAAAAATCAAAATATATTTAAATTATTAGAATTGATGGCAGATTGATTTTTATTTTCCAAATATCACGTTTTGTTTTTTATGGTCATCGGGGGGGGCAGTAGAGTGGAAACACGCTCGCTTTCCTTTAGGCAGAAAACAAGGATTTTTAAGCGGACATGTAGGACTTTTACATAGACAGCTTTTTGCAGATGATGTGGTACTATTGGCTTCACTGGGCCGTGATCTCCAACTTTCACTGGACTGATTTGCTGAGTGTAAAGCGGCCAGGGTGAGAATCAGAGACCATAGTTTTCGTCCAGAAAAGGGTGGAATGCCCTCTGCAGGTCAGAGACAGTGTTCTACCCCAAGTGGAGGAGTTTAAGTATCTCAGGGTCTTGTTCACAGTGGTGGAAGGATGGAGCGGGAGATCAACAGACTGATTGGTGCAGCGTCTGTAATAACTTGGACGCTGCATCGATTCGTCAAGGCTAAGAAAGAGCTGAGCCGTAAAGCAAAGCTCTTGATTTACCAGTGGATCTATGTTCCTACCCTCACCATGGTAACCAGGATCTACGTACCTACCCTCACCATGGTAACCAGGATCTACGTTCCTACCCTCACCATGGTAACCAGCATCTACGTTCCTACCCTCACCATGGTAACCAGGATCTACGTTCCTACCCTCACCATGGTAACCAGCATCTACGTTCCTACCCTCACCATGGTAACCAGGATCTACGTTCCTACCCTCACCATGGTAACCAGGATCTACGTTCCTACCCTCACCATGGTAACCAGGATCTACGTTCCTACCCTCACCATGGTAACCAGGATCTACATTGCTACCCTCACCATGGTAACCAGGATCTACGTTCCTACCCTCACCATGGTAACCAGGATCTACGTTCCTACCCTCACCATGGTAACCAGGATCTACATTGCTACCCTCACCATGGTAACCAGGATCTACGTTCCTACCCTCACCATGGTAACCAGGATCTACGTTCCTACCCTCACCATGGTAACCAGGATCTACGTTCCTACCCTCACCATGGTAACCAGGATCTACGTTACTAGCCTCACCATGGTAACCAGGATCTATGTTCCTACCCTCACCATGGTAACCAGGATCTACGTTCCTACCCTCACCATGGTAACCAGGATCTACATTGCAAGTAGTACAGGAGCCCACATTGTAACATGAAATATTTACAAAGAAAAATGGTCCACAGAAAGTTTTTAAAGTTTTAAACCGCTTACCAAAGTTTGCACGTTTAATCGGCGTCAGTGCAACGCTGGTGAAACGGCAGCAGTCCAGTTTTGAAAGATTTCAGCGCTGGCATAGCGCCTGGCGGACCCAAGCATCTTCAAACTTTGGTCTAGCGGTGCCAAATTTTGACTGTGCGTGGGTGGAGTGGAGGTGAATTTCGACCGCTTGCATAATTTTGTGCGGCTCCAAACTTTGAGAGCGGTAGGATGACCCCTCAGGAAACAGCGGTGGCCGAGCGTTTGCAACGTTGCTTTAACAGTAGACAACTTTTGTTAAACAGTGATGAACAGTTACGAGTGGTGAGGATCTTTTTTATCGCTCCAGGAACGTTTCAGCTCGTTCAGGGGGTGTGACCGAGATGTGAAAGCATTATTTGATTCTTAAGTATAAGGAAACCTTCCATTTTCTCCAGTGAAACTGGTTTTAGAGAAAGAGAAACTTTCTAAACTTTTGTTGGTAAATCTGCTGGATTTTTCAATTGATTTTAACAAATTTTTATTGTTTCAAATCACTTTAAAATGATATAGAATCATTTAAAATGAAATGTGCTCTGTATCATAGAGGCATGTATCATGATCCGTATCGAATGGTCTTTAATCTATGGATACCGTCTCTTTATGGCCAGATGAGCCCGATGACCCGGTTGGAGATCGACCACGAGTACCAGGCTCTGGTGACCCGATCCGAGCAGCTGCTGACCGCCATGCAGAACAAGAAGAAAGAGGAGGAGGAGAGAGAGAGGCTGCGGAAGATCCAGGAGGAGATGGAGAAGGAGAGGAAGAGGAGAGAGGAAGAAGAGCAGCGACGTAAACTGGAGGAAGAAGAGAGGAGACTGTGAGTACAGGAAGAATCTGACCTGTTTGTTTTAATGAGAATAACATTACTTAATGAAAAAAATAATCTTATTAAAATTCAGAAGTTGTTCAAATACACGGTTAAAAAGTATGAAATCCAGACTAGAATAGATTTAATCTGGATTACTGTGATCTAATCCAGAATATAGTTGGTAGAATGGAGTTAGTATTAATATGTTAATTAGTGCTGATGATTATAATAATTTGAATCTTAGAGGTTTCAGGGCTACTAATCCTGACTCTGTGGGTTTTATTAGAACTTTCCTCCCTGAACGAGAATAAAAAGGATGTAATCTGGGTGTGTCGGGGTTCATGGCCGTCGCCGCCGGCGCCGTGTCCGTCACAAACCACTGCACCTAAACGCCTCATTACAAGATCCGTTTATGGCCCGATTTATTCTGCTCCTCAATCAGGTTCAGAACTTCCAGCAAGGTCAGAGACATCCCGTAAATCTGCATGATGGCAGCGGCCTCTGACCCCACTCTGACAGCCTATGAGCACGCTGTCGAGCCGTATCGATCGGATAATCTGTGCGGACGGTAATTTCGCTCGTTTAGAAGAAACACTGGTTTTTATTGATGAACAACGACAGACGCTTCCTGCGGATCGATGTTCACACGGCAGGAAGCAAACACATCATCACCTCCCGGTTTAGAGAAAAATCAGACATTCTATGGAACGTTATTCCCTCCGTCGATTCATCCATTCAACCAGATTTCCATCCGTTGGTACCAAGCTGGCAACAAGCAGTCAAAGCATTTGGTTAGTTTGAAAAACTGACCAATGTCTGAGCCTCATGGTTTTGACTCATTAAAGCGGAATTTTTTTCTTAAAGATACAGGCTCAATTCTTAACAATCCAAACTTGACAGAGCAAAATATTAGCTGATAGTTTCACTTTTAAAATTCGGAAATGTCTCGTGTTTGATGCCAACGGTTGAATTTACAGACTAACGTTTTTCTGTTTGATGCCGTCCTCAGGAAAGCCGAGATGGAGCTGAAACGGAAGCAGGAAGAGGAGGAGAGGAAGAAGAGGGAGGAAGAGGAGAGGCGACTCCAGGTGAGGAAGCTTCTGGATCAGGGGTCAGCTTGGCAGTACTGGTAGTAACACATGCATGTGGAGCGCTGCACAGACCTGCTGCCATCACGAGTAGCGTACTTAAAAAAATAGATGTATCATAATGTAGATGTGCTACAGTTTAACATCAGGAGGGCACAACCTGTTGTGTCCCACTTTTACCGTGGCCATACCAGCTTGTCAATGCCTGATCCCGTCAGACCTCAGAATCTAAGCATGCTGGGTCTAGGCAGTACTCGGATGGGGGATCGCTGGAACCCCAGGTGCCACGGTGGGACGGCCATTAAGATCAAATTGTGTCTGTGTCCCTGGTCAAGACACTTGACCCACGTTGCCTAGTCTGGATGGTGTGTGATTGGTTGGTGATGGTCAGAAGGGTCGATGGCTTCTGTCAGTGTTCTCCAGGACAGCTGTGGCTACAACAGTAGCTTATCAGTACCTGGTATGGAGGGAATGAATATGTGAAGAGTCTACAGGCGTCCTGGAAAAACGCTAGAGAAGTATAATGCAGTATCAACCTCCTGAGATTCCTCTCTCTCACACACACACACACACACACCGACAAATTCCGCCCACACGCAGGGCTTTGAGAGGCATTGTTCATTGAGAACAAGCTTAACAACGTGCTTTCATGTCACTGACTCCAAAAATCTCCAATAACATAAAAAAAGCCGCTAGATTATCACTTAAAAAAAAAGTCGCTTTCAAATCTAAATACTTGTTAAAAATAATCGGTCACTGAGTTTGAAACACTGACTTCCTGTTTTATTTTTTTTCTACACACCTGGCGGTCGACTTGGTACCAGTCAACTGGTTGGGCACCCCTGGTTTTAGCTGATCTGCTGTTCAGTGATTGGTCAATGTAAACTCCACCTGGGCCCGCGCACAGCTGTCTACCTGTGCATGTGACTCTTACTTTTGTGTGTGTGTGCAGGTGGAGATGGAGGTCCAGCTGCAGGTGGAGCGTGAAGAGGAGGCAGCGCGGCAGGCGGTGCTGGAGCAGGAGAGAAGGGACCGAGAACTGGCCTTGAGGATCGCTCAGAGCGAGGCCGAACTCATCCCAGAAGAAATGCAGGGAGACTCTGGGCTGCGCAGGTAAACTCACCTGGACCAAGTTCTCTCCTCTGAGACACAATGTAGGGCTGCACAATGTTCACGGAGTGAGATCTTTGAGTCTAACATAACGATAACGAGGGATAGCTTTAAAATCTAATGTTCAGAAATCAGTTGGCTGCTCGGGCACTCAGACGCTGGTCAAGATGGTATTTGTGGGCCCGTACCAGCCTGTCAATACCTGATACCGTCAGACCTAAGAAGCTAAGCAGGCTGGGTACGGGCTGTACTTGGATGGGAGACCTCTGGAACCCCTGGTGCTATGGTGGAACAGCCATTGAGGAAAAAACTGTGGCTGTGTGTGTGATTGGTTGGTAATGGTCAGTCTGGATCTGGTGTGTGTGTGATTGGTTGGTGATGGTCAGTCTGGATCTGGTGTGTGTGTGATTGGTTGGTAATGGTCAGTCTGGATCTGGTGTGTGTGTGATTGGTTGGTGATGGTCAGTCTGGATCTGGTGTGTGTGTGATTGGTTGGTGATGGTCAGTCTGGATCTGGTGTGTGTGTGATTGGTTGGTGGTGGTCAGTCTGGATCTGGCGTGTGTGTGATTGGTTGGTGATGGTCAGTCTGGATCTGGTGTGTGTGTGATTGGTTGGTGATGGTCAGTCTGGATCTGGTGTGTGTGTGTGATTGGTTGGTGATGGTCAGTCTGGATCTGGTGTGTGTGTGATTGGTTGGTGATGGTCAGTCTGGATCTGGTGTGTATGTGATTGGTTGGTGATGGTCAGTCTGGATCTGGTGTGTGTGTGATTGGTTGGTGGTGGTCAGTCTGGATCTGGTGTGTATGTGATTGGTTGGTGATGGTCAGTCTGGATCTGGTGTGTGTGTGATTGGTTGGTGATGGTCAGTCTGGATCTGGTGTGTGTGTGATTGGTTGGTGATGGTCAGTCTGGATCTGGTGTGTGTGTGTGATTGGTTGGTGATGGTCAGTCTGGATCTGGTGTGTGTGTGATTGGTTGGTGATGGTCAGTCTGGATCTGGTGTGTGTGTGATTGGTTGGTGATGGTCAGTCTGGATATGGTGTGTGTGTGATTGGTTGGTGATGGTCAGTCTGGATCCGGTCTGTGATTGGTTGGTGATGGTCAGTCTGGATCTGGTGTGTGTGATTGGTTGGTGAAGGTCAGTCTGGATCTGGTGTGTGTGTGATTGGTTGGTGATGGTCAGTCTGGATCTGGTGTTTGTGTGATTGGTTGGTGATGGTCAGTCTGGATCTGGTGTTTGTGTGATTGGTTGGTGGTGGTCAGTCTGGATCTGGCGTGTGTGTGATTGGTTGGTGATGATTAGTCTGGATCTGGTGTGTGTGTGATTGGTTGGTGATGGTCAGTCTGGATCTGGTGTGTGTGTGATTGGTTGGTGATGGTCAGTCTGGATCTGGTGTGTGTGTGTGATTGGTTGGTGATGGTCAGTCTGGATCTGGTGTGTGATTGGTTGGTGATGGTCAGTCTGGATCTGGTGTGTGTGTGATTGGTTGGTGATGGTCAGTCTGGATCTGGTGTGTGATTGGTTGGTGATGGTCAGTCTGGATCTGGTGTGTGTGTGATTGGTTGGTGATGGTCAGTCTGGATCTGGTGTGTGTGTGTGATTGGTTGGTGATGGTCAGTCTGGATATGGTGTGTGTGTGATTGGTTGGTGATGGTCAGTCTGGATCTGGTGTGTGTGTGATTGGTTGGTGATGGTCAGTCTGGATCTGGTGTTTGTGTGATTTGTTGGTGATGGTCAGTCTGGATATGGTGTGTGTGTGATTGGTTGGTGATGGTCATTCTGGATCCGGTCTGTGATTGGTTGGTGATGGTCAGTCTGGATCTGGTGTGTGTGTGATTGGTTGGTGATGGTCAGTCTGGATATGGTGTGTGTGTGATTGGTTGGTGATGGTCAGTCTGGATCCGGTCTGTGATTGGTTGGTGATGGTCAGTCTGGATCTGGTGTGTGTGTGATTGGTTGGTGAAGGTCAGTCTGGATCTGGTGTGTGTGTGATTGGTTGGTGATGATCAGTCTGGATCTGGTGTGTGTGTGATTGGTTGGTGATGGTCAGTCTGAATCTGGTGTTTGTGTGATTGGTTGGTGATGGTCAGTCTGGATCTGGTGTGTGTGTGATTGGTTGGTGATGGTCAGTCTGGATCTGGTGTTTGTGTGATTGGTTGGTGATGGTCAGTCTGGATCTGGTGTTTGTGTGATTGGTTGGTGATGGTCAGTCTGGATCTGGTGTTTGTGTGATTGGTGACGGTCAGTCTGGATCTGGTGTGTGTTATTGGTTGGTGATGGTCAGTCTGGATCTGGTGTGTGTGTGTGTGTGTGTGTGTGTGTGTGTGTGTGTGTGTGTGTGTGTGTGTGTGTGTGTGTGTGTGTGATTGGTTGGTGAGGGTAACCAAGGGTAACCTTAACCGTAGATTGATCCATCGTGCAGCCTTACTCTGACGGATGTCTGGCTTTTATTCTGTGGTTTCATTCCTGTTTCTTTTGGGGAAGTGATGTTCTTCTACAGGAACCGGAGGGAACACCATCTGATCCTGTTTCATCTTCTTTTTCTCTCTCAGTAACGGCTCCTCAGTTCCATCGTCCCCAGAGAGAGCAGCGTAAGCCTCGGCGATTTAACCCTTCCATTTACTACCCTCCCTCACCCTTATCCTGCAAACATCCCCGCATGTTGAAGCAATCTAAAACCGGTTCTTACAAACAGCAGGAGATTTTATTTCACCGGAACAGTTGAAATTTCACCGCCAGCAGATAATCTGGACTCAGACTCATCCAACAAACAAAACACCACAAGAGTGTGATCTGAAAACTACCTTCAAAAAGGTCGCTCCTAGTTCGTAAGGGGATTGACATTCAAACGCAGACTAAACTGATAACTGCATATTTACGGTGTTCTATCGATCTGAGCTGCTCATACGGTTGCTTATAATAACTCAGTGAGTACATCCTGATATTTACCAACATGAAGCATCATTGAGTTATGCTAGCTTTGCTATGCTACGGTCAGTAAAGATCAATATGCTGTGGGTGGGATTAAGTATCTATCAAACGTATCGCATTTTCCACACTTTAAGAAGCACCTTTAATAACTACACATAGAAACTGTATTATAAGAAGCGTAGAATGGAAGCTGCTGTCGTGGCTGCGACTGTGTTCTGCTTCCACCAGAACCAGAAAAGTCAGATTAACGTCTTCATAAAACCAACTCAGCAAGAAGAACTGCCTCTAAATGTATTGATGTGGCGTACCGGGACGTGGTGTGCTAGTGCTGCTGCCTTCATTGGAGTAGTGACTGTAAAATCTGTTCCAGTGTGTCGTCTGACATTGTTCTCTCAGAAACTCTTTTTAGTCTTCTTTACTTGGCACGGGTCATCTTGTTGCTACATTGATTCTTCTTCTTTCGGCATTTCCCTTCAGGGGGCGCCACATCAAGTCAGTTTCTTCCATCTAACCCTATCTGCTGCATCCTCTTCGGTCACACCAACTATCTTCATGTCTTCCTTCACTGTATCCATGAACCTCCTCTTTGGTCTTCCTCTAGTCCTCTTTCCTGGTGGTTCTAAACCCAGCATCCTTCTTCCGATGTACTCTCTCTCTCTCCTCTGCACATGTCCAAACCATCTCAGTCTGGCCTCTCTGACTTTAAAACCTCTCACATGTGCTGTTCCTCTGATCCTGTCCATCCTGGTCACTCTCAGAGAGATCCTCAGCATCTTCATCTCTGCTACCTCCATCTCTGTTTCCTGTCTTTTCCTCAGTGACACTCTCTCTAGACCAATCAGCATGGCCGCTCTCACCACGGTTTTCTACACTTAGAAATGATCCGTTACAATAATCCATATATTAGGTGCAGTGTCGGTTTTTCAGAAAATTAGACTTTTAAGAACGTCTTATAGCGTAGTAACTATGGTAATCAATCTACTGTAATAGGTTAGAGTTGGTACTACTTCGGTACTTAGTGATATTTTTTAACAACGTAGCCTAAATCGTTAGGATGAGCTGTAGATTTGCTTTACCGATCGATCATCTCGACAGAACACCTGCTCCAAATTTTTAACGCCATTAATACAGAAAATGGCGGCTGAATTGACTTCATATGTCCAAAGCCATGGATGACATCACCCCTACTACACAGGCCAAAGAAATTGGAAAGACTGTGAGGGAATTCTGTAGGACCAGCATCTAGGACTCAGGTCCTAGATGCTGGTATCATTGACATCATTTACTTTGTATCATTGACACCAACCGCCGTGTTCAATTCATCACAAAATCCACTTGGTCATGATACCAGGTTTTTCTATCTTGTGGTGTTTTTGGTTTTGATGAGTCTGTTTGGTCCCCGGCAATGGCGAGGAGGGCGGAGTCGACTCCTCCCGCTTTGCTCCTGATTGGCTCCATGTCAGTGTACTCGTTCTGATGATGCTGTAACTCTGTCCACAGCACCACCACCTCCACCAAGCTGAAGAGCTTCACCATGTAGGTCCTCACACTCCACACCAGTTACTGAGCGGTCCATACTGTAGGTGTGACCAAGGAGTTCAGACTCGGTTCTGACTTGCTTCTATAGTGACTGAGGAAAAAGAAGGGGGAGGAGTTTAAGTACTAAGACTAAGAAAAAGTTGAAGAAGCTCCTCAGAGTATTAGGAGTGTAACGATACATAGAAAATTTCCATATGGCACATTCGGTTTGGTACGGGGCTGTACTCAAACGATTACAGCCCACCGTTGTGGAGTTGTTGACATAGCTGTAAAACATATGCGACTAGTGCACACGTGAAACAGGCCGTCACACGCCTGCTACATGTTTACGGTGTCTCCCAAAGATGTTCTCTTTGAGAGGAACCAGGATGGACAGGATCAGGAACATAATGTTAGAGCAGGGGTGTCAAACTCTGGTCCTCAAACGGTGGTGTCCTGAAGATTTTCAATGTGTTCTTGGTTCAAAACAGCTGAAGAACATCAAATGAAATCACGATGTGTCGATTTAAGAACACATAGAAAACCCTCAGGACCCCTCGCCCCCTCCAGGAACTGAGTTTGTACACCCCTGTGTTAGAGGTTTTGGAGGTAAAGTCAGAGAGATGAGGCTGAGATGAGAAGGAAGGAGGCTGAGTTTGATCTGCTAGGCAGGAGGTCTAAATGAAAACCAGACGTAGTGAAGAAGACAGATGGAGGAAACTGTGGCTGCACCTCGAGGAAAAAACCCAAAGGAAGAAGACCTACCAGTACGCTCCAGTCCACGCTCAGTCTAGGCCAGTTTCCAGGTTTTTCCTCGTCCCTGTGTGAACAGCAGACACACTGACAGGAGGAGGTTTTTTTTCTCCATAAAATGAGATGAATGAAAAGAGAGAGTTTAGTTTAACCTTTCCTTCATCATCTTGTCCTCCATCATTCCTGCTTCTCTTCTCTGACCCTGAAAGTTAAATTCACTTTAAACGGGTCGTGTTAAATCATGTCAACTGGGTCATTTATCCTCCAGATTCACTGCGGATGTTTCCGCTCTTTCTAAAAACACACCGGCACACAGAGAACCGATCATTCAGCCTGACTTTAAAGCTTCTCCTTCATTCACAAGATTTTATAGGAGATAAAAAGAAATGGAAACAATGAGAAGGTGCAGGAGCACATTCCATCTCACACAGAAACACAGGCAGAACCTTCCTGTACTTCTCAGGATGGAAAACTCCCAGATTAGTGACGTCTACTCTGACCAAAGTAAAAAAATCTATTAATCATTTGAGTTCAATTCAAACAGTTTAAACTACATCCAGATTTTGAACATTCGGTGGCCGGGCTCTCACTCAGAGATCGGGTTAGGAGTCTGCCATCCGGGAGGAGCTCGGTAACGAGCTGCTCCTCCTCGAGGTCAAGTAAAGCCAGATGGGGTGGTTCGGGCATCTGGTCAGCATGTCCCCCGAGCACCTTGCTGGCATGTCGCACCAGGAAGTGACCGAAAGGCAGACCCCGGACCTGCTGGAGAGACTATGTCTCACAGCTGGACAGGGAACACCTCAGGATCCTTCCAGGTGAGCTGGAGGATGCAGCCGAGATGAGAGAAGCCTGGGCTTCCCGTCTGAGGCTGTTGCCCCCCGCTATCCTGCCCCGGATAAGCGGAAGACGACGAAACGGAAGCAGTGAGAATCATTCTAATTTATTTAGGATGCATCCGGTTCAAAGCATCACAACAACGAGTGGTAAATTAAATTGGAAGTTTATACGGAAGCTGCACACTTTAATCATTTTATTCTTAATTAAAAATGATTAGTCATTGATTATTGATTGAATAAATAAATTAGCAGTTTAATTAACTTTCCCTCACATCAGCAGCTAAAGGTTGAAATTCAAAGGTCTCTTATTTTGAAAAATTAGTCTTTTATGCTCGTTGAACTTTTTGAAAGTTATTCTCATATCAAAAACGTTCCGGACGTTTCATTCCGTTCCGTTGTCTTTGACTCACCTGGGACCAGTCACAGGGGCAACAGCCTCAGGCGGAGTTTGTTCTTTGCTACGCCTACATTCTCATGTAAGCAGGAAGTGTTGTAGTGCAGGCGCTCTGCTCACGCTCAGTCCAAACCGGAGCAGTATTTTTATATAAATAAAGAATCTGCACCAGCTTTGCTAACTCCATACACTTCACACAAAAACACAAAATAGATTAAACTGTCTGTGTTGTCCAGGGACCCAAGGGGGTGGGGCAAAGCAGGGAGTGAGAGGAAGGAGGAAATTTGTTTTGGCAAAAATCTAATTTCTTAGCCAGTAAAAAATAGTGTTTTTATGCCATCAGATAATTATTATTTCCCACTGAAGCACAATTTGTTTAAAGTTTTTTTTTTTTATTATTATTATTTTTGTTAAACATCTTATTAAACTTGTTTTGGGGTTTTTTTTGTATTTTTTAAGTAAAATAACTGTAATGTTTTTAGGGAAGAGATGGCGAAGGAAATGACTGAACTTCTGGCTCGGTGGGTAGGAACCGCCGACTCAGCCAATCAGCTCATCCATCAATTAAACATTGTGATTGATTAAATTTTGTGAATCAATCAAATCTTTACAAATTTTAAATTGTTGTTTAATTGTTTTTCACATCATATTTCGGAGCGTGTGATTGGCTCCTGCGCCGTCCTCCATGTTGTTTCACAAGGTGGTGAAGAACCAGAAGAACAGCAGCAGCATGCATTACTAATGTCCCAACCACCCTACCCTCCCTCTCTACCTGCCCTCCTCTTCCTCACCCGTGTAGACCAGATGAAATTTTCTCCGTAACAACCGAGCAGCTTTCTCACCCCGAGTCCCCCCTGGATACCTGTAAACAAGCAGCCATCCTTCTGAGTTACACCGAGCGGAGTTTACAGGGAGCCATGATGGATTTCATAGTGTAACAGACAAGGGACCTGTTCGGGGTGTATCCTGCCTCTTGCCTGAAATCAACCGGGATAGGCTCCGGCACCCCCCGCAGCACCCAACAGGGTCAAATTGAAGCTTCCAGCTGATCCAGAAAAGAGAATGAGTCCTAACTTAGAATGTTTAACCCAATTAAGAGGAACTGAAATCTCAGAGTGAAGCTAAACTTCATAGTTAAAGATGATAAAAATCAATACATCCCATAATAACACAAATGATTCTCTTCACATTGAGGATACACAGATCGGGCTGCATTCTCAGAGTTTGCTGGTTTTTAAATGTCTTCAGTGAGTTCTGTCTTTTTCGTTCGTTGTCCAGACTGTTTACACTCGTTACCTGGAATCGTTACCGTACCGGGGTATAGATTTGAACCATCCAATCAGTCTGAAATCACCATGATTGTCCTGGTATGAATCAGTTCAGTATCATCGTGATATTATGATATGATGTTGGGCTGGGTTTGCCATGTGGTCAGCCTGGTATCCCTCTGATATCAACATATTAACGACCGGACATAATTTTGGTGAAATCGTTTCATCATCTTGGTATCATCCTGGGGTACACAGTGTACTTGGGGGCTTGTGTATCCATGTGCCCACCATGGAGCAGGATACTAAACCAATTCATAAAGCTCAGGGCTTTGGAGGGTACACGGCTTCTATTGTTTTCACTAAATTCAAGTAGAAGATAGATTTGTTTCGTCTTCTGAGCCGCTCTTTGGGCCCCGGGGGATATCTGGGCCCATCCCGACTGATTTCAGGCGAGAGGCAGGATACACCCTGAACAGGTTGCCAGCTTGTAGCGGGGCCACACAGTCACTGGATAGATTATGGATTATAAACTTTAGTTCAGAAATGAGATTTTCTGGCTGTAAACTCTCACCCTGGTTCCCGGTAAGCTCCGTTCTCTCCTGAAGGATCCTGTTTCAAACAGAATGCTTTAAAATCATAAGTCTGACTTGTTGTTTCCTTTCAGAGGTCCACAAGTCCAGGCCTCTAAAGCCGCCGCTGCCGCCAGCAAGAAGTATGAGCTGGGCAAATGGAAATACGCCGAACTGCGGGACGCCATCAATACCTCCTGTGGTGGGTGTGGAGTGTGTGTGTGTGTTATTCTTTCTGGTTTTCTCGGTCACTTTGAAGTGTTTCTGACATCAATGTTCACATTTGTAAAACCTAAAACAGTCTGTGTGAAAACCTACAGGAGCCTAACTTAAACCTGAGGGTTCATTCCTCAACATTATTTCGGTCTATAGAGTGTACCTGAGTAAAAGAATTTTAAAAGGAAAACATGTTTTGTTCAAACATAATCCACACCTGTTTCTAAGCAGCAGGAGTCCAGATTGGAACATGAGATGTTTACCAATAAGACGGTCCACAGAAAGAGTTTTTAAAGTAATACAGCGCCTCGCGGGCGGGGTGTTTCGGGCACGTCCCACCGGGAGGAGACCAAGGGGCAGACCCCGGACCTGCTGGAGAGACTATGTCTCACAGCTGGCTGGGGAACGACTTGGGATCCTTCCAGGTGAGCTAGAGGATGCAGCCGGGGTGAGAGAGGCCTGGGCTGCCCGTTTGAGGCTGTTGCCCCCGCGACCTGACCCCGGAACAAGCGGAAGATGACGGAACGGAAAGTAACACGGCTTCACTACGGCAACGTCTCACGTTCTAAACGTCTCACTAAACACTAAGTTTACGTTCAGCAGCTCCGTTTCCTTCTTTGTCAGGAACTTCATTACTTTTAACTTAAAAACTGCTTCATTTCTTCTAGAATTTTTTATGATGAGAGTTTGTTTACGTTTCATTTAAATTACAAGAAGGTTCAGACTTTTATTGTGATAAGTTCAGGACAGGAAGTGGTGGATGGTAGTGGTGTTCAGATGGTGGATTGTTCCTTGTTGTTCTTCCTGCTTCCATCCATCGGTGTAAACACAAACATCCGGCTACACTATCGCCTTTCTCTTGACAATTCTACTCGAGCGCCCCGAGTGGCTGTTGGATTCCCAAATAAGAGCCGAATCATTACGTCAGCCAGAGGGTTGAAAAGCATCCAAAAAAAAGTTGGGACTTATACAGTGTAAGGGTTGGTAGCATCAAAATGAAAAGTCGTGTTCATCATGTTTATGACCAAGATCACAAAAAATTATTTTATTTTCACTCTGACACTTTAAACTGAAAATGTTCAAGTCATGACTTCACACACTTTTCATAGCAGTAGCTAAACCACATCCAGACGTTCCTCTCTGTCTGGGCACGACCGGGTCGTTCCTCAAACAACTACATTTGTCTTCAGGTGGTCTCCACACTTCTTCAGGTCCTCATTCAGATTTAATTTTTCCAAAACTGGTTTTAGAAGATTTCAAACAGTTTTTTTTATGTAGTGACTTTAACAATAAAATAAAACCTCTTAGTTTTTGATGAAATGACATGGAGTTCATTATGACTGATGACATCATCAAATGATGGTCAAATCAAAGTAACTGAAACACGTCTGAGAAAATTTTCAATGTGATAAAAGAACAGAGACACAAATTCTAAAATGTGTGTTAAAGTGAGAAACGCAGCAAAATGACCGAGAAAAAACTGTAAACCAGCTTAATGTTGATCAGATGGTGGCGTCTGCCTCTCCGTCTGCTGGGTATCACAAGCTTCTGTTTGGAGTTTTTTTCTTAAGTCTGTTTCTCTTTAAAGAAGTTTTATGAAAAACTCAACTTTAAGGTTTTAAAAACACACATGAAGTGGTTTCTATTTCATTCATATCACAGTCATTTCCAAACTCTTCCGTCTAGTATGTTAATTCTATTCAAACGCCAGGTTGTTCTTGGTCATAGATTTCTTCTGAGTCGTGCCCACATTTAACGTAAATAGGAAGTGTTTTAATGTACGCTCTCTGATCAGATTCACATTGATCATGCATGGTGTCATATTTGTATAAACGCACCATAAAAATGGAAGAATTTCTACTAATAAGAATATAAACAAACACGTGCCAGCTTTCCGATGCACGGATTTACACTGCAATGCCTCCAGGGGGCGGGACTAAGTGGAGAGTGACAATCAATCAAGGTTCCGGTGAAGGAGGGGTGGTCCTGTCCCCCTCTCTCTGTGCGTTGAACCAACCAGATGAACCAAGTTTTTAAGTGCTGGCCATCTTGGTCCAGCTGTCCTTGGTCCATGACGGGAGGTCGCCCGCGATTAAGTCGAGCCATGGGGTTTTCCTCGTGGTTTTTTTCCAGCCTGCGATCTTTGGATTGAATTGTAAAACTTTGGAAAGACTTTTGGAAAGCGAGAGGAGGGAGGAAATCAGTATAAAAAAACAGTGCACCTTGATAAATGTATTTAAAAGCTTCGTCAGTACATCTGTGCTAAGAAAAGGTGCCATGCTTATGTGTGTACGTCCTTTAAAAGTAGGTGTGTGTGTGTGTGTGTGTGTGTGTGTGTGTGTGTGTGTGTGTGTGTCATGCAGACATCGAGCTGCTGGCCGCCTGCAGGGAGGAGTTTCACCGCCGGCTTAAAGTCTACCACGCCTGGAAAACCAAGAACAAGAAGAGGAACGCAGACAGTGAACAGAGGGCGCCCAAATCCGTCCTGGAATACGGTACGTCTTTATGAAAACATGGCTCATGGTTTCATCTGATCATTTAAACACAAACATTCAAAAGAATCCGACATTCCTCAGAAAATTAACACCACGAGCTCATTAAACTTTATTTCTTTAAATCATCGAAACAAACGATAATGTTTTTGTCTGAACATTCAAATCTTCTTCTCACACAATAAAATTTATTTATTTGTTTATGTGATTCATACAAAAACAATGAACAACATTAAAAAAGGTCTGTTTCTGCTTTCTTCCTTCACGTCAGAACACAGTTAACTCCACTCGGTGATGTCACATGGTAGAGCGTTCACAGGAACTCTGTAAAGCTCTTTAGACAGAAATCCATCTGGACCAATCAGCAACATTGTTTTTGTGAGGGTGTGATATCAAGTTGATTGATTCATTAACGAGTCAGTCGGTCATTAGTCTCAGTAATTTGCAAGCTGACTGTTTCAGTATTTGGTTACTGTTTGGACACCTCCATATTTTAAAATACCGTAATTTCACGGCCATTAGGCGCACCGTACGAAAAGGCGCAGTCTCAGTCACACACCGCCTTACAACAACACACACGCAAGCATGCAAATGTGTGTATTAAAAAATAGATCGGGAGCAAAACTGAGTTTGGTTGTGCTTTATTTAAGTAGTAACGATACTAAACAAACACATTACCGGTAATAGTCTTTATTCAAATCCATCAAAGTCCTCATCCTCTGTTTCAGAGCAGGTCCACTTCGCTCTTCACTGTCAAAGTCACTGTCTGTACTGTGCGGCTCCTCAGAAAGGATACCAGCTTTTGAGAAAGCTCGGATAACAGTACCAGCAGACACGTTAGTCCAAGCATCTACAATCCATTGGCAAACTGTAGCGTAACTCGCCCGGTGCTGCCTTCCACCCTTCGTGAAACTGTGGTCTCCTTCAGTCATCCATCGCTCCCACGCCGCTCACACTTCACTCTTTAACGTTCTCATGCCTTTTCTTTCAGGTCCGCCTTTGTCACACACAAGGCGCACCGCTCATTTTGAAGAAAATTTGAGACTTTTATATGCGCCTTATGGCCGTGAAATTACGGTAAACAGGATGTATTTTAGTGCAGGTGTTGTCCTCATGCTTGGTCCAAACAGGGGAGTGTAAGCTCTGGTCACACCACCGTGTTCTTGTAGGGGTGAAAAGATTCCTCACCGCTGGCAATCGTTCATCATCATCCAACAGAAGTTTGCTCCCGTTAAAGCTACGCTGCATACGCTCGGCCACCACTGATGTTTTTTGAGGGTCCTCCAAAGTTTAGAACTGCACAAAATATTTTGGAGGAGCGTTCAATTTCACCTCCTGCTCCACCAACCCCCATCCAAAGTTTGGCACCGCTTAGATGCAAGTTCATGGATGCTTGGGTTTGCTAGACCAACGCTGGACCACCACTGCTTCACCAGCGTTGCACTGGCGGCGACTAAACGTTGCACAAACTTTAGTGGAGCGGTCGTAAGTGTTTTATAAGTGAACTCAACGTTGCTGGAACGTGTCGGGCGTTAAAGCAGTGACCCATATTGGTAAACTTTGGTTTGTCGTTGTTATCGAGGTGTCAAAGCAGGATGTGAATTTGGCTTTAAATTCGAGGAGAAATGAACCTGGAACTATTTTCTAATTGAGCTGCCGTTGAGTTCAGACCGAATTTGCCCAAAGTTACAGTAAAACTGTCTCATCATGGATGCTGAGAGACTTGCTATGATTGGTGCAGTAGTCCAGCAGCGGGATCAGAACCTCAGAGGGGTGGTAGAGACTATCATTGAGGACACGGATGAGTTTGGACGGAGTGCCCGGGCTTTAAAACGCACCAAAACAAGAGTTTCAAAGAAAATTTTTTCCACTGCCATTAAATATTATGACTGTATTTATTAATGTTTAATGAATGAATGTGGTATCAAACTCCCCCAAATCTGAGTATGAGTTACCGTTACACCCCGAGCGGACACACAAGGGGGAGTGGTTAGAAAGTGGGCGTCGGCTTAGAAACATCATCTTTTAGTGTAACTCCATCATCATGTGTTCTTACTGGTCCTGAACGTCTTCATTCTCTCTGTGTGTCTGTGTTTAAGCCCCTCCCACCCTCACACACACACACCTCCACATCCTGTTGGCTGGTTCTCATGACCCCTCCCCGTGTGGACCGTGTCTCCACCTCTGTAACCTCCATCTTTACTTTCAGGTCATCCTCCACCAGTGAAACCATCATGTAAGTTTTATTCTAGAGTGAAACGCCACTAACACCCCCCCCACCCCCCCTGACCCACGGCTCTATTAACCCCGCCCCCCACAGCCACCATGACACTCTTCATAGCTGCTTCTAGTTAGGGAGGGTTTCCACGGCAACCGCTGTACCAATAGAAACAAGGTTCTGATGGCGGTGGGTTTACTGGTCTTACTGGTGAAATTCTTCTGGTTTCTTCTTTAGAAGGTTCTGGTTTCTTTAGATTTTTTTTTCTGCTGAGTTCATTTGTTTTGCTCCTTTAACCAGCCGACCCTGTGACCCGATCCAGACCTCACGTCTACATGCAGCTCAGAAACCCCCTCATCCTCCAAACTGGTCTACTTTTATTATCCTGCTATCAAACTGGATCAGGACTTCTCTGAGACTGGACGTCTTTACCAGTCTCACACACACACCGTCACTACTGGACACGCTGGGAATGAAACACTGAGTCCTGATCGTGTCAACAAGAAAAACAACTGGACCGGTAGTCCTGAGGCTACGCACTCGGTAGTGGACGGGAGTAAACGGAGTAATCTGATTACCCTACAGTAGCTCCGTGAAGTTGGCCCCTCTTAAAAAAAATATATACGAAAATTAACAAAAAATATCTCAATCGTTTGTGCTGTTTTGTGCTGTAAAAATTTTCATTTGTGCTGCTTTACTTTTCTTTCATTTAAAGAAATAAAATTTGGGCGATGACGTCATCCAGCCCCTCCTTCCGCCTAAAAGTGCTAGAAAAAATTATAAAAATGGTGGGAATCGTTTGTGCTGTTTTAGTTTATTTAAATTGTAGGAAAACGATTTCAATTCAATTATAACTTTATTTGTCCGTTAGGAACTTCACTTACAGCCAGAGCGCCGGGACAACACAGTCATTAAAAACCACATTCATTAAAAACATCATAAAACAATAAAATATAAATAAATAAAACCAGAATAAAACAATAAAATCAATAAATGAGAACATTTACTTATCATTTTCCAGTACATGCACATCCGTCACAAGGCCCCTCAGCCATTCAGCAGTCGGATTGAGGTGGGTATGAAGGAGGATGTGGCTCTCTTGGTTTTGAATGCGAGGGATCTGAACCTACGACCGGATGGTAACAGGGTGTAGTGTGAGTGCAGAATGTGTGAACTGTCTGTGGAGATATGAGTGCCTTTCCTCAGGACTTGGTTATTGTAAATGGAAGTGAGTGATTCTTGTTGTTGTCCAATGATTTTACTGCTGATTTTAATGATCTTATTGAGAGTGTTACGATGTGAGACACCGAGTGAACCAAACCAGGCTGTGATATTTAATGTGAGGATGGACTGGATTGAAGCATTTGTAGAAGACTGCAAGAATGGATGGATGAAGATTTGGACGATGACGTAATCAAAGATGGCGACGTCCTGAAGTAAATAAAGGTCTGGATGACGTCATTGTCCAAATCGTTTTTCTTAAAATTTAAATAAACTAAAATGGTACAAACGAACATTTTTACACCACAAACGATTGACACCGTCTTTGAGAGTTTTCTCGCATTTTTAGGTGGAAGGAGGGGCTTGATGACGTCATCGCCCAAATTTTATTTCTTTAAATTAAAGAAAAGTAAAGCAGCACAAACTAAAATTTTTACAGCACAAAACAGCACAAACGATTGACAAATTTTTTGTTTATTTTTGTTTATATTTTTTTTTTATGAGGGGCCAACTTCACGGAGCTCCCTACAGTTATTAATAAAATAAAGTGGTGTTACTACAACGAACACAACTGTTTACGTAACAAAAGTCACGTTTTTATGATAATTAATCCTTTTTATTTGATGATTTTATCATATTTTTAAAAATGTGAAACATTTTGTCACAACGTTAGACGTAGATTAAAATGATGTGATCTCATCAAAGCTCTGACTCACTGGGGGTTTTTTTTGGACAGCTTTAAGGGCCGCTAGGGGTGCCACAATTTACCCCACCTGATTTCGGGCGAGAGGCAGGGTACACTGCAAAGAGGTCATCAGCCGCTTACGAAGCCACACACACAGACAACCATCCACACACACACTGATTCCTAGGGACAATCACCTAACATGGATGTTTTTAGAGGAAACCAGAGAAAACCCACACATACACAAGGAGAACATGCAAACTACACACAGAAAGGACAGTGATTCAAGCATCGACACATTAAAATATGATACACTTAAAGTAAAATTTAAAGATGGCTGCTCTGTGCGTCCGGATCCGTCACATGCAAGTGAATGTTTTAAAACTTTCACCGTATTTTTTAATCTGTAAACCCTCTGAAAGCCGGGGGCACCCCATGGGGAAGTGGGGCAGCAGTGAAACCCCAGGGTCGCTCATCGCAGGTTTATCCTCTTTTCTTCATCAATAAATTTAACAGGGAAGTGAAGTTGTTTCCGTTCAATCATCGTGAGGCGTTCATCTTCCTCCGCTCGCCATGACCGTGATGTGGACTAACCAATTCCAGATCATTGATGATCCTTCAGGCTGGTACCATCATGGTATCAAACTGTTGGAAGTATTGATTACCTCCTCCATCCCACCCTTCTCCCCTAGCCCTGCTGCCTGAACCCCTCCCCTCCACTAACTGGTTTCTACAAACTGTATCTAAATGGATTTTCTTTCTGAACCATCAAGTGAAATTTTTATTCGTTCCTTTTGAAGGGTCCCCAGTGACCCCGCCCACCTCCCGTTTACCCCGCAGCTGCATGTAGACGTGTCGTCTGTGTCTCTAACCAATCACAGAGTTCTAAATTCTTTGGTTTAACCCACAGCCCAGCAGAACCCGGCCCCGCCCATCCCGGCGCGGCAGTACGAGGTGGCGATGAACCGGCAGCAGCGATACTTCCGCATCCCGTTCATCCGGCCGGGAGACCAGTACAAAGACCCCCAGAACAAGAAGGGCTGGTGGTACGCCCACTTCGACGGGCCCTGGATCGCCCGCCAGATGGAGCTGCACCCCGATAAACAGCCCATCCTCCTGGTGGCAGGTCGGTGCCGTGACGACCTCCGCAAAATATTTCAATTTAACTCAGTATTTCATTTTTTTAAGAAAGATAAAAAACAAAAAACAATATTTGATCCCATAAAAAACAAATTTTTTTGGGGCTTCAGGAATCAATTATTTCTGTAATCGATTAATTTATCGCTTGTTTTGTTTAATTTCTACTGTTTTTAAACTGATTGGAGCTTTAGGATCAATGTTTGGTCACATGACACTGAAAACCCAATCAGTTCATCTATAGCAGGTGCTGATTAAGTGGAGCGTTTCATTAAAATTTTTCCAGATATCACGTTCACTAGTGTTCCGCATGTCAGACAGTTTGAGACAAAAGAGTGGAAACAATCAAATATTTAGGATTTTTTTTTTTAGTTTTTCAAAATAATTTTTGTAAAAGTCATAAATTCTAAATATTTTTTTAAAGTGATTTTAGTGCCGTTTTTTTTTTTTGTTAATTAATTTTGATCAATAAAACTTTTCTTTATTTAAAACATTTTAAACTTAAAATTATTATAAAACATAACTTTATAAAAGTGAAGGAGTTAAAATGCCACGTTGGCACAAAAACAACATTTTTTTAGTCAATTAAAACATTGGTCTCCAACCACTGGGCCGCGGACTGGTACAGGGCCGCGGGTCATGTGGGACCAGGCCGTGCAGAACTGTTATTTTTATTCACTTTGTTTTTGTGATGTCTTTTATTTTGAAGGTACATGTTTACCGTTACCATGGCAACAAGAGTGCGTTAGAGCAGAGAGAATGTTTCCACTTTATAAAGACGCTGCTAATAAATTTTCTCGTGAAGACAAAGTGGATTTAAGTTTATTATTATTGATTTTAAAAAGCCATTTTTTTCAGTCTGGTCTCATCACCTTAAAACCGGTCCCTGAAAATATTGTCAGACCCTAAACCGGTCTTCGTCTTCTTTCGGCTTTTCCCTTTAGAGGTCGCCACATCAAGTCAGTTTCTTCCATCTAACCCTATCTCCTGCATCCTCTTCAGTCACACCAACTATCTTCATGTCTTCCTTCACTGTATCCATGAACCTCCTCTTTGGTCTTCCTCTAGTCCTCTTTCCTGGTGGTTCCAAATCCAGCATCCTTCTTCTGATGTACTCTCTCTCTCTCCTCTCCACATGTCCAAACCATCTCAGTCTGACCTCTCTGACTTTAAAACCTCTAACATGTGCTGTTCCTCTGATCCTGTCCATCCTGGTCACTCCCAGAGAGATCCTCAGCATCTTCATCTCTGCTACAAACATCTCTGTTTCCTGTCTTTTCTTCAGTGCTACTGTTTCTAGACCAATCAGCATGGCCGCTCTCACCACACTGTCTCTAGACCAATCAGCATGGCCGCTCTCACCACACTGTCTCTAGACCAATCAGCATGGCCGCTCTCACCACGGTTTTGTACACTTTTCCTTTCATTTTAGCTGAAACTCTTCAATCACACATCACACCTGATACTTTCCTCTACCCGTTCCAGCCTGCCTGCACACGCTTCTTCACCTCTTTTCCACACTCTCCATTGCTCCTAGATACTTAAAATCTTCCACCTTCTGTGGTCTGTGGCGCAGGAAAGGTTGGGGACCCCTGAATTAAAACACTGTATAAATAATGTTTAAAAAACTGATTTAAAAATGACACTTTTTGAAGTGAAACATTAAACACGTGGTTAAAGTTTTTGATCCAACGGGCCGTAAAACGTCTCGTTGTGAATCAACAAAAATCCGATGAATAGAAGAAACATTGTTTGATTCTAAAGTAAATATTTTACATCCACGTTGATTTTTTTTTACTCTCCTCTCCTTTTTCTGCCTGAATGAAGCCGTGAAGATGATCTTCTTCTAAAACGGAACGATTTAAGATAAAAACGTCTCAAAACGGGATTAAAATAATCTAAAGAAAACATTTCAAATGTTGGAGAAAACATCTTTTAAAACCAGTAAAAACACTGGAAAGACTGGAAATGCAAAGAAAAAAAAACAAAGTTAGTGTTTATAATTTCTTCATGTTTGGAGGGTTGGGGTTCTGTCAAGTCGTGAGGCCTCGTCGAGGGGCTCGGTTCTACTGTGGATGCTCATGACGCAACCAAACTCCACCCCATTCTGTTTCATGCCCTTGTTTTTTTTATCTTCATTAACACATCATATTTCTTCACTGGTAACTCTGTGATCACTCGAACCTTAACCCCTCTGACCCACATCCTAAACTTAACCACACCTCTAAACCCACCTGCTTTTACCATCAGTCTTAAAAGTCTGAATTTATCCGGTAATGTTTTTATCAGACGTGATCCTTCTTGTGATAGAACACTAGAAAACATCTGTTCACATTAGGTCGCTCATCTGGACGGGTAAGCTTACTTCAACAGTGATTGGATCATGAGGGCGGAGTCTGGATGCATTATCAGAGTTTGGTATGTATGTGTCACGGGCATGAACAGAAGCACCGAGCCTCTCAACGAGCCTCACGACTCCACAGAACACCAGATTAAAACAGTCTACTCACGGGCCTCAAACCGTAGTTTGCTCATCGCTCGTTAAAAGAACGTGGCGATCAGTGACTGCGTTTTGTCACACATTTAGAAGACAAACTGGGGGCGTGTCCTGTCACTGTTTGCTACTCATTTTGTCTGTTCCTAACGAGCATGTACCCCCCTGTAGGAAAGGACGACATGGAGATGTGTGAGCTCAGCCTGGATGAGACGGGTCTGTCCAGAAAGAGAGGGGCCGAGATCCTCCCTCGTCAGTTTGAGGAGATCTGGGAGCGCTGCGGGGGGATCCAGTACCTCCGCAGCGCCATCGAAAGCCGCCAAGCACGACCCACCTACGCCACCGCCATGCTGCAGAGCATGTTTAAGTGACCCCGCCCCTTTCGGCTGCGGACAAACGGACAGCAGCAGCCAGACTTCTTCTTCCTTTTTCTTCTTTTTTTTCCGCTCGCTGCTCCTGGATGGTGGTCGGGCGGTGAGGGGCGGGGGCGGTTGGATCAGGGTGGGACGGGGTTCTCATTAAACCCTATGCAGAAAAAAAAAAATCCCCAAATCTGTTTTCCAAGGAATTCTGTCGTGTGTAACATGTTTTACTGTGAGGCCTTAAAACCACGCTAACAGGGTTCACCCCCCTCCCGCGCCATCCCATAATAATTCTACATTCCTGATTCTTACATCCGTCCTAACGGCTCCGACACGCTGGAGGTTTACATCAGATGGAACTAATCAGTATTTTTTTTTGTCGCTCCGACTCAAACTTTATTGATTGATCGTGATTTTTTTCTCATCATGTGATTTAACGCTAACGACCCAAATGTTTACGATTTTGTGGCGAATTTCGAATCGTCTCTTTGGTCAGTAAACGTCTTCGTACTCATCGAACTTCTTTGAAGTAAAAACCTAAAGTAACAACTTTGAATTTTGGCAAATGTCTTCAAATTCAAACATTTTTCATTCAGTAAAAGTAAATAAACTAAACGAACGTTTTGATTTTTAACAAACGTCTTTGAATTCTTGAAAAACTTCTTCACTCTCACGTTTTTGAATTAAACAAATGTTTTTGAAAACGTCTTTAAATTTGAAAAACATCCTTGAGTTTTGGCGAACGTCTTCGTTACTCGGCGGACGTTTTTCTTCTGAACGAATATCTTCATTCTTTACAAACGACTTCATCGAATTCAAAGACGTTGGCTGAGTTCAAACGTTCGTACCAGACGAGGATCTCTGAATCCGTTTATTCGACTCAGTGAACAACGTCTTAAATTCACTTAAAGTTTTTGACTTCATCAAATGTCTTAAAATCCGAAGGTTTTTTTTCTTAAAGTACGTCTTCGCTCTCGTTGGACGTCTTTGAATTAATCGGTGAACGTCTTCGTTCTCGGTGAGTGCACTTGGCGAGCGTCCTGTCTGGTTTCCGTCTTCATCCTGCTGGCTGAACTGGAACTCTGAGTCTCTCCTGAACTGGTGGACTGGAAAAAAAAAAATCTATTTTTTGGAAGCAAGTTTCTACTTTGGCGGCTCGGCGCGACGTCGTAACGAGAAGCAATAAATCAGGCAGACTAAGGGAAACGCAGGTGGACAAACACGGGGACAATCGTCTTCTTCGAGGACGTCTCACTGCCGGTTCCTCACGCACGGCATCGACAGAAAACTCACCTGTCCACACACACCCATCATTCCATCATGTCCACGGAGACGTGTTGATGCCGTGTGAGCGAGCGGCCGAGCTCCGCCTGCGTTGCTGGTCCAATCATTCCTCTGGAAGCCATGTGGTTTTTCTAACGTTGATCTCTAACGATGAATAAAAGCATCATGTTTCAGCCTCGTTCTTTTATTTCATCCTTGGGGAGGGGTACAGGGTATTTACATGGACACATCTGGAGGGGGGTTGATGGGAGGGGTACAGGGTATTTACATGGACACATCTGGAGGGGGGTCGATGAGAGGGGCACAGGGTATTTACATGGACACATCTGGAGGGGGGTCGATGAGAGGGGCGCAGGGTATTTACATGGACACATCTGGAGGGGGGTCGATGGGAGGGGTGCAGGGTATGTACATGGACACATCTGGAGGGGGGTCGATGGGAGGGGTGCAGGGTATTTACATGGACACATCTGGAGGGGGCTCGATGAGAGGGGTGCAGGGTATGTACATGGACACATCTGGAGGGGGGTCGATGGGAGGGGCACAGTATTTACATTTCAAATCATTCAGCAAACAATATTTTCTCAGAGTGAAAATGACGTCATGAATTTCCCCCAAAAAACCCAAAGAGACACTACCTGGGTTTAACTGTTAATCTCGGTGGGACTTTGAACGTTACATGCCTAATAATTCTGAACACAGTGTTTCTACATGAGCGTCTCATCCCGGTGTCTCCGAGCGTAAAGCTGGGAAATTCAAACATAAACTGGATCTAATTCAGTTTGTTTTCTGGAGGAAAACTTTCTGATCAGTGGCAGATTTCCTGATCAGAGACCGCCTGCTTTCTCAGGCCGTTTCAGATGATGGTCTGAACCAAAAATAAAACCCTAACGCTCGTCCATGTCCGGCTCATCGACCCTATTTACTACAAACAGAACCGTCCTCTGAACTCATCACGCAGTGGCTGAAAGTTTCATGAGTTCCCTGATGATCCAGAAAGTTCAGAATCCAAAAGTTTGTCCCCAGGCCCTCTCAGGTCCATGTGGACCCTGATCCTGGACGCAGTCCTTCTGAGATGCTGGAGACGTGTTGGGTCGTGGTTCTGCAGAAACAAGGAAGCAGATTTATTTCAGGCGTCCAGATCAGAGCAAACATAGAATTTCAAACTTTCTGCATCAAAATTAAGTTTCATTCCTGGTAATAAATAAAGTTTAAATTCATCGGGTCTGAGACGAGACGCCCAGGCTTTTCTCACCCCAACTGCATCCTCCAGCTCACCCAGGAGGATCCTGAGGTGTTCCCTGTCCAGCTGTGAGACATAGTCTCTCCAGCAGGTCTAGGATCTGCCTCTGGGTCTCCTCCCAGTGGGACGGAACACTTTATCAGCGAGGTGTCTGGGAGGTATCCTAAGCAGATACCCAAACCACCCCATCTGGTTTCTCTCAACCCTGAAGAGCTCTACTCAGACTTCCTCTCGGTTGGCAGAGCTACTCACTCTATCTCTGAGCCCAGCGGGGAGCCAAGCCTGGTTACCACGGTGAGGGTAGGAACGTAGATCCTGGTTAACACGGTGAGGGTAGGAACGTAGATCCTGGTTAACACGGCGAGGGTAGGAACGTAGATCCTGGTTACCACGGCGAGGGTAGCAACGTAGATCCTGGTTACCACGGCGAGGGTAGGAACGTAGATCCTGGTTACCATGGTGAGGGTAGGAACCTACGTAGATCCTGGTTACCATGGTGAGGGTAGGAACGTAGATCCTGGTTAACACGGTGAGGGTAGGAACGTAGATCCTGGTTACCACGGCGAGGTTAGGAACCTAGATCCTGGTTACCACGGTGAGGGTAGGAACATAGATCCTGGTTACCAGAGTGAGGGTAGGAACGTAGATCCTGGTTACCATGGTGAGGGTAGGAACATACATCCCGGTTACCAGGGTGAGGGTAGGAACATAGATCCTGGTTACCATGGTGAGGGTAGGAACATAGATCCTGGTTACCATGGTGAGGGTAGGAACATAGATCCTGGTTACCAGGGTGAGGATAGGAACATAGATCCTGGTTACCAGGGTGAGGATAGGAACATAGATCAACTGGTAAATCCATAGCTTCACCTTTTGGCACATTCATTTTTTTTCACACCAGGTCTGAGTTAAAAAGCAGGTAACCAGGGAAACGGCCCGTCCCAGCACCGTACCTGTCTCTCTGAGGTGATCTCTAGCTGTCCTGGCCAGTTGTTATCAATCCATCAGAGTGTCTGAAAGAAGCGAGATGAGGAGGTCAGACAGGGACATCACAATGGTCTTCTTGGTAATAGTGGGTCTAACACTCCGAGAAAGAAGAGCCTATCCTGTAGGACACCCAAAGACCCTCGGTGAGTAAACAGGAAGAGTCAGAGGAAGTTATTAATCTGAGTTTAGTCACTTCTGCATCAGTGCTGCTTTCTTTTCTTCTTCGGTCTGGACGGAGGATTACCGGAAACACACGGCGTGTTAATGAAATGTGGCAAATCCACAACACTTTTCCCAAAATAACTCCGTCCTCAGCGTGACACGAGAAAGCTGCTGTTTCTAAACGGCTTCCAAAGAATTCTGTTACAGCAAAACATTCAAATTACAGTGTCTTCACGTTCACCGTGGAGGAGTCTTATGACTTCATTAGGAAGTTACCACCTGTATCAACTCGGGCAGACCCCGGACTATAGGGTACTACCCCACCACAACTAGCTGCTTCATTGGGTGCCTGAATCAACAGGCTAGCTGTAAAACTGAGCACATCGTGGAGACTCCATTCTCTTTAGAAACTAAAGGACGTCAACAGTTTAAAAAAACTGTTGAACAATGAAAACAAAACTGTGGGCATCATGTTTGAGTCCTATGGTAAAGGATGAGGGGTGAAGGGCGTGTGTGAGAGAAGTCTGGGCTTCACTCCAGAGGATTTTGTTCCTGCAGTGACGTCCAATGAGTGGAAGACCATGTTTTATATGGATCAATGAGCGGGTATGACTCGTCACTGACTCGGAGTCCTGTGACCGACTGACCTGCACATAGCTCCCAGTCCCGGGATGACGTGGCACTCTCCGTTTGGGCAGAAGTCCGGCTGTATGTGACAGATGTTCTGGCAGGGCAGTCCGTCCATCGATACGAAGCCCGGCCTGCAGACACACTCAGCCTCCTTCGTCCTGATGTTCACCGAACACCGTGAGAACTCGTCACAGGCCTGGAACTTACACGGATCTGCCATGTCGGCTGTAAGAAGAACCAGAACATGTCAGACCAGCTCATTAACAGTTATCGGTGGAACTATCATGGTTTTCAGGTGGACGTTTCCCCATACTAAAGTTTTTTTTTTTAGAGGCACAGTTCTGTAAAGTTGGCTGATGGACTGACGTTCCTGGTCTGGTTGGGGCAGGATAGAGATAACGTTGATTTTTCTAAATCCTAAATTTGCATGGCATAAGCAAAAAATACTCGAATAACTGCCACATGGGGGTGGTACATCGTTCCCCTAGACTGCATCTGGTTCTTGTACCTGGTTCAATGTCCAGTGACCGTGTGTCGATCTGGATGTGCAGGTTCTTGGCAGCGGCCTGGCAGAACTCTTCCAGGACGCAGTGCACCGCCTCGGTGATGTTGTATGGCACAGACTTGGCAAACTTCATTTTGCTGTTAACTACAACGCTGCCTTTCCGGAAGTTCAGGATCTCCAGTTTCCTAAAGCCTGTCAGGTTGGCCTGCAGGTAGGGCAGGAGCTGGGACAGAAAGGAAGGGGTTAAACATCTGGATGCCAGTACAGTGGTTCCTACAGCGCCGAAAAACTCTTCACCTTTCACGCCTTGTTTTTACTCTCATTTTCCAACTTTACTTTCTAAAGCACATTTTGTTGCTGGCTCTCGATTAACCAATCAATCTACGTTCCTACCCTCACCATGGTAACCAGGATCTATGTTCCTACCCTCATCATGGTAACCAGGATCTACGTTCCTACCCTCACCATGGTAACCAGGATCTACGTTTCTACCCTCACCATGGTAACCAGGATCTAAGTTCCTACCCTCACCACGGTAACCAGGATCTACGTTCCTACCCTCACCACGGTAACCAGGATCTACGTTCCTACCCTCACCACGGTAACCAGGATCTACGTTCCTACCCTCACCATGGTAACCAGGATCTACGTTCCTACCCTCACCACGGTAACCAGGATCTACGTTCCTACCCTCACCATGGTAACCATGATCTACGTTCCTACCCTCACCATGGTAACCATGATCTACGTTCCTACCCTCACAACGGTAACCAGGATCTACGTTCCTACCCTCACCACGGTAACCAGGATCTACGTTCCTACCCTCACCATGGTAACCATGATCTACGTTCCTACCCTCACAACGGTAACCAGGATCTACGATCCTACCCTCACCATGGTAACCAGGATCTACGTTACTACCCTCACCGTGGTAACCAGGATCTACGTTCCTATTCTCACCATGGTAACCAGGATCTACGTTCCTACCCTCACCATGGTAACCAGGATCTACGTTCCTACCCTTACGATGGTAACCAGGATCTACGATCCTACCCTCACCATGGTAACCAGGATCTACGTTACTACCCTCACCGTGGTAACCAGGATCTACGTTCCTATTCTCACCATGGTAACCAGGATCTACGTTCCTACCCTTACGATGGTAACCAGGATCTACGTTCCTACCCTCGCCATGGTAACCAGGATCTACGTTCCTACCCTCACCACGGTAACCAGGATCTACGTTCCTACCCTCACCATGGTAACCAGGATCTACGTTACTACCCTCACCATGGTAACCAGGATCTACGTTCCTATTCTCACCATGGTAACCAGGATCTACGTTTTTACCCTCACCATGGTAACCAGGATCTACGTTCCTGCCCTCACCATGGTAACCAGGATCTACGTTCCTACCCTTACGATGGTAACCAGGATCTACATTCCTACCCTCACCATGGTAACCAGAATCTACGTTCCTGCCCTCACCATGGTAACCAGGATCTACGTTCCTACCCTTACGATGGTAACCAGGATCTACATTCCTACCCTCACCATGGTAACCAGGATCTACGTTCCTGCCCTCACCATGGTAACCAGGATCTTCATTCCTACCCTCACCATGGTAACCAGGATCTACGTTCCTACCCTCACCATGGTTACCAGGATCTACGTTCCTACCCTCACCATGGTAACCAGGATCTACGTTCCTACCCTCACCATGATAACCAGGATCTACGTTCCTACCCTCACCATGGTAACCAGGATCTACGTTCCTACCCTCACCATGGTAACCAGGGTCTACATTCTGCAGTAAAACTACCCTCAAAACACGTTTTGTTGTTGTTACACAACCATAAGACATCACACTCACACCATCCACAAAGACAAATTCCACACATGTGCAGTGCCTTGAGAGGTGCCACTAACAAGCTTAACAACGTGATTTCACATCACAAACTCCAAAAATCTTCAAAAGAAGTAGAAAAACCCGCTAGATTTTCACTTTAAAAACAACAAGAACTTCTAAAGGGTTTGAATACACAGTAAAATAGCATCAAAGTCGCTGAGTTGGAAACACTTGACTTCCTGTCATTTAATAATTTCCTACACACCTGATGATCAACTTAGGACTTAACTTAGTCCCAGTGATCGACTGGTTGGGAACTAAAACTACATTCAGGCTCATTTGGGCCTTTTTCAGGGTTTATGTGAGTTATATTAGGGTCACATCCGGGCTGAGTTTGGGACACATTGAGGAACATTTGGTTTGGAACTGGGACTAAATGTGATCAGAGGATTCAGATCGACACAGATTTTCTGTTTCTAAGAAAGTTTTTTTTGTGTATTTAATCATTTTTTGATGATTTTTAACACGTTCTAAATAAAGATTTGAGTCTAATTAGAAACACGTGCTCTGGTTTATTTTTAAAGACTTCCGATGTGTCCCTTTGGGTCCAGATCACCTTCACATCAAAGCGTTTCCTGCTGGAATCTGAATAAATCTGCATCCTGAATGAATCCGTATGATGCTGAATAATAAAACAAAGGAAACGACATGTGATCTACGAACACGTCGATGTGAGGGTGTACGGAGGGGGTTGGAATGTGGCCTGGTCGAATCTCTGGAGGGAAAACTAAACGTTATGTTTGATCTAAAATACAAAAACTTCATTTAACAGAAATTAATTATGATAAATGATCATATTTTCATTTTAATCGTCCTCAATGTAGATAAACATCCGATGCGGGGTGTTACGTCTCATTTCCTCTCCTTTTGTTACCTTCACCGGAACACCTCATAAAAACACGAGGACGTAAAAAAAAGTGAAACTTCTAACAATCAAAACCTCAATTTTAATCACATTTTATTTGTCTTTATTTTTCTTTATATTCATCCCTCAACGAGGAAACGTGTGTGCTGCCACAGCAGGCTGCGACGACGGCGCTAATGGTGGGAGAAATGGGGGTTTAGGTGTCTTCTCCAAGGACACCTAAACATGAGTTCAGTGGGATTCGAACCCGCGAACTTCCTGTTAATTTTCAGTCCGCAGGCGAACGCTCCACCACTGAGCCACCGCAACTATTATATAATCTTGATATGAGGTTTTTAAACCTATTCTAAGAAAAAGACCCCAATCGCATCGACACATACACTCGACCATCGCTGACGTTTCTCGGACAGCCCTCCAATCGCTCTTAAAGTTTTGAGCTGCACAAAATATTACAAGCAGAGAGGAGCGGGCAATTTTCTGCTTCAGCAAAGTTCACCCGCGTTCCACCAACACTCAAAAGGCCTCACCTTCCCGTTAGGTGAGGCCAAACTCCATGAACTTATGTTCATGGAAGCTTCGGTCCACTAAGCCGAAGCTGGACCACCACTGCTTCATCAGCGTTTCACCAGCGGCGACTAATCTTCTTCTTCTTTCGGCATATCCCTTTAGGGGGCGCCACAGCAAGTCAGTTTCTTCCATCTAACCCTATCTGCTGCATCCTCTTCGGTCACACCAACTATCTTCATGTCTTCCTTCACTGTATCCATGAACCTCCTCTTTGGTCTTCCTCTAGTCCTCTTTCCTGGTGGTTCCAAACCCAGCATCCTTCTTCCGATGTACCCTCTCTCTCTCCTCTGCACATGTCCAAACCATCTCAGTCTGACCTCTCTGACTTTAAAACCTCTAACATGTGCTGTTCCTCTGATCCTGTCCATCCTGGTCACTCCCAGAGAGATCCTCAGCATCTTCATCTCTGCTACCTCCCTCTCTGTTTCCTGTCTTTTTCTCAGTGCCACTGTCTCTAGACCAAACAGCATGCCCGGTCAAACCGGCGGCGACTAAATGTTGCACAAACTTCGGTGGAGCTTTTGTAAGCGTTTACTAGCAAACATGGCGTTGAAGCAGTGATCCATGGTGGCGATGAACTTTGGTTTGTTGTAGTTTTCGAGGTGTCGGAGCGGGACCTCCTGAGATCCCGCTCTGACTATAAATACAGGGAGAAATGGACCAGGAACTCGATTAGAGTTTGCCCAAAATCACAGTAAAACAGAAACACCATGGATGCTGAGAGACTCGCTATGATTGGTGAACTAGTCCAGCAGCAGAATCAGAACCTCAGACTGCAACAAGCAAGAGGGAGATCTTCATGTGGATCAGACAGTTGGGTACTGAGAAGGTCTGAACATGGACATGCATGTGCAGAACGCCAGGATGCCAACCAGTATGGTATTAAATATGTCAAGTTGGTCTTTAAAAGCTCCATTGAAAACATAAGGTCATTTCTGCAGCGACACCTACAGACCCAAATGAATCAGTACAGTACCCCTGGTTGTTGCAACAAATCTGTTTTGTTCCATCGTCTTCCGCTTATTCGGGGCCGGGTCAAGGGGGCAGCATCTTGGTCTCCTCCCAGTGGGACGTGCTCGAAACGCCTCACCAGCATTTGTTGCATTGTTGCATTTGATTGCACTGAGTCCTATTTTATTCTGTTTGTATGTTGTTTTTATTTATTTAGTATGTACTTGATTTCTGTTGCTGCTGGACACCAGAATTTCTCCTGCAGGAGATTAAGAAAGTTTTATCTATCTATTCGTTCATTTAATAATCGGTCGTTTTTGGAATAAATCAAACTTTTTCTGACATAATGATGTTTTTAAGACATTGATGATGAAAATTTCTCTTTCGTTCTTTAGATTTAATTATGACATCTGTTCAGCCATTTATTTTTTTTCAGTTGAAAAAAATCTAATTAAAAGATTGTAAATCCGGGGCTCAGAGAGTTTCACCTGCCTCTGGTTTATCCTCACAGTGGCCTGATAATGAGATGGATTTATTCTCAGATCAACTTCATGAACAGGATGATAACCGGGATATAAAACCAAGAGAGGAACTTCATCATCTCCAGAGTTTACGTTTCCAACACATAATAAATCAGGATTTTCTGCTTCGGACTCGTTTGTTCAGCCGAGTCATCTCAAGAATTAAAAAAATAATGCTTCTGCCCTCCTGAAAAAAACAGAAAGTTTTTCATTAAAAAGAATGTGGTCACAGAGAAGGTGACTCCTTTCGGACACTTGGTTTCCCTAAAATGCGTGCATGCATCGGCCTCTTGTAAACTGAGCGATCTATAAAGATGTCAGAGTGAGGCCTCGTCCACATGTAGCCGGGTATTTTTGAAAACGCAAATCCGCTGTCCTCCGTTTTACGAAAACACTCGCGTCCACACGGAGCCGTATAAATGCGCTTCTGAGTGCGATCATGAGCATGCCAGACCAGTAGTTAGCAGGATTGATGTAAAACGTAAGTTCTGATCTATCCAATCAGAGCACCTCTGTCGTCATTTCCGCAAAACCTGAAACATGGCACCAGGCATCTCGTTTGTGTGGACCGACAAGGAGGTGGAATTACTTTTAAAAGTCGTCATCGACTATACATAAAGTTAATAAAACACAGGAAAATATAGAAGATCCAAAGAAGGACGCACACGAATGACGTATGTGCATTACTTGTCGCAGGTAGTGACGCATAAAAAGCAAATCTCCGTTTTTGCACGTCCACACGCAAAGACGACGTTTTCCAAAATCTCCACTTTGGCTGGAGTTTTCAAAAACTGATTATGAGTGAAAAAACCTCCTTTTTATGGTGGAGGCCAAAACGGATAAAATATATGCGCTTTCAAAAATACCCAGCGACGGGGGGAGAGGGCCTGAGTGGACTTTGGTGGAACTCTAAGGAATCAGAAGCTGCCAACCGTAAACGTGGGGAAAAGATGAGACTTTTTCCCAGAAGCGGAAGTGAATGGAGGGCAGTCAAAAGAAGCGCCAATGGTGGGAGAAACAGGGGTTAGGTGTCTTCCTCAAGGACATCTAGACATGAGCTCAGTGGGATTTGATCCCACAGACTTCCAAACCTCCGGTGCAAGGGCAAGCGTTCTACCACTGAGCTATCGCAACATGGATGTCAACAGATTGACTGGTTTAACCTCATGCGGTGGAACAGCAGCTGTTCTGAGTAGATCTTTTCCGTTCCGTCTACTCACCACATCGATGAAGGTGTTCTCCAGGCTCTTGTACTCAGATGATGTCTTGTTAAAAAGGTCTTCTGAGAAGTTCAGGTTTGTGACTCGCAGGCTGAAGAACACAACCAGCTCCCGGCCGTAACTCGCCTTGGTTAAGGACGGCGTGGTCAGATACATCAGAGGTGGCGGTGCCGTCACACCGGTGGAGCTGCTTCTACTTCCTGCCTCTAGAAGCTCTTTTGTGTCTGTGACTGGAATGGAAGACTCATCCAAGTCCTCAGAAACATCCGAAACAGTCTCGACTACTTCATCAGCCTGAGGATCGATGTGACCGTCCTGCTCCTCCTCATGGTGAACGATGGCAGTCGGCTCGCCACCCTCCATTTTTATCTCTGAGGTTTCCTCCTCAGAGAGTCCGGTGGTCTTCCTGGTTGGTTCCTCTGTCACTTCAAACGGTCCTGAGTCCGTAGTTGATGCAGAGTTGCCAGCCAGAGATGTCGGGGATGTGTCTGACACCGGTGGTAAGGTGATGTCCTCGTGTTCTTCTGTTTCCATGGTGATTCCAGCAGTGTTTGTCTCTGCAAATAGAAGAATAAACTGCACCTGGTCATAAAATGTTCCCTAAATGTTTAACAAAACTAAAAATAAATTTAGAGTCAGAACTCTATCTCCACCTTTTAAAGTCATTTCTGGTAATGGTGCATTCTCACTGGTCCGCTGTCCGGCGTCTAAAATCAACTTGTGCCAAATGAGCGAAATTTTCTTACATGTGTGTCTTTCTATTTCTGCAGTGTCTGATGGGTTTTGTTTTCACAACGCGGCGGATCAGGTTGTCTTCGCATCTTATTTAATCTTATCTTCCGACTTTTTTTTACCAAAACTTCAAATAAGAGTTTTGGGACCAAAAAAAACACCAATTTAAAAGCACACAAAAAAGAGGGCATTTTCTACACTGCATTTCTTACTCATTTAAAACCTTCTGTTCTGTTCATCTTTTGCTAATTTGCACCTCACCAATGACATGTTCTGGAGGCACCGTTACCAGATACTCGAACCACCCTATCTGGCTTCTTGCAACCAAGAGGAGCAACGGCTCTACTTCGAGCTCCTCCTGGTCAGTTCCTGGAAGGAACGTAGATCCTGGTTACCGTGGTGAGGGTAGGAACATAGGTCCTGGTTACCATGGTGAGGGTAGGAAAGTAGATCCCGGTTACCATGGTGAGGGTGGGAATGTAGATGCTGGTTACTATGGTGAGGATGGGAATGTAGATCCTGGTTACCATGGTGAGGGTAGAAACGTAGATCCTGGTTACCATGGTGAGGGTAGAAACGTAGATCCTGGTTACCATGGTGAGGGTGAGAATGTAGATGCTGGTTACCATGGTGAGGGTAGGAACGTAGATCCTGGTTACCAGGGTGAGGGTGGGAATGTAGATCCTGGTTACCATGGTGAGGGTAGGAACATAGGTCCTGGTTACCATGGTGAGGGTAGAAACGTAGATCCTGGTTACCATGGTGAGGGTAGGAACGTAGATCCTGGTTACCGTGGTGAGGGTGGGAACGTAGATGCTGGTTACTATGGTGAGGATGGGAATGTAGATCCTGATTACCATGGTGAGGGTAGAAACGTAGATCCTGGTTACCATGGTGAGAGTAGGAACGTAGATCCCGGTTACCATGTGGAGGATGGGAATGTAGATCCTGATTACCATGGTGAGGGTAGGAACGTAGATCCCGGTTACCATGGTGAGGGTGGGAATGTAGATGCTGGTTACCATGGTGAGGGTAGGAACGTAGATCCTGGTTACCATGGTGAGGGTGGGAACGTAGATCCTGGTTACCATGGTGAGGGTAGGAATGTAGGTCCTGGTTACCATGGTGAGGGTAGAAACGTAGATCCTGTTGACCATGGTGAAGGTAGAAACATAGATCCTGGTTGCCATGGTGAGGGTAGAAACGTAGATCCTGGTTACCATGGTGAGGGTAGGAACGTACATCCTGGTTGCCATGGTGAGGGTAGGAACGTATATCCTGGTTACCATGGTGAGGGTAGGAACGTATATCCTGGTTACCATGGTGAGGGTAGGAACGTAGATCCTGGTTACCATGGTGAGGGTAGGAACCTAGATCCTGGTTACCATGGTGAGGGTAGGAACCTAGATCCTGGTTACCATGGTGAGGGTAGGATTATAGATCGACTGGTAAATCCAGAGCTTTGCTTTTTGGCTCTGCTCTTTCTTTCTGAATGTTGAGCAGAACGGGTTCAGACAGAAATCTATCAGTGCCAATTGGTAAGTTTTTTGTGATTTACCGATGCCCAGTCTATTTAAACAGTCAAACGTTATGTTATTCGGATCTTGGTTCAAATGCTCAAGGCTAAATTCAAACTTTATCAAGCCTGATCTGTTCATGACCGAACGTGATAACCTGTATCAGTGTTGAGCTAAATTTACGTGTGATGCACACGAGACTAGACATAAAGTTTCTCAACATTTGTAGACTTAATAACTAACTGAATACCTTTGGCTTTGCAGTAAAATTGGATGCTTTTAATCCCGGTTTGGTGTGAATGCATCATTTGACTGCTTAATAAACTTTGTGGTAATTTTGCTGAAGATAGTTTCATACCTGAGACGGACGTTGTTTCTAACGATGAGTCCACGTTGGTTGTTTCTGATGTACCAGCATCAGTCTGCACCTGACCTTTTTTTTCAGAATCCACCTGAATGTTCATCTCTTCAGTAATAGGATTGTTTTGGTCAGCGTTGTTCAAGTCTTCTGAAGCCTCGCCCTCCGTGGGTGTGATGAGTGAATTCTCCTGAGCATCAGGGGGGAAGTCTTGTTCAGCATCAAAAATGGTGTCCCTATCGTGGTGAAGACTTTCCCTGCCGTTCAGGGGATGCAGAATTTTGATAGATTCAGCAGGTGGCACCTCGGTATCTTCCTGAGATGTTGGTTCTAAAGTCTCCACCGCCTCCTCTGGAAGTGGTTCCAAAGCACCAACATCTTCTTCGGACTTTTCAGTCACAAACTGCTCTTTGGATTCTGGTGCTGGAGTTTTGTTTAATTCATCTACAGTTGGTAAAATATTCTCTTCACTTGGGACTGGTTCTTTATTTTGTTTCTCTGCTGTGTCTTCTTTTGTTTCTTCTTCACTGTGTGGAGGAAGTTCTGGCTCTGAAATGTCCTCAGAACCACCGTCTAAGACTTCTGTCACTGAAATTCTTCCTTCGTCTGGTTTCAGGTCTTTCTTCGGTGAAGCAGTCTCATAATTTTCTTCCTTGGTAGGGAGAGGTATGACAGCTATGGCCTCACTTGGGACTGGATCGCCTAAATCCTCTACAACCTCATTATCGCTTTCAACAAGTTCTTCTTTTGTATCTTCATTAAGCTGTTTTACCACTTCAGTCGATTCTTCATCGGGAACTTCTACTGGTACTTCAGGCACTGGTTCTTCAGATGTAGAAACATCCTCATCTACAACCTCACCAACTTCTGGTTTAACTGTTTCAGATACCAATTCTTCAGACGCATCCGTTTCTGTGATCTCAGAGGAATTGGGTTCATGAAAAACATCTGAAACCTTCTCCTCAGAGACGTCGGGTAGTGTTTCTATGGAAACTTCAGGTTCTGTATCAGGTATTGTTTCTATGGAAACTTCGGGTTCTGTATCAGGTAGTGTTTCTATGGAAACTTCAGGTTCTGTGTCAGGTAGTGTTTCTATGGAAACTTCAGGTTCTGTATCAGGTAGTGTTTCTATGGAAACTTCAGGTTCTATATCAGGTAGTGTTTCTATGGAAACTTCAGGTTCTGTATCAGGTAGTGTTTCTATGGAAACTTCAGGTTCTGTATCAGGTAGTGTTTCTATGGAAACTTCAGGTTCTGTATCAGGTAGTGTTTCTATGGAAACTTCAGGTTCTGTATCAGGTAGTGTTTCTATGTAAACCTCAGGTTCTATATCAGGTAGTGTTTCTATGGAAACTTCAGGTTCTGTGTTAGGTAGTGTTTCTATGGAAACTTCAGGTTCTGTGTCAGGTAGTGTTTCTATGGAAACTTCGGGTTCTGTATTAGGTAGTGTTTCTATGGAAACTTCAGGTTCTGTGTTAGGTAGTGTTTCTATGGAAACTTCAGGTTCTGTATCAGGTAGTGTTTCTATGTAAACCTCAGGTTCTATATCAGGTAGTGTTTCTATGGAAACTTCAGGTTCTATATCAGGTAGTGTTTCTATGGAAACTTCAGGTTCTGTGTCAGGTAGTGTTTCTATGGAAACTTCAGGTTCTGTGTCAGGTAGTGTTTCTATGGAAACTTCAGGTTCTGTGTCAGGTAGTGTTTCTATGGAAACTTCAGGTTCTGTGTCAGGTAGTGTTTCTATGGAAACTTCGGGTTCTGTATCATCTGTTATTTTGTGTAACGCTTCTTCAGAGACTTCAGGAATAGTTTCTTCTGAAATCACAACAATCTGTCCTTCCTTGACCTCTGGCATTGCAGGTTTTGAAATCTCTTCACCAGCAACCTCTCCCACGTCTGATTTTTCATCAGATTTAGACATCGTTTCATCTGAGATTTTGGTTACGATAATTTCAGACGCCTCGGGTTTCGTTTCTTCAGAAACATCTGGAACAGTTTCCTGGTGAACATCTGGTGCTGTTTCACCAGGACTTCCAGTAACTGCTTCTTCTGGATGTTCAAATACCAGTACCTCTGAATCTGAAAGAACTGGTTCCTGTGGATTTGAAGGAACTGGTTCTTCTGAATCTGAAGGAACTGGTTCCTGTGGATTTGAAGGAACTGGTTCCTGTGGATTTGAAGGAACTGGTTCTTCTGAATCTGAAGGAACTGGTTCATGTGGACTTGGAGAAACTGGTTCTTCTGGCTCTGCTGGACTCTCAGGTGCTCCCTCACCTTTTTCTGACTGTGGACTTAAAGGTACTGATTCTTGAGGACTTGAAGGAACTGGCTCCGGTGGAATTGAACTGACCAGTTCATGTGGACTTGAAGTGACTGGTTCCTGTGAACCTAAAGGAACTGGTTCTTTTGGACTTGAAGAATCCAATTCTTGTGGACTTAAAGAAAATGTTTCTTGAGGAACTGGCTCTTCTGGACTTGGAGAAATTGATTCCTCTGGCTCTTCAGGTGCTGGCTCTGCCTGACTTTCTAGGGCTCCATCATTTTCTGACTCTTCCTCTCCACCAGGAAGGCTCTCCAGGACCTCCACCTCATCTTTCTCTCCTTCCGTCCCAGCCACAACCTCCTCTTCTTCTGCGCTCAGTTCCACTATTTCTTTCTCTGGAATAAGAACTTGTTCCTCTACTCCTTCCTTCATGAAAACTTCTACACTGGAAACGTCTCCTGCCTCTACAAGCTCCACTGGTTCTGATCCAGCTTCTTCCTGAGTTTCCATCACAGACTCTGTGTCTGAAACTTCCGATGGTTCTGATTCCTCTCGATCTTCTTCATCTGGTTCTGAAACTTCCACCTCCGTGTCTGAAACTTCAGATGGTTCTGGTTCCTCTACATCCACTTCAACTGGTCCTGAAACTTGCACATCTATGTCTGAAACTTCCACTGGTTCTGGTTCCTCTCCATTTTCTTCATCTGGTTCTGAAACTTCCACCTCTGTGTCTGAAACTTCCGATGGTTCTGGTTCCTCTCCATCCTCTTCAACTGGTTCTGAAACTTCAGCCTCTGTGTCTGAAATGTCAGACGGTTCTGGAACTTCCGGTTTTGGTTGTAAAACTTCAAGCAGTTCATGAGACTCAACCATCAAACTCTCATCCGTTTGTGGAACCTCACTTTCAGCTTCTAAACTTGTGACATCCTGGAATTCGATCTCCGAAACCTCTCCAGGTTTCTGTGGTTCAGAAGGATGTAAATCTATTGTTTCCTCATCTGGAAGAGCGTTGGTGTCTTCGTCCTCTTGGATGTTTGCTGCTGGCTCTGTGGTTGGCTGACCGGTGATAACTAACGTTGTGGCCACACCAGACAGTTCCTCTCCCACCGCAGTGGAGCTTAATTCCACAGGAGGAGTCGAGGTGATGTCATGAACGTCCAAAGCAGGATTTTCTTTGTCCTCAACTGGAGTCAGGTCCTCCTCTGAAATCAAGTTAGGGGAGAGCGTGACGGGAACATCCGACCCCACTTCCAGAACCACAGGAGAGGTTGGGATGTAGTGAAGTTCCCCAGTTTCATCCTGGTGGAAGGTCTTGATCTCATGTGTGATGATGAGCAGTTCCTCTTGCTCTTGTTCCTGGTCGGAGGGTTGCGGTTCAGCAATGGGACTCCTACCCGAATCATCGATGACATCAGAAACTGGAGGATCATCGCTGCTGAGCGATGATTCACTGGTTGTCTCTTCTGTGGAGTCCAACAAGGTGACTAGGGCATTCTCCTCCTCTGTGGGGGCAAGAGGAGCCCCCTGTGGAGGCTTTGCAGTCTCTGACTCGCTGAAGATGACCTCAAACTCATTGTGGGAGTCAGGTTCACCAGACTGTAGAGAAATTAAACAGAGAAAAAAGTCTTTAAGACGTCTGAACATGACCAGAACCACAGATGAGATGCAGTCTCACAGACATTCAAACTGAAGCTACTTTAGTCATTGGTCCTACCTCGTCCACGACTTCGACTGGTGAGGGCGAGATTAACGCAGGCGGGAGACTCACTTCTGTTGAGAAGAAAATATTATAGATCAGATAAACAGTTTTAATCAGCTCATACCAACTGTGAGGAAGATGTAAACTGTCCCTCACCTGGCAGGTTCTGTTTTTATCCACCATATTAAACCCCTCCCTCAAACGTTCATTTACTTATATGATTTTCCATTTGTTGATGTTTTAATCTACCCATGATCAGTGGTGATGAGGGCCTGCTGTGTGTCTGTCCTAGGTGGCACATACCAAGTGGGCTGAGGCGAAAGAGGGGTCAGAGAGAAGCTTCAGAGGAAGAAGTCTATTATTTTACTTCATCCATGTAAAAATATTTGTCTTTTAGTTCCGTCCGTTCGTTCCGTCGCCTTACGCTTATCCGGAGCCAAGTCACGGGGCAACAGCCTCAGACGTGAAGCCCAGGCTCCTCTCACCCCGGCTGCATCCTCTGGCTCGCCCAGAAAGATCCTGAGTCGTTCCCTGTCCAGCTGTGAGACATAGTCTCTCCACCAGGTCCGGGGTCTGCCCCTTGGTCTCCTCCCGGTGGGACGTGCCCAAAACACCTCGCCCGCGAGGCGCTTGGGAGGCATCCTGACCAGATGCCCGAACCACCCCATCTGGCTCCTCTCAACCTGGAGGAAGAGCGGCTCGACACCGAGCTCCTCCTGGATGGCAGAACTCCTCACCCGATCTCTGAGTGAGAACCCAGCCACCCTGCGGAGGAAGCTCATTTCGGCCGCTTGTCTTTTGGTCAAATAGTTAAATATTTACTCAGTTTGTTCTTGTTTAAAGGAATTTACCTGACAATGTTTCTTAAGATTGAAGCTTTTAGGTATTTACACGTGGGGTGAGGTCAGTGGGTGTGGCTGATGGTTTGTATTTTTGGGTTAGTGGGAAGGAGGGAGATATAAATGTGTTTTTACTGATGTAAATAAAATAAAGAAGCATCTGTTTTTTAAAGAAGCAATTTGTCCCGTCTTTGGTGCCACATGTCATGATCCCTTCTCCTGCCGCCACAGGGAGCCCTGGATGTTTCTCATCACCCTGATTAGGGACCCCTGAGATTGATTCCTGATGCCACACATCTGTGGACCCTGCCATTTATTTAAGGGCAATCATCCCGGACTTCCCTGCTGGATCATACCATCCCTTCCAGCCAAGTCTCCCTGGTTGCCTGACCAAAAACACATTCTGACAATAACCTCTTGCCATGCCACTGAAACTTTGTTTTTTTTTCACAGTATTAACGGACTGCCAAATTCAAATAAACCATGTTTTCTGTCTGCTATTGGGTCCTCCTCCTTCCACCTGCACACCGCTTTATGACACTACACCTCAGCACCCACCGCCAACTTCTCTCCTGTGAGGTGTTTTTTACCAAGACCAAACCTTTCACCAACATGTGATTTGTTTGGGTTTATGAATTCACAATCATGACGTACCAAATAATTCAGTTTTAATTTGTTCTGAATCTTTCAGCAGATTGAGTCAGCCCAAAAAAATCTACAGTAAAACTTACAGATGTAGAATCCAGACTTTCTTGAATCCAGTGAACAATAAATGATGATAAAAGTCAGAATTTAATTGATAAATAAAGATGGTAAAGTTTTTAAAAATCCTATTCTGGATTTTTCTCCAACTGGCAGTGGCATGTCGTATCGATATGAAAACAGCAACGCTTCGGTTAAAAGATCCTTCCACGTTTTTAAAATGTTGGAGACTGTGAAGCTGTGATCATATGAAGGATGTTTGTGAAGAATGAAAGTATTGGTCATCCTGAAATGAAATCTTAGGAAATCTGGGGCTCATTTACACAGCATGCTAGAAGAAGCTGAAGTGAACGGAGGACATTGAAATGAAGCGTTTGAAACAGCAAAGAAACAATTAGAAAACACACACTAATGTCGGCCAGTCTGTCCGCAAAATATCATACCCACACATAAAGATTATTAATGATAACTAATACAAAATGATTAAAAGTAGTTTGTTTTCTTTTATCATTACTATAAAGTCGGACTGTTTCTTTTTTATTTCACTGACAGATCCGTATGCGGCTCACACAGAGTTGCCGTGGTGACCACCAGTCTTTTGCTGGAGGGAGACGCCACCGTGGGTGTGGCTTGCAAAGAACCCCTGTTTTACGGTGGACGCACATTTTGTGGCGGCATTGAGCAGGAGTGATAACATATGACATCACATGTGCGTCATGTAATTTGCATAAACACGAAATTTACGTTGAGTATGAACCGAATAAAAACGCTTGCTCATCTAAAGATCTATGCAAACTGTTTAAAACTGGGGTCCCTCATCTCGGTCTGAAAGACTTTGTGTGCATGTCATGGACCTGCCAGCGTGTCAACTTCTAAATAACAATGTCTTTATGTAAGCACAATGTGTTTTATGAAAGCAAGTGGAGCCTCATCCTGTGTTTTTGTTTGATTACTGCTGTGTATCATGTGTGCACCCGTGGCCAATCAAATGGATTTTTACTGGGAGCGAGGTGTTTCCCACTACACCAAGTGTCCTCTGGGAAAATTGGATTTCTCATGACTGATTGATAACAGTAATCTACAAGATAATCTGATTAGTTTGTCTCCATGGCCGCAGGGATTATCTGATAACTCCAGATAAAAAATAATGATAGGATTTGTGATGCATGAGAACTGGTACAGGGTTTTTCTAATTACATACTGGCCTCGTTTGGAGGAGAACAACCAGGTTTTTACTGGAACTGATACAAACATGCCTTCATCCAACTTCACGGGCTTCACCTCCATCCTTCAGACAATGGAAGAGTTTGTTAAAGCTTCTTCTTTCGGTGTTTCTCTTCCTCTAGTCCTCTTTCCGGGTGGTTCCAAACCCAGCATCCTTCTTCTGATGTACTCTCTCTCTCTCCTCTGCACATGTCCAAACCATCTCAGTCTGGCCTCTCTGACTTTAAAACCTCTAACATGTGCTGTTCCTCTGATCCTGTCCATCCTGGTCACTCCCAGAGAGATCCTCAGCATCTTCATCTCTGCTACAAACATCTCTGTTTCCTGTATTTTCCTCAGTGACACTGTCTCTAGACCAATCAGCATGGCTGCTCTCACCACACTGTCTCTAGACCAATCAGCATGGCCGCTCTCACCACACTGTCTCTAGACCAATCAGCATGGCCGCTCTCACCAAGGTTTAAAAAAGTTAGAAATCAACCAAATGAGAAGTCGGGATGTTTTTGAAGAAGCAGTTTTCCTGCTCAGTCTGGTTTTGGTCGTAATATTGGAAAAAAAAATCCACTCGGCATTAAAACACTACCTGTTTGCAACCTCTGTGTCTTCTGCCTACTACACCTCTGTGCTTATCAGATTTTTGGGGAGACTTTTATCTAACCCGCCTTCCAACCAGTGCCTAGTAAACTCACACATGAGGCCCTGACCAGACCCTCTCTCATGTAAACAAACCACATGGACGTCCCGTTCATAGACTACAGTTTAATCTTTAACTGTCTGGCCCTCTAGACTGGTGTCAAAGTTTGCTGATCTGGGGTTCCCAGACTTCTACCAGATTCAGAAGTTTCACACAACTGGTGGTTTTGAGAAAGGTTCCACCCCCATTTTCTCAACATCCATACCTATCAGTTTTGCTGTGTTCTAATAGAGAAAAATTCTATTTTTGCAAGTACAGGCGTTTCTGTAAGCCCCAAAAAAAATTGTTCAGAATCTGTTTGGAGCTCTCTCTTGGACTGCTTGGAGCTACCGGACACATAAACCTCCTCAGCAGGGGTTTAATGAAGTATACTGGATCTGAATCTGACTTGGATCCACCACTGGGAAACATGGAAGTAGAAAACAGAGACGACACAAACCTGGCTGGAAGTTCAGGGAGTCCAGGTCGATGGGCAGAGATGCATCTCGGCGTAAAGCTTTGGCCACCATGTCTCTGAGGCCGGAATCAGCAGGAGACGCACCGGTTGCTGTCTCAACGTCGTCTCCATGGAAGTTATTTTCAAAGACCAGAGAGTAGTGGACAGAGATTCTTCCAGACCTACGGAGGAAGACATCATCTCATACCTGACATGTTTTAGAAAGAAGAGGACTTCTTTTACCAGGTTTTGGAAACAATCACCACAGGGAGGTTCTCACTTACCCGTCTGAGTCCTGGCTCTCACTGGAAGTGGGATGGAGAGAAGAGAGTTTAGTTCAGACCCAACATGTTAGAAACATTATGAAGGACTGATCAGAGGCTGTGAGGTAGGTTACATGTTCTACTGAAGCATTGAGAACTCTAAGGGAGCAGGAGGTGGAAGCATATAAAACAATGAATGCAGGAGAGAAAATAAAACAATGAGAACATCTGGTCAAACTTTACAGAGCTGAAGATAATTGTCCAGAAGTCCAGATGTTTAGTTTTCTAGAGCTTCCAGGACTTAAACTCATCTCAAGAATGTTTCAGAAGGAAAACAGAAAGTCATCTTTAGGAAACGAGTTTAGGAATTCTGCTTTGGAGCACTCGTCAGACTGCAGTAACGGACGGAGAACCAACATCCTGCAGGTTTTAAAAACTTTACTACTCAAAAACAGAAGCTTGGGATGATCAACCTCTCATTTAGAACCCGTCCTCCCTCCTCTCCTGCCCGCTGCCCTACACGCCTGGTCCCAATCCCCAGGTGTGTCTTGCTTCCCTCCAGGTTATTTAAGCCCTAGTGTTCTTCACCTCCTTGTCAGATCATTCCCTTGCTGCAACCCCCTGCTCCACCCATCTATCGTGGTGCTGCACCAATGCAGCCATGATGCGTTTACTTCCATGTCTGGACCATCGCGCTGCTCCTGGTGCACCCTGCTGTTCTGGTCCCTCATCCTGCTGAGCTCATACCTCTGGTCCCTCATCCTGCCGAGCTCTCCCTTTGGTCAGGCATCATGCCAAGCCCTCCCTCTGGTCCCTCACCCTATTCCAGGTGCATCTTGCCGAGCTCTACCTCTGGTCATTCATTCACCCATTAACACACACATTCATACCTGATGGTGGAAGCTGACAAGCAAACTGGAAACCACCATCAGGAGACATTGGGGGTTTGGTGTCTTGCTCAGGGACACATCGACATCAACTCCAGGTGAGAGAGTTCATATTTAACACACCGTGTTTTCATATTTTTTTCCCATTTTGTGTGCTGAGATAGGCGTTATCAAATTTCAAGCAACGCTCCAGTAAAGTTTGATCGATGTGAGCGGGCTTTGAAGACTGTGTTTAGAATGTTTATCCAGGAAAAGTTTGTTTTTACACTCTGTTTTCTGAACCACACTGACTGTTCGGGTGAATTACATACGTCACGTCCGATCCCCATCAGAAAGGAACAATTGGTTGAATTATAAAGTACGCGCTCAGTGTGGAGCGAGTGAACTCCAATGCTGTGAGGTCAGATTGTTCTCGTTAGAGACAAAGAAACAGTCTAATGGATCAGGTTTTTAATGCTTTCTTGCTCCAATAAGCTCAGCCACATCACTGTTAATAAATTTGTGAGAAGTTCTTGAATTGATACGGTGGATATCAGGTGTGGAACTGAGAAACAAGGATGTTCAGCAGGGAAGAGTCCAGATTTAAGAAGCTGATTTCCTTCCCCTCTGCAGGGTGGCTGGGCTCTCACTCAGAGATTGGGTGAGGAACTCTGCCATCCAGGAGGAGCTCAGTCTCAAACCGCTCCTCCTCCAGATCGAGAGGAGCCAGTTGGGTTGGTTTGGACATCTGGTCTGGATCTCCCCTCGAGTGCCTCGCTGGTGAGGTGTTTTGGACACGTCCCACTGGGAGGAGACCAAGAGGCAGACCCCTGACTCGCTAGAGAGACTCATCCTTCCGGGTGAGCTGGAGGATGCAGTCGGGGTGAGAGAAGCCTGGGCTTTCCCACCTAAGGCTGTTGCCCCCACGACCTGGCCCCGGATGAACAGAAGATGACGGAATTTCCTTCCCCAGTCCTGGAGCATTGCTGTTTTTCAGGTTTCAGGTGTTTGTTGCCTCCAACACATTTTTATCTCATTAAAAAGTGTGCTTGATTCCATTATATTAATTTAATAACGAGCTGATCGAGGCAGAGAGACACATGTATTTATCCTACCAGCCCGTTCCGTCTATCTACACACCGAGCAGCCGTTTTGTTATGTAAGCATGAAGGGTTTCAGGAGGTTTAACTCAAACATGAAAGAGGACAGAGTCTGTTTTTCTGACTGTGTGATGGAGCTGAGGAGGTACCGTGGTGATCGGAGCGCCTGCAGCTACGTCTGACACCCCAATGACAAGCAGCTCTTTTCTATTCAGACAGCTCTTCATTCAAACGATCCATCGTTTAAACTTTAATGACATCGTTACGCAGATCACACTCACCTGATCCCGAGAACTGTGATGCTTTTAAATCCAGGAAGTTTGTCAAAAACGTGCTGCATCTGCAAAAACAAAAATCACTTGTTAGAGTGGGACATCAGTCATAATTTATCTGAAGTCAATCAGGAGACGTTTCCCCTAAAGGAGTGACGTCAGGAGGAACATTAGTCTGTATGAAAGTGGAAAAAAACAAAGCTCGTCAAAAAGAATCAGTCTGAAATGCATCGGACCGACTAAGGACGACCTCATCCAGAAACCTGAGCAGACTTCTATGTTTACACAAACCGAGCGATGGGACCAGATGGCAGCGTTCCTGACACGCAAGTCAGAGTCTCGCCTTAACGTGACTCAAAATAAAGTCAGAATCTGCCAAATAAGACATGAAGAAAAGAGGAGACCAGTGGACAGAAGCTGAAGTGAACTGAGGACAGTGAAATGAAGCTTTTGAAGCAGCGAAAAAACAATTAGAAAACACACATAAATTGAAGAAGCATTTAAGAAGCTACGAGTCTTCGTTTGGTCGTTTCTCAATATTTTAACCAGCTGATTAGTGGGGTGGCGCGGGGATTAGCACAGTGGCCTTACGGCAGAAGGTCCTGGTTTGAGTCCTGGGTGGGACAAGGCTTGGAATGCTAACCTTTCTGTGTAGAGTTTGCATGTTCCCCTCGTGTATGTGTGGGTTTTCTCTGGTTTCTTTTCACGCTCCAAAAACATACATGCTACGTTGATTGGCTACTATGAAGTTGCTTTCAGGTGGAAGAATGTGTGTGTGTGCACGCATACGTGCGTGCGTGTGGCCCTGCAACAGACTAGCGATCTGTTCAGGGTGCTCATACTCCAACTCAATAAAAATGAAACACAACAAAAAGAAAAAAGAGAGAAGCCAGATGGGGTGGTTCGGTTAGGATGCCCCCCGAGCGCCTCGCTGGTGAGGTGCTTCAGGTACGTCCCACCAGGAGGAGACCAAAACGCAGACCCCGGACAGCTGGACAGGGAACACCTCAGGATCTTTCCAGGTGAGATGGAGGATGCAGCTGGGATGAGAGAAGCCTGGGCTTCCTGTCTGAGGCTGTTGCCCCCGTAACCCGGAAGACGATGGAACAGAACACATCGCTGTGAGCCACTCAATGAGGTGCCATGGTGACCCCCTCCCACTCTGCAATCTTTGGCTTGTGGGAAACACCGGATGGCTGTCATTGTGAACGAGCAACGACCATGACTCCCCACTGGCTCGTTGAGGATGATTGCACATGTAACTCTAGAATCTAACAGTAACTCTCTTGTCTTTTCTCTACGTGTGCACGTATTCTTTTCTTTCAGGTGCCAATAAAAAAAAAGGAGAAAACTTTTTAATAAGTTCTCATGAGTAAAAGTAAAACGAACAAAGATAAAACATTGAGCAAGAACAAATAATCAACGTCACGATTTCTTACTAAAGTCAACTTTTAAATGACTTTGAGAGATGAGTTAAAGCGTCTCCTCGTGTGATTCCCTCATGACACCGCCTCATGGTTACCATCAGATCATCCGTGGTAACAGGATCCTCCTCTAAAATGAATAAAGTGAAAAGCACACAGGCGTCAGAGCGGCTGGCTGGTGGAGTGTAAATAGGGTTCACACTCTGCCTCGACTCTCCTGTTCAGAAGAGGCTCTGTCTGGCTCCTTAACTCTGCTTCTTATTCTTATAAATAACTCAAAGTCTTTCTTCTTCTAACTCCATGATGACGTTGAGCTGTAACCTTTTGGAACGATAGACCTGGTGAATGTGACGTAATCCACAACGTAATGAAGTAGCTTCAGTCGCCATTTTCTGCGTTATGGTCGCACTATGTCAAACTTTTAGGGCTCGAAATGTGCAACGCTCCTGCCACTGTACACCCAAACCACAGCCAATCAGCCTGGCTCACAATCTGACTTCTAGGTATAATTCCCTTCTGTCGTCTTCTGCTTATCCGGGGCCGGGTCGCAGGGGCAACAGATGGGAAGCCCAGGCTTCTCTCACCCCAGCTGCATCATCCAGCTCACCCAGGAGCATGACCTTTTTACTGTGAGGCTACCGAGCTACCCACTGCTCCACCGAGCAGCCGCCAACAACATAATTATAAATGATAATGTTTTATAATGACTTTGTTGTTTTGTGTTGGACCGCTGTTTTTTTAGAAATTGTCCGGCTAGTTCAAAGGCTAGCTCCCAACAGCAAGCTGGTCATGGAGTCATTCTGTTGTTGACATGCATGTTGACGTGCACGACCAGCTGCTGGCTCTCGGAGCCACATCCGTCGTAGCTGTAGGAGTTGGTTCGGTCCGGGGGGAGCTGAGGAGAAGAAGTCGGTCTAGAGGAGGGGCTTCCTGTGTTTTTACGGTTTCCATGGAAACGTCCGCTTGCTTGCTTGAGGAACTGGAGGCGCTCATTCGGACCCAGTGAAATACAGAGAGATCAGTTTGGTGTTCTTCACTGCGGCCTGGCTTTATGGACCCATTCCGGATTCCAGCTTTTGGGTTGCCAGGTTGGACACAGTGTGACTGGTCTTGGACACCAGTGAATAGGGGCGAGGGGTCATTGAGGTGTTTACACTGCAGCACTCAAATTTACCTTCAGGGATAATAAAGTATATTGATTCAGTATTTGATTCAGAGTTTTATAAAGTGTGTCATTGATTAAATAATTCATGTTGTAAAAAATAAACGGTTTCATTTGAAAGTGAATAGAATGTCTGCGTTTTGATTCTTTAGAACATCATAAAGTGGGTTCTTATGTAAACTTTACTAGAGGTATGCATCACCGTTTTAAAGTGATGCGTTCTGACCGGCGCTGCGGCAGGTCGACCCCTGCTGTGCGTCAAACGCAACCAGACAAGGAATAAAGAGGATCTGGTAAAACTCATCCCTGCCGCGCGTCCGCCTGTTGAAAGGAAAGCAAGCGCACGCGGTGTGAACGCGCCTTCAGAAAACTTTGATCATAAAAAAGATAGACTTTTTTTTTTGTAAAAAAAACCTCTTTCAGGTTTAAATTTAAATTTTTATGTTGTGAAAATAATTATGTTTAAAGCAGCAGTGACTGTTCTGATTGATTTGATTGGTTCTGAATATTATTTCATTCATTCATCTTGTGAGCCTTCCGTCCCTTGTGGGGTCACGGGGATGCTGGAGCCCATCCCAGCTTGGTACACCCCGAACAGGTCGCCAGTCTGTTGCGGAGCCACGTACAAACAAAACCATGAACATATTCATTCCAAGGGGTAATTTTATAGCAGCAGATCAACCTAACGTGAATGTTTTTGGAGGAAACCAGAGGAAACCCACACATACTGTACACAGGGAGAACATGTAAACTACACACAGAAAGACCAACGTTTCAAGCCTTGCCCCCACCCTGGGACTTAAACTCTGATCTTCTTGCTGAGAGGTCTCTGGGCTCCACTGTGCATCGATCTTCTTCTTTCGACATTTCCCTTCAGGGGTCTCCACATCAAGTCAGTTTCTTCTATCTAACTCTATCTGCTGCATCGTCTTCGGTCACACCAACTATCTTCATGTCTTCCTTCACTGTATCCATGAACCTCCTCTTTGGTCTTCCTCTAGTCCTCTTTCCTGGTGGTTCCAAACCCAGCATCCTTCTTCTGATGTACTCTCTCTCTCTCCTCTGCACATGTCCAAACCATCTCAGTCTGACCTCTCTGACTTTAAAACCTCTAACATGTGCTGTTCCTCTGATCCTGTCCATCCTGGTCACTCCCAGAGAGATCCTCAGCATCTTCATCTCTGCTACAAACATCTCTGTTTCCTGTCTTTTCTTCAGTGCCACTGTCTCTAGACCAAACAACATGGCTGCTCTCACCACGGTTTTGTACACTTTCTTTTTCATTTTATCTGAAACTCTTCTATCACACATCACATCGTGCATCATTATTTACTGAAACAAATCATAGTAACCCTGGTTTGTATTCTTAGTAACTTAGCAGCGTTCCAACTGTAAGGAAAAGTAACTAATTAGATTACTCAGCTCGTTCGTAATTCTGTTCTACTTAAAAGGCGTTATTCCCCACACTGGTCTGGGCCGTGAATGGGAGGATCCATTCACGTCTATCTTTGGCAGAGCTCAGCACTGGGACGCTCTTATGACATAAGCGTCTTTCAGGTCACAGCGGGAAACATCCTGCAGCTCCAAACGACTCTAACCAGCGTAAACAGACTTAATTTGCTGGTGTGACTCCCATTGAGGAGTATTCTGGGTAATCTTTCTGTGGGCCTGTGGTGTAAGCTAATTTACAACCAGCAGGAATTCACCTGGTCCTGCAGGTGCTGAGCCAGGTCGATGTACTGCGGGGAGTCGGGGTCATCCAGAAGCTCTCTGTAGCCTGGGTCCACCAGGTCTATGCTGAACTCCACGGTCCGCTCCACCAGACTCTCTGGAACCACGTTAGGAAGCTCCGTATCCTGCAGGATCACACAAAAACTTAGTGTGACGACATTTAACCACAGATTAATCATTTCAGTGTAGACGTCTGAAGCCCGAGAAATCTTCATTCTAATATTGTTTCAATAATTGTATCTAAACGCTTATTTACAAAATAATGTGCTACTCGTGATGGCAGCAGGTCTGTGTAGCTCTACACTTTTGTTGGAATTATTTTGTTTGATTGGGTTATTTTTGAGAGCTGATGTCCTTCATCAGCTCCTTCATGTGGAGTCTTCATGGACGTGTGGAGATGTTCAGAAGGAATGAAGACAGGATCTTCTGAGTGACATCCTCAGTGCTTCCTGTCTGAACATACCCGGCTTCACTATGGAACTAAAGATGGTGGACTGCTGGTGTTGTTCCACCACAGTGAAGGATCAAGATGTGGAGCTTTGAGATCTCATTAGGATTCACTGGAGCTTTCAAACGTCATTGTCATGGTAACCCACATTCTGTCGAGCACCGAGCAAACGCTCGTGGGTTCCACCAATGATTGTTCCAGCTTCCCCCCACTGAACTTGGCACCACCTAGCAGGTGTTCTGAAGCTGTTTGGAGCTCTGTCTTGGATTGCTTGTAGCTACCGGACACATGCATTTCCCCTGTAGGGTAATAATACATAACCTGTATCTGTTAAATATGTCGTGGTACGTCGATACATGGTGTAACGAAGCCTGTTTATAACATAATGTTCATAATCGTTCCATTTTTATTCATATTTAGTGTATATTTACATAACGTTAACACGTCCTCTCAGTCTGGTTCAGTCATTTGTATCCGACATACGCTCACATGGTTTTAATGAATCCGAATTGGCTCATTGTTTTAGTCGTACACCAAAAAAATAAGGTTGTTTAGCGTACACAGCTTTGATCAAACAGGACCCAGGTGTAGATTATAGGGGTGATAGGAGGTGGTACCTCGGGAATGGTGTCTGCAGGCTCAGTGGGAGCATCAGGCGACCGGCTGGGGAGAGCAGTCGAGGTCTCTGGGGTGCTGGATGGACCTAAACCAGAGGAAAACAGTGAGTCTGAGAGGAAACAGGAACCACCTCTATGCTCTAATGGAATTTAAACAAATAAATAGACAGTTAAACATTTCATTAAATAGGTTATTATCGTTAAAAATTGGAGTTAAAGGTGAAATATTATGATTTTATGGCACGTTAAAAGATGTTTGAATTGAATGTAATTTTTGTAACGTCACGTTTTATGGTTCTAAGTTCTAATTTTCTGTAAACTTTTCATCAAGAACTGAAAAAACCACACCTTCCTTTGTGCTGCTCCCTGCAAATGGAAATGAGATACTTCACACCCCTCCCCCACTCCTGTGTTTCTAACCTGAGAGACCATTGATATGAACACACTAGACTTTGAAGTTTTGTAAACAATTCTCCAGTCAGATGATAAATAATATTTTCTTGAGTTTTTGACAGTTGTAATCTACACTAAGTCAGTATTTATCTTCTTGCAGGTTGGTCCTGGTTGGCCAAAGGCTATGGAAGTAAAACCCAGGAGGAAAATCCGATATGGGTAAGCAGTTGCTCCTTGTTCCTCCTGCAGCGACGCTGACACCGACTGTATCAACCTGCCTTTCCATCGGACTCTGTCAGTAACACTGAGAGGGGGATCCTGGCACTGGGCACTCCAGGATCTCTTTAAAACTTGGGATGGTCACCCCAGCTTCGCTGTCTGAGCACAGACTCCACACGGGGAGCAACAGATACCTTTTACAAGCCCGGACACATTTGGAGTAGAGCCAGGCTCTAGGGATTGCTCTCGACGGTGGGAAGAGTCGTATGAACCCTTTGGGAAGTTAATGCCTGCCTCACCCCGGGCAGCCCCCGGGCAATAAGATACTACCACACCACAACCTGCTGCTTCATCGGGTGCATGAACGACAACAATACTGACGTAAGAGTTCCATAAAATGTCATAAAATATCTTATATTGAATTATTTAATGGTGTTTATTTAAGTTTTACACTTTTAATCCATTCTGATTGTGAAGTCAGTTTTCTAAACGTAATTAAAAAAAATCAGTTTAGATTTTTATTTATGGGTTGAGGATAAACGGGCTCCTGTCGTGACCTCTGTCCCCTAATCTAATCTCATCTGACTCCCTCCCGATGTTCTGGAAGACGTGTGTGACACTCTGAGTCGATTTGAAGGAGACATGATGAAACCAGATGGATAGGAGGACAGTTACCTGGGATGTGTGTGACCTCTGTGAGCTGAGGGGGTCTTTGTGTGGTCGCAGGAGTCACCGTGCCTCTGCAGGAGGAACAGATGTTAAGAAAGCAGAGGGGATGCAATCTGATTTTAGCTGGTTAGGTGGTCTGGGTCTCACCGGCTTGGGGGTCTCTGTCTCAGACGCGTCATCCTCTGCAACAAAACAAGCATCGGATTACATTTTATTGTTTGTAAAAACATGTGTTTTCATATTGAGAGGAATGTCTGGATGTGCAGGAATGATTTATACAGAGGAATGTCTAGTTTTTTATGAACATTTCATGATCTCTGTAGAAGCTTTGCATCTCACTCTGTTGACCATGCTGATGTGTTCCTCAGAGCTGCTGAAGTTCTTGGCCAGATCAGAGATGCACAGCGACTCCTCCTGGCAGGTATGCACCCAGTGCTGGTACTCTGATGTCCCGGGAATCCTGTCCAAGAAGATTCTGAAGGCCTCCCACACGGCTTCCTGACACACTGACAGAACAAACGGAAGCATAAGAGCGTCCTGCTGGAGGATCCATCCAGAGGAACAGTGAGACGTACCTCTTAGCTGGTAGTAGGCCTGGTGGCTGGCCAGGACCTGCTCCACCGTCTCTGTAGGACAGATCCTCACGCCTGAGTGAAGGAAAACCGACCTTCTGGAGCGATGTGGGAAGTCCAAAGCTTTACTCTCAGAGGACGTCTTCAGTAGATCCACCAGACTCATGGAGTCCTCTGATCGGCGCATGACGGCACCATCTGAGACAGAATCACAGAGAAAATCTCCAGTGAACCCAAACGGACCATTTTCACTATTAAACACGATAAATGAGGGGTCATTGTACTCCCCGAACAGGTCACCAGTCTGCTGCGGGGCCACACACACAGACACACACACAAACTCACACACACACACACACACACACACACACACACACACACATACACACACGCACACAGACAGACAGACACACACATTCCTAGGGACAATTTCTCAGCAGCCAATTAACCTAACATGTATGTTTTTGGAGGGTTCGAGGAAACCCACACATACAAGGGGAGAACATGCAAACTCCACACAGAAAGGCCAGTGTTCCAAGCCTCTTTAACAGGAAAAGTTTTGGCTTATTTATTTTGTTTGCATGTTTTCTTTTGTTTTTTTTGTTTTTTTTGTGTTCAAACAAACTTAAGCCTGAATATAAAGATGGTTATTTAAAAAAATAATTACAGCAGATTTGATAAGCTGGAGCAAGTTGTCGACATGTCAGTACGGGTCCCCGAAGAGTCACACCCAAAAGCATGTGTCGCTGATTTTTAAAATCTTGGGCCAAAAGATTTGATCCCTGGAAGATTTTTGCCAAACCACTGGTTTACTTATTTTCATCTTTTTATTGGCATAAAACAGTAAGAACATTTCTTTTCTTCCATCTGGTTTAGTGATCAAACTTTCTTTGAGGTGACCGAATGAGCCCTAAAATATTCAACAAATAAAGGGGAGAGTACGGGAAATTATGACACACTGTGGTTCTGTCCTCTAATTCTTTCTACTATTCTCTGTCAGACTGTCTTGGTTCTTGATGTATCCACATCCTCCTTGTCTGGTCCCAGTCTTTCATCTTGTTCATTCTTCTCTAATGTCTTTTCATTTAGTTTTTTCCACCACTAGTTGGTACGGTATGATTCACATGTTGTCCACCTCTCTCTTCCTCCTCTTTGGGAGAGAGTTTGTCTCCCTCCCAGGGCTCGAGAAGGAGCCCTGGTTGGGTCATTAACATCCCTTCCAGCCAGGTCTTCCTGTCTTCCTGCCTGCCCGCCCACCCGCCTGTCTGCATGTCCGCTTGCCCGCCCACCCGGTAATGCTAAAACTGTTTTTATAGTCTGTATCTCTGCTTCCCTGGCGCTCTCCGCCTGGTCCTGAAGCAGCGATCCGGTCACATAGGGTTAAAACAGATCAGAAAAGTCAAGGTTTTGTTTGTACTTTTGGTTTTGAGGTCACGGTTTGATTCATTTTTGGTATAATTTTGGACCACGGCCAACTCCTTTGGCCGAAACTCAGTCGTTTCGCTTTGTTAGCGTGGACTCAACCAGCAGCTAGCTCTCAGTATCAAATCCACCATGACTGGAGGAGTCTATGCAGTCCCGACAGAACTGAGAAGGAGACGATCAGAAAGGAGGCGCTTTGAGCCCAGTGTCCCTGCTGTTGTCATGGGTAACATCCGGACGCTCGCTGGTAAGATGAAGGAACTGGGGACGCTCATTCTGACCCAGCAGGAGTGTGGAGGGGCCACTTTGGTGGGCTTCATTGAAGCCTCAATATTCAAGTTCAATATTAATAGAAAAGTTTTCATTCATTCATCTTTTAAACCGTTTATCCATAACAGGGTCGCGTTGGGGTACTGAAGCCTATCCTGGCTGATTCAAGGCGAGAAACAGGGTACACCCTGAACAGGTCGCCAGTCTGTTGTCAAGAAAAAGTTTTTCTCATATAAAATAATAACTTTTCATATGAAGCAAAGCTTAAAAGTACTGGAAACAAACTAAACGACATGAAACACACTAGTCAGTCAGTCAGTCAGTCATCTTCTTATTCGTCTATCCCTGTCGGGTTGCGGGGCTTGCCGGAGCCCATCCCGGCTAATTTAAGGCGAAGGGCAGAGTACACCCCGAACAGGTCGCCAGTCTGTTGCGGGTGAAACACACTAAATATGAATAAAACAGCCTTCAGAAAATTAGAGTTTATTTATGGTTCCTGTTTAAACACCAGCAGAGCATTCTGGGATGTGTAGGATCAGTGCTACGTGCACTCTAAGCTCTAGTGATCAAAAAGGCCCAGCAGAGGATGTACTTTCTGCTGCAGTTGAAGAAAGCCAAGCTGCCCGCCCAGATGTTGGTGCAGTTTTACAGAGCCATCATCGAGTCCATCCTCACCTCCTCCATCACCGTATGGTACGGTGGAGCCACAGCCAGGGACAAACACAGACTGCAGCGCATTGTGCGCTCTGCAGAGAAGGTGATCGGCTGCAGCCTTCCATCTCTCGAAGACCTGTACGTCTCCAGGACTCGGGGGCGTGCAGGTCGGATAGCAGCTGACCCTTCCCACCCTGGACATGGACTTTTTGAGCGACTCCCCTCGGGCAGGAGGCTCCGGTCCATTCGGACCAGAACGTCCCGCCACAAAAACAGCTTCTTCCCTTCTGCCGTTAGTCTAATTAACACTTTATAACCTGGATCCCCACATCTCTTAGTCACCTCCCTCTTGCCACTTTACCATCTTTATTATTCTTTATTATTCTTTATTATTTTTTATTATTTTCTATGACATTGCACTACTTTTCTTTTTCTTTCTGAACACTCTGTTTTGTTAAAATTATTTTTATTTATTTTATTTTTTATTATTTTCATCTTATAATATTGCACAGCTGTATCAAAGCAAGTTCCTAGTCTCTGATATTCTCATTGACATGGCAATAAAAGCGTTCTGATTCTGATAATGGACCAGGATCTGTAGTTATCTGGTATAGCTCCGTGGGCCAGAGTTTGACCCCTGTGGTATAGAGTTTTATTTTTGACATAAGTGTGGTACACAAACTACAAAACATCACACTCATACGTGCACTAGCGACAGCCTGCTTCATCCAAGAAAACTACTTGTGAAATGATATAGTTCACACATGCGTACAAGGTGCTGGGTTATGGTCCAAATACATGCACCGTCACACCTCCACCTTATAAACATTATGGTACATCATAAGTTTGAAGGAGGGCTCAGTGGGTAGGGTGAGTGTCCTGTAACCGGAGGGTCGCTGGTTCAATCTCCCACCTGGAGTTCATGCTGAGGTGTCCCTGAACAAGACGCTGCTCTCCCAACATCTCCTGTTGATGGTTTTCACCAACAGGTATGAATGTGTGTGAATGTGAGTTACACTGTAAAGCACATTGAGAACCAACGCAGGTAGAAAAAAGCTGGAGAAAACATTTACAATTTAAAGTATAAAGATCCTACTTCATGCTTCTGAATCGGGTTGGTCTAGACCGGTTCTGCACAGCATTTCTCTTCATCTTCCTCACTATCAGTCATTCTACACACCAGCATCCTCTGCTGTCCAGAGTCACTGTCTCCTACTTTGCAGTCACTAATCTTCAGATTACACCATCTACACCAGATGGAATCTACCAGTGTAACTTTCTTCACCCTGTCTTCCAGACTTTTTCACTATAGACATTTCCATCCTTCAGCATTCCTCTCTAGGATACCAAACCTGCCCATCTTCTGTTTCCTCTCTCACTGTATCACCTCATCAAGGTCTGACCACACACACATCCTACCTGAGGGGCAAACCCACAAACAATGTTCAACATCACATCTCCAGTTTCAGGCTCGTCAGTGTGTCTGACACTGTTTTTACCTCCAGAAACATTCCAAACATTAATTTGTGTTTTGCATTTTCATTAAAAAACTCGACCTAACGATCAATGAGACGTTTCCCATCTTGTTTTTATTTCCTGCTTGGATTTTTTTCCAACCAAACAGCTTCCAAAGCGACGAAAACCTCCTAAAGAAAGTTTCTTTTCAGCTTATGAACGAACTGTGAGGTGAAAAGGTGAAAATCCAGGTCCAGGCAGCAGAGTTCTACTTTCTCTCAAAGAAAACATGAGTCCAAAGAAAGTATCTGTAGGAAGAGCCTCACACAACGAGCGGGGAAAAGGGAGAGTATGAAGGTGTGAGAGCCAATCAGCTGCTGCTCTGTTCCCTGGAAGAACTGTCAGAGAACTGTGATTAGACCTGAGCTGTGATCTGGAGCTCCTCTGTTCGATGGATGGAGGAGAAGAGGAGAAATTCCTCGGACAGCTCCGTGAATTCACTGACCGGATTTATGCAACCATAAGAAGCTTTCTTTCCCGAAGTGAGAAGTTTAGCACATTTATTTATAGTTTTACTGCTTTATTCTTCTGGTTCTACATCTGGCTCTCTATGGGGGGTGTGGGAGTGGATTACCTTTCATTCCAGTGGCCTGCGATGCGGCCCCGAGCAGCAGGATGAGTCTGAGGGCCCCGAGCATGGTGCCGGGCCTGAAGGGGAGGTGGTCCAGCTGGCTGAGGGGGTGTCCTGGCTTCAGCCGGTCATGGAGGTGTTAGGTGGACTCCTGCAGGAGGAGGAAATGTGGGCGGGTTGGTTTGTAGAATAATCTGTTTAACTTGCCTCAGACATAATCTGTCCTTAGCGTAGCGCTCACACGTCATCCTGTTAGTGGCTTTCTGGGGGCATCTGCCAAACACGGACCCCCTCCCTCTCTCTGGTGCTCCCTGCAGGTGATCGGCATGCATTATCAGACTGGAACCAGACTGGAACCAGACTCCAGCGAACGGAAACAGCAGCTTCAGCTCAAAGACTAAGATTTACAGAAATCTTTGTCTGAACAAATGTTTTTTCTAAACACATGTTGTGAATAAAAGCGGCTGAAATGAGCTTCCTCTGCGGGAGGGCTGGGCTCTCACTCAGGGATAGACTGAGGAGCTCTGCCATTTTCTCTGAGTCGAGAGAAGCCAAATGGGGTGGTTCAGGCATCTGGTTGGTATGCCTCCCACGTCCCACTGTGAGGAGACCCAGAGGTAGACCCCAGACTTGCTAGAGATGGTGTCTCTCGACAGGGAACACCTCAGGATCCTCCTGGGTGAGATGGAGGATGCAGTCAGGGTGAGGGAAGCCTGGGTTTCCTGTCTGATGCTGTTGCCCAGCGACCTGGACTGGGATGCCATGGAATAAAACCCTTATGTTGCCAATAACATGGAACAAATCTCTGGGGTAAAGCCAATCAAAATGCATCCCTCCCCAACCCGCCTCTGCAAATAATTTGATGCGTATGCAATGCCAGTCTAATGAGCGGGTGGCACCTGAAATTACTCATATGTAATGGGAGGTGTTGTCCTTGTGCAGCTGGGGTGGTAAACTAGCTGCGCACTGGGAATCCATGTCAGCTACTGAAGGCGGTCTAATTAATTCCCAGCTTGATTGTTTTAATAATATTATGGGGGGCAGTTCTCTTTGTGCTTCACTGGGCTCTGTTTTTTTCTGGCTCGCTCCATGTGGAATGTATCGCTTTCAACACCATCCAGCCTCTGATCTTATGAGGGAAGCTTGAGAAATTAGGTGTGGATCTTGTTTTTTTGTTGTAAATCCACAGTTTTCCAAGAGATCCTCATCATGCCAGATCCAAAAATATTCAGATGACACCTCAGTTGTGGCCAGTGTGACGGATGGTGGAGAGGAGCAGTACACTAGGATCCATCCTGACTCCACCCACTGGACCAAAAATAATAGACTAATGATGAAGCAGTCAGATTAGATTCTCATTCATCCGGGTGAAAGATTTTCTGAAATCCGTTCCATTCGTTATCTTCCGGGGCCGGATCACCAGGGGCACACCCAGGCTTTTCTCACCCCGGCTGCATCCTCCAGCTCACCAGGAGGATCCTGAGGTGTTCCCTGTCCAGCTGTGAGACATAGTCTCTCCAGCAGGTTCGGTGTCTACCCCTGAGTCTCCTTCTAGTGGGATGTAACACCTCACCAGTGAGGCATTGGTAGTTATCCTACTAACTAACCGAACCACCTCATCTGGCTTCTCTCAACCCAGAGGAGCGACGGTTCGACTCCGAGAATAAATGATACTCATGTTTTTCTTTAACTTTCTAGTTTGGAATAAAATTTTCACGTTCGTGTTTTTTTTTTTTAAACTAAATTCCCAGCTTCATGTCACAAAAGAAAAATAAAAACATTTTTTTCCAAACTGGAGCCAAACGAGCAGATGGAGGATCATGGAGTCACTTAGGGCTTCTTTCTATTTAACTTTCAGTTTTTGGAGAAAAATGAGTTTTTCCTTCAAAAACATTCTTGTTTTTTAATGACTTTGTATTTTCATCATTTTTCTAAGAGTTTTAATGATTATTTACTTTGTAAACTTTAAGAAAAATTGTTTATTAAATGAAGTAAAGAATTAATTTCTACTGATTGTTTTTCTTTTAGAAACAAGTTAATGTTTGTTTACAGATGATTGATTTTAAACAGCAGTAACCACTGCCACGATCAGAGGGTTTAAACTGGATCCCACTCCCCATTTTAACTTGGTCAATAAAACTAATGGAGGTCTCATCAAGCCATTCACAGGTTCATTCATTGGGAGACGGTGGCTCAGTGGCAGAGCGTTCGCCCATGGACTGGAAGTTAACCGGAAGTTAATCGGGTTCGCATCCTACTGAGTGCATGTCTACGGTCCTTGCAGAAGACACCTAACCTCCCGTTTCTTCCACTGTTGGCACTGTCATAGGTGGCAGCCTGCTGCGGTGAAATGCAGCACATAAATTTCCAGGTGAGGAATGATTAAAGTATTCCGTTCCGTCATCTTCCGCTTGTTCCGGGGTCGGGTCGCGGGGGCAACAGCCTCAAACGGGCAGCCCAGGCCTCTCTCACCCTGGCTGCATCCTCTAGCTCACCTGGAAGGATCCCCGGCCAGCTGTGAGACATAGTCTCTCCAGTGGGTCCGGGGTCTGCCCCCCGGTCTCCTCCCGGTGGGACGTGCCCGAAACACCTCGCCTGCGAGGCGCTCAGGGGGCATCCTGACCAGATGCCCAAACCACCCCATCTGGCTCCTCTCGACCTGGAGGAGGAGGGGCTTGACACCGAGCTCCTCCCGGATGGCAGAGCTCCTCACCCGATCTCTGAGTGAGAGCCCAGCCACCCTGCGGAGGAAGCTCATTTCGGCCGCTTGTACCCGCGATCTCATTCTTTCGGTCACCACCCACAGCTGGTTACCATGGTGAGGGTGGGAACGTAGATCGACTTGTAAACCGAGAGCTTTGCTTTTCGGCTCAGCTCTTTCTTTACCATGACAGACCGATGCAGCGTCCTAGTTATTGCTGATGCCGCCTGTCAATCTCCCGCCCCATCCTTCCCCCACTTGTGAACAAGACCCCAAGATACTTAAACTCCTCCACTTGGGGCAGGACCCTGTTCCTGACCGATTAAAGTATATTGAAATGAAATTCAGACGTTTTGTTTTCTGAACCATTTATCCCTGAAGAGGTTGCAGGGTTTAACCCGGCTGATTTCAGGTTAGAGGCAGGATACATCCCAAACAGGTCACCAGTCTGTTGCAGACACACACACAACCATCCACACACACACTCATTCCTATGGGTCATTTTGTAGCAGCCAATTGCGTAGCGGCTAACATGCATGTTTATGGAGGGTGGGTGGAAACCAGAGAAAACGCACACATACAGGGGGAGAACATCCAAACTCCACAAAGAAAAACCAGTCTTTCAAGACTCGCCCCCTCTCCGAGACTCAAACCACGGACCTTCTTGCAGTGAGGCCACCGTGGAGCCCCTCATTAACAGGTGTAGAGCGTCTACTTTGAGCCAAACGTGAGTTTTTCTTTAACCTAGAAAGGGTTTGAAGTTTTCATCTGGACAGAGCTTTTAATGATCAAGAGGTTTGGATGGATCGCTTCTGGATGGATGAGGAATTACACGGACTTGTTTTTCTTCAGCATTAAAGCAGGTATGAACATGTAAAAGTTTAATCCTCAGAAACCAGGAGAATTCCTCCTCTGGTAGAGACAGATAATCCAGGTTTTTCTCACTGTTTGGCGTCGTTGTTTAACCTTTCACCGGTCAAATAATCCCCACCGACCCCTCCCCGTCTGATCTACCACAACAACACCAGCTGGACCAAACGTCCTGCCTGCAGGATGCACCGCTAACAGAACATTTAATGATCAAAAATAAAGAGGCTTTTTTTTCATTTCAGCTCCATTTGTTCTGTTTTTTTCTGCATAAAAAACAAATTAACATTCTGTTTAAACCTAATTATTGTCTGCTTTGTTAGAACGAGCCGTCCATCATTGGAAGTAAATAAGAAATGAAAGCCTTTGAACGGCGCGTTCCCGTACCGGGCGGTATTTATTGTTATAGTTTTTGATGATATTAATTGTTCACACACAGTCGGTACCAACTGGTTTAATGACCTAACCATCCCGAACATACGTGTTGGTAAATCTTCAAGAAACGCTTTTCATTGCAGCAGCTGCATCGCCTGAAAGAAAATGTACTGTATTTTCACGACCATAAGGCGCAAATAAAAGTCTAAGATTTTCTTCAAAATGAGCGGTGCGCCCTATCGTGCAGTGCGTCCTATCGTGCAGTGCGTCCTATCGTGCAGTGCGTCCTATCGTGCAGTGCGCCCTATCGTGCAGTGCGTCCTATCGTGCAGTGCGCCCTATCGTGCAGTGCGTCCTATCGTGCAGTGCGTCCTATCGTGCAGTGCGCCCTATGTGCGTGGTGAAAAAAACAAGTGAAGCAGATAAATGCTACGCTTGTGATTCCTGGAGGTCTGATAAAGGAACTCCAACCGCTGGACATTGACGTGAACCGGCCGTTCAAAGTAAGGCTGCGAGCGGTGTGGGAGCGATGGATGACTAGAGGAGACCACAGCTTCTCAAAGGGTGGAAGGCAGGGCCGGGCGAGTTACCCCACAGTTTGCCAGTGGATTGTAGATGCTTGGGCTAACGTGTCTGCTGGCACTGTTGTCTGAGCTTTCCCAAAAGCAGGCATCATTTCCGAGGAGCTGCACGGTTCAGAAAGTGACTCTGACAGCGAGGAAAGTGAACCTGCGAGGTTGGATTTAGAGCAGCTGTTAGATTCTGAAACAGAGGATGAGGACTTGGATGGATTTGATAAATGACTTTATGACGACTGTAATTAATATTTAAATAAAACCAACCAAACTCAGTTTTAGTCCCGATCTATTTTTAAATACACACACTTGTCTTCTTGTGTGTGTTGTTGTAAGGTGGACGTACGTAGTAGAGGATATGTATACAGATAAGGTGCACCTAATGATAGGGTGCGGGTTTCATATGTATATGAAACCCGCACCCTATCATTAGGTGCACCTTATCTGTGTGTTAAATACAGAGCACATGAAACTAGGACTGCGCCTTTAAATACAGTGGCCCTTTTGGTTGTGAAAATACGGAATTAGACTGGAGGTGTTAAAACCAGACGGTGGAAGTACTTAAGTGAGGGATGATGCCCGATGAGGCGTCCTGGCTTGTTCACGCCCACATGTCGCCCATGACAGTTAATGGACACTTTGAAGGCGGTTAGTTCTTAAACCATGAAAATATTAAAATATGAATTGATTATAGGCATTACTGTCATAATACCCCTCTCATCTGGATCACTCCTTCCCTTCTTTGTTCTAATTTGGCACACCTGGTCACAATCCCCAGATCTGCCTTATTTTCCTTTGGACTATTCAAGCCTTGGTGTCCCTCACTTCCCTGATGGAGGATTCATCTGCATCACCTACGTTCCCCTTGGCTCCTGGTGCACCCTGCCTTCCTGCTGAGCTACGTCCTTCTGGTTCTCTATCATCCTGCCGAGCTACGTTGTCACCCAGTCAAGCTCTATCCCTCTGGTCCCCTCGACATCCAGCCAGGGTCTCCTTCTGGTCGTACACAGTTCTGTTTGGTTCTTCACTTCCTCCAATAAACTGGTTAAAACTGGCATTGCATTTGGGTCCTACTTCACACATCACCGCCAACCTTGACAGTCACTGTGGACTCACAGGAAGAAGGTCAGGGGTTTGAGTCCTTGAGTGGGGTCGAGGCTTGAAACACTTTCTAATTGTTTCCTCACTGCTTCAAAAGCTTCATTTCACTGTTCTCAGTTTACTTCAGCTTCTGTCCTCATGTCTCCTCTTCTCCGTCTGGCAGCTTCTGACTTTCCCTGGTTACACTAAAACTTAATACAGTCCACCATCTTTATAGATGCTCAGTTTATCTAGATGTAGGTGTCTGCACCCATTTGGGTGTGAGCACACTCAGTAAATTTGGTTCTCGAATTGTTGCTAAAAGGAATGAAGGAAAACAAAAACTAAACTGTCTTTTGCAATCATTTTCAACACGGGCTCTGAAAAGAAACAGATTGAGACGAAGCTCGTCTCTCTGAGAATCCGTCCCCTTATGAAAAGGAAAATAACATTCATTCTTTTTGCAGAGAAATGTTCCTAAGTGTTATTCTGCTCAGAAACCCTCCAAGCCCCGCCCCCCACCTCAGTGCCTACAGGAGGCTTCATGGGAACAAAAGACTTAATCAGAATCAGCTGTTCCCCCTCTGCTGGGACCCTCTTGTGACGCAACACAGATGTGGATTATGTCAAAGCAGCTGATGCATGAATGGCAGAACGATCCCCGGATACATTCAACTCCACCGTAACCACGACAACAAACTCTGATCCAAAAAAAGTTACTCTTCTAAAAAATACTCTGAGTAATAAACTGGGCCTTCAGTTGGTTTTTATGCAGTTGGAATGTGGTGGAGATACTGGGACGGTGATTCTCTGGGAAACCAGAACTTCCCAGAATTCTATGACCAAACTCTGGGAGCTAACGGCTAATCAGCAGCTTCTTTCTGTTCCATCGTCTTCCGCTTATCCCGGGCTGAGTTGCAGGAGCAACAGCCTCAGACGAGAAGCCCAGGCTTCTCTCACCCCGCTGCATCCCCCAGCTCACCTGGGAGGATCCCAAGGGGTTCCCTGTACAGCTGTAAGACATCATATACTTTCAATCACCGCCCGCTGCTGGTGACCAAAGAATGATACCACCATGGTAACCAGAATCTACCCTCCAACCCTCACCATGGTAACCAGAATCTACCCTCCAACCCTCACCATGGTAACCAGGATCTACGTTCCTACCCTCACCATGGTAACCAGAATCTATGTTTCTACCCTCACCATGGTAACCTAGATCTACGTTCCTACCCTCACCATGGTAACCAGAATCTATGTTTCTACCCTCACCATGGTAACCTAGATCTACGTTCCTACCCTCACCATGGTAACCAGGATCTACCCTCTAAAACTCACCATGGTAACCAGGATCTATGTTCCTACCCTCACTGTGGTAACCAGGATAAGCATTCCTACCCTTACCATGGTAACCAGGATCTTTGTTTCTATCCTCACCATGGTAACCAGGATCTACGTTCCTACCCTCACCATGGTAACCAGAATCTATGTTTCTACCCTCACCATGGTAACCAGAATCTATGTTTCTATCCTCACCATGGTAACCTAGATCTACGTTCCTACCCTCACCATGGTAACCAGGATCTACGTTCCTACCCTCACCATGGTAACCAGGATCTACGTTCCTATCCTCACCATGGTAACCAGGATCTACGTTCCTATCCTCACCATGGTAACCAGGATCTACCCTCTAAACCTCACCATAGTAACCAGGATCTACGTTCCTACCCTCACCATGGTAACCAGCTGTTGGTGGTTGGCCGACAGAACAGGATCACATGTACAAGCGGCTGAAATGAGCTTCCTCTGCAGGGTGGTTGGGCTCTTACTCAGAGATAGATTGAGGACCTCTGCCATCCAGGAAGATCTTGGAGTAGAGCCAGTGCTCCTCCGAGTCAAGAGAAGTCAGATGGGATTGTTTGGGCATCTGATTAGGATGTCTCCCTCGCTGGTGAGGAGACCTAGAGGGAGACCGTGGACCTGCTGGAGAGACTATCACAGCTGGACAGGGAACACCTCGGGATCCTCCCAGGTGAGCTGGATGAAGAAAGCCTGGGTTTCCCGTCTGAGTGACTGTTGCCCCAGCAACCTGGCCCTGAATAAGTGGACAACAACGGAACAGAATGGATGTTCTGATCAGAGGTCTCTTTACGCTGCGTTTGAGACTGAAAATGCATCCAGAGTTCAGTCTCATCCACTGGTAAAGCAGCGAGGCTGGTTTCCAGGCGACAGCCATGACGCTCCAACCAAGTTATAAATCTCCTCATTTATCACTGATTGAATTTATGAGTCAGAATTTCTTTCTTTGAGTAGTTTATGTAGAATTTTATCCACTGTTGCAAAACAATTTCCCTTCAGGAAAATAATAACGTCACATTGTATTGAACTTTATGACGATGTTTATTTTTCTTTTCGGTTGTCGGGTGTATTTATGTTTACCCAGTCCCACACACCGTGCATCTGAGACTTCTAAAATAACCTTCCATGTCTTTGGTTTCTATAAAATAAAAAAGGTTTGTTTCAAACAGAATGAAAGGATAATGAGCTTCACTAGACGAAGTTAATTTAATGAGTCATCTGCAGGTCAGTGGAAACACATTAGAGTCTTGGTGTGAATACTTGACATTCGAAGAGAGAAGCAGAATAAATAAGATGTTGTGGCTGCGCTGTCAGAGATGAACATCACATTCACAGAAACCGTCCAAGCGTCTCCCATCAAGCTAATTAAGATGTAACCGAGACTCTGAGCTCTGTGATTAGCACACCATTTGCAATTTAACTGCTGCATATTTGCAGTTTAAAGTGATTAACTTGACAATAAATTGTTGTCAGATCTGCTCGGCATGCTGGAAGAGAGGCAGCGGCTGATGGAGAAACGTTTAGATGAAATTAGTTCTGCTGACAGAATAAACACACAGCTCGCAAACCGTTCACATGAAAAACAGGGCGATGTGAGATGTGGAGGGTAACCTTGGATACCCTTTGTTTCCAATTATGAATAACCAAATAATTTACTGGTATTTGCATCGGGTTTTCATCCACAGGAGACCCGCCAAGGAGAAATAGTATGACACACACGTGAAGACAAAACAACAGAGGCCTCGTTTATAAAGTGGGTTTACTGACAAATACGAGCATTTGCCAAATCCTGCACAAACCGAGTATTCTATGAAGGGGATGGAATACAAGCGGCTGAAATGAGCTTCCTCCGCAGGGTGGCTGGGCTCTCACTCAGAGATCGGGTGAGGCCATCCAGGAGCTTGGTGTCGAGCTACTCCTCCTCCAGGTTGAGAGGAACCAGATGGGGTGGTTTTGACATCTGTTCAGGATGACCCCCGAGCACCACGCTGGAGGTGTTTTGTGCACGTCCCACCAGGAGGAGACCAACAGGCAGACCCTGGACCCGCTGGAGAGACTATGTCTCACAGTTGGCTGGGGAACAACTCGGGATCCTTCCAGGTGAGCTGGAAGACGCAGCCGGGGTGAGAGAAGCCCGGGTTTCCCGTCTGAGGCTGTTGCCCCCACGACCTGGACCCAGATGAGTGGAAGATGACGGAACGGGACGGAGTGCGTGTTCTTTGAAGTAACTCCAAGTAAAGTCAAAAGCTGCTACACTTTAAGATGTGGGGAAAAGACGAGCCACGCTAAGACGACCTTTTATATCAAATTAACAAATGATGAACAAAAAGCAATATTATTAAAGCTATGATACGTTTGGGTGTGAGGAACATAGCGGACGGTAAACAGTGTGGCTCTTTAAGAGTACAGGCATGTTGCCGATGTGAACCATGATGTGAACCATGTGGGTAAAAGGTGTAACAGATCTTTCACAGCCCCTAAAGATCCGAACGGGGAGGGAGAAACACAAGTGACCCACACTCACCCCGCTGCTGGGACAGAGGAGGCTGCCCACCCACCCAGCCAGGTGCAGAAAACACCCACTGTCAGAGTCCTCTCGGCACCAAGGAGCACAGAACTGTGGGGCAGATGATCTATCTGTACTCCATGGCAGCAAGCGGGAACACGAGAGGTCAGAAGCCAAGGTGCAGACCAAAGGGAAAATAATCACCCTATTGACCCAGCAGCCCCCCACCACCTGAGAGGCACCCACTGTAGGCCCAACAGGACCAGACAGGACAGGACCGCTCCAGACGCAAATACCACAGGTGTCGTGATCCCCTCGCCTGCCGCCAGAGGGAGCCCTAAACCTTCCTCATCACCCTGATTAGGGACACCGGAGATTGATTTCTGATGCCACACACCTGTGGAGCCTGCTGCCTATGTAAGGGGAATCACCCTGGACTTCCGGGCGTGAGCCGGCAAATGGTGGAATGCCCCCTGCAGGTCAGGGACAGGGTCCGGTCCCAAGAGTAGGAGTTTAAGTATCTCGGGGTCTTGTTCACGAGTGGGGGAAAGATGGAGCGGGAGATCGACAGGCGGATCGGTGCGGCATCAGCAATAACTAGGACGCTGCATCGGTCCGTAGTGGTTAAGAAAGAGCTGAGCCAAAAAGCAAAGCTCTCGATTTACAAGTCGATGCACGTTCCGACCCTGACCATGGTACCCAGGATCTACGTTCCTCCTCTCACCATGGTAACCAGGATCTACGTTCCTACCCTCACCATGGTAACCAGGATCTACGTTCCTACCCTCACCATGGTAACCAGGATCTACGTTCCTACCATCACCATGGTAACCAGGATCTACGTTCCTACCCTCACCATGGTAACCAGGATCTACGTTCCTACCCTCACCATGGTAACCAGGATCTACGTTCCTTCCCTCACCTGCTGTGGTGTGGGTGGTGACCGAAAGAATGAGATCGCGGATACAAGCGGTCGAAATGAGCTTCCTCCGCAGGGTGGCTGAGCTCTCACTCAGAGATCGGGTGAGGAGCTCTGCCATCCGGGAGGAGCTCGGAGTCGAGCCACTCCTCCTCCAGGTTGAGAAGAGCCAGATAGAGTGGTTCGGGCATCTGCTCAGGATGCCCCCGAGTGCATCGTTGGTGAGGTGTTTCAGGCACGTCCCACCGGGAGGAGACCAAGACGCAGACCCCGGACCCGCTGGAGAGACTATGTCTCACAGTTATCTGGGAACGACTCGGGATTCTTCCAGGTGAGCTGGAGGATGCAGCCGGGGTGAGAGAAGCCTGGGCTTCCCATCTGAGGCTGTTACCCCAGCAACCTGGCCCCAGATAAGCGGAAGACTACGGAACGGAACCCTGGACTTCTACATCGGATTATCTTCATCCTTCCCAGCCAGGTCCTCCTGGCTTCCTGACCACGAGTTTGATCTCTGTTGTATCATTTGAACTTTTGGATCCTGAGCTAATCCTGTGCCCTTTGCCTTCCAGACTTACCTGACTTCTGTTAATAAATCCTGTCCTGCATTCACGTCCTCCTCCTTCCACGTCACAACAGGCCCGTTTTAGATATTTTAGAGTGAGGTAAACTTTGGAGCGTTAGCGAATGCATCATGTTGGTGGTGAAGTAAGGAGGGTTTTAACACGAAGCCTTGAGGAACTCCAGTTTGGAATGAAAACTAAAAATTTGATTTTATCAAGTTTTTCATACAGAAAATATTTACAGTTTGTTTTTCAGTTGAATTTTAGAGTTAAGTTAAGAGATTGTTTCATAATCTGTGGCTGTAAATATTTTGGTTAAACTTGTTTCCTTGAAGTTTATCTGAAATTTATGAGATCTGTGGTTTAATTAAAACAGAAATAAATGAGGTTTTTTCACCTCCATCCTGAGTAAATAAAATCTGTTTTTTTTTTGGGAATGATTGTGTATCACTAACAGGTTTAACCTGACCCCGTCTGCCCCTCTTCCACTGGTTCATTTCTTCTTTGGTGTCTCAGAGGAGACCAAAGCATTCATAATGAGGTCAGTAATCTGATATTCTGTTTGATTTCATGAAGCCAAAGGTCCTGCAGGTGTGTGACAGGAGATGAGGATTGATTTTTGTTTGTTTCAGAGCTTTGGGTTTTAGCTTCTGAGCCTTCTTTGGCACGGGCTAACCTTTGTTTACTTCCTGTAATGATGTTGAAAGTGACTCAGATTAAATCAAACTATCAGAAATATTTACAAAAAGTTTTCTGTGTAAAAGATTCTGACATTTTAACATTCAAATGTTCATTAAAGGTGTAAATAAGTCGTAAAAACCAACTGAAACCCGGTTCAGAGTCAAACTTTCAAAATGGAACTCCATTAAGAAGATCTTCGTTCATCAGGAGAATCTTCACACGTCTGAAATCATGATTGAAGAAATAAATCAGCTGTAGGTTCGGTGTCTCTGCATCTTGTGGGATGAAGATCAGTGTGTTTTATTTACACTGAGAAACGCTTTTAAAGGCACAGGACTAGATCATTTTTCTTGTTGAACACACGCCGCAGGAAAACCTAGCTGGGCTCGCGCTCTCTAGTCCCTCTGCTCTATTTTGTTTGGACAAGTACCAACGTATCAGGGATGGTTTATGAGAGCTTATAAACAAATACCGGCCAATCAGAAAAAACGCAAGTTTTTAGTCTTTGTGTCTTGTTTTTTGTATTTTTTGTATGAGTAAACTTGGGTTTTTGTGTTACTCTGTTCCGATGGAGCAGCATAGATCCAACACAAATCACCAGATATGTCCGACCTGGTGGAGGGTGTACTCGGGTGTGGTCGTACTCCTCCAGCCAGCACTCACATAGTATTGGAGGACTCATAGTGCAGTCTGATAGTTTCAGGATGAAGAGGAAGAGCGACGCTGTCTCTGAACACAATGAAGTTCATCGCTCTGGTTACTTTATGAACAGGAGTGTGATTAATTCAGTTCAATTTTATTTGTTACATCATCTTCCGCTTATCTGGGGCAAGGTCGCAGGGGCAACAGCCTGAGACGAGAGGTCCAGGCCTCTCTCTCCCCGGCTGCATCCTCCAGCTCACCCAGAAGGATCCCAAGTCGTTCCCCGTTCAGCTGTGAGACATAGTCGACATAGTCTCTCCAGCAGGTCCGGGGTCTGCCTTTGCTCTCCTCCCGTTGGGATGTGCCCGAAACACCTCACCACCGAGGTGCTCGGGAGGCATCCTGACCAAATGCCCGAACCACCGCATCTGGCTCCTCTCGACCTGAAGGAGGAGCGACTCGACACTGAGCTCCTCTTGGATGGCAGAACTCCTCACCCAATCTCTGAGTGAGAGTGCAGCCACCCTGCGGAGGAAGCTCATTTTGGCGGCTTGTATCCGCGATCTCATTCTTTTGTTGTTTTGTTCTATTTTATAGAAATAAAACAAAATCACAAAAAATGGTCTCAACAGGCTTCAATTTGCAGATTAAAAAAAAAAAAAACAAGGAATAAAAAAGAAAATGAAGAATGTAGAAACACAAAAAGATAACTAACAAAAGCTAGCAAAACAAAATCAGCTCATTCCTGCCCTTAGACCCTCCTTCACAGTGAGGAAAAACTTTAAAAAAGAACAGCAGCGGGGATAAAAAGAAGAAACCTGATGGGAATCCACATGAAGGAGAGATCCCTCCCCGGGACGAGCAGACTAATAATTAAATATGATCTTTTTCTGAAAAAATCAGTAGACATTCTTCATCCTGATGGAAACAGGTTGGTTAAGCAAGCACAGGGCCCTCCTCAGTCTGACCACGCCCAGGACAGGAACACAGAGACCTCCTCAGTCTGACCACGCCCAGGACAGGAACACAGAGACCTCCTCAGTCTGACAACGCCCAGGACAGGAACACAGAGACCTCCTCAGTCTGACCACGCCCAGGACAGGAACACAGAGACCTCCTCAGTCTGACCAATCACAGGACAGGAACACAGAGACCTCCTCAGTCTGACCACGCCCAGGACAGGAACACAGAGACCTCTTCAGTCTGACAACGCCCAGGACAGGAACACAGAGACCTCCTCAGTCTGACCACGCCCAGGACAGGAACACAGAGAGCTCCTCAGTCTGACCAATCACAGGACAGGAACACAGAGACCTCCTCAGTCTGACCACGCCCAGGACAGGAACACAGAGACCTCCTCAGTCTGACCACGCCCAGGACAGGAACACAGAGGATCCATCAGGAATCTAAAACAAGGAGGAAGAGAGAGGTGGACAACATGTGATTCATACTGAACCAACTAGTGGTGGAAAAAATAAAGAGAACAATGAATGAGATGAAAGACAGGGATCAGAGAAGGAGGATGTGGATCCATCAAGAACAGACTGATGGATCCATCAGTCTGGTAGAGAATAGTACTTTGTAGATAGAATCAGAAAACAGAACCACAGTGTGTCATACTTTCACCAGATTCATTAAGTTACATTAAGATCCCGCTCACAACGTGTTTGTGTTGAGTTAGAATTTCAGTCAGTCACCTTCTTATCCATCTATCTCTTCCGGCAGGGGTGTCAAACTCAGTTCCTGGAGGGCCGGTGTCCCTGCAGGTTTTCCATTTGTTCCTGGTTTGATACAAATCAACAGCCAATCAAATTTGGCACAATGACTCGTTACCCTGGATTAGGTGTGTAGATGTAAGAACACATGGAAAACCTGCAGGGACACGGGCCCTCCAAGAACTGAGTTTGACACCTGTGCCTTAGAGAGTTGCAGGGGGAGCCGGAGCCCATCCGCTGATTCAAGGCGAGGGGCCGGGTACTTCCCGAACAGGTCACCAGTCTGTTGCGGGGCCAAACACACATACCACCACACACACACACACATACTCCCAGGGGCAATTTGGCACCGGCCAATCAACCTAGCATGCATGTCTTTGGAGGCTGGGAGGAAACCCACGCAGACACGTGAAGAACATGCAGACACCACACAGAAAGGACAGTGTTCTAAGCCTCGTCCCCACCCGGGACTCAAACCCATGACCTTCTTGCTGTGAGGCCACTGTGCTACCTGCTGCGCCACCGTTCAGTTCCGTTCCGTCATCTTCCGCTTGTTCCGGGGTCGGGTCGCAGGGGTAACAGCCTCAAACGGGCAGCCCAGGCCTCTCTGACCCCGGCTGCATCCTCCAACTCACCTGGAACAGTTTCTAAAGATAAGACCAAATCATTCATCTTCTTTTGCTTCTACAGTGGAGGCCCCTTGGTCTCCTCCCGGTGGAACGTGCCCAAAACACCTCGCATGCGAGGCGCTCGAACCACCCCATCTGGCTCCTCTCGACCTGGAGGAGGAGCGGCTCGATGCCGAGCTCCTCCTGGATGGCAGAGCTCCTCAACCGGTTTGTGAGTGAGAGCCCAGCCACCCTGCGGAGGAAGCTCATTTCGGCCGCTTGTACCCGCGATCTCATTCTTTCGGTCACCACCCACAGCTGGTGCGCCACCGTGTCATTAGAATTTATTTCTGAAATCATGTGAAGGATTTTAGATACTGATATTTTTCCAGTGGGTTTGTTTTTACTGAGAGGCCGAGCGAGGCAGATGGAGCACTGCTGAAGGCCTGGTGTGAAAAACCCGGCCGTAAACCTGAAGACAGAAGAGGAAACAAACCATCCGCTCCACAGAAATTCAAGCAGCTGCATTTAATTCTGCTCACACGTGAAAAGATTAATGAAGGATCATTTCTACATGTTCCGCATCACCTGGAAGAAACATCATTACCTGTCTGGTCGCAGCGACACCTGCTCATTAATCGCAAAGGGATGATAAAACAAATTTAAATGGAAAAGAGCAGAATACAAATGAAGATTTAATGAGGAAGAAAAGAGAGAAAATCACAGCAGAAAAGAATAAAAGCTGTAAACACAGACCTCAGACGGGCTGGTAGAATCCAGCCTGACCTTCCCATTAAGGATTTATGGGAGATGGGTGCCTCTGGTTTGTTTTGTTTTTGTTTGAAGCAGTAAAATATTCCGAGGAGGAGTCGAAGAGGATTACAGTCTCATGTTAACATTCCTCGAGGGTCAACGGGGGGTAAAAACAAACAGAATAAAGAAGCAGAGGAGCGTTTTACTGGGATTGTCTGACTTTTCAGGTGCTTTGAAATTATTTCCTAGAAGCAAAAACTAAACTTTGCTTTAATAATTTAACATTAAAATTTAAGTCTTTAATAAGACACGGCAGCGCGGTGCTCAGGCCACTTTAAAAATGAACTTTCTCTGAATGAAAGCCTTGCAGGCGGCTGTGGTTTCTGTAATTAAACCTGATGTCTCGGTCAGAGCGGCGGAGCCCCATCCTGACGGATGGGTGGACGTTTAGCTGGAGCTTCTCTAGCAGGACGTGTAAATGATCAGAATTCATCCTGCAGACAGATCAGGAACAATCTATCTTTAGGACTGAGCTGCAGCCACGTCCTTGTCCTCGTTTCTCTGACCACGCCTGCATGTCAGGGAAAGGCACCTTCCTCAGAAACACTCTGCACTCCGTCTCCGTGTGAGGCTGCAGGACCCGAGGAAGCAGAGACAGGTATTAAAATATGAGGGAAACTAGGACATGAAGAATGGAGGTGTGGAGGAGGATGGAGGTGTGGAGGAGGACAGAGGTCTGAGGCAGGATGGAGGTCAGCAGCAGGATGGAGGTCTGAAACAGGGATCACCACCCTCATCCTGGGTGGCTAGAGCCACCAGCCAATGAGTAAAATAAAAAACTTAGAGTCCCAGTCCATCCAACTCCAGATGAAGACACCCAGTTAAAAACACAAGGCTCTAAGGACTGATCTTTCTGTGTGGAGTTTGTATGTTCTCCCTGTACCCTTATGGGTTTACTCCGGTTTCCTTACACCTTCCAAAAACATGCATGTTAGTTTAAATGGCCGCTGAGAAGTGACCCTAGGAAGATTACCTTCCGTGTGTCCCTGCACCACACGGAGTTGTTAACGTGCTCATTTTCATCTCCAGATTAAAACACTTGGCAGCACGGTGGTGCAGTGGGTAGCACAGTCGCCTCACAGCAAGAAGGTCAGGGATTCAAGTCCCGGAGAGAGGATGAGGCTTGAACTACTGGTCTTTCTGTGTGTAGTCTGCATGTTCTCCCTATGAACTGTATGTGTGGGTTTTCTCTGGTTTCCTCTGAAAACATACAAGTTAGGTCAATTGAGTCCTATAAAATTTCCCCAGAGAATGAGTGTGTGTGTGTGTGTGTGTGTGTGTGTGTGTGTGGCCCTGCAACTGACTGGTGACCTGTTCAGGGTGTATCCTCCAGTATCTTTGCCGCCTCATTAGGGATGAAAGTTACCGAGCAGGAGAGTGAGGACATGCTGCTGAGTTCGGGCGTTGGCTTGTTGGAGGAACGAACCACACGGAGGGAACCTCCCGGGTCACATGGGGTTTCTTTTCTTTTGTTTTTATTTTTTAAAAATTCCTGATTCTTGGACCCAGTGAAATACAGACAGACCAGTTTGGTGTTCTTCACTGTGACCGGCTTTGTGACCCATTCCAGACTCCAGGTTTTGGGTTGCCAGATTGGACATAGTGCCATGGGACTGGGATGCCGGTGGATTGGGTGAGGGGGCATCGAGGTGTTTACACTGCAGCACTCAAATGTATCTTCAGGGGTTAATAAAGTATATTTAATTCAACAGGATGGTTGAAATAAAACAAGATTCCAGCTGCTCACGTGTTAACATGGAGATGATCAGAGTGTGCCCATCTCCCAGCAGGTTCCGGGTGGTAGAGAGGAGGTACTTACTGCAGACCTTCATCACCCAGGCCGTGTCCTCCACGTGCAGAGATCAAAGCCTGGAGCTTCCTCTCCATCCCATCCATCTCCTGGGCTGAATGGATTCTAAGCGTGATGCCGTGCAGCCTGGTTCCCATGGCATCATGTCACTGCCGGCTAAATTATTCACCAGCTTCTTCTGCAAGTTTAAACAGTTGTTCCGGAAAAAATCCAATAAATCCTGCGTCGCCACCCGTATCATCTACCCTTCAGAAGGTGTTTTAATATCTGCTCACTGACCTCCAAAGAGCCATTAAATTCACCTTTATCCCACAATTCCCTGCTGGCCGCTGGCCGGAACATGCTGGAACATTGCCGTCGTGCCATCTTCATGAAGCAGGAGCACATTTATCTGCCAGGACCTTCAAGATCGTCTCTAATGTAGATTTTATTCTGTCTTTTATTAGTATTTAAATATTTCTAACCATTTTTTAGCTTTTCAGATGGTTGTTTATTTAATGACATTTTTTTATTGACCAATCACATTCCAGCTTTTATCTGTTGATGGGCAGAGCTCGTCTCCACTGCTTCTGTCCAGAAGACATTTTCAGTCCTAAATTAAGTTCAAACTGATACAGAAACACAACAGTTCAGGCCGGACACAGGAGGATACAGTTTATTTATTTATGATCAACATTTATGGTGCTGAAAAAGGTGCCATGCTGAAACAAAACATCAAGAACCCCATTTATGAAGCGTGTTTATGATCACATCTGGGTTTACACCGACTTCTACTGGACGCTGCATCAATCCATCATGGTGAAGAAAGAGCTGAGCCGAAAAGAAAAGCTCTCGATTTACAAGTCGATCTACGTTCCTACCCTCACCATGGTAACCAGGATCTACGTTCCTACCCTCACCATGGTAACCAGGATCTACGTTCCTACCCTCACCATGGTAACCAGGATCTACGTTCCTACCCTCACCATGGTAACCAGGATCTACGTTCCTACCCTCACCATGGTAACCAGGATCTACGTTCCTAACCTCACCAATGTAACCAGGATCTACGTTCCTAACCTCACCAATGTAACCAGGATCTACGTTCCTACCCTCACCATGGTAACCAGGATCTACGTTCCTACCCTCACCATGGTAACCAGGATCTACGTTCCTAACCTCACCAATGTAACCAGGATCTACGTTCCTAACCTCACCAATGTAACCAGGATCTACGTTCCTACCCTCACCATGGTAACCAGGATGTAAGTTCCTACCCTCACCAATGTAACCAGGATGTACGTTCCTACCCTCACCATGGTAACCAGGATGTAAGTTCCTACCCTCACCATGGTAACCAGGATCTACATTCCTACTCTCACCATGGTAACCAGGATCTACGTTCCTACCCTCACCATGGTAACCAGGATCTACGTTCCTACCCTCACCGTGGTAACCAGGATCTACATTCCTACCCTCACCGTGGTAACCGGGATCTACGTTCCTACCCTCACCATGGTAACTAGGTTCTACGTTCCTATGGTCACCAGCTGGGGGTGGTGACCGAAAGAATGAGATTGTGCATACAAGCGACCGAAATGAGCTTCCTCTGCAGGGTGGCTGGGCTCTCACTCAGAGATCGGGTGAGTAGCTCCGCCATCCGGGAGGAGCTCGGTGTCAAGCCACTCCTCCTCCAGGTCGAGAGGAGCCAGATGGGGTGGCATCTGGTCAGGATGGCCCCCGGGTGCCTCGCTGGTGAGGTGTTTCGGGCTCGTCCCGCCGGGAGGACAGCTGGCTGTGGAACAACTCAGGATCCCCCTGGGTGAGCTGGAGGATGCAGCCGGGGTGAGAGAAGCCTGGGTTTCCCGTCTGAGGCTGTTGTCCCCGCAACCCGGCCCCGGATAAGCAGAAGACGATGGAACAAACAGAACTAACTTTTACTTCGAAAGAGTTCAAGACCCTTAAGCGAAGCAGAAGCTGGTAAATGGTAAAGACAGCAATGCTCATGGCTCTGACCTGGTGGTGATAAAGTTTCACTGTTTGATAATCTGGAAGGGTTAACATATTAAAATAAAAAGTCACACCGACGGACAGTGGGACCAGCCAGGAAGAAATGATTTAAATGACGGAGGTGTTCGGGTCAAGTGCAACAAGCCGTTTACCCATCTTTTCTTACCTGTGGCTGCATAAAGAGGCTTTTATTCTAAATGACTCCTTTCAAACTCTGGTTCAGGTGTAAACATGCGTTCGGGGGGAATTAAAGGAAAACATCAGCGGGTTTTTGAGGGAATAATTTCTCTAATGACGGCAGCAATTATCTCTGTTCCAAACTGTCTGTCTGAGAAAATGACTGCTGCTAAACACGATGCTTTTATTCTGCAGTAAAATATAAAACCCTGTAGACCTGGAAACCCAACACATGTTGGAGGAGAGAGAGAGAGTACATCAGAAGAAGGATGCTGGGTTTGGAACCACCAGGAAAGAGGACTAGAGGAAGACCAAAGAGGAGGTTCATGGATACAGTGAAGGAAGACATGAAGATAGTAGGTGTGACCAAAGAGGATGCAGCAGATAGGGTTGGATGCTGTGGCGACCCCTGAAGGGAAATGATGAAAGGAGAAGAAGAAGTGGACCTGGAAACTCGATAGAGCTCGACAGGGACCTTCCTGTAAAGTCTAAAAACCTCCATCTAAGCATACTTCTCCATCTGAGGAACAAATCTGGAAACTTGTCTGACAGACCGCCCATGGAGACATTCAGTACAGCTTATTTAATTGGTTACTTGAACCTGATGAGCCTGTACAAAAGGAGAGAGCAGCACAGACAGAGACCCCCTAAGGCCCGGACCATACCACTACAAAATCATGTTTTAATTTTTTGGGACCTGTTCAAGGCCCCGTCCACACTTAGCCGGGTATTTTTTAAATGCATATCTGCTGTCCTCTGTTTTAGGAAAACGCTCGCATCCACACAGAGCCATTTAAATACGCTTCTGAGTGCGATTATGAGCATGCCAGACCAGTAGGCGGCAGGATTGATGTAAACACAAGTTCTGAGAAATCCAATCAGAGCACTTCTATCGTCATTTTCGCGAAAAGGAGCAGGGAGGCTCACGTGATTAATAATTGTCGATTGCAACACATTTCTCCTTCTTTGCTCCTCAACAAGAAGCAAGAGCAGTTGAGAGTGGACAAAAAGGTAAGAAAAGAGGGTCTGCAACAGGGTCCGTGGATCCATGCTGCCATGCTGCCCACTGTTTTGTAAACAAGAACGCACACGAATGACGTATGTGCATTACTTGTCGCAGGTAGTGACGCATAAAAACGCAAATCTCCGTTTTATCACGTCCAAACGCAAACGCAAAAACAGAGTTTTCCAAATTCTCCACGTTTTCCAAAAACGCCAGTTTTGAGTTAAAAAAAAATTCTGTTTTTGTGTGGACGGCCAAAACGAATAAAAATATGTGCGTTTTAAAAAATACCGGCTACGTGTGGACAGGGCCTACAACTGGTCCGTTCCTCTTCCAGCATGACCGAGCACCAATACAGAACAAGATCCAGAAAGACTAGATGACAGTCTGATGGAAAGTCTAAAATAACCAGGATTCTCATTTACAAAGACCTGTAAAGATGTTAGACACTTAGACACTTCTCTTACACAGCACAAGCTCCTTACACAATCTCAGATGTAAGCCATCTTGATCTCCAAACTGCTCCAACCACACCTCTAGAACCACAAACAATGATGTGAATCAAATACAATGGTAATCAAATGAGTGAATGGGAGATGCTTGTCACGGTCATGAAGGCGTCTTCCCTCAGCGATACACAGTAGAGGAGGAGGCGGTTACCACGGCTGCTCAATGAGTGGCACACACTGATCTGTCAGTGAAATAAAAGAAATGTTCGGACCGTAAAAAGTGACAAAAACAAAACCTAGCCATGAATCATGAACCTATGCCAACCTCTGGAGGTGGTTCAAGTAATCCTAGATTAATGTTGTTATTGTGGGGTACACAATGGCCTCACAGCAAGAAGGTTGAGGTTTGACTCCTGAGCAGGTGGTCTCATTGGGGGCGAGGCTTAAAAAAACTGTCCTTTCTGTGTAGAGTTTGCATGTTCTCCCCACTAGAGATATAAAGTGCATTTACAAATAAAATTTATTATTGTTATTATTATGTGTGGGTTTTCTCTGGTTTCCACCAAAAACCTGCATGTTAGTTTGATTGGCTGCTAGTAAATTGCCCCCTAGGAATGAATGTGTGTGTGGATGGTTATGTGTGTGTGTAGCCCTGCTACAGACTAGTGACCTGTTCAGGGTATCCTCACCTTTAATCAGTCAGGATAGGCTGCGGCACCTCCTGAAACCCCGTTAGTGTCGAGTTGAGGACACAAGGATAGGATGCAGTTTAAAAGATTTTTTTTCTCAGAACAATTTTAGCATCAACAAAAAAGTCGGGAATAAACCATGAAGTGAAGCTGTGGTTTAAACGAAGACACAAGCAGACAACCTGGTAGAGAAACTATGACAAGACACACAGTGTACACACAGTTAGGAGGCGGAGACAATGGGACACACATGGGACACATTGAGGGAAGTAGGCAATCACCAGGGAAGAGGTAGTTGAGACACCTGGAATGAACAAAACCCTGACACTCAGGGAATAAGTGGTTCAGAAGACAAAGTGAAATGAATGTTTTTATTATTAATTATCTTAATGTTACCGTAAAGCAGCGTATGGTCCTTTAAACTCTGTAGATCAGAGTTATCTCCAAAACTTCTTTAACTTTGACTCATCATTACGTGCTGAGCCTCATCTTCTGGAAACTCGGTGGAAAGTTCCAGGGCCTCTCCCATGATGAAGTTTCTCTCTTTAAATGACAGATTGTTCCGGTCCTGTGAGGCTAAAATGACTGCTTTCATATTTCCTCATTAAGGAAAATGTCATGAAGTTGACTCCAGGTCTTCTTACTCAGCTGGACCCGTTTCCTCGCAGGATTTCCAGCCAATTTAAAGCCGACCAGTCACACGCTCGGGCTGCGGGCTGATTATGTGGAGCACCTGCCGGGATTTCCCTCCGCAGATAAATTACAGCCACTCAGAGAACGCTGACATGAAGACTCCTCACATTAGGTGGCGGACCCCAAAGGACACCATCAAGGACCTCGCCAGGTTCTTCACTTTGGCAATGTCTTTGTCTAAAAGTCATTGCCTTCATGAGGAGAGGAAGACGGAAGGAATGAGGACACACGTGGCTTCACTGGGAAGTTAGTTTCCTCAAAAAACACTTTCACAGGATGTTTCAGGGCATGAGAAGTCATTCAGTTCACACCAAGACGTGAACAATAGATCTCATCCCGTCTTGTTTCATCGTTGATACTGAGTAACTCTGGGCAGTTTAATTAAAATCTTTTCAGTGGTTTAGGCAGATGTTGTATCAATAGAAGCGTTAAAGAAGCCTGGACAAGAAGACGCAGGACGTAAGACAGCCCAAACGCTCAAAAGAGACACGTCCTGCTAAATGGAGGGTTTTTTTTAGTGAGTCTATGATGCATCTGGTCAGGATGCCTCCCGAGCGCCTTGCTGGTGAGGTGTTTCGGGCACGTCCCACCAGAAGGAGACCAAAAGGCAGACCCCGGTCTGGCTGGAGAGACTATGTCTCACACCTGGCTGGGGAACGACTCTGGATCCTTCCAGGTGAGCAGGAGGATGCAGCCGTGGTGAGAGAAGCCTGGGCTTCCCGTGTGAGGTTGTTGCCCCCGCGACCCGGCCCCAGATGAGCGGAAAACGACGGAACAGAACGGAGTCTATGAGGTCTGCTGTCACGCAGAAAATTCACAAAGTCGCAGAAGATATCTTTATTTAATACTTGTCACTTTTCCGTTCGTGGATGCACGTGGATGCTGTGTTCATTAGGAACAAGCAAATCAGAAGACGAAACAAAATTTTTCTGTTCCTGCTCAGATGTCTCGTTTTGGTTCAACGTCTATCTGTTAAGTTTTTTCACTCTGTTACGTCACATGTTTTCAGATTGAATCACCATATAAGGAGAAACGATGTCTGCTTGGGTGTGGCACACATAGACATGAAGAGTAGAACCCACATTGGATGGTGCGTGAGTGATTGATCTCATCTGATTCGAGTATTTGACGAGACTCAAATCAAATACGAGCCCATTTATTTAGGCAGACAGTGTTCCTACATTTAAAGGGAGGCTTAAAGCATTCCTGTTTGAACAAGCTTATCAACAGGCCAGATAGAAACAGATTCAATTAGCTGATATAATTAATAGTTGGCTGCTAGATAGTAGAAGCTGGGGAAAGTATGGTACATTGGGGTTCTGTCCTCTGATTCTATCTACTATTCTCTGCCAGACTGCCTTGGCTCTTTCCCCGTACCTCCTACTCTAACCCTCTACCCTAAACCCCTGGCTTTCTATCTCATTCATTGTTCTCAATTGTCTGTTTATTTAAATTTACACTGCTAGTTGGTACAATACAATTCACATGTTGTCCACCTCTCTCCCTCCTCTCTGGGAGAGAGCCCCATCCAGGACTCTGCGTTCCTGTCCTGGGCATGGCCACACCGAGGAGACCTCCGCGCTTCTTCATCCCCGCTCCATCAGGATGAAATCCATCTACTCATCCCCGCCCTGGGCATCGCTAAGCTGAGGAGTCTCCCGTGTTTCCATCAGGATGAAGAACATCTACTCATCCCCGTTCTGGACATCTCCGGGCTGAGGAGTCCCCCGTGTTTCCATCAGGATGAAGAACATCTATTGACTTCTTTAGATATTTAGCTGTAGATTAGAATAAACTAATATTTAAACAATAATCTGTGACACATTGTTTGCTCGTCCAGGGGAGGGATCTCTCTTTCATGTGGATCCCCATGAGGTTTCTTATTTTTTCCCCACTGATGGTTTTTTTTAGGAGTTTTTCCTCACTGTGAAGGAGAGTCTAAGTGCATAAATGTGCTAGTCTTGTTTAGTTAGCATTTGTTAGTTATTTTTCTTGCTGTGTATTTGTGTTCATACATTCCTCTTATTCTTGTGAAGCCCATTGAGACGGACATTCTGTGATTTTGGGCTAAACAAATAAAATTGAATTGAAAAAAATTGAATTGAATTTATTTATGATCTGATCACTCCTGGACAAATAAGAATCTACACGGACTTGATACCATAAAGTTGTTTTTGAGGAGCTGATTGATGCAGATGGAGCATTCCTGAAGGTCTCCCACTGCTGTGTTTAAATTATGTGTACATAACACACACACTGTATCCGAGTACTCTTATCTTGTCTATATAAAAGTGGTGATTCTGCAGGAGGAGAATCTCTCCTCTGTTTGAATAAACGAGTGTCCTCTTTCTTATCTTCAGGGATTCCGGAAGCATCTGTTCTTTCTGGACTCTGTCACACAGACAAATTACGTCTCCTCGGGGTGAGAGTCGGAGGTAAATGTAGAGGTAACCTCCAGCCCACTTTCCATTGCCGTGGAGAACCCGTTCCTGCTGGGTGTCCACAGCTCCCATCCCAGCATCACCAGGACCAGCTGAATGTGCTGTTTCTGCTACAGGAGATAATGAGGGTCCACAGCACAGGAAACTTTACCCTCCATCAGCGGTTTTAACTCCTCAGAAACTCACACAATCTGAATTTTTCCTTTTGTTTCCAAACTTTTCTGCCCTTTGGGGGGCAGGTATCAGGGGTGGAGCTCCATGCTTACTAAGAAAAGCTCCATCACCACCAGGAAGCTCTGCGTCTACAGAGCATGCTCATTACCATCCTGCATGATGTGGTGTGTTCAGCAGAGACCACCTGCAGGCCGCCTCGCTGCTGGATCTTCTGTTTGAAAGGAAACTTTCCTGGTTTCCTCTCCAGGATCTAAACTAAACTCAGTAACGCCGTCACCGCAGGAAAGCTTTTATTTTAGAGCCGAATCCTGCACACAAAGGGGCTCCACACGTTCCCCAAACTGCTGGAGGTTTCTTTTTATAACTCCTCATATTTACACTTTCAAACAGAAGAACTGTCTGTTCAAACGTGCATTTTATCAGACCCCCAACACGCTCCATCATCACACCATCCTAACTCTGCTGCTGTACACACACCTCTTTTTTATTGAAATATTTAAACACAGGCTCATTTATCAAAGTTATGCACAAAGAGGTGTACAAAATTCAGGCAAAAAAATCCACCAGAGTGGGCGTGGCATTTATGGAGGGAGATGGACCTGACCCTGGTAAATATGGCGTCTGGAAACAAGCCTAATTTAAATGAACACGCCTCCGTTCATTCACATTGATCATTTTTCACACCCTTTTTCCATCATATGACAGGACGGAATTTGAAAAACAAGAATTTTATAAACAATGTGAATTTTTTTTTTCCTCACTCGTCCCTTATTCGTCCCTCACTGGGGAAATTTGTGTGCTGCACTCCCACACCACAGCAAGCTGCCCACAACGGCGCCATTGGTGAGAGAAACGGGGGGTTAGGTGTCTTCTCCGAGAACCCTAGACGTGAACTCAGTGGGCTGTGAATCCGCGAACTTCCCATTGACTTCCGGTTGACTTCCAGTTCGTGGGCGAACGCTCTAACCACTGAGCCACCGTCTCCCCCCAAAAAATATTTATTGGCAATTAAAAAAAATGATTGCTTTGGTGTTTTTAAAAACACACACACATCAAACCAACGTGTTTACAGACTGGTCATCTAAATGACTTCCTGCCAAAAGCAGATCAGACTGTAAAAAAATTGTTGATTTGTTTGTTTTTTAATAAAAACCCAAACAATATAGTTTTTAAAAACTAATAAAAATTTGTATCGATCTGATAAAAAAATTAACTTTGGACTAAAAACATAATAAAAAACGTTGAGCATTAGATTGAGAATACTTCACCTATAGGGGTGTCATGATGTGGAGCCGAGGCCTAAATATACTGTACCCATGACACAACAGACAGGCTCAGACAAAAAATCACAAGCAGATTTATTAGATTGATAAAAAGTCCAAATAAAGAAGACAACAACAGATAAACTAGGAAGGTTGTAATGTAGGAGCTGGAGCCAAAAACTGGATAACAGGTCAAGCATGATAAACAACGATCTGGCGAAGAGTGTGTCAAAAACTGTTCCATTTATGCTCCAGCAGATGAATAGATTAGTTTCAGGTGTGACTAGTGCACACACACAGACAAGAGGGAGGGGGGAAACAGGACACAGAGGGGGAACAGACTACTCTCCTGACAAGGGGACATTCTTGTATCCAGAAGCTCCAATCAATCCAAGAGAGAGCTTCAGAACAGCTACCTGGTGGAATAGAGCTGGAACAGCTGTTGGTGGGACACACGACAGTTTGCTAAGCATGGGGCGGAATGTGGGTTACCGTGGCAACAATGTTTTTCAGCTCCAGTGAATCCTAATAAGATGTTAAACTGTCTCTAAAAGCTCCACATCTTGATCCTTCACTGTGGTGGAACAACACCAGCAGTCCACCATCTTTAGTTCCATAGTGAAGCCGGGTATGTTCAGACAGGAATCACTGATGAAGATCCTGTCTTCATTCCTTCACGTCTTTCTTTGGTAAAAACACCAGCTTTCTTTCTTTCAGTCGCCTGCTTTCCTCTTCTTTCCACACCATTTCCTCTCTGACCTTTCATGGCGTCGTCCTTTTCAGCTTTGATGTAAGTTTGTTGGAGAGGGACAGACGTTCCTTTATTCTTCTAACCAAACTAAAGCCTCGGTGCCAAACCGCTGTACAGCTGACGTGCCTTCAGGATGACTTATGACTGTAACCACTAATGAAACTGACTCCATCAGCGCTCAAGGTTATAAGAAGCAACAGCACCGGTAAATTTATTATAATTTCTTTTAAATGACTGTCTTTTAGGGGCTTTGAAACTAAGCAGCGAGACTGGAATCATTCTGCTTTCATGATGTTAAAGTTTTAAAGTTTAGGATTGATTTTAAATAAGAATAAAAACAAAGCAATTTGTCTCCCGTGTGATAAACGTGACCATCGCAGAGATTGTACGGCATGTGGGCAATGTACAAAGCAGCCAACCTCTCACGGTCAAACATGGCGTGCAGCCTACTTAACAACATCTCACGCTACAGACGCTCTCCCTCCCTGATGTAGACGCTCCCTCCTCATGCTCTCATGAAAAACATGGTGGCCTTGACCTTCCATAAAAATACACAGATAGAAAATACATATGCATGTTGTAACCCGGTGGCTGATCATGTCTTTACCTTGTTCTGGTTTGTTTTCTTTCTTTGGTTTGGGTTTGCTATGGATTGGTTGTTTGTGTGTGGTTTACAGATGGGTCTAATTGGGTGAGGGGGCACCACCCTGTTCAGGTAACTTTACTCTGGGTGTGAAATCTTTTAGAAATATTTCTGATTCCATTCCGTTGTCTTCCGCTTTTCCGAGGCCAAGTCCTGGGGACAACAGCTTCAGACGGGAAGCCTAGGCCACTCTCACCCCAGCCAGAGCCTCTCCCCAGCAGGTCTGTGTCTGCCTCTGGGTCTCCTCCTCGTGGGACATGACCGAAACACCTCACCAGCGAGGCGCTCGGGAGGCATCCTAACCAGATGCCTGAACCACTCCATCTGGCTACTCTCGCTCCGGAGGGGCAAAGGCTCCACTCTTAGCTCCTTCCTCTATCTCTAAATGAGAGCCAGCCAACCAGAGGAAGCTCATTTCAGCTGTTTGTATCCACATCTCGTTCTTTTGGTCACCACCCTCAGCTGGTTACCATGGTGATTATATAGTAGAAAAAGTTTCAAAAAAGTCTTTTGGACAGTTTAATTCTTGATCGAGACGTTTCGACTTCCATCCGGAAATCATTTTCAATCTGAATGAAATGGACAGAAAACTGGATCTATTTATACTAACCTGAGTAAAATGTAAAAAAGTAGTAAGGCAGGGCTCGACCAATGAGCCTGTGTTACCTATGATGGCCGTGAATGGCTCCTATTGTAACCACAGACCCTGTCCGTGAGCTTAAAAAAAACAGGTCATACCTCCCCTCGTTGCCTCCTGCCTCCCGCTGACTGATAGGACAGGGACATTTAATTATTCTTAATAGTTTTTACCACTTATGTTGGGATGAACTCCATCTAACTCTTCTCTAGTTCTAGTTGTTTTGTCCGCTAACCTGCTGGTTGGTCAGATCATTCAAACGATTGTTACACAAGGCAACACCAACCCAAAATTTCAATCACTTTTTATCAGGGATGAAACGGTGCAGAAAAACCACGTTGAGTACATATCTCTGTTTTAAAGGTCACTGTTCATTTTCACAGTAAAAACATCTGGTACCGAAATGGTTACATGTTTTTTTTTTTTTGAGTGCACCTCAAAAAAAAGCCTGGGTTTCTCGTCTGAGACTGTTGCCCCTGCAACCTGGCCCCAGATTAGCAGAAGATAACGGAACGGAGTGCACCTCCCGTGATGACCACACTGTTGAATTTTTAATGGTTTAAGAGATGAGCTACGTCAACACCAAAGAATGTGGAGTGTTAACCTGTTGTTGATCAATGCGTCACTCGTGACGGCAGCAGGTCCATGCAGCTCCACATTTCTGTTGTTTTGTTGTTTTTTTTTTATTATTGGAGTTCCAATAGATGATCTCCTTCATCATCTCCTTCATGTGGAGTCTTCATGGACGCGTGGAGATGTTCCTGCTGGAGTGAATCAGAAGGAATGAAGACAGGATCTTCTGAGTGACATCATCAGTGCTTCCTGTCTGAACATACCCGGCTTCACTATGGAACTAAAGATGGTGGACTGCTGGTGTTGTTCCACCACAGTGAAGCTTTTAGAGACAGTTTAAGATTGTTTTAGGATTCCCTGGAGCTTTAAACATTGTTTACCTACATTTTTCTCAACGCAGAGCTAACTGTCATGTGTTCCACCAAGCGGATGTTTAGCTCCACCCCACTCTACTCTGTTCTGAAGCTGTTTAAAGCTCTCTCTTGGAGGGTTTGGAGCTCCTGGACACATGGATTTCCCCATAAGACATTAATAAAGTGTTTATTAACCAACTAAATAAGTGGTTACGTCCGAACATGACGAATGATTTTCAAACGGTTTAAAAAATAATTTTGTCTAAAACGTACTTCTTGTTTTGCAGCGACGTCGCATAATTTCTGCTTTAAAGACGGACATGATGGTGAAATCTGGCCAAGTCATTCGGCATTTTGGGGATTTAAAAGTAAGCAAACATAAAAAGACCATCTGGATTTCTTCCTGTTTGTTTGTTGGCACCATCAGATTCCCTCGGGTCCAGTTTGAGGCTTCTGGTTCTTGTGATTTAATCAGAAGAACTGATTGAAAATCTTTCTGTGAAGCTCTGTGAGCTTCCTTGAATAAATGTCCCACGCTGCATAATCTGATCCATCTTTGAAGATAAAACCGTGATTAAATGTTTCTGAAAAGAGGTTTAATGGCGATTCTCTCTGAATCAGATCTCCTGAAGAAACAGAGAGACAACGCAGAAATGGAAGCAGGCTTCAAACCGGTCGGTGGCGACGCCGCCAGTCGCTTTAGACCTTGACCTACTTGTGCTTGAAGGCAAATGTGACAACGCACAGAAAACTCAGATTATTCTGCTCGAAAGATTTAACGTGTCGGAAATCTGCTGATTTTTATTAAAATGTCTTTAATTACATAAAACAATGCAAACTTATGTATTTTTTCTCACAAATAAATGTAATAAAACATAAATTTATTGTGAGAAATATAAACACTGCTTGTTTTTTTATTGTCACACCTTTAAATCCTGTTTTTTTTTCTCTTCTTTGTCTGCCTCCTCCTGTAATTTCCTGTTGCTCCGGTTTCCACTACATCCAATAAAGCTGCAACCAGTTGCTTTAAAAATAGATCCTCAAAGCTCCAGTAACCCTCCCACCCACAACTCCATTTTATAATTGAATTACTAAACTGATGGGCATTGACAAAAACTAGAAGTAGCAAAGAGGAAAAAAAATCCCTGAGCAATCGCTGGTAATTTAAATAAATCCCATTAAAAGATAAGTCTTTCCAGCGTGAATGCAGAGCAGCAGCTTCAGTAGTCATTAATGTTTCTGCTCCAGAGAGCCAGTGTTGTTCCACCTCTGTGACACACAGATTCACAGGTCACACAGAGAGCTGGTTCCACCAGAAAACCAAAGAAACTGGATTGGTCTGGACATGTTAACGAGCTGGTGACGAAAAGGTGGAGAGACATTTCTGTTATTAGATGTGTTTAAAAAACTTCAGGTGCTGCACGTTCGGCTCTACGCTGTTCACCTCATATGAATCGTTCCGACGTCTTCCGCTTATCCGGGGCCGGGTCACAAAGGCAACAGCCTCAGACGGGAAACCCAGGCCGTCTCACCCTGGCTGCATCCTCCAGCTCATCTGAAGGGATTCCGAGTTATTCCCCAGCCAGCTGTGAGACATAGTCTATCCAGTGGGTCCGAGGCCTTGCCTCTTGGTCTCCTCCCAGTAGATGTGCCTGAAACACCTCACCAACGAGGCGTTCAGGATGCATCCTGACCAGAAGCCTGAACCACCCTATCTGTCTTCTCTCGACCTGGAGGAGGAGCTCCTCCCGGATGGTGAAACTCCTCACCTGATCTCTGAGTGAGAGCCCAGCCACCCAGCGGAGGAAGATCATTTTGGCCGCTTGTATTTGCGATCTCGTTCTTTTGGTCACCACCCACAGCTGGTTACCATGGTGAGGGTAGGAACGTAGATTCTGAGATGCCAACGAACGATGATGAAATGTAATTGTGCTTCGTGCTTAAGTGAAAGGACAAGAGTTGGACCTCAGGAAGACGAGTGGTTACCATGGTAACAACTAATGGGGAGCTTCTTCTTCTTCTTTCATCATTTCCCTTCAGGGGGCGCCACAGCAAGTCAGTTTCTTCCATCTAACCCTATCTGCTGCATCCTCTTCAGTCACACCAACTATCTTCATGTCTTCCTTCACTGTATCCATGAACCTCCTCTTTGGTCTTCCTCTAGTCCTCTTTCCTGGAGGTTCCAAATCCAGCATCCTTCTTCTGATGTACTCTCTCTCTCTCTCTCTCTCTCGTCTGCACATGTCCAAACCATCTCAGTCTGGCCTCTCTGACTTTAAAACCTCTAACATGTGCTGTTCCTCTGATCCTGTCCATCCTGGTCACTCCCAGAAAGATCCTCAGCATCTTCATCTCTGCTACCTCCATCTTTGTTTCCTGTCTTTTCCTCAGTGACACTGTCTCTAGACCAATCAGCATGGCCGCTCTCACCACACTGTCTCTAGACCAATCAGCATGGCCGCTCTCACCACACTGTCTCTAGACCAATCAGCATGGCCGCTCTCATCACACTGTCTCTAGACCAATCAGCATGGCCGCTCTCACCACACTGTCTCTAGACCAATCAGCATGGCCGCTCTCACCACACTGTCTCTAGACCAATCAGCATGGCCGCTCTCACCACACTGTCTCTAGACCAATCAGCATGGCCGCTCTCACCACACTGTCTCTAGACCAATCAGCATGGCTGGATCCATTTGAACGATAAACAAACATTGTAGTAGCAACCACAGAAATACTTTTAAGACTGCGTTCACATACCAGGTTGATTGCATTAGTTAACCCAAACTCCTACCAGCCTATGGTAGCCTCTCCCTGGTTGGATGGTATGATTAAAGTGGCCAGTAAGATCTCAAGGAGAACACAGACCCCAGCAGGAGACCTCCACATTAAACAGGTACAAAGAAAGGCTGGTTCTATCTTTAGATCCCTGAGCCTCCCTCTCAGAGAACAGTTTCAGCTTTTGCCATCTAGGCGGCGCTATTGGGTGCCACCTTGTAGAACAAAGAGGTTCTAGTGCAGGGGTTGGCAAACTTTTTGGTCCGCGGGCCACAGGAAGGTCTAACATTTGACCAATGGGTCGGACCAGGAGCAGATGGTTAATTTCCGATGAAAATAAAGAAAAACATCATAACAAAGTCTCTGACTTTAAAAACGAGTCTTTAAAAACACTGAAAATGAAAAATAAAAAACATTTTATTTTAAAAAACTGAAAACTCTAGAATCTTTCAGGATGCAAAATCACTCTCCTTCTGACGGTCTTTTTTTTTTTCCAAAAACGGTGGGAGATTCAGATGTACTCGTCCTGCTCCTTCAGTTTGTTTCCCTTGTGCCAAAAGTCACCAACGACCAGAGCAAAGACAAAACAGTTTGTAGCAAGTCAGTCTGTGGAGCGCGTTGTTTTTTATCTGCGTGAACTGTTTATTTTGACAACGTGCGCATCACGGATCACACACCTTTTAATGCGAGCAGTGATGTTTGTCTCCAGCTCTTTAAAGTTTGGAGTTAGTTTCTTTGAGGTGATTCTCAGAATGGATCTGATGTGTAGGTCTGTTAAGTTGGATCTTTGTCTGGCTTTGTTGATTTTCATGAAGCTGAAGGTCTGCTCACACACGGCGGTCAAGCCGAACAAAGCCAACATCATCTGCGCTTTCCGCCGGAGATTTGGAAACGCAGCTTCTTTGAGTGAAACATGGAAGTCCTCTAGATTCAGAGAGCTGAACCTCTCTTTTAAGACTGGGTCGAAGGGTGAAGTGCAAACGTAGTAATACGCTAACACTTCACCTCATGCAAACCCAATATAGCTAGAGTGCGCCATCTAGTGAGGAAACATTCAAATTGAGAGGAAAAAACCATTAACAAGGTGTGTTTATTTAAATTTTTTCAAGTTTTTGCGGGCCGGATTAAACGGTTTCGCGGGCCGTTAGTGGCCCGCAGGCCGTAGTTTGCCCATGCCTGTTATAGTGTCATGTGGTAAAAGGTCTTTGTTCTCTATAGTCTGCGTCATGTGTTTTCCACCTATGTTTGAATTTTTTTGGTGATTCTGATTGGTTGATGGCTCCATCAGTTGGGAAAAGTTGTCTTTTGTTCATCTCATTCATGAATGAAATTAAATCCCTGCAGCAGAGACTTGTTCCTGCAGCTGGTGTCGTTGTACGGCAATCTCATTGCTTGCTTACGTTTGATATACGGCAGCATTTTACTTGCTGCAAAATCAAACAGAATGTGTCCCAGAACCGCTACTGGATGGATATGTTTACCATCATAGTCTACACATGTGATTTGATCTTTTAATGTGTGCGATTGATCGATGAATTTATTAATCCCTGTGATGGCCGGATAAACAGCCCTCTCAATCATTAGGTCTGGTAACTCTTATTCATTCCTCAACGGGAAAATGTGTGTGCTGCATTACACAGCAGCAGAGGGTGCCAATTATTCTTTAGGTTCCAGTTAAAAGTTCATTTTTTTTCATTATTTTCACATTTTTAGTTCTGAAATTTATTCTCATATTTTGGGTGCACACATTTAGTTCTTTTGTCATTTGGATTAATTTGATCTAAACTACAAAGTAATCCTGTATGTTTTCTTTGAGTTACCAGGTCCTGTGGAGGGGGCGGGGCTTGGTGAGCGGGGCTTGATGGGCGGGGTTTGATGGGCGGGGTTTGATGGGCGGGGCTTGGTCAACTGCGACCTCATTGGACTCTCCCATTTTCAAAATGTTTTAGTTAAAACATGTTTTGCATTTTTGTTTAGTTAATTTTACATTTTTTAAACCTTAGTTTATTAAGTATTTTATTTTTCTTTTTAAGGTTAAGATTTTGTAATGAATTATTTTCATGTCTATTGGGCTGTTCTTTTGTTTGTTACTTTGAGTCCCCCCTCCTTCATGTACCAATGGTCTGATCAGACAGACATGTTTCCCTCGTGCTTCAGTTTGAAGGTTTAGAAGTAGCTGAAAGGCAAACCAAGATGATACATGATTTTTTTTTTTGAAAGCACAGGGGATTTCGTTTCCCCTTTGGCGTGATATACCAACACTGGTATCTTGCGACATTCAGCAAAAGCAAAGCAAGACAGTCTTATGTAGATGTTTGGGTTCTCATCATTAAGATGGGAGCTGTGATTGTTGTTGGGAGCTGGAGGGGTAGAAAACATTTTGTTGCCTTGTAGGAAGTGTGAGGCCGAGAGGCTTCGAAGTTATGATAACAGTGCTGACTTGAGACTTGGCTTGTGTGAAAGGTATTTTTGTTGGGTTTGGTTCTGTGATCACCTTCTTGAAGTGTACGAGGTTGCTTCAAGAGAATAGGACATTTTTTAGGATGAACTCTGAGGCAGTAATGCTCCTTTCTTGGTTGCCTCATGCTAGTAGATGTTAACAGCTCAGGTTAAGTGTAGAGTTTATTTCTTTGATGACCACTTTATGAACCAACCCGCTCTTAAAGCTCTTTTTTTGTAAGCAACTCAAATCATTTGGACAAAAGTTCTTGCTTGTATAACATTGTTTGGTTGGGTCACCAGACAATCAAAAACAAACTTTCAGATGACCTGCTGCTCACCTCTCTATAAAACAAATGAAAACAGATAAAACTTAAAAAAAACACAAAGAAAAATTCATGCAAGGGTGTGAAACAGTTCGTGTTTGACCAAAACATGAAGCGTATTTTGCTTTTCGTTGTAACTTTCCACTGAGGCCGGCTTCTGTTCAAGCTGATGATGTTTTCTTTGCTTGTTCCGCAGCATACGATAGAGAAGTTTTAATGACAAATTATATGAAAAGTTTGGTGGAGATGTTTAGACACCAGCCTTACTAGGATTTACATCCTGGTAATACAGTTTTCAGAGATGAAGCAGGATGGTGTTCTGGTTCCAGTCCAGTTAATTATGATATTCTGATAAGTTAGGAGAGAAACGTAGCGTTGTGGTTGGTTGGTATGATGGTTGGTTGTTGCACAAGTCCTCTTTGGTTGGTTTAATTTTTGAAAGTTGTGGTATGGAAAAATTAGAAATGTTCCGTTCAGTCATCTTCCACTTGTTCCGGGGTCGGGGCAAAAGCCTCAAGCAGGCAGACCAGGCCTCTCTCTCCCCGGCTGCATCCTCCAGCTTAAATTCGAAATGTTCAAGACCTCTTTGCTAAAAACCGTGTTTCTACAGAAAGATTATGCTTTTCATCATAAACTACTGAAGTTTCAACGTCCACTTCAGCTTTTTCTGCAAACATTTTATTCTCTACTTTGAGAATTAAACGCAGTGCTTGGACACTTTTACTCGGATGTACTTTGTACTGATCACTTTGATTTACTTCATGTTAAAATCCACAAACTAATGTATTCAAATCTGATGTGTTTCCTTTTTGGTCCCCTCCATTGTTAGAGGCATATCCTCAGCTTTATGATCCTGATTCTTTGTGAGTCTTTGTACGTTCTGATGATAGACTGATAAAGAGGGTGTGCAGCTTGTCGGGTCAGTCCGAGTCTACTGCAAACACTCTGTACTTTCAGAGCAGTGCTTGACCACTTTTTGTGGTGCTATGATTGGATCATTTTCTGGAGAGCTTCGTCTGGGTTTTCCAACATGGCCCACACCATTCTTGTGGGCACTTCCGCAGCTCTATGATCCAGAGTTCTGATGGCAGACTCAAAAAAAAATATACTGGTCTGAACGTGATAGATTTATTTGTTTAGGTTTCTTTCTCATTTCGCAATGACTGAGTCATTTTCTGTAAACTTTTGTACATAACAAAAATTTACGTAACGCTATTTTGAATGTTACGATGGTTTTATAATGACCTCACCATTATGGGAACTTCCTCAGCTCTCTGATTCAGAGTTTTGATGACAGACTGTGAATTAAAAAGAGACTACTTGTCAGAACATCTTAGTTTTCGGGTTGTTTGTTTAGGATCATGTTTCATAATTTATGAAACACAGTCTTCTCAGCATCATCCTGATTGATCTATTGAGTTGTAATGTTTTGGAGGAGGGGTTACCTCTTGAGTCCTGATCTGTACCCTGTTAATCACAAATGGAACCATTGGCCATTTTGAGGTCCAAACTCCAAAGTTGACAAAACAGTTTCTACATTACTTTTGTTTTAAGAGACGCTGATGATTAGACACTCTAATGTCTTTGACAACCTTCTGTCAGACTTGTTCTTTTAGAGGAAAGTTTTGTTTCCATTCGATATATCGTCTGTGTCACAGCTTTTGCATAATATTTGATGGCTCCATCATCGTCAGTCATCTGATCAGTGAATAAATTTGAAATTCCTGCTGCAGAGACTTGTTCCGAGTGCTGGTGTTCCCCAGTCTGATCTCTAGCTTTCATTTGACATGCAGCAGTATTTTATTTACAGTAGAATTGAACGGAGTGTATCATCTTGGCCGCCGCTTCAAAAATGCATCTGAAACGTTACGTGGATAGTTGTTTTATTGATCAGTCAAAGTATTGACTTGTTGTTAAATCATGGTTTGTTAGTTACTCGGGCCTCTTGCGAGCTCTTGAGTTGGTTGGTCGGTTATCGAACCATTCACAAAGACACTATGTAAATCAGATTAAAGCTTGAAGTACATATTGGTGATTGTAACGCAATTGTTTGATTGTTTTTTCGATCTTTCATCTGTTGTGATGAACAGCATCTCTGCTCATTCCTCTGAGAAAACCCTGAGCATTTGGTGCAGCAGGATTTCACTGCTGGACTATTTTCCCCGTTTTAAAATGTCTGCCCTCCTGAGACATTCTTTTGTTAGGGGTTCGTTTTGTTTGTGTGGATACAAGTAACTATGTTTTGATTTTAACCACTAGTCTTGAAGTTCAGTATGTTTCTGGATCAAACCATTGAATTTGTTGTGGTTCTTCCACCACACCTGGACACTCCAGCCCTTAACGCCTATATCACAGTGCTGGTCAATTTGACCCTTTTCATGCTGACCAAAGCCTTTTTATTCTGACAATTTTGTGACTGACTCATCTTGGGTCTGAACTGGTGTGTAAAATCTGGGCTCTGATGTGTAGTAATGAAACACTTTGATTTCTTGTGTTTACTATGCTTGGATTGAAATTTAATTTTGTTTAGACATATATCGTTGACAAATGAGCTCCAGAAATTTTACAGTTAAAGAAACTGTGACACAGATTTTGAATTTGGACCTGATGCAAAAGCAGAGATTGCAGAGACAGAGGATCCATTTGACTGAGGGCAATGTTAGAGATGGTCCAGGTTGTCAAGTGGACGAGTCTGTAGTTGTCTCTCCATCAGCTGAAAATCAAGGAATGCAGCGATCATTGTCCAAAGAGGGGACATCAAAATATGATAACATTAAACGCTCAACATCACCACACCGAGGTAGAGTTGAGATGAGTGCCAACACAACACCTCTTTTAGTGTAGTGCTGAAAGGACCTTGTTTCATCTTAAGTTAGTTGGTGATAATTGACTGTAGCTGAGTTGGTTGATTAGGTTTTTCTTCAGTACGGATAGTCAGTGGTTCAGTTTCTGCAACCAATGGTCTCTTTAGTTGATCGATTACTGGCTGGTTAGTTTTTATAAGTTCTATATTAAGTTCAAACTGTTGTTGTTACCTTTCGATTTCTGTTTTGGGGTCAAAATTTGCAAATGAGCTGTTTCTCGACCTCCTTTCTTCCTTGCTACTTGAAGTACGTCCGAGTAAAGTACTTTTACTCAGATGTACTTTGTACTGATCACTTTGATTTACTTCATGTTAAAATTCACAAACTAATGTATACAAATATAATGTGTTTCCTTTTTGGTCCCCTCCATTGTTAGAGGCATATCCTCAGCTTTATGATCCTGATTCTTTATGATTCTTTGTACGTTCTGATGATAGACTTGATAAAGAAGGTGCAAAGCTTGTCGGGTCAGTCTGAGTCTACTGCAAACACTCTGTACTTTCAGAGCAGTGCTTGGCCACTTTTTTTGGTGCTATGATTGGATCATTTTCTGGAGAGCTTCGTCTGGGTTTTCCAACATGGTCCCCACCATTGTTGTGGGCACTTCCGCAGCTCTATGATCCAGAGTTCTGATGGCAGACTCAAAAAAAAATATACTGGTCTGAACGTGATAGATTTATTTGTTTAGGTTTCTTTCTCATTTCGCAATGACTGAGTTATTTTCTGTAAACTTTTGTACATAACAAAAATTTACGTAACGCTATTTTGAAATTTACGATGGTTTTATAATGACCTCACCATTATGGGAACTTCCTCAGCTCTCTGATTCAGAGTTTTAATGACAGACTGTGAATTAAAAAGAGACTACTTGTCAGAACATCTTAGTTTTCGGGTTGTTTGTTTAGGATCATGTTTCGTAATTTATGAAACACAGTCTTCTCAGAATCATCCTGATTGATCTATTGAGTTGTAATGTTTTGGAGGAGGGGTTACCTCTTGAGTCCTGATCTCTACCCTGTTAATCACAAATGGAACCAGTGGACATTTTGAGGTCCAAACTCCAAAGTTGACAAAACAGTTTCTACATTACTTTTGTTTTAAGAGACGCTGATGATTAGACACTCTAATGTCTTTGACAACCTTCTGTCAGACTTGTTCTTTTACAGAAAAGTTTGGTTTCCATTCGATCGTCTGTGTCATAGCTTTGCATGAATATTTGATGGCTCCATCATCGTCAGTCATCTGATCAGTGAATAAATTTGAAATTCCTGCTGCAGCGACTTGTTCCGAGTGCTGGTGTTCCCCAGTCTGATCTCTAGCTTTCATTTGACATGCAGCAGTATTTTATTTACAGTAGAATTGAACGGAGTGTTTCATCTTGGCCGCCGCTTCAAAAATGCATCTTAAACGTTACGTGGATAGTTGTTTTATTGATCAGTCAAAGTATTGACTTGTTGTTAAATCATGGTTAGTTACTCGGGCCTCTTGCGAGCTCTTGAGTTGGTTGGTCGGTTATCGAACCATTCACAAAGACACTATGTAAATCAGATTAAAGCTTGAAGTACATATTGGTGATTGTAACGCAATTGTTTGATTGTTTTTTCGATCTTTCATCTGTTGTGATGAACAGCATCTCTGCTCATTCCTCTGAGAAAACCCTGAGCATTTGGTGCAGCAGGATTTCACTGCTGGACTATTTTCCCCGTTTTAAAATGTCTGCCCTCCTGAGACATTCTTTTGTTAGGGGTTCGTTTTGTTTGTGTGGATACAAGTAACTATGTTTTGATTTTAACCACTAGTCTTGAAGTTCAGTATGTTTCTGGATCAAACCATTGAATTTGTTGTGGTTCTTCCACCACACCTGGACACTCCAGCCCTTAACGCCTATATCACAGTGCTGGTCAATTTGACCCTTTTCATGCTGACCAAAGCCTTTTTATTCCAACAATTTTGTGACTGACTCATCTTGGGTCTGAACTGGTGTGTAAAATCTGGGCTCTGATGTGTAGTAATGAAACACTATGATTTCTTGTGTTTACTATGTTTGGCTTGAAATTTAATTTTGTTTAGACATATCTCTCTGACAAATGAGCTCCAGAAATTTTACAGTTAAAGAAACTGTGACACAGATTTTGAATTTGGACCTGATGCAAAAGCAGAGATTGCAGAGACAGAGGATCCATTTGACTGAGGGCAATGTTAGAGATGGTCCAGGTTGTCAAGTGGACGAGTCTGTAGTTGTCTCTCCATCAGCTGAAAATCAAGGAATGCAGCGATCATTGTCCAAAGAGGGGACATCAAAATATGATAACATTAAACGGTCAACATCACCACACCGAGGTAGAGTTGAGATGAGTGCCAACATGACGCCTCTTTTAGTGTAGTGCTGAAAGGACCTTGTTTCATCTTAACTTAGTTGGTGATAATTGACTGTAGCTGAGTTGGTTGATTAGGTTTTTCTTCAGTACGGATAGTCAGTGGTTCAGTTTCTGCAACCAATGGTCTCTTTAGTTGATCGATTACTGGCTGGTTAGTTTTTATAAGTTCTATATTAAGTTCAAACTGTTGTTGTTACCTTTCGATTTCTGTTTTGGGGTCAAAATTTGCAAATGAGCTGTTTCTCGACCTCCTTTCTTCCTTGCTACTTGAAGTACGTCCGAGTAAAGTACTTTTACTCAGATGTACTTTGTACTGATCACTTTGATTTACTTCATGTTAAAATTCACAAACTAATGTATACAAATATATTGTGTTTCCTTTTTGGTCCCCTCCATTGTTAGAGGCATATCCTCAGCTTTATGATCCTGATTCTTTGTGAGTCTTTGTACGTTCTGATGATAGACTAATAAAGAGGGTGTGCAGCTTGTCGGGTCAGTCCGAGTCTACTGCAAACACTCTGTACTTTCAGAGCAGTGCTTGGCCACTTTTTTTGGTGCTATGATTGGATCATTTTCTGGAGAGCTTCGTCTGGGTTTTCCAACATAGTCCCCACCATTGTTGGGTTTTCCAACATAGTCCCCACCATTGTTGTGGGCACTTCCGCAGCTCTATGATCCAGAGTTCTGATGGCAGACTCAAAAAAAAATATACTGGTCTGAACGTGATAGATTTATTTGTTTAGGTTTCTTTCTCATTTCGCAATGACTGAGTCATTTTCTGTAAACTTTTGTACATAACAAAAATTTACGTAACGCTATTTTGAATGTTACGATGGTTTTATAATGACCTCACCATTATGGGAACTTCCTCAGCTCTCTGATTCAGAGTTTTGATGACAGACTGTGAATTAAAAAGAGACTACTTGTCAGAACATCTTAGTTTTCGGGTTGTTTGTTTAGGATCATGTTTCATAATTTATGAAACACAGTCTTCTCAGCATCATCCTGATTGATCTATTGAGTTGTAATGTTTTGGAGGAGGGGTTACCTCTTGAGTCCTGATCTGTACCCTGTTAATCACAAATGGAACCAGTGGACATTTTGAGGTCCAAACTCCAAAGTTGACAAAACAGTTTCTACATGACTTTTGTTTTAAGAGACGCTGATGATTAGACACTCTAATGTCTGTGACAACCTTCTGTCAGACTTGTTCTTTTAGAGAAAAGTTTGGTTTCCATTCGATCGTCTGTGTCATAGCTTTGCATGAATATTTGATGGCTCCATCATCGTCAGTCATCTGATCAGTGAATAAATTTGAAATTCCTGCTGCAGCGACTTGTTCCGAGTGCTGGTGTTCCCCAGTCTGATCTCTAGCTTTCATTTGACATGCAGCAGTATTTTATTTACAGTAGAATTGAACGGAGTGTATCATCTTGGCCGCCGCTTCAAAAATGCATCTTAAACGATGCATCTTACTTTGTTTGGCTGTAAATTTAATTTTGTTTAGACATATCTCTCTGACAAATGAGCTCCAGAAATTTTACAGTTAAAGAAACTGTGACACAGATTTTGAATTTGGACCTGATGCAAAAGAAGAGATTGCAGAGACAGAGGATCCGTTTGACTGAGGGCAATGTTAGAGATGGTCCAGGTTGTCAAGTGGACGAGTCTGTAGTTGTCTCTCCATCAGCTGAAAATCAAGGAATGCAGCGATCATTGTCCAAAGAGGGGACATCAAAATATGATAACATAGCTGAGTTGGTTGATTAGGTTTTTCTTCAGTAGGGATAGTCAGTGGTTCAGTTTCTGCAACCAATGGTCTCTTTAGTTGATCGATTACTGGCTGGTTAGTTTTTATAAGTTCTATATTAAGTTCAAACTGTTGTTGGCACCTTTCGATTTCTGTTTTGGGGTCAAAATTTGCAAATGAGCTGTTTCTCGACCTTCTTTCTTCCTTGCTACTTCGTGTTCCAGATTAATACAGAAATATTATATTTCAGAAACTCTTGGCGTTTCAACTTTAGCTTTCCAGATGGGTCAGTCCAGTCTGAAAACCCTCTTTTTGTATTTCATGAGCAGGGTTTGGGCCCTCTTTTTGGTTCATCGATGATTGGATCCTTTAAATCTTGCCACTATTTTGCAATTTACCTTGGTTTTCCTTCATGGACTCACCATTGTTGTGGGCACTTCCTCAGCTCGATGCTTCAGAGTTTTGATGACAGACTCTCATGGAGGAAGATGTGAATCAGAAAGTAGATACAGGTCTAACGGTGTTGGTTTTGGGTTGTTTCTTCTGGATCATGTCTCGTTCCATAAAAATCATTCAGTCTTCTCAGCATCATCCTGACTGATTCTAATAACTGATGTTTGCTGGAGGGGCAACCTTGTCAGACCTGATCTTTACCCAGATAAAAACACAACGGAGCCTGTGGCCATTTTGAGTTCCAAAATTGAGAAACAGTTTCTATGTTACTTTTGCAAAGAGAAAAATGTGTTTCAGAACAAAGCTGATAATGAAAACCCCGATCTCGTTACTTCAAGATTTGTTCATTTTTATTCTCATCTCTGTAGTCAGAGAGTCTTTGGGAAGCAGTTTGTTTTCTAGTTTGTGTCGTATTTTTTGGCGGGTTTCTTTGTACGTCTGTACGTGGTGAAATCTGTAAAATGAAATTCCTGCTGCAGAGACTTATTCAGATTGCTGGCGTTCGCTGAACGCAATCACATCGCTCGCTTCCACTTGGCTTGCGGCAGTATTTTATTTGATGTAGGATTTCACAGAAAGAATCCGACATCGTCGCTGCCAGGTGGAGATGTTTATAGGTTTTATATGTGATTGAATCTTTGGACGCAGCTTAAGAAATTAATTTTAAAATGTTACTTGAAAAGTTGGTGTTTTATTGATAAGTTGTACTGACTTGTTGCTAAATGATAAGTTCCTTATATGTTGCTGATTTGTAATAATTGTTTTGATTTGATGTAAATTGACTAAAGAGTTTGGAGTTTAAAGTAAAGTTATGGAATGTGTTCAAGACGTCTTTCGTAACTTGTCTGGATCAAAATTAAACTCCTGACGACAGTGAGGTTTAGCAAGCAGAGTTGAGCAGTCCAAGGTTCTTTAATCATTAGTTTTTGAATGAGAACAATTTATATTCATTAAGTTCTTGTTTTATCCAACGATCAGCAGCCAAACACCTGCAGAATGACTGTTTTTTGTTCTTTAAACTTTTGTTTTCCTTTGATTGGATCCTTTGCTGGAAACCTTCATTCGTAACAAAATGATCTGTTTAAACAAGTCCTACATTCTTAATGCTCGTTGTGAATCTAAAAGTGGCTTCTGTTTTCTTTCCACTCATATTGCACAATCTGGTCTTCGCTAGCATCATCCTGGATGATCCTAAGGAGTTGGTGTTTGGTTAACGGCTGTACCTTCTGAGTCCTAATCTTTACCCAGGTGTCCGCATACTTTTGCGAAGGGAAGGGAGGTCAGTAACGAAATGCAGGAATGCTTTGCCTTCAAGTTCTTTTGTATACAGTGTGCCACTATAGGAGACACTGTAGAGCCCATCGCTCGGCCGTGCTGCTGTTATTTTGTGTTTTACGCAGGTGAAACATCCATGTGTGTTTTTCTGTTGATTAATTATTTACATCATCTCCACTGCTTTAGATCAGGACTCTGCAACCTTCAACTTTCAAATCTCTGGAATCTGCAAAAAGCTTCCACAAGACTCTTATTATCAACATTGAAACTGAAACCTTCAAACTTAAACAGAAAAATGCCAAGTTTTCCTTTGTTTATTACAATAAAATTACAGATAACATTCCATCATTATTTCCATTTACTGTCTTTGTAAACACACATCCATCCGGGCAGTTTTCAATCCGTGATACAGTAGGAATTTCGTACTGTTGGAAAGCCGATGTCGTAAAAATACATTGTTCACTACTGCTTCTAGGCAGCCCAGAGACCACACTGGACTCACCTCTTCACCCTTCTTCACTCTCCAACACACAACCACATCTCTGGGTGCCTACTGCTCCCCTAGCAGTGGGCAACACAGAGGAGACTTTCGATAATTCTACTATTTAAATTAATTTGATTTTAGGAAACACAACCAGAAAGTTTCTCATGTTAAAATGTTTAAAAGATGTGTAGAGCTCAGTAGCTCCGGATTTTTTTTATTGTTTCTTGAACAATAACAAACCTCCTTCCTGCCATGCTGGCTATAAGTATGTTTTCCTGTGTTGATGCTCAAAGAGCCCCGATCGGTACCGATGAAGAGATCCTGTTCCTCTCAGATTGTAAAGTTCAGATAAAAGCAGGGCTGCTTGTGGAAAAATAGTTTTCCTGCTGATTGATCTAAGCGTTGTATCCTCCTGGCAACAGGGGGTCTGGAGGGTATGTGATGCATGACAACGACGTTTTAAGGGTTACTCTGATTTAAAGTGAGATTCTGCTTGTGTGTGAGGAAAGCCAGATGTTTGAAATGTTGCTGATGTTGGACTGGTCTCACTTTGATGTGAATTACTCATGCAGGACACAGCGGCTTCTCCTTCACGCCACTTTCCATTTCAAAGTTATCAGTTTGGACCGTTTCACAGCCGGCTAATAAAGGCGACAGACGCTTCTGTAAACGCCAGCGAGACTAACGGCAGGACAGGAATGCAGATTATCTCTGATTCAGTCCAAATTCATTTCAGAGCCTTCTTTATACAGTTAATCTAATGTAATGACCAAAATCAGCACCGTGTAAACATAACCAACCAGAACCAGTCTCTTTTTCTAGGAGGAAAATCTCCTAAAGATTGGAGGAAAAAATGAAATGTTTCTGGTTGGGATAGAGATCCTTTACCAAGAGGAACAGGCAGGACTGGGATTCAAAATGTAAATTCTACACCAAACGTTTCCACTTGTGGGACACAATCTGTTTTAGAATTCCCTTAAAAGCCAAACGAGAGGATGTCTGGGTTCGCACATCTGATCACCTATGTATTTTACGGTGGAGCTGTAAAGTTGTGTGGACGGCTGGGGTGTGGGTGGTGCAGCATGGTGGTGGGAAAGTACTTAATATGCACGGACTCCTTGTTGGTGGTTCAGGCTCTGGGGCACTGGGAAGGGTGAGGTGTCATCAGGGTTTATTTTGGAATATTTTCAATATGGTGTTGGAGCTGATGGGTGCCACGTTGTTTATGTGGGTTCCGTGTCATTCTGAGATTGGGGGAATGAGTGGGTGGATGTCGTGACGAAGAGGGGGGTTCATGGTTCCGTCTCAGGGGGAGGCGAAAGAGTTGATCTGGAAGGGGTTAGTGCAGCAGTTGGAGTGGGAGTCGGAGGTAAAAGGGCGACAGTTGTATGCTGTACAGAGGACGGTGGGAGTGACTGTGCCACCAGCGGGCAGAGGTGTCAAAAGTACTAACATTTTTTACTCAAGAAGTATAGATACCGAGTTAAAAACTACTTTAGTAAAATAAGTATTAGCTGAAGTTTTTGACTCAAGTAAAGGGTAACCTATTGTCAAAACTACTTAAAGTAGAAAATTAATTTTCAGAAAAAACGGAACATGCTTCAAGGAGCAAAAATTATAAACCAGAAACATTTTTTCTAATAACGTTTATTTGGAAATTGATTAACGAACACAATCAAATTATTAACATAAGCAAAGCATTATGTAACACCTGGCAGCTACGAAGCTTCACTCTGCATCACCGCCAAAAAAAAGAAATCACCTAAAGACTTCGTTGAGCTGTAAACGTAGCTGATTCTCAAAGTTCTTAGAGGTAGTTCATGCTCTTCTCAGGCTAAAGATGCATTCGGCAAGACTGAACAGTCTTTCACAGGCTGCTGAGGTTGGGAGTGATTCTCCCACAACTTTGGTTGCTTTATGGGCGAGCCAGCAAATAATGTGTGGATGAGCTCCTTTTTAAGGTTTGTTGCTGGTACCTTTCCAGCTTTGTGGGTGTTTCTTCTATGGAGAAACAGATTGAGAGTTATGTCATTTCTCTGGACTCACCAACTCAGATTACCTTGTACTGTGGTGGTAATGTCATGGTTGAAGTTCATACGAGTCAGGGATTGGATCCACTGGTCTACGCTACTATGTTGTTATTACTTCAAGAACCAGAAGCCAGATCAACATGTGGAGGTGAGCTTAGTTATATGTGAGAAAATGTGATTTGAATCAGGATAATAATAATTATACAATCATAATTCAGTAACATTATGATGTTAAAATATGGACACACAAAGTACTGGTGTTTTCTTCCTTCTGAGTTTATAATATTTGCCCAAGTGTTTTAAAGAAAACCCAACACACACTATGGTTTAGTAACAGGAACCAGAAGTCATTTAATCACAAATCAGTTTATCTTTTGATCGAACGAGATGTCTCATCTCAAGAGATATCCTATTAGGAGGATTTCTTTTATCCTCATCTAAAAATACTAAGTTTAATGTACAGAGAAAGCAGAGTAGCACCTCAAGCTTTCGTTGCTGTGTTCCCAGATCCACGAGCTTAGCTACATCTAGCTTCTTCCTTTCACCTGTGATGGAGCAGCACCGTGTGCAATTCTCAACTATCGTCAGATAAAAATCTCTGAAAATGTACAAACACAATAAATGAATGAACAAGTCCAACAGGACGACATAAAAAAACGTTCCTACTCTCAGTTGCAGACATTTATTTCATTGTAAAGCAGACAATATTCCATATCGCAACGATATAAAGTCACACATCTTTCAAAACTCTCAATAATAACTGAACAGAGAGCTAACCAAACAAAGTTCAATAGCTAGTAGGTGAAATCCGTACGCATGTGCTTCTACGTTTTAACAGGTTGATTATTCATTATTTGGTTAGTAATATGTTTTCAGCTTACCTCCACATGTTTCCTCAAATTTGAAGGCGAAGTGTTTCAACGTCATGAGCTCATGCTTTTTGGAGAAGCAGAGCTTGCAAAGCTTGTCAGGTTTTCGCCCAACGATGTCAAAAATCTCTTCCAAATAAAGCCACGGGAGGGCTAGACCAGGTCCCCGTTGGGTCTCATCATCTGGTTTATGGTCCCGGGTATCCGCGCTCGTAGATGGCTGGCTCATTTCTGTTTTAGCAGAAGCTCCTTCTTTCACATGGTGTTGCCATTTGTTTTTGTTTTGTTTGTCTCACATGTTAAAGTGATGGACCAACATGAATTCATATTGAGATTGCGTTGGCTCTCCTCATCCAACCACATTCAAATTAAATGGCGCAATTTTTTAAAGGTGACAAAATGGCGAAAGTAGCAACAACTTTTTATAAACATAACAAACTAAAAGTACAAATAATGGCATAAAAAAGTAGTGAGTAAAAGTTAAAAGTAAACAAAATAATTACTTCATTAAAGTAAAGATAATAAGATTTTCTACTTCGTTACTTGACACATACAGTCCCCTCCAAATGTATTGGAACAATGAGGCTGATTCCTTTATTTTTATTGTAGGCTGGAAACATTTGGATTCGACACCAAAAGATGAATATGACACAAAAATTCAACATCTCAGCTTTTATTTCCAGGTACTTACATCTGGATCCGATACACAACGTAGAAGATAACATTTTTTGTAAAGAAGCACCACATTTTTAGGTGTTCAAATGTATTGGAACAAATAATTAAAGCAAATAAGACTTAATATTTTGTTGAAATAACTGCATCAAGTCTGTGACCCATTGACATCACCAAACTTTTGCATTCTTCTTTTGTGATGCTTTTCCAGGCTTTCACTGCAGCCTCTTTCAGCTGTTGCTTGTTTTGGGGGGTTGTTCCCTTCAGTTTCCTCTTTAGCAAGTGAAAAGCATGCTCTATAGCAGGGGTGGGCAATTAATTTTTATCAGGGGCTGCATGAGAAGCCTGAATTGTGTCAGAGGGCCACCAACTTTCTTTGATTGTAAAATACTTCAATATTTTGAATAGCTGGTACTGATAATCAGAAGAATAAAGCATTCTGTAAATATGTTTATTAGGTTACCGTATTTTCCGCCCTATAAGGCGCACTGCATTATAAGGCGCACCGCATTATAAGGCGCTACAGTAAAGTCTGTTCAACTTTGTCCTCTAACTGTGACCATCTCGCTTTGTTCCGCGGAAACTCTGTTTAGTCTTGTTTACTTGGCGTAGCGCATCCTCTTGCTTCCTCCACTTCCTCACCATTGATTCATTGATGTTAAACTCTCTCGCTGCGGCCAGAGGTAAGATCTTAAGCCCGACCCAAAGGGCCTAAAAATGTCTATCATTACGTTGGTCGGGCTTCTCTCTCGCTGACTTTTTTTTTTAAATAAATATATTTTTATAAAATGTAAACTAAAACAACGTGTGTGTACCAAACTAAGGAATACTTGTTAAAAAATTAATAATTTGGATCAAACAGAGAAGTAATGTTTTACTACTAAACAGGATCCGGAGAGCCAGCTCATGCTCTGCGCGCGTGAACGCCTCCTATTATTTTGGTAATCCTCTCCTGCGCACGTCTTTATTTTATTTATATTGAACTGGTATCCTCGATATGAAGGAGGAAGAAGTTAAGGATAAACTAAATTGCTTTCATACGACACCAAAAAGACTGGCACCTCGACGCTGAGCAGGCATTTAAACAGCTGGACTGGCAAAAGTGATGATCGCTATTTTATCTTTTGTTTCAAAGACCGTCCCTCCTCTTCGCGCTAAGCAGGCCATCACAGACAGGTGCGTTAGGGGTCCGATAGTGTGATTATTTTTTTTTTAATTAAAAAAGCGTGTTCTTGAAAATGTTCCAATTTATAATTTTTTATAAATAATTTTTTTTTTACCGCGAGCCCGCGGTTTTAATATCCGGGGCTTGGGTCGGGCTGGATTTTTTAAGTCCGATCTCCCCACTGGCTGTGGCTATATTCCCGTGTTCTACTGCGTGACCGATCACCTTGAGTTTAAATTCTGCGGTGTCTCTTGGTAGACGCCATTTCCGGGTCTTTACACAAACACACAAATGGAAATGAGACGCCCTTTCATGTATCCCAGCATGCACCGCGCACTACTTCTTCTACGGGGGAAATGGAGTCGGCGGCTGCTTACCGCAGTTGCGACACCTGTTGTAGCTCAATATTAATCCATATATAAGGCGCTCCGGGTTATAAGGCGCACCGTGGACTTTAGAGAAAATTTAAGGTTTTTAGGTGCGCCTTACAGTGCGGAAAATACGGTACGTGAAACTGGTTAAATAAGAAAAACAATGATTGAACCAGTGCAATTTATTTTTTAACTTCTCCACAAACAATAACTTGTAATGCTTTCCACCTCATGTTACCTCTTCAGTGAGAACAATCCAGTCTGTTCTGGGCTTGAACATTGAAATCTGGTGGAATGTCTGAAGTGGCCATGCCAAGGACAGGTGGTCATCAGTCATAGAGGATCTGTGTTTGGATTTATTGAACTTCATAACTGAGAATGTCTGTTCACATTGATAGGTAGATCCAAAGAGGACTAGAATCCTCTGAGCATGTGTGGAAAGTTCTCCTCTTTGAGGGCGGGGTAAAAGTCCAGCAGTGAGACTGACTTGAAGTGATCTGCCAGATGTGTGTCAGACTGCAGATCACTTCACTTGGTGCATCATCCACACTGCAGATGAAGGGAGAACAAACCATGTGCATTTCACTCTCAAGAGTTTTGAAATCGCCTTGAAAACTCTGCATACGTAGCGACGTAACGCTTTTCATAATAAAATAAAAGTTTCAAAAAACAGTTTAATTTATGGTGTTTATGATTGGCCTCACGCGGGCCGGACAGGGGCGTACAAAGGGCCGGATGTGGCCCGAGGGCCGTAATTTGCCCAGGTCTGCTCTATAGGATTCAATTCTGGAGATCGACTTGGCCAGTCTAAAACCTTCCACTTCTTGCCCCTGATGAACTCCTTTGTTGTTTTTGCAGTGTGTTTTGGGTCGTTATCTTGCTGCATGATGAAGGATCTCCCAATCAGTTTGGTTGCATTTTTCTTTAAATTGGCAGACAAAATGTTTTTGTAGACTTCTGAGTTCATTTTGCTGCTGCCATCAGGTGTTACCTCATCAATGAAGATTAATGAGCCCATCCCAGAAGAAGCCGTGCAAGCCCAAGCCATGACATTGCCTCCACCATGTTTAACTGTTGAGCTTGTGTGTTTTGGATTATGGGCAGATTCTTTCTTTCTCCAAACCTTAGCCTTTCCATCACTTTGGTAAAAGTTAATCTTTGTCTCATCAGTCCATAACACTTTGTCCCAGAATGTTTGAGGCTCGTCTCTATACTTTTTGGCTGGCCTTTCTATTCTTCTTGCTGATGATGGGCTTGCATCTTCTGGTGTAGCCTCTGTACTTTTGCTCATGAAATCTTCTGCGAACAGTAGATACTGATACTTTCACTCCTGCCCTCTGGAGGTTGTTGGTGATGTCACTAACAGTTGTTTTAGGGTTTTTCTTTGCAGCTCTCACAATGTTTCTGTCATCAACTGCTGTTGTTTTTCTCGGTCTACCTGTTCGACGTCTGTTACTTAGTACACCAGTGGTTTCCTTCTTCTTTAAGACATTCCAAATGGTTGTACTGGCTATCGCCAATGTTTGTCCAATGGCTCTGATCGACTTTCCATCTTTTCTCAGCTTCACAATTGTCTCTTTCTCCCTCATAGACAGCTCTCTGGTTTTCATGTTTGTTACACTTCTTGCTGTCAATGCAGTCTCCTCTGGCAAAACCCAAATGTGAAACTGAGCAAGTGCTATTTATTGTTTGAATAATAGTGTAATAGGAAACACCTGTCAGTCACATGTTCCAATACTTTTGATCAGTGTTCCTTTACAAATAAAGTTATCTTCTAAGTTGTGCATCAGAACCAGATGTAAATACCTGGAAATCAAAGCTGAAATGTTGAATTTTTGTCTCATATTTGTTTTTCTATGTCATACTCAAATGTTTCCAGTCCACAGAAAAGATAAAGGAATTTGCTTCACTGTTCCAATACTTTTGGAGAGGACTGTATGCCAATGAGTGGTGGGAGGTGGGGGCAGGTGGGTTTCAGCAAGTTAAGAATTGGCATTCAGGTTTGAATGATACACTCAGGGTTATGGGTAAGCATTTAGATGAGAGCCGTGATTTCGGTAGAGCAATGGAGGGGATTGAACACGTGTTGTTGAGTTGTGGTAAATATGAGGAGGAACGAGACGCTGGGTTTTGGAACCTTGTACTCTTTCCTGAGGTGTACAGGGTTCTGGAGAAGGATTTAAACTACTTGGGATAGATGGCGCCACCTATTTAGATGGCGATAATGCATCTATATACTGTAGGTGCTTCATGCATTCAGACAGAAAAAATAAAAATAAATGGTGCTTCTCTAAACTAGTTTACAAGTGGGAAAGATGCTTAGATTTTATTTAACATTTTTTCTGTAATTTGTTACATAGTCTGGATGACGAAAGACAAACAAAAACAAATGAAGTGAAATGCTGATGATTCGATTCTTTTGGCTTTGTCAGCCGTGATCTCTAACTCTTCCTGGACTAATTTGCTGCCGAATGTGAAGCAGCCGGAATGGGAATCAGAGCCTCCAAATCAGAGACCATGGTACTCACTCATAGGGCAGGGGTCTGTATCTCGGGGTCTTGGTTAAAGTGAGGTAAGATGGAGCGGGATATCAACAAATCGGCTCTGTCTGTAGTAATGAAGACATTGAATAAATCTGTCATGGTGAAGAAAGAGCTGAGCCAAAAAGCAAAGCTCTGAACTTACCAGTCGATCTACGTTCCTACTCTCACCATGGTAACCAGGATCTACGTTCATACCCTCACCATGGTAACCAGGATCTACGTTCATACCCTCACCATGGTAACCAGGATCTACGTTCCTACCCTCACCATGGTAACCAGGATCTACGTTCCTACCCTCACCAGGGTAACCAATATCTAATTCCTACCCTCACCGTGGTAACCAGGATCTACGTTCCTACCCTCACCATGGTAACCAGATCTACGTTCCTACCCTCACCATGGTAACCAGGTTCTATGTTCCTACCCTCACCATGGTAACCAGGATCTACGTTCCTACCCTCACCATGGTAACCAGGTTCTATGTTCCTACCGTCACCATGGTAACCAATATCTAATTCCTACCCTCACCATGGTAACCAGGATCTACAGTCCTACCCTCACCATGGTAACCAGATCTACATTCCTACCCTCACCATGGTAACAAGGAGCTACTTTCCTTCCCTCACCATGGTAACCAGGATCTACGTTCCTACCCTCACCATGGTAACCAGGAGCAACGTTCCTACTCTCACCATGGTAACCAGGAGCAACGTTCCTACTCTCACCATGGTAACCAGGATCTACGTTCCTACCCTCACCATGGTAACAAGGAGCTACTTTCCGACCCTCACCATGGTAACCAGGAGCAACGTTCCTACTCTCACCATGGTAACCAGGATCTACGTTCCTACTCTCACCATGGTAACCAGGATCTATGTTCCTACCCTCACCATGGTAACCAGGATGTACGTTCCTACCCTCACCATGGTAACCAGGATCTACGTTCCTACCCTCACCATGGTAACCAGGAGCAACGTTCCAACTCTCACCATGGTAACCAGGAGCAACGTTCCTACTCTCACCATGGTAACAAGGAGCTACTTTCCTACCCTCACCATGGTAACCAGGATCTACGTTCCTACTCTCACCATGGTAACCAGGATCTATGTTCCTACCCTCACCATGGTAACCAGGATGTACGTTCCTACCCTCACCATGGTAACCAGGATCTACGTTCCTACTCTCACCATGGTAATCAGGATCTAGGTTCCTACCCTCACCATGGTAACCAGTATCTACGTTCCTACCCTCACCATGGTAACCAGGAACTATGTTCCTACCCTCACCATGGTAACCTGCATCTACGTTCCTACCCTCACCATGGTAACCAGGATCTATGTTCCTACCCTCACCATGGTAACTAGGATCTATGTTCCTACCCTCACCATGGTAACCAGGATCTACGTTCCTACCCTCACCAGGGTAACCAATATCTAATTCCTACCCTCACCGTGGTAACCAGGATCTACGTTCCTACCCTCACCATGGTAACCAGATCTACGTTCCTACCCTCACCATGGTAACCGGGTTCTATGTTCCTACCCTCACCATGGTAACCAGGATCTACGTTCCTACCCTCACCATGGTAACCAGGATCTATGTTCCTACCGTCACCATGGTAACCAATATCTAATTCCTACCCTCACCATGGTAACCAGGATCTACAGTCCTACCCTCACCATGGTAACCAGGATCTACGTTCCTACCCTCACCATGGTAACCAGGATCTACGTTCCTACCCTCACCATGGTAACCAGGAGCAACGTTCCAACTCTCACCATGGTAACCAGGAGCAACGTTCCTACTCTCACCATGGTAACAAGGAGCTACTTTCCTACCCTCACCATGGTAACCAGGAGCAACGTTCCTACTCTCACCATGGTAACCAGGATCTACGTTCCTACTCTCACCATGGTAACCAGGATCTACGTTCCTACCCTCACCATGGTAACAAGGAGCTACTTTCCTACCCTCACCATGGTAACCAGGAGCAACGTTCCTACTCTCACCATGGTAACCAGGATCTACGTTCCTACTCTCACCATGGTAACCAGGATCTACGTTCCTACCCTCACCTTGGTAACAAGGAGCTACTTTCCTACCCTCACCATGGTAACCAGGATCTACGTTCCTACCCTCACCATGGTAACCAGGATCTACGTTCCTACTCTCACCATGGTAATCAGGATCTAGGTTCCTACCCTCACCATGGTAACCAGTATCTACGTTCCTACCCTCACCATGGTAACCAGGAACTATGTTCCTACCCTCACCATGGTAACCTGGATCTACGTTCCTACCCTCACCATGGTAACCAGGATCTATGTTCCTACCCTCACCATGGTAACTAGGATCTATGTTCCTACCCTCACCATGGTAACCAGGATCTACGTTCCTACCCTCACCATGGTAACCAGGATCTATGTTCCTACCCTCACCATGGTAACTAGGATCTATGTTCCTACCCTCACCATGGTAACCAGGATCTACGTTCCTACCCTCACCATGATAACATGAACTACGTTCCTATCCTCATTGTAACTAGTGTGGGTGATGACTAAAAGAATGCGATCAGGGATTGAAATGGCTGAAATTAGCTTCCACTGCACGGCAGCTGACCGCTCTCTCAGAGATAGAGGGTGGAAGTCTGCCATCCTGTAGAAACTCTAAAGTACCACTGCACCTCTGGGTCAAGAGAGGCCAGATGGAGAGGGTGTCTTTTTAGGATGCCTTCTGAATGCTTTGACCCATCCCACCCGGTGGAGAGCCAGAGGCAGACCCTGGACCTTCAAAAGAGACTATGTCTCACAGCTACACAGGGAACACTTCCGGAGAGCAGGAGGATCCAGCCGGGGTGAGAGTAGCCTGGGTTTCTTTCTGAGGCTGTTGCCCCCGCGCCTGGTCCTGAATAAGCAAAAATGAGCAGACTTTAGAGTGAAATGCAAAATACTTTACAAATAATAAAATTCACATGAACGGCAGTTAAAAAAATGACCCTGCCAGTTTTATATTTTAAGCCATTAAGTCTTCACCTTTTCATCTATTGGAAAATTCTAAAATATCTAGAAAAATACAACATTAAGTATCACAATCCCTCCCGCCCCCCTCTATCCCTCTTGTTCTGCATTTTGCGCTAATTTCTCGCACCTGGAGCCTCATTTATAAACCATGCTAGAATGTGTGTACGCCAACATCCAGACTTATGATTGGGTCGAGATGTGGAGGATGCTTCTCTGCCTCTGTGAGGATGGAAAGGTAGAAAACATCCGCAGTGAAAAGGTCTCTGAGGGGGAGTTTTTGCTGAATCACAGAAAAAAAACTGATAAATAATAAAAGTGGTTTCCATTCAGAGGCTCCTCTCTGCAGAGAAGCAACCAAACAATTAGTACAAACACATTACAGGCTGACACGTTAATTATTCCCCTCTGCCGTTTGCACAGCCGATCCTCTAACAAGCAAGGCATTAGCTGCTGCTGATGTGCAATTACTGCGCTGATTGCTAATGAAGCCAGAAAATACAGTTCCAGCCTGAACGTGGACGATTAATTACAGCCCCACATGTGAGCTAAACCACTCAGACTGAATACTTACGCTCTGCTGCGGGCTCAATGTTTTATAACTTAAATTAGATGTTTGATGTGTCACAGAATACAAAGAAGTGCCGGAGTGAATCAGAAGGAATGAAGACAGGATCTTCTGAGTGACATCATCAGTGATTCCTGTCTGAACATACCCGGCTTCACTATGGAACTAAAGATGGTGGACTGCTGGTGTTGTTCCACCACAGTGAAGGATCAACATGTGGAGCTTTTAGTGACAGATCTTATCAGGATTCACTGGAGCTGAAAAACATTCTTGTCACGGCAACTCACATTCCACCCTGTGCAGAGCCAACTATCATATGTTCCAGCAACTGGCTGTTCCAGCTCCACCCGACCCAACTTGGCACCACCTAGCAGCTGTTCTTAAGCTGCTTTGGAGCTACGAGACACAAAAATTTTCTCATGAAGGCTGCGTTAGACTAATTATAAAAATTTATCGAACTTCATCGATTCATCTAATAAACATTATTACTGTCATGATCTCCGTCTCATCTGGAACACTCCTTCCCTCCTATCCTGCCCTCTGCCCTAATTTGGCATACCTGGTGCCAATCCCCAGGTGTGTTCTGGTGTCCCTGTCTTTCCTTCCGGAGCATTCGTCTGCTTCCCTTTCTATGCATCCCCTTTGGCTCCTGGTGTACCCTGCCTTCCTGTTGAGCTGCATAGCTCTGATCCTCATCCTGCAAAGCTCTGGCTCCTGGTGCACCCTGCCTTCCTGTGGAGCTTCTTCCTTCTGGTTCCCCATCATCCTGCCGAGCATCTACACCTGATCCCCTTTGTCACCCGGTAGAGTTCCATCCACTCTCCTTTTCCCTCGATGAAGAGAAAGTATCTTTCGTCGTCTCTCAAGGAGAGCCCGATGGACTTTTCCAGGGGAATCGCGCAGCGTGGAAGTCCAGACACAGGCAGTGCAAACTGATGTTCCGCTCATTCCCATGACCCAGTAGGACTCTGGAAACTAGGGAAAAGTCTTTTTTGAATTTCCAGGGGATTTGCATACCAGTGGAAGTCTGGACCCAGACGCCATTGACGCACCCCACGTTACAGTACTGTGTGGTTCTTTACCTCCTCCAATAAACTGGCATTGCTTTTGGGTCCTTCTTCACACATCACCCTTGACAATTGTGAATTATTTACAAGCAACAAAAACAGCAAATCAGACTTGAATCTAAATATTGCTGAATCAAAAAAATTGTTTCACTTTTTAACTTGTTTTTTTTCTGGAAACTTCTGGTGAAAGTAATGAATATTTTCATTGTTTTCTTTTTTGTATCTGAACGGCTGGTTTGTGTCTAAACGTCCATCCTGGTGTGAGCAAATATGGCCGTGCAGACAGAAATAGAAGCGAGTTGTACCGGTTGTCAGGCTGATTGGATTTCACGGCCTCAGCTGTCTGATGAGCTCAGTCAGACAGAAACATCCGGGAATTTATCTCATTCACTTTAATCTGGTCTGATTATTCAGGAGACCAACGTTCACATTAAATATGTTTGCACACATGCACTCTTCTTTCCATTTTCTTTTATCCATTCATCCAATTATCATCCCTTTATTTTTCAGTCAAACTATCCATCCTTTTATTTGTCTATAGGTTTTTATAAGCGTCCATTCATCAGTCCGTAGAATCCGTTCCTTAACTGTTCCATCTTTTTATTTCCTTGGAGACCAGAAGCCTAAAGATCAAGTCTTTGTGACAAAAGTCTTGCTCATTTAAAATGAGTTGCATCGGAGTCTAGAAAAATTGCGGAGGATTTTCACCGTATGTGTGAATTGCGTGAGATGAAAGGGCTGCAATTGGTGTTGCTTATATTAAAGCAACTCGTTGGCGTCGTGCCTGCGTTTGAATTGAGCGATGAAGTGATCTAAATCAATCCTGTATGGCGACGATCTGTTGTGTTTTTCATTTTTAAATATACTTTATGCAACCTGGAGCTCAACACTCAGAAGACAGTGGAGATGATTGTGGACTTTAGGAAAGTCACAGCCCCAACCCCCCTTGCACTGACAGACTCCCCCATCACCACTGTAGACTCTTCACGCTTCCTCGGCACTACCATCACAGGACCTAAAGTGGGAGCCATCCATCAGCAACCTGATCAAAAAGGCCCAGCAGAGGATGAAGAAAGCCAAGCTGCCCGCCCAGATCTAGTCCATCCTCACCTCCTCCATCACCGTGTGGTACGCTGGAGCCACAGCCAGGGACAAACACAGACTGCAGCGCATTGTGCGCTTCGCGGAGAAGGTGATCGGCTGCAGCCTTCCGTCTCTCGAAGACCTCTACGTCTCCAGGAGTCGGGGGCGTGCAGGTCGGATAGCAGCTGACCCTTCCCACCCTGGAACTTTTTGAGCGACTCCCATCGGGCAGGAGGCTCCGGTCCATTCGGACCAGAACGTACCGCCACAAAAACAGCTTCTTCCCTTCTGGAGTGTCTTCTCAAAGGACCCTTGATGTGCACTCTGTGGGACGTGAACCCACAAACTCCCGGTTGACTTCTGGTTCGCGGGCGAACGCTCTAACCACTGAGCCAACATCTCCTCCACCATCTCCCCATGATACCGAGACATTGTCGACACAAGATAAAGCAACACTGTCGTGCTGTAAATGAAGGCGGCCAAGCTGAAGATGCAGAGCGGACAAGATGTCTTCTTAGTGGCATCCTGAACTTCACAACACGGCAGATCTACACAGAAGAATTTGGATTTTCATACATGCAGCTACTTTTTTAGGCAATTGTAGGGAGACAACTGTACAGCTATCATACTCTGTATCACTCAAACCTGGTCGATTAGCGACGCAGAACATCTACAGTTTATTGCACAACGTTTGTCCGATTAATGTCACTGCTTACTTGTTATTAAATTGACCGATAGTCGATCGTTTGTCAGAGCTTATCTGCAGGTATTCAGTCGACAACCGCATAACCTTTCCAACTCGCAGTAGTTTTAGGGAGGGGTTGTTACGGATCCTCCTCTGACCTATAGAGTTTTCGACTCTGAACAGTCTAGGACTGAGCTAGTCCTCCTTACCAGCGTGTCCCTCTCTGTTATTCCTCCACAGGACCCTACATAGAAAGCTTTTTATCAGTGTCCACCTGAGGTGGTGAAGACACTCTGCTTCGTATTGTATCTCTGAACAGTCCAGTTTGTTATTAATGTGAACACCAGGTTTCTGTAGACATCCATCCTTTCAATGTCAAGTCCTGGCTGTTCTGCTCGTTCAGAGTGGACTTTTTTCAGAACCATCATCTCCTTTGGTGACTCTTGGTGACATTGATGTGAAGGTGATTGAGTTTTCACCAGTCAGTAAAGTCCTGGACCAGCTTCCTGTTCCCCAGATCGTTCCCTTCAGACACACACTCAACAATGGCTGCATCATCTGAGAACTTCTAGATGTTTCTGATGTTTGAGTCAGAGGTCTGATGTGAAAAAGAGAGAGGACCGTGCCTTGTGGAGCTCCTGATCAGACACACACATGTTGTGGTCTGTTGGTCCATGGAGTTAGCTTTCTGTGGACCACCGCTCCTTCAAGCTTTCCCTTGAGCTGTGAAGTCTGGATGGTGTTGAAAGCACTAGAAAAGTCATAGAATGTGGTGCTTCCAGGTTCCTCAGGGTTCAGGAGTGATCTGTGTAGTAAGTAAACAACAGCTTCTTCTTCAGGTGAGACGTTAAAGCTACAGGTCTGACGTGGTTGGACTCCGTGGCACAACGGACTGGAACCACAGGAAGTTTTTCACACAGGAACCTACTTCAACGTGAGGCTGTGGTTAAACATGTACCTCAGAACCTGGCAGAGCTGGTCTGCAGTCTCTGGGCAGTTTGGACAGGTGCCCTTACAGTAAACACACCCTGCAGCCATCAAAAGACACAAAAATTTATTTTTAATTCCAAACGTTAACCCGCATGGTTACGATGGCATGACCACATTAGAGATAATTGGTTCAGAAGATGAACGAATGAATGAACTTTACTTTCCAAACAGATCTGACTTGGTGTGAAATTGTGAGTTTAACATTTTCAATGAGTTCAACATCATTGATCAGGATCAATTTGCTGCCGAGTGTGAAGCAGCCGGGATGGGAATTAGCGCCTCCAAATCTGAGGCTATGGTCCTCGCCTGGAAAAGGGTGGAATGCCCCCTTGCGGGTCAGGGACAGGGTCCTGCCCCAAGTGGAGGAGTTTAAGTATCTCAGGGTCTTGTTCACGAGTGGGGGAAGGATGGAGCAGGAGATCGACAGGCGGATCGGTGCGGCATCAGCAATAACTAGGACGCTGCATGAGCTGAGACGAAAAGCAAAGCTCTCCATTTACAAGTCGATCTACGTTCCTACCCTCACCATGGTAACCAGGATCTACGTTCCTACCCTCATCATGGTAACCAGGATCTACGTTCCAACCCTACCCTCACCATGGTAACCAGGATCTACATTCCTACCCTCACCATGGTAACCAGCTGTGGGCGGTGACCGAAAGAATGAGATTGCGGATACAAGCGGCCGAAATGAGCTTCCTCCGCAGGGTGGCTGGGCTCTCACTCAGAGATCGGGTGAAGAGCTCTGCCATCCGCGCGGAGCTTGGTGTCGAGCCGCTCCTCCTCCAGGTTGAGAGGAGCCAGATGGGGTAGTTCGGGCCTCTGGTCGCAACTCCCCCCGAGCGCCTTGCGAGCGAGGTGTTTTGGGCACGTCCCACCGGTAGGAGACCAAGGGGCAGACCCCGGACCCGCTGGAGAGACTGGGTCTCACAGCCCGCTGGGGAACGACTAGGGATCCTTCTGGGAGAGATGGAGGATGCAGCTGGGGTGAGAGAAACCTGGGCTTCCCATTTGAGGTTGTTGCCCCTGCGACCCGGCCCCGAAATATTTTTTCCGTCTTTTTGTTTTGACGCTTCCGGCATGAAAAGTCTTGATTTTGAAGAATAAACCATCAGTTTTTAGCAAGTCTCTTGTTTTTCCAGCGGTAACTGTTTTAGTGTTTTTCAAACGTCAACATTGTTATAAGAAATTCACAAAGTGACTGAAAAAAATCTGCCATCATCAGCATGAATCCAGACAGATAGGGGTCAGGAGAAGGACACAGTGAGGAATAACCTGATTAGGCTCCTAAGATCAGCTGATGGGGATAAATATTTATGATGTTTAGAGGTGAGAAGAGGACAGAGAATCTTGTTTTCTGTTTGTTTGTGTCTGCGCTGTATCTGTGGAGGAGTGGCACCTTTAGCTGCCCTGATGATCATCAGCGCTCTGGAGAGACGTGCTGTACCTGAGGAGGAGGCTAAGTGAATGTAAATTACAGAGAAGGACTGACATTTTCTCTTCAACTGTTTCCATCTCCTCCTCTCCTCTCTACACCAGGCCCGGCTCCGTAAAGGTCTTCTGTAAACTCCAGACGTGCTATTTGTTCTTCAGAAAGCAGGAGAATTATCAGACATTATTCCCTGAAATTGCTCGTCATGAGAGGCACGGCAGCCAGGACGTGGATGGAATCCCAATGAGCTCGCTGCTCTGGGTTTAAATTAGAGCCGCGGGACCTTCAGCAGGAAATATTTCAACCTTCTCTACTTCCTGTCTGCTCTGAGAACACGAGGCCAAGTTCTTCCATCAACATCTGAACCAAGCAGCTGGAAATCATTTATTTATTAGATGCAGCAATTAGTAAAACTATTTAATAAGTGATGAGTCCATCTTTCAGGAACAAGTCAGACCATCAGGAGAATCTTTCTGTTTCACATGAAATGAAGCCTTAGTTGTGTCGGGAGAGAGGGGGACGAAAGACCCCAATGTTTGCATCAACAGTCTTTACTGAGAAAAACATGCTGTTTTTTTCTCAATAAAACAATAAAAAATTGTTTCATTAACATCAAAAGAGACTAAAATTTTAATCTGAAATGTTTCTTACGCTAAGCTTCACATATAAAGATCTAATCTTTGATTTGCTATGTTTTTTCTCTTCCACTTATCCGGAGGTGGGTCGTGGGGGAAACCGAGGCTTCTCTCTCTCTGCTGCATCCTCCATCTCACCCGGGAGGATCCCGAAATATTCCCTGTCCAGCTGTGAGACATAGTCTCTCCAGCAGGTCCGGGGTCGTACTCTGGGTTTAGTCACCAACTAGGCGTTCAGGAGGCATCCCAACAGGTGCTCGAACCATCCCATCTGGCTTCTCTCAACCTGGAAGAGCAACCTGTTATTTCAGTCCCCACAAACAGCTGGTTACCATGGTGAGGGTAGGAACGTAGATCCTGGTTACCATGGTGAGGGTAGGAACGTAGATCCTGGTTACCATGGCGAGGGTAGGAACGTAGATCCTGGTCACCATGGTGAGGGTAGGAACGTAGATCCTGGTTACCATGGCGAGGGTAGGAACGTAGATCCTGGTTACCATGGTGAGGGTAGGAACGTAGATCCTGGTTACCATGGTGAGGGTAGGAACGTAGACCCTGGTTACCATTGTGAGGGTAGGAACGTAGATCCTGGTTTCCATGGTGAGGGTAGGGACGTATGTCCTGGTTACCATGGTGAGGGTAGGAACGTATGTCCTGGTTACCATGGTGAGGGTAGGAACGTAAATCCTGGTTTCCATGGTGAGGGTAGGAACGTAGATTCTGGTTACCTATCGAGGGTTGGAACGTAGATCCTGGTCACCATGGTGAGGGTAGGAACCTAGAGCCTGGTTACCATGGTGAGGCCAGGAACGTAGATCCTGGTTACCATGGTGAGGGTTGGAATGTAGTTCCTGGTTACCATAGTGAGGGTAGGAACGTAGATCCTGGTTACCATGGTGAGGGTAGGAACGTAGATCTTGGTTACCATGGTGAGGGTAGGAATGTAGATCCTGGTTTCATGGTGAGGGTAGGAACGTAGATTCTGGTTACCATGGTGAGGGTAGGAACCTAGATCCTGGTTACCATGGTGAGGGTAGGAACGTAGATCCTGGTTACCACGGTGAGGGTAGGAATGTAGATCCTGGTTACCATGGTGAGGGTAGGAACGTAGATCCTGGTTACCACGGTGAGGGTAGGAATGTAGATCCTGGTTACCATGGTGAGGGTAGGAGTTACCACAAAGCTAACATACACACTTACACCACTGTTTCTGAGTGGCCACGAGCTCTGCAGCCCATTAAGGGAAACAGGGAGGTGATGTCAGAGACAGAACCTTCTGGGGTGCACTTTCACAGGAAAATGTTACATAATCAACGTTGTCAAAGTTGGAGTAAATCTGGACTCTATCATCAGATTTGTTTTGGAAATAAGCAGAAAATGATCCAGTCTGTTCCACCATTCCGTGTAATCCCTCATTCATCCAGAAGGGATCCATCCTAGAAAAGGCTTCAGTGTTTTCTGGACTGTGTGTTTGATCACGGTAATCACGAGTATACAGACTTAATAACTTTCAAAATAATAGAAGAATTCCATCTTTCATTATAAATACGCATTTTGACATCATTAACAGCTAATTTGAATAATTGTTCCCAAAAAAAACTACCCGTTTTTTAGCTGGCTTTTCAATCACAATTATATTATCGGATTTGCTGCTAGTGACTTTCGCGCATGCGCAAAACATTTCAACCCTAAAACATCCATTTGTAAAACATTGAGTCGGCCTTTAAAATAGTAAACAAAAAAATCATAATTCGGTCATTTTTGTCATAAAAATATCATTTTGACATCATTGGAAAGCTGTTTTTTTTTTACCCTCTGCACGACTGTGTAAAAAACTCAGTTTTTCCGAATTTGCGACATGCGACTGATTTTGTAAAGAGGGTGGGAGGGTCGCATATATGCTAGATTTGTTGTGTTTTACGCTGTATTTGTTGCTTCAAACCAGATATACGCTTTGCTGTGTATTCACCCAGGGACAAGGCTAATTGGGGAGCGGGAGGAGGGGGAATTCAGAATCAAAATCTCAAGTGAAACTGAATAGCTTTTTTTTCTATTTATATCCCAATTCTTTGCAAAGAAAAGCCTCCATCTTCGTAGCTATGGGAAGTCAATCTTAGAAAAATGAGTTTTGACACGGTATCAATTTTAATTATATTCAAGTATTGATTTTTTAAAGTCAACTCCAGTCTGATTGTGTTTTTCTGTCAGGAATGAAATTGGAGAACTGAACCCTGCTGAGATGTTTTGGGAAAGTGTAGAAAACCGTGGTGAGAGCGGCCATGCTGATTGGTCTAGAGACAGTGTGGTGAGAGCGGTCATGCTGATTGGTCTAGAGACAGTGTGGTGAGAGCGGTCATGCTGATTGGTCTAGAGACAGTGTGGTGAGAGCGGTCATGCTGATTGGTCTAGAGACAGTGGCACTGAGAAAAAGACAGGAAACAGAGATGGAGGTAGCAGAGATGAAGATGCTGAGGATCTCTCTGGGAGTGACCAGGATGGACAGGATCAGAGGAACAGCACATGTTAGAGGTTTTAAAGTCAGAGAGGCCAGACTGAGATGGTTTGGACATGTGCAGAGGAGAGAGAGAGAGTACATCAGAAGAAGGATGCCGGGTTTGGAACCACCAGGAAAGAGGACTAGAGGAAGACCAAAGAGGAGGTTCATGGATACAGTGAAGGAAGACATGAAGATAGTTGGTGTGACTGAAGAGGATACAGCAGATAGGGTTAGATGGAAGAAACTGACTTGATGTGGAGACCCCTGAAGGGAAATGCCAAAAGAAGAAGAAGAGTGAGTTCCAGGAATAACTTTCTGCTTCCATCATGAGTTTATCTGAAGTAGTTTATAGAGGATTAAACATTTAATTGTGTCCGATGTTTGAAACGTTCCTACGTGAAGATTTCAGCCAATCAGGAGGTGAATCCATGGAAAATGTTTTCATCGTCTTCTGATTAGATTCAATCTGATAAAAAAAAAATAACCTTTCTGTTCAGTAGGAAAAAAAATCTTCATTTTATCACTGAAACAGAACAAAACGCTGAACATTTTATCAGCGTTACGTTTTTATTCACACATTATTGATCTGTTTACTTTGGAAGCTTTAAATCTGAAGCTCAGTGTTTATTTGATTTTCCAGAATGTTACAGAAGAGATTTTTATTTCTGAAGGTTTTTACATTTCCCAGCGTAGTGGAGGCAAAACTGAGATCTGATGTTTATCTTAGAGATGAAATTTGCTGTTCGGTGGGGGACCTGTTTGCATAAAGCTGCGTTGCCTGCATGATGGAGGAGTACATGTGTGAGACTGGCTCCTCTTCACACTGAGAGAGCTGAGTGGGTGGACTGATACCCTCCTCTTAGAAAAACATGTTGAAGTACTTTACCAGCAGGAAACTCTGAAAAGTTGCAGAAAAACACAGAAAATGTCACAACTTTTAAAAACATTAAATAATCTGCTGTCAAACTTAAAAACAATGAGTTCAGATTTAATATTAGAACAAAGACGCAGGCCGAAAAAAAAAATAATGTTGGTGAAACAACTCCTTTTTTTTTTAATTAACTCCAAGTTTCACTTAAAAACTGAAATATAACAGGCAGACCTTCAGCAGTGCTCCATCTGTATCAATCACATCCTCTGTAACTATGTATGGTTAAAAAAAACTTATAAAAACATCTTGAATCTTCTTCTTCTTTCAACATTTCCCTCCAGGGGGCGCCGCAGCAAGTCAGCCTCTTCCATCTAATCCTATCTGCTGCATCTTCTTCGGTCACACCAACTATCTTCATGTCTTCCTTCACTGTATCCATGAACCTCCTCTTTGGTCTTCCTCTAGTCCTCTTTCCTGGTGGTTCCAAACCCAGCATCCTTCTTCTGATGTACTCTCTCTCTCTCCTCTGCACATGTCCAAACCATCTCAGTCTGACCTCTCTGACTTTAAAACCTCTAACATGTGCTGTTCCTCTGATCCTGTCCATCCTGGTCACTCCCAGAGAGATCCCCAGCATCTTCATCTCTGCTACAAACATCTCTGTTTCCTGTCTTTTCTTCAGTTCCACTGTCTTTAGGCCAAACAGCATGGCCGCTCTCACCACAGTTTTCTACACTTTTTCTTTCTTTTTAGCTGAAAGGGCCCATCTCATGCAAAAGTGACTTTCCAGAGTTTTCTAGCTTGTAAGAGTGATGTCCGGGCCTTGTACATATATGTGTGTGTGTGTGTGTGTGTGTGTGTGTGTGTGTGTGTGTGTGTGTGTGTGTGTGTGTGTGTGTGTGAGTGATGTCCGGGCCTTGTGTGTGTGTGTGTGTGTGCTTTCTAGATTGATTTAGCCCGTTTTTCTGTGGATTTCTGGAACACTCAGACAAAACAACCAATGAGCAGATGTCTAAAGTATGACTCATTTGACGTAGCCAGGACGGACTTCACACACGCCCCCCTCCCTCCTCACCACCCGCCCGCCCTCCTCACCCGCCTCCACTCCGGCCTTACGCCCTCACAAACTCGCTTTCAACGTCCGATAAACAGGCTGGTTCGCTGCTCTGCGTCTTTTTTATTTTCTTGCTTGAAACACGCTTTTTTGATGAATCCACATGATAAAATCTTATTTCAGACGCTACCAAACCGCTACGCACGGGTTTACGCCCGCCTTCCCCCTCCCGCTCAGAGATGGGCGGAGGAATAGCGGCTCAGTGAGAGCAGAGGGCGGAGCTTATACTTTCTCAGGACGGGCGGGGGGATGAGCGATACCCGGTCTTTCATAGTTCCGGGTCTGTGACTGCGCTCCACCAAATCATAACTATCATGTAATGCATGTTGCAAGCCCCACATTTTGTATGTGTATGTGCAGAGGATACAATGTGAAAAGAGATATTTTGCATGAGACAGTCTCTTTAAACTCTTCCTTGAATCAAATGTAAAACTTCACAATAAAAGCCTTCACTCAACAAACTAGTCTTCTATTGTTTAGTTTAATCTTTTGAACCACTTATCACCTAATGGAGTCACAGGGTGCCGGAGCCTATCCCAGTGAGAGGCAGCATACACCCTGAACAGGTCACCAGTCTAATGCAGTAAGCTCATTAAATGATACATTCACTGATTTGTAGACGTTCAAATTTTTCAAAATGTTACCTGCTGTCCTCACCCAGGGTTCAGAGAGCTGGACGTGCCCCCAGGTTTGACCTGAGATTTTTCTTTGAAGCCGATTGATTTCTTACAGACTAAATCACCATGGAAACACAGAGCGAATGGCTGACACAGAGGTCAATAAGACACCTGACCAATAAGATCACTCAAAAATGTCAGGGCTTTATTTCCACATAGTGGAGGATGAGGTGAGGTCTGTCCATCCATACGTCCATACGTCGGTCCGTCCATTACGCAGCCTATCAGTAAAGCTTGTTCTAAAACACCTGCTTGGGATTTCTGAGCTTCGTCCACCTGAAAATCAAAAGAAACCAACATCTGAAGAGGATGTAAAACAATGGAGTCTTTCTGAGATCTGATTGGGCGTCAGGTGGAATGATTAATGAAGACAAAGCTGGTAAAAGAAAGAAGCTTGAGGACCAGGGTCTTTGTTTTCTGACAGGTTTAGAACTCTTTGAGTTATTTGCAGTTTTTTTGCTGAAAAGCGTTTCCATCGTCACAAAAGAGTTTTGTTTTTCACAAACGACTCCTTTTCACTCAACCTGTTTGTTAAAGAGAACAATACGTTTTACAGCATCTTCGTTACAGAGTTTTAATCTCAAAACTGACAAAGCTGGAGCCCCTACCGCGTCCGTCCAGAGTCTGTAAACAAGTTGACCAATGTAGTCATGTGAAACGTTTTCAGATTCATCAAATCTCGAGTTAAATCACTCTTATGTTGAGTCACTTTATTTCCAACCGGGTTCGAGTAAAGCTGGCTCATTTAAAAATGTCTGGCCCTGACAATCTGCCCAGGATGTCTTTGAGGCTGCACGGCCTACCCCTCTTCCTTGAACCCTGATTATCTGCAACAAACTGGTTAAAACTGGCTACACTTCAGGGTCGTACATCTCCTCCTTCCTCACCTCATGACGGTATGTGGGAGCCATCACTGTTCATTACGCATGCCTTCATAAATGATTCCCCGATGGTTTGAAAGGGTGACTTTTTGAAATCCATAGAAAATTTTCGATGACTAAACGCAGTAAAACCTGAGAAACTCTGGAGAAGTTTGGCAGATCCGTCCC